>SEMN01000100.1:365000-1052500 GCA_005408345.1 Macquaria australasica | reverse complement strand
TGGAGAAAAGATGTTGTGATTTTTGCCTAGAGCAGAATCCATTCACTTTTATGGAGAGGAAGATAATTCAGTGAATTTCAGAAACACCCAGACGTCTTCATGAGTTTTTCCTGTAACTGATACACCAAGCACACCCATGAAATCCTCTGTTATGCACGATAAGAGAATGTCAGTGTGTTGTTGGATGAGATAACTGAGCCAACATGCAGAGCTGTAAAAAACTTACAGCTCTCTTTTCTTCACTTATGGGTGTGGCATCTTTTGCAACATACTACCTGAAGCTGTTGAACAACTTGTAAGATGTAATGTGGTGTATGATTCCACAGAACCCTGAAACACTTAAATTAAAACTGAACACAGTGCCAGCAAGAGACGCCAGGCAAGGAGCCATGGAGAGCCAAGAGGGAGTGTAACGAGAGCTCCTGTAGCAAACTGAATACCCACCAACCAGACTCCTCTGCCTTCCCAGATTCTTTTTGTTGAAGCTGCTTTATTATTTATTTATTTATTTTATTTATTAGCCATGCTAGCTACATGTTGCTCGGTCAATCCGTGGGTTGGTCCACCACTTTGGTCCAGACCAAAATATCAACTGTTGATAGATTGCCAAGAAATTTTGTTCAGACAGTCAGAGTTACTTCAGGAAGAATCTTGGTGATCCCCTGACTTTTCACAATTTTTTAATTTGTCCAGTATACTAACAAACACATTCCCTTCAGACTTTACATTTAGTGCGAATTAGCAAATGTTAGCATGCTAACACACTAAACTATGATGTTGAACATGGTCAACATCAGGGCTGGACTGGCCATCTGGCAGACCAGGGACTTTCCTGATGGGCCTTTTGGGCCGACACAACTGTCTTCGTGTATTTTTTTGTTTTGTTTTTTGTCTGACCAGCCCATAAAACGGTTAGATCGGCCCGTTGTTTTTTTTCTTAACTGACACTTGGCTGACCCAATCACATCTTTAAACCCCTCCCCCTTTGGGCTCAGTGCCAAACGTGTGCAAAGCGTAATACACGATAGGCTACGTCATTGGCCGCTGCTGTTCATTGCAGTGATGCATCAACACGGCTGCCATATTGGTACAGGGAAGCCGCGCATCCTCACTCATGTAGTCTATTAAGGCAGGAGGTCAATCCACAATTAAAATCATCATAACTCTCTGAATTATCAACCGATTTTCAAGAGGTTTGTTTTGTTACAAATGCCATCATGTATTTATGATACAGGATACTTGGTTAAAATGATTAAAAACACGGGTTTTCATACCAAAATACTTTATCTTATGTAGAAACAGTCATATCTCTATAATATAATACACTACCCGTCCAAAAAAAAAGTCACCACCTGGATTTAACTAAGCAAATCGGTAAGAGCCTTCCATTGGATAATTACTGCAGTGATTAATATGTTTCAGCTGGCAACAAGTTATTTAACCCTAGCTGATGCGGTGAGTGGCTTCTCTTTTCTTAAACAACCATGTCGGAAGACATATCCTGTGGTCGTGGAAAGGATGTTAATCAGTTTCAGAAGGGTCAAATTATTGGCCTGCATCAAGCAAAAAAAAAACATCTAAGGAGATTGCTGAAACTACTGAAGTCGGGTTAAGAACAGTCCAATGCATTATTAAAACCTGGAAGGATAGTGGTGAACCATCATCTTCAAGGAAGAAATGTGGTCACAAAAAACTCTTGAATGATCGTGATCGGAGCTCACTTAAACGTTTGGTGAAATCATATCATAAGAAATCAACAGTAGAACTCACGGCTATGTTTAATAGTGAAAGTAAGAGCATTTCCACACGCACAATGCGAAGGGAACTCAAGGGATTGGGACTAAACAGCTGTGTAGCCATAAGAAAACCACTGATCAGTGAGGCTAATCGGAAAAAAAGGCTTCAATTTGTTAGGGAGCATAAAGATTGGACTCTGGAGCAATGGAAGAAGGTCATGTGGTCTGATGAATCCAGATTTACCCTGTTCCATAGTGATGGGCGCATCAAGAAGAGAGGCAGATGAAGTAATGCACCCATCATGCCTAGTGCCTACCGTACAAGCCTGTGGGGGCAGTGTTATGATCTGGGGTTGCTGCAGTTGGTCAGGTCTAGGTTCAGCAATGTTATGTTCCCAAAGAATGAGGTCAGCTGACTACCTGAATATACTGGATGACCAGGTCTTTCAGTCAATGGAGTTTTTCTTCCCTGATGGCACGGGCAAATTCCAAGATGACAATGCCAGGATTCATCGGGCTCACATTGTGAATGAGTGGTTCAGGGAGCATGAGACATCCTTTTCACACATGGATTGGCCACCACAGAGTCCAGACCTCAGCCCCATTGAGAATCTTTGGGATGTGCTGGAGAAGACTTTGCGCAGCGGTGTGACTCTCCCATCATCAACTCTGGACGGAAATAAATGTTGTGACATTGCAGAAGCTTATCGAAACGATGCCACGGCGAATGCGTGCCGTTCTCAAAGCTAAAGGCGGTCCAACGAAATATTAGTGTGCGACTTTTTTTTTGGATGGGCAGTGTATTTAAGATGAACATACCCTATGTAATTAGTTTCTAAGTATATTCTTTTTTGTTACTGCATGTAAAATGGCTGCCATGATGTCATTTTGTTTATATAAAGACTTAATTAATTAAATAGATGTAATTACAACAAACACTAAAGTTAAAAGATACAGTACATTTCTGACAGGCTTCACAATTCTGTTTTTAATTACATTTAAAGTGAAATATTCACATTTTGCTAATTTACATTTTAGGTCACACATAAAAAGTAAAAACTATATATACAGTGTTTCAGCACGGTTGTGCAGTGTTCCAGAGTAACAGTTGCACATTCTGATGAACCAATTTTACAGTTTTGTACAACTGAAAATAAAAGCACCAGGGAAACAGCTGCATGTTACGAGATGAACGATACAAATTTATCTCTAATATCATATAAATGCAAAAAAAGATAAATATAATTTTCAGCATCTTATTGATATATTACTTTGATAAAAATGTTTTTTACCTGACATACTTAATATACAGCTTTAGTGTTTTTAGGCAGTGGCACGGTTGGTATATTAAGGGGAGTGTGAAGATGGGTGGTGTGTGATCGATTGTGGTGGGCCGGTCTGGGCCACAATGCCAGGGCCAATTTTTTGTCCCAGTCCAGCCCTGGTCAACATTATACCTGCTAAACATCATGTTAGCATTGTGACATCGACCATGTTAACATACTAAAGTTAACATTTAGCTCAAAGCACTGCTGTCCCTACGTGCAGCCTCACTGAGCCGCTAGCATGGCTGCCGCTTAGTCTTCTTCTGTTAAAGATGCTTTTCTTTATGGTGCTTTTACGCCATTGTTCAGATGCATTGCTGCCAACTGTGGTCTAAGAATTATAATAATATTATGTCTTGATGGTAATGACAGGAAATATATGGAGTAGTAAACATACTCTGGCTACAAAAATGGCAGATTTTTCCATTTGTTGTCTTGAGTGAGGACTTCTTGTTACAGCATCTTCTTTTAGACACCACTATGTTATTTTTGTTGATGGTATGAAAAGAACACAACACAGTTTTGATCACGAATTTGCAGTTTTGCAAACAGGAACACAGTTGTTGTATGTATCGCCCATTCTCAAAACCTGATATCTTGTTTCTAACAAAGCATCCGAACAATGGAGAAAAACTGTAACCTAGACGTCTTTTGACCTGCAAGTCTCCAAAGAAATGCCCCACTGGACAGCTTGGATTAAGTCTGTTAACTTACAGTGTGCTCCACTGTTGATAAGTGACACGTTTTCTTCTGTGAAAACCTGAAATCTCCATTTGAATCCACTGTAACTGACATGTGTTCAAGCGGGCCACAGGCACTGTTCTCTCGGTGAAAGTACCTTTTTACAGTCACCTTCAAGTATTTGATTCTAAAAGCATAGATTTTGGGATAAAGTATCATTTTAAAACGTCAATAATCCACTCCATCCAGGTTGTATTTAGACAGAAAATAAACTGCACTGCAAAATGTACTGAGAAGTTTGATTCATGTCAGTAATCTTTAATAACTGTCATCTTTAGGCATCTGGTCCATTGAATCATTAAACTGTTACTGGTATTATTGCTTTATATTGTTATGCACTGCATTGTCTGCAGACTGCAATGACTTCATTTGTTTCCTTGTGAAAGGCGAGTTATACCAAAAACAGCTGATTCCTTATGAATGACTTTGCATGCCTTATTCAGATTGCAGTTGGATATCCATGACAGCAGTTATGATGTGGCTTTATGAGGTTTGGTAAACAAAGTGTAGCATAAGATTTTCCTACACTTCCTGTCACTCCAATGGTTGTGATTTAGCTCCTCTGAAGAAGGTTATTGGAGTGTAATGAGCCTGTTGGTGACAGATCTGGGCTACGTCTGCTCCTACAGGAGGTGACAGGCCTTGAGACGCTCTGAGAGAGGTTGTACAGTATCCCACAGACGAGGTCCCGGGGTCAGCACCCGGCCTTACAGGATTAACACACCTGCCACCGGCACAATGAGGTCTAATGAGTGCACACTGGCTGCCCCAGTCTGTTAGCAGCAGGCCAAGTGCTTTCTGAGTGGCTCACACCTCAGCGCTGGTATTGAAGTCCTGGCTCTCGAGTCAATACCTTCATTAGTGACTTCATGGCAGATCACTCTCTGAGGCCGAACAAAGGCTCCCAGGAACACAAAGTGACACATTCCTGGGATTAGAGAGCTCCGGCAGGTTGTGCCATTAAAAGAAGTTCATCTTTTTTCTTGACATGCGAGGAATTTGCTTTGACAACAGGAGAAATAATACATTTCAGTGTAATTAATTTGCCAAAAGTAATTTTTCTCCCACTCAACAGTTTGATGTAGTTTGAAGTAGTGTTGACATTTCACCATATCAGAGGCATTTTTGTGCCCAACACATTTGAGGCGGTCTTAAAAGTTGAAAGTTCACATAAAACTGGCAGAAAATCGAAATGCCTTTGACACAGTGTAATGTGTTTTTGCTTTGCTTGCTTTGGATAGACTTCAATTTTCTCCAGTACGCCATCTTTCCTTCATCAGGGTGGTGTCTGAGATTGTTCCTGGTTATATAGGCCATCAGTTAGTCATGTGAGTTATAAATCACCATAACTTCTATGTATACAAAACAAATTACCACAATCAAGAAAAGTATAAATGACCATAAATACAAAACATACAACATGACATACAACTTTATTGTGTTAACAAAGAAACTTTTTGTGACTAAAATAAAGACATTAAAAGAACCCCTGCAGTGAGCGCATTTACATGCTAAATATAACCTGAATATTATGAATAACTGCATTAAGGTAAAAGTTTGATTTACATAGCCTGTTTACAAGGTTTAAACTCACCCAATTTCTCTGATAACTAGAGTTGTGATGATTGGTGATCAGGTTAATGTCTTAAATTTCGCATGTTAGTGCCACAGAATAAGAGAAAGCAGATGCAGGGATTTTGTTGGTTTTCCCATTGATGAATGTACAGTACTTTTTTGTAGCATTTTTTCCTTTATTTGATAGTAACAAGAGAAGAAACAGGGGGATAGAGAGGGGGATATGACATGTAATGAAGATCCCCAGACAGTATTGAACCGGTTATATGGTATGCATATGGAAGTGGGAGGCAAATAGTGGCCCCTGGGCCAAACCCCGTGGGCCAAATCCGTCCATCCAAAAAATATGTTTGGCCCCCGTAACAAAAGCTGAAGTTTTTCTCTTTATAGTTTGAATCAAAACTTTTGTTATGTAACATACATAACAGGCTAAATCCCATTAAACATGACCTTGTAACAACAAATATATGATCAATGATTTGTGTCTCAAACACAAATAGGTAGTGCTAATAAAATTGTTTTTAAGACAACAATAAGAACAGTATTTTCAGTTCACCTTTTGCTGAGTGTGCATAACCTATTGATTACAATTGAAGTCTCGTAGTGCAACACAAAGCATACATTTGTGTACGTGAGTCATTTTTTGCTAAATGAGTTTTACGGTAACATAAGCTGCTGTAACTCTGTCAGCACTCATTAGCTAATGGGAAACATGAAATCTGCCCTCAAATACAACCCTAACACATCAGGTTTTATGAATCTGTTTTATTCTTAAAAGAAATAAAATGTTAAATACTCCCAAGAAAAAAAACTTACAACAACAACATAGGGCTGCATCTCCACTGCACCTGTAAAACTATGTTGCCCCCCCCACCTGGATGCTCTTATCCTTACAGTACATTTTACACTAACAGAACTTTTACTGACACCATAAGCCGTGATTGCTTTTAAACTCTCGTTCTTCTGCCATTGCAGGTCATGCCACTGTTTTCTTGCATAGAAACACAGCTTTGCATCTGTTTGCATTAAAATATTCAGATTTCTTTTTATTTAGATTCATCCTTGCTGACGAGTAATCCAGGTCTCTTACAGTGCTTCCTTTTTAATTTTGACCTGCTGCTTAGATAACTCATTTGAGGTATTTACAATACATGTGCAATAATCAGAGTATCACCCTAATCACGTTATAACTGAACTATCAGCATTTATGTAAACATACCACCTGCTGACACGTGAAAGTCTCCTCTGAAGAGGATATTCTTCAGGATGTCGTTTCCTCATTTAGACAGAGCTGATGCATGGTAAGAGTCTCACGGCTCTTTATGGAGTTAACTAAGGTGACATAATGATTTAGTGGCCGTGCAGAGACCTCTGGTCGCCTACTGCTCACGTACCACCAACCCTCTGCTCTGTCCATGAGGAGCCAGAGTTGGGGAGCGCTGCTGCTTAAAGTGTGCTTCCTTTATCGGCTCCTACTCCCCTACTTTTCACCTTCACGACCCCCTGGCAGAGAGAGTCAGATGGCAGCGATGCATCAGTAACTTTAACCTCCTGATAATATGACCTGTGAACCCTGTGATGACCCCAGAACAAAGACTGTGACTCTTCTTTGTTGGGGCCTGGCATGTTTTTGTTAGTGTGCACAGGGATGTTAGTTGGTCAGTTGGCCAGGAAGTTGTAATAAAAGACAGAATCTTGGAAATACTTGTGTGATAACGGAGACAAAGATGTAATCGGACAGGCTGCAGGAAGCTCGGACTGCATACCAGAGAGAAAAATGTTCAAATTTATGACTGACATTCCTCAAAACCCTTTGTCTCTTTAATCAGGCAGCTCAGTGAAAAGCTTCGGAGAAGGACACTTCAGATTCCTGAATCTCCTCTCAAGTGGCTCCAGAGTTCTGCGGACACTCCACATAATCAAAACTTGACATTTATGCAACCCCATTCGGCGATGTGGGAAACACTCCACACAGACTTCACCTCTGAAACAAAAGACAAGGAATGTGCTCGTGGTTTTCCTCTGAGAATAATGTACGTAGTATTACATTCGCGCTTGTCGCATGTGAGATAAAGGTTTCTTTTTCTATCAGGTCAGGCTAATTTATGTCCCTCTGTGTAACAAAGTGTCAGATGAAAAGAGAGCCACCCGAGAGAGCGGAGCCCAGAGGAGAGAGCTGCTGTGTGTCAGGAGGCAGGAAGGCTGCCATTCACAGGGCGTAATACAGTAACTTGCCCTTGTTTGACAATGATGCTGTCCTAAATTCATAGAACAAAGACACTTAAGGTGGCTTGTACGTGTGTGTGTGTGTGTGTTGTACTTCTATCTCTGTGAGGACCAATTTGAGTTTCAGACCTTGACAGTGGGGACATTTTGGGAAACTGAAGATATTTTGGTTGGTCCTCACTTCTTCAAAGAGCTTTTTAAGGGTCAAGTTTTTCTTTTTAGACTTAATGTTACATTTAGGTTGTAGCATCTTGTATTTGTAATGGTTAAATTTATGGTTGGAGGCAAAATAATGCATTGTGTCAGTGAGGGTCCCTACAAGTACAGAAGTGCTAACAAACTTCAGAACTCACTATTGTGTGGTGGTAATGTGTGAAACCTCACTCAGTTGTGTTGACAGTACAGCAAACCCAAAGCAGACTGAATTATTTTTATGTTACTCTGTATTTTTGTTGCAAAAACATTGATTATAATTAATGGGGGGAGTCTGTCAGCTTTGAAATGCTCCCTTTTTCTTTTTTTTCTTTTTTTGGTCAAGTCGGGGTGAAGAAATCAAAATTACCATTTTAGGATGAAGTTATTATAATTATTAAATTATTATTTTTTACAGGTGAGTGGGTGATGCTCTTCTTTAAGTTAGTCAAGTAATTTCTTTTCCTAAAATAATACGTGATCTTGATCTGTCAAGAGCAAAGAAACTTCACTTTGACTGTAGATGGTTACAAACTGCTGACAGGATAGAGAGATGTCTTATATTGGAGGTAGTAATGTAATTCCTGTGTGGAGCTGTTGGGGTTTCTGTAGGTCACGTCTGCTGCTCTAGCAGTGGGTCAACACAGCAGGTCGTTTGGTCTGTGAGTTGTGGATAGTACCTGTGTCCTTTTTGAACAACAATACACAACAAGAGCAAGTCGAAGAAGGAGGCTGCAGAGCACAGAGTTCACCTGCCATTAACAGTGCATAACAAAATGTCGAGACTAGCATTAAGAAAGTCTGGTCCATGACATTTGTGAGCTTTTATTCTTGCAGTGATAAACAGTCTCTGAGGAGCACCAGACTGAAAATATCATTGTGATAGTAAACACTGCCAAACCCACATCACTGTGTAACATGGTACACTGGGAACACGGGCTTCACCCCCGAAATGATCTTATAATATTCACATACATATGAGAGTTACGTAACATTTTCTCTGCCGTTGTGTCACTCAGTCACTGTATATGCTGAGAAACCACTTTTCTCATCTTTTGTCTTCCTGTGGTTTTAAATAATTCAATACACCTATTATTAAGTATGTATACAACTCCTGGGACACGGGTAGTAATGTATACTTTTGTGTTGTCTTGCGTATCGCTGTGTATTCAGTTATAAAGTAGCACATGGGTGGGGTCTATCAAAGGTGGAAACTTTATTTCTTTAATCTTTTTTTTAAATTATTATTCTCTTGTGGTGAACTTGGAAACTTTCTGAGAGTAAATAAATTCAGGAATGAGCAGCAGTATCATATTTTCTTCAGGGATGTTACGTACTGTGCTGTACCATACTGTATATAAACAGAGCCTTTCTGTTTATGTTAAAGGCCTTGGACGATGTTCCAGGGCTACAAATCAAACTCTAAACTTTGTCATCTGTAGGCCACAGTGTTAGCGTGTGTGCGGTTCAGCCACTTCTATAACGGCAGCATTATGAAAGAAAAGCCAGTTTACAACATGTAGGTCTCTGACTATTTACAATTATTTAGAATTAACCAGTTTCTGTAAAACTAGTATGTGTAGGCTAATAAATATCATACAGTATGTAAACAATACTGCCAGACATCTTTAACAGCGTGCATTAGACTAAAGTACACGTGTGCTGCAATAATTACAAAATATGGCCAGGATTTGAAGTTATTAATTCACGATTCAACTTTTTCTCTCCCCATACATTAATTAAGGGTATCTACTGATACAAGTATTGATCCCATACCAGTGCTCTCTTTTTCCCACATTTAAAATCTGTATACCACGCTGTGTAGAACTCATCTGAACCATTATGTAAACTAACATGAGGCCCGGGAGGCTGTGGCACTAAACACTGTGACTGATTAGTGGAAATAGTGAATTTTTTAATAACATTAACAAACTAAGAAACGGTATGAAAAAGCCTTAAATGAGCTTTCAGTTAACTACCAATACATGAGGCCTGGTTTCTTTTCATGGCTGTGAAACAGAATCATTAATCTCTCAGAAAAGTGATTAACAGTTTATTGCACACCAAAGATGTGCTGAACAGAGGTAGATCAACAGAACTTCAAATATACCGCAAATATTACATGACACAGAGCTCATTGGGTGTCCGGAGAGAAGAAATTCTTCCTCTTGAAGGTTCTCTCTCACAGTAAAATTATTGTGAAGTAATAAAGTGGTCTGACCAGAACCTCCAAAATTACATAATTGCTAAGCTGACATAAAAATTGTCTTTACATAAGAGTTGTTCCTGACTCTTTGTGGATTTGAAGATTTTGTTTTCATCCCTCCAGCAAAGCTCCTGCCATCAGTGTGTCAAACTCGGGGAAAGGCAGGCCGACTGTGCAGGGATTCATAAGACATTAAAGACCTAAACTGGCTTTTACTGTTTTTCTATTTTCATTTGGGGAAATGAAGGGTGGAGCCTTTTTTTTTAGCAGCTGGCAAATAAATGTGGAGGCTGTGTGCTGCTGTTCCAAAACTTTGAATGACTCATGTGAAATACCCTGATGAGGTTCAGCTGTCAGATGAGTTTGTCTTGATATTGTTTAATCATTCTGCAGTAAGACACTTAATCATCTGGGGAATAAAGCACTCAGTGTGTGTGTGTGTCTCTATCAGACAGTCTGTGTGTAAAATGTCCCTCCTTATCATCTGTGAGGTCATTTCTGTTCAGGATGTAGAGCAGACCTCCTCCTCCTATGAGCGCTTTGTGCCTCTGTTTTGACTTCAGATATTATTTTGACTTTAAGATTCACAGCAAAGAGTTTTTCTTTATCACTCAGTGTCTGGGTCACAGTGAAAGCTGAGATGTTGTTCACAATCTGCAGAATAACCCCAAAGGCCTTTTGACTTTGCTTGTTTTCGGCTGTGTCGCCCCGCTGTCTCTGAGGTGTGTGTATAAGCGTGGCAGAGGTTGTGGAAATGATCTGCTTTAGAGTGATTTTTACTGTCATCTCGTGTCATTTCTTAATTTGCACCCTGCAGTCCCGACTCAAACAGCCACAAGATTTTAAATATCACTTCTTTTCACATCAGTGTTTGGGTCATTGCAAAGAGAAGAGGAACAAATGAACTCAAGCTTCAAAAACAGTATTTATTTTTATGTCAAAACAACTTTCTTGGTGAGATTATTACCCCAACAACAAAATAAATGTAGCAGTGTAAGGAGGATGTTATAGGAACATATAGGGATTATTATGATGCCATACAAAGATAAATTCCGTTTAAATTCACTGTTTATCCATGTGGAAATATCAGAGTGAATGTTCCTTTACTTAAGAGTAATTATAATCCCTGAGACTGTAGAAGTTCATTCTTTTTCTAGTTGAAAATCCTAAACCAGCGACTCCCACACCGGATGGCTGTCTGAGTCCTGACTGTGCAGAGAGCTTAAGCCGGTGTCTGAGTCGTCGTCGTTCACGCTGTGAGCTTTTGACAGACCCCTGGCCTGCTCAACCCACTCGCTTTTACTCTCCAACGTGCTCATCATCCCCGTCTTATCATCTGTCGCGTGGCTACATCCCTCCTCTTCCTCTATGTCCAAAGTGTTCACTTTCTCCAGCAAATCCCTCATCTCTTTCTCCCTCGCCACGCAAATCTCCTGGGTCAGCTCTAAATCGCTCCTAATAGCTTCTAAATCCGTGTTGAGGCGCAGACCGATGTATGAACTCGCATCTAGCTGTGTCCTGATCCTCTCTCCTTCCAAAAGCAGCTCGTTTTCTGACGCTGCGTCTGCCTCGGTGCTGTGGAGGGATGGCGCGCCCTGCCCGGGCTCTGTGTCTTTGCCCTGCAGCTCCTCTTTCCTCCGCTGCATCCAGCGGTGGTTCAGCTCCTCCTGCATCTGCACCGTGATGATGTCTATAAGGGTTTCCTGCTCCCACAGCTCCTCTTCTAGTCTAACCACCTCCTCACACTGCCGGACATACTCTTCAAACTTGGCAAGAGTCTCAGCTGAACACAGTGCGTCTCCCTCTCGACTGGAAGCTGCAGCAGCATCCACTAAATACGTGTCCTGCACATAATTAATCCCGTGTCTTTTAATTCTGTCAAAATGCACCTTCGCCTCGCACCTCTCGATCTCAGAGTTTAGCTCTGTGATCCTCTGAATCTGCTGGCGGATTGTATGATCCTGAGAAATCACAAGATGAGCCAAAGTTTCCATCTTTTCCGCAGAGGACGCGTCCCTGTGCGCCGCCTGCGCCCTCTTTTTATTACTGATCTTCTCCAACTTTCTGAACGCTTTCCTGACGACCCGACGCTGTTTCTCAGGTGAGATGCCACTCACGGGAGGCCGTGCGGCCCCCTTGGTAAAACAGGGGCTCTGTTTGCTGAGCACCACACGCGCCTCTGCGCTCCGGGCTCCGTGGTTCGCCAAAGACGCCTCGCTCTTCACCAGCACAAACTTCACGTTCGTCTGCTCCTCGCCCCACGCGACCCAAAGCCGTAAAATCTTGGTTTTGTTCGGTAAAATCCTCTCGAAACCTCTCCATTTCTCCACGATGCAGTAAGACTGTGAGCATGCAGGCGACAGGCCGTGCTGTGAGTTTTGGTCTTCCAGAAGCACTTTGACAACATCAGCGCAGGTCGTGCGCTTTGACAAGCCGAAGACGAGCTTTTCCTCTCGGCAGACCCACACTGATATCTTACTCTCCTCCGACTCCATCGTGAATGTCTGCGAAACTGTACTTTTTATAAATAAAAACAAGAAAAAAAGTCTTAAAATAGATTTAAATCCGCACGTCTGGAGAAAAGTGCGGCTGTGTTTATGCTCATTCCCTCTGTGTACATGCACGCTGCGTCCCAGACTCATGTGAGAAGTTGCTGGTTTGGAGGTCCATGTGTCCCTCTGTGCACTTTCTTGAGGCCAAGTCCAGGAAACACTTCTTATGCTGCGCCCTCATGAGACTGCCTCTGCTGTGATCACATGACGGGTGACTTTGTGTGTGAGATGAGCCACTTTGCTGCAGCCATGATGATTTGGTTTATTGTTATGATGGTCACGGTATACTACTCTGTGATGAAATGTTAAAAGGGTTTAGCAGTGAATGTCGTGATTGCCATACTGTTTAAAAGATCATGGAAGTATTTGTGATCAAAAATGATTTATTAACTCAAATTTAACTGAGTGAAAAATAAACACACAATTATAAATTCAAAACATAAAATAATAATTAAGAATATAGAAAAAGTTCTACTACTAAAGTTGGGAGATAATTGAGATTAAAATATAGAAAATTACTTTTTTAAGCTGCATTACAGTGATTTTTTTTTTGTTGTTATTAATTTACTGGTGTTTTAGCTCTGGTTTGGTCTGCCAACTCCTGAGAGAAATATCTGTTTCAACTTTTTTTTCTACTGTTTGCAGTTTGTGTTCATTTGCCACAAACAGTGAATGTACAGAGCAGTTAACAAGATAGCATAATGATAATAAACTATATATATTCCTCCTGTTTTTTTACAAAGGAAAACTAAATTAAAACAAATCAGCACCACAATTAAATAAAATCCAGCTAATTAAAGTAAATACAACTGGAAGAAAATACCCAAAATACAATAAAATAGGGGGAAAAGTCAGTAACATAAACAAATAAAACAAAGTGGAACTGGAAAAATAAAACATGGGAGGCCTAACATTAATAAAAGGCTTTTTTTAAAAGATATACGTTGTAAGAAGTGACTACGTGTGTGCCTGCATTGTGTTCGTGTGACAGCTCAGACTCGGACTGATATTAGAATTTACCAGTAACTCCAGGTCTTACTGTAATCTTCCTCCAGACTCCTCTTCGTCTTCCTCTTGTCTCTGTACGTTCATGAAGTGAAGTCAGAGCTTCACAATGAGAATGAAAACATTTTCAACGGACACAACTTACACCTCAGTTCACACCACCGAGAGCAAATGTTTCAGTTTGTGTCCACTCTTGTCTTTGACTTTATATGCAGACACGTCACCTCTAGAGGACACGCCTTCTGAAAGAGTTGCCTGTTGATTCTCAGCGGGATGACATTACATGATAGTGTCAATATGAAAAATATAGTTTAATGCGTCTCTGAGATTGAGGTATCTGATTAAGGACACACCACAAAGCTGTCTCTCACTTACTTTAACCCTTAAATTTAGATTTTCCGCTTCCTGGCCGACTGTACTGATCCCCTGAAAATACTCAGCCTTCTCATCTGACGCAGCCACCGGTTGTGATTCTGTACATTGTGAAATATCAACAGTGCAACACTTTGAAATAACGAATACCCATTCAAACGCACTTACCGCATGCAGTCATCAAGGCTGCATGGCAGAGGCACAAAGATGCGTACAAACCAGCACATTCAGAGACGTCTGAGTGGAGCAGTGGGGCCTCTCCTCCTGTCGGGTTACACTTGTGTTCGGTGATGTGAATATTCACGGTCAGTTTGCTTTTGTTGACATGAGTGAGTGGGCACAGATGTTGGATCGTGTAAATGACACCTTCAGATGCACAAGTGGTCATTTAAAGGTTTCTGGTGAGGATACCTGGAGGGTTAGAAACATTATGCTGAAGTACTAAAGAAGAATTGCTGAGTATTATTTGAATGTTGAAGTGTCGGCTAAGACCGGGCTGCTTTGAATGGTCTGTCCTTGATACTTAAAGGCAAGCGATGTCTTTTTAAAATCCAGTGTAGAGGACTCTATTATTCATCGTTTTGACCCTTCCTAGCTTTTAGTTCATCTTTTTTTTTTTCTTATCGACTGCTTTCAGATTTCAGCCTTGAACTCATGAGCTTTGATGGCAAAGCAAGAGAGCAAACTGCTGCTTGCTTCTGTCCTCAAGAGATAGTTGGTCAGTGCTGCTGTTTGTGTCCCCACAGGAGGCTTGTTGGCTATTACTTTTATCAAAACGTGTGGTATAAGAGGTGTGCCAGTTTTTGCACATGCATCCTGTGGCGTTACAATATATGATTGGTCTTGTTCATGTGTGTGAGTCCCTAGTTGTTGGTGAAACCTTCATCTTTGCTTTAACCACATTACTCTACAGAGCCATGTCAGACCGGGACAAATGAAACACATTTGAAACTAGAGCAGATCCCTCCATCAATGTGCAGTGTGCATCATCCTCTAAATTAGAGCTGCAACAATTAGTTGATTGAAAGAAATTTAATTGCCAACTATTTTGATAATCTATTAATCGTTTCAGTCATTTTTCAAGCAAAAATGTCAAACATTTGCTGGTTCCAGCTTCTTAAATGTGAGGATTTGCTGCTTTTCTTTGTCAGTTATGACAGTAAATGAAGAGTCTTTGGGTTTTGGACTGTCGGTTGGACAAAAGAAGCAATTTGAAGACGTCACTTTGGGCTCTGGGAAATTGTGATGAGCATTTTTCACAATTTTTTGACATTTTATAGACTAAACAATTAAACGAGAAAATAAACGTTAGTTGTAGCCCTATACTCTAAATTAGTTATTTCAATAAAATTAAATCTTTTCAATCTTCACCTGGATTTAAGTACACAAAGAAAATCATTTTAAACATTTACTTATATCCTTTGTCTATTATGGAGTCGTATGAGAATAAATTACAAAATTTAAAATAGACTCATGACCATGGCGTTATGGCCAATTAAAGGTATCATGCAGTGTAGCGCCACCTACAGGTAAAATGCCATCAGAATGTGTAGGATCAGTCAGAGTTGAGCACGTGTATGTGCACATGAAAGACGGCCTTGAACTACAGAATCCAGGATCAATTGTTTTGCTTGTACCCCTCACAGTTCAGTGTAAAGTGCTTTATAAATGACCACAATGACCAAAAACTATTCAGTTTGGGCACCACTTTGTATTGAACTCTGTTGAGTAGTTTTTCAGTTGTGCTGCAGAAAGACTTTCAGTTTTGAGCCCTTTCTCATGCTGATTTTGTACCGGCGGTATGGTTTGAGAACCCCTTGAGCCCAGATGTCATAATCACTTCAACAATCACTATTTTCTGTCTAAAAGTTGCCTGTGTGAACTGGACAGAGCCTTTACTGCTTCCAAAGCATTACTGCAAAACCACAGGAATCGGCTGATATCATTCCCAAACTAGATATTTTAAAACCGGGGCTATACATTGACAACAACCAAATCTAGGTTACTAATGTTGTTGGTTTGTTTTAATCAATGTTTTCAAACACAGAAGGAAAACCAGATATTTCTATATTTTAGTTAACAAACACAATATCCTCTGATACCTGTAGTTCAGGTGGTCAGATAATTACTGATTGGGCCTTTTTTAGAATTTGAGCTCTTAACTGTTTCTGCGGTAAAATATTTTGATTACGGTGCAAAAGGTTTGCTTTGAAATGTTGTATGTGACTGAACTTTAATTACACAGTTTATAATTTGCTGGTCCCTTAACTTAGTGGTTTAACTCAAAAGGAAGGAAATCACAATACATTTGCTTTTAATGAAACAATGTCTCCCTCTGGTGATGGTTTCTGTTACTACACTGGTATACATTAAAATATGCTCCCTTACATGTGAAAACAGGGGCAGTTAAATATAAAGCAAGTGACCGGCTTCATCTGCTGTTGATCTGAGGTTTGTGCAGTTAAAGAGTTAAATGGACAGTGTCTGTAATACTGCTTTTTGAGTGAATACTCAAACTTCAGCACAATAATTATGTTAAATGTTTAATTGACAACAAAAGGAGGTGATATTTTTCAGATTTATTTAACTTCAATATTGCATACATACAAAGTATCTAGAAAGCTACAAAATATCTACTATTATCAAGAAAGGCATCATAATGTTACGGAGCAAAGACAAGACCATATGCAGAACACAGAAACATCGCAGAGCTTCTTTTCTCTCCTTTGCTCCAACACTTTACTGTCATGGATACGAAAAGATATCACACATCTGTACCGAGAAAAGCTAAGATATAATTTTGTACAAAGCACCTTTTTACAAAAACAAGTCTGCACACAAAAACCCAAATGTGTGTATGATAACTGTATGTGAGCCGTGTGAAAAATCACTTTAAAGCCACCGTCTGAAAATGGTCATAAAACAAAAAGGTACCAGTACCTACTCTTCGACAGAATTACAAATAACAAAAGCTAAACTGCTGATATGTTTGTAGCATGATTCCTCAACTTAGCTGATGTTTTAATGTTTTTTTTTTTTTTTTACATGTCCATTTTCTCTTCAAATGGTCCACCAGACATTCGTGCCATCAAAGGCATCAGTCCTGCTGTTTCAGTGTTGAAACGTCATGTCAAAATGTACCAGCAGTGCAGCAGCAATATCATTACCATCTTAGTGGGCTTGCAATATACAGACAATGTCATCACAAAACCAAGTACAACTGTATACAAGTACAATAAGAAAACAGGAACATCTCACTAAGTAATCAATAAATGTGAACAGATACACAGGGTAAACATAAGAAAAAGCCTATTAAAACTCCACAGTGTCCACAGGACTGTGGCAAAATACTGAATGACTGAACTTTATCTGCATCCACCAGAGACATTGTCTGCAATTATTTAGAGCTTCTTCGGTTAAAATACTTTAGATGATTATAATTTTTTGTAAGAAACAGTAAATGTTTGAGTAGCTATGGTCCTTAAAAGTATTAACCTCGACGGCCTCGTCCACACTAGCAGTTGTGAAAAATTATGTTCTCAAACAGGCTTTGGAAACAATTTCAGGTTTAACCACATTAAAACAGTTCCAAATGTACTGTTAGAATTACCATTAAATAAACTTTGACTTTTCATTCTGAAAGATAATAAATGATAAAAGCTTGTCGGTCCCTGCCTCGTCGACATCACAGCTGTGTCTGCATCATCAAACGTAACATTGTGAAGGTGTGATGTGTTTTTCACATCGTGCGAGCGCGTGGTCGCGGGAAAGAGGAAACCATAATGTTTCCAAAAGACTTTTTTTTAAAACACTTGAACCTGCAAGTGTGCACGGAGCAGACAGCTGCAGTGTTTTCTGTGAGTTGACATCCTGCATGCAGTCAGTGGCGGTACGTTATCAGCAGGTCTCTCTGTCTTTGACCTCAAGCAAAGAAATAGCTTTTCTTCAAATACATCATTTGTGAAATCAATTTACAACGTAATAAAAATGAATATATCATTTATTTTACCAGTAACCAGCTCTCCCCTGCTGTCATTACAATCCTTTAAAAAAGGCAATGTGGTGATTGGTTTCACTTATGTCTCGTTTTTTGGTCTAGCATCATTTAATTTTTAATTTCTGTTTGATCTTTTTGAAGCTGGAAATAAAGGCACTTCCTTGCTACCATGCAGGAGGACATGACAAAAGATTGACTGGATCTCTGTATTTTTGGTCTTTTACAACAGGAAAGGCAGTCAGTCTGTGTTTATAGTACGCTCTTTGAAAAAGGCTGATGTTTTAGGAACATATTACACCGTATTATAGAGGAAAAATATAACCTGCATTATAACTGTTATTATAACTTAATTTAACATACATGTACTGCCACTTAACAACAACAAACTGTATTTCTAGGAGTGTACCAATTATAAGAAACACAATTTCTCAGATGTGAAGATGTACCAAGTAATATACCGGTGAGTTATTTTTGCCTGTTTCATCCACAAAACTGATTTGACTTAAAACAAAGCAAAGGGTAATGTTAGAGTATATTCTAAGGCACTGTACATCTACACTTTGGCAGATAGTATTGTGAATTTCTTACACAATGCAAACATAGTCTTCCCGCGTAGAGATCACAGTTTTAGTGGCATCTTTTGGAGTTCACACAACTATAACATGTTTAAGGCTAGAGATCGGTGTAGGCCACAGAAACATGTGAACATAGTGTGAACATGAAGGCAGCAACACTCTTGGCTTGGAGTTATTACACCGCGATCCCAGAGGGGAACGATATTCTGAGAGTCTTTCGGGGGTGGGGGGCAAAGCCACAGCATACTGAACAAGGCCTGCTGTCTGCAAGTGATTTATAGTGTTATGATTATTCAAACTGTTGTTCTAAAACCACAGATCTAACAGAAATTAGCATCACTAAGGCAAGTCCAGGAAGGGGAACAAAGTGCTTTTGGACAAGATGAGTCATTTTAAGCAGCACTTTCACCCGTCTAAAACCTAAAAATTCTCTCATCAGTTGTCAAAGAGAAAAGACTCGTTTGCAGCACAGAAATGCTTAGCAGGTGGTAAGACGTCCTACATTTATGGAGCAGATGCAGGCAAAATGTTAAATATTTTCACAGTGCATTCATTCTGTTGTTAGTGTCTAAGACGGAGTGCTTCAACAGGGATAAATATACTTCCGAAAGCTGAGTTGTTTTTTTTTAAGAAATAGTAATTTTGCAATATTCATGACCACTTGTTTCCAACTTCTGTCTATGTAGTGTCTATTTATGTGTTAGTTTAGTTTCTTTGGAAAATCTATTGGCTGTGGGTGCAAGTCTGTATATCGACAGTATGTATGCTCACAAATTATGAACTACAGACATATAAAACACACTCAAACATATTACACAGACCACATCAGGCCGCTGACAGAAAAGGCCAGCATCCTTTTTTTTTTTTTTTCTTAGTCTACATAACAAAGCAGAAGAAGACGGCACAAATATTTCCATTTACCAACTTAATCTAGTAAATTCTTTAAGAACGGCCACATTTATACCCAACAGAGACCAACTCAACATATTTTAAACGGGAATTCCCATATTTAAACATAACTGTACCGCAATTCACAACTGCAGTCAAATGACAAACACTTTATATTAAAACTAATTTATAACAACTGTTCTCACCCGATACCATGACCAAAAAGCATTGTAGGTGTGACTTTCAGGTAGAGGCACTGCCACTTGTTTTTGAGGTTGGTAAGTCTATGAAAAGAGGGAGACTCCGGGGAGGGGGGGATGGCTCGGAGCCTCTCATTCCTTTACCAGTCTGTAGATATGATGCTGGGCGCCGTGCTCACTGTTTGAAACTTCAAACACACACGCCATACATAGCAGCGTCTCCTGGGTGTCTCGATTCGTCACCACCTGCGAGAGAGGAGACAGTCACTTTCTAGCAGAGAAGTACTAAACTTCATATCATCTTTTTGGAACTTAAATGAATAAAAAGGAGTTGACATGTTTTCAAAACAGCAAACACACAAGGATAGAATCAAAAGACCAGGGTCCTGTTTCCCAATAATCAATAATCGCTCTAATTAATCTACGATCATTTCTAAAAGCATCTTAAATCACGATGCTTTGGGGAAACACCTTAAGTTTAAAAAGGTTCGTAAGATGGATTTTATGATAAGATGCTTTTGGGCCCTGGTTGCTATTTTGCGTGCACACCCCCACGTATGGGTCCTCTGTCTTTTTATTTAGTTTTTGCTTTCTCAGTGGTGGTGAATGACACTTTAAGACCCCACGTGATGGCTCATAACAGGGGTTCCTGCCCCCTCTTATCCCCTGCAGATAATGAGGCTCCTCACACTGCGTTTCATCCCCTGTGGAATGAGAGCAATGTAAGACCAGCGAGAAACTCATCCCGAGGCCCAGTCAAACCCCCTCCTCCCCCTCCCCCAGCTGGAGCCACCAACACACCCTGACAGCAAAGAGAAAAAGAAGAAGAATGAGAGTCTCGCCCACTCAGGTCAGTGAGGTGATTACCAATAAGATAGTGAAGTTCTCCAGCACACTGTTCATCATATATTTCTCTGGCAGGTGTTTTAGCTTATGGATGAAGTTGATCATGTATTCACACATGGGAGATCGGCTTATCCGGTAGACAAAGCGTCCGTTCTCAAACCGTGCATATTCAGTCTGAGGAACAAGAGAAACAATGAATTAATTACACAGTAACATAAACAAAAAAACATAGGTATAGTGTAGATACTCATCGTATTTCACAGCTTTTAGCCATTGCTCTGATCCACAGGATGGAAAGACTTGAGTTCATACCTCAACTTTCTCGACCACCTGCTTGCCAAAGGAGCAGACTTTTGTTGAACACGTGATGGTCATGTTCTCTGAGCTCTCGTACTGACTAGTGACTCCGTAGAAAGATCCAGTATCATCTTGAATGTTACAGTTCAAGTCAGCCTGGGAACCAGAGGAAAAAAGACAGCATTCAGTGGCAATTAATATCTGTATTTAGGGTTCAATTCACAGGAACAAACAGACACAACCATGGTAAAAGAGGTAAATACAGTGTATTAAAAATGGTGAAATACTTGTAGTGACAAAGATTCTTTTTGCACACCTGTAGACAGACAGGTGTGTAGGAGAATAAGTGATGAGGAAACACTAAATTAACTAAAACTAAACTAATTGAATAATTGTGTTTCAGTACAGCAACTATTGTCAGGTATTTCATATAATAAGTAACAAGCCCATGTATATTTACATTTTAAAAGTGTAACAACCAATTAAAGGAACCAAGCAATCGATTATCAAAAGGATCACAGAACAAACACCTGGAAAATATGTTTAAAGCCCTTTCATGTGAATTATCTGTAACACACCCAATGAAACGTTTAAGATGATAATCTGTGGGAAATGTCAATTAACCTCCAAACAAGAACACAATCTGATCAATGTCCATACCATTAAACATCCAAAAACAAAATAACATCATGGAACGGCATCAAACTTTATTTGGTTAATCTACCCAACAGTGCCAACGATCCCCATGTTAAAACTCATAAGTCAGCTCAAAAAGAGAAAATCAAGATGTGCTAAGAGCGTACAGACCTACCGGTTCTGGATTTTTGAGGACAATACCGATATCGATATTTTGTTTAAAAAAAAAAAAAAAAAAATCAGAAAACAATGTATTGGCCAATAGTAATTTTTTACATAAACAAACGGTCTTGATATGAGTCCCTTAGATGAATTGTTTATAGAACTGAGACCAAAATACATAAGCGGGACATTTTACAGTTTAAAAATGAACTTGTCAGTGCTCTCTGGTGAACATACTGTCATGGAGACACTGTTTCTAAATTACCTCTTGACATATACACCAATATATCTGCAATAAAAAAAATCGGTCAGATCGATTCACTGGAAAAGTGACAAAATGAAGTATTCTAAAAAAGTCTACTAAAACCGTTGATGCACACTATTCTCCCACAATGCAATGCGCAAAGGAAGTGGAGGAGCTACTCACAGCTTAAAACATAAAAACTAATAGTGATGGTAGTGAAACAACTCCAGGAACACCACAGAAAACAAATTTACTTTTTGGAGAAATAAATGCTGTCTTATTGATAAAGCTGCAATAAAAAAATCCTTTTTTTTTTGGCCACCTGGGGGCAGCGGAAACAAGTTGTGAACACAACATTGACACATCATCACCTTTTAAATTGAGTTGCTTATGCAACATCCAGCAGCAGTTACGGAGCAACATTATTATTTATTTGGAGTCGTGTTTCTGGTCGCCTGGTGAATGCAAGTCCAATATTCACTTTCTTTTAGCTCTGTTTTTGGTCTCCACCAACTCCTGAGGGAAATATCTGGCTCTTTAGCTTCTAAATGCTGTCTGATGTTTGGTGCTGAGCAGACAGTGTACAGTGGGTTTTTAGAGCTGCAGCCAAAAGCGACGCTATGAGAGCGCCGAGAGTGAACCAAAACAGTAAAGTTGCAGCCGGACAGATAAATAGGCTGAAACTCATTATAAATCTCAGTGAATTCATGTGATAATTATCTGTAGGTTCATCCCTACGAGCGACTCCTTTCCCCTTGTCATTTGATTCCAGATACCTTTTGAGATTACCTGATTAAATAAAGGTTATATTTGATACCTTGTTACTACAAAAATATTGATTATAGCCACTTTAAGAGTAATTGGCAGTGGCATTTTCAACAGTCACAGCACAGGTATTGTATCTTTTCCTGTTAGTATAAAACAATTAAGTATGTTGATGGAAAAACAACACTATAAAGATTAGTATATAGTACATACTATGTACAGTTAGTTAAGGCATTGAGATGTGGCACATGTCTGTACTTGGACTTTTAAAGGAAGTCAGAATTTGGTTTAAATGTGGTATCTAAAAATGTTAAATTAAACGCTGCACTGTCTGATCAAGAGCCGTCGAGATTAAACATGTACATTGCATATCAAATTAGAAGATCTCTGCCACGTCTGAACAAGCATGTTAATGTGTCCATACTGGAAACAAAATTCTAAAGAGGATTAAATGAAGTTACGTTAAAAGACTGATTTACAAGGTTGAACGGGGTCTGGTCCCGCAGGGCAGCCTTTCTATGCCCTCAACATCCTGTTCATTATGGATACAAAAAGAGGAGACATCCTCCTACAACATTCTCCTCCTTCATTAAGCAAAGCAGTTATACATTCATTATTGTGCAGATTCTGTCTTTCATTTGAAATTTAGATTGGTCGGTCACTTCAAAAGGAATTTGAGGGGACTTGGTCCAAGTGCATACGGTCCTACTTTGTTGGCAGCCGCTAGTTAGCATTTTGCATCAGGGAGGAAATACATGCAATGTTTAAACAGCCATTAGGAGTGCAACCAGGTCACTCCATTGTTTGGACATATTACATTGAATTAGTGAGTGCTTTGATCAAAAGCTCTCCTGCTATGCAAGTCCAAATATAGCAGAGTGCATTCTGCAAACATTAAGAGAGCAATCTTCTCTGTGTAGACTGATTACGCCCAATCACTAAAGATGAACCTGAACAGACTAACTGAACAGGATCTGCCATCAAACATTTCACAATGTGCAAGAGGTTACGGTGATACTGAGACTGACAAATTACACTCACCCAGAATTTTATAAGGAAGAAGGAATTCTGGGGACCTTTTCCATACAGCTCCTTCAGTCCTCCTTTCTTTTCTGGGAATTTGTCATAAATCTGACGAATATCCACCGACTCCAGCAGGGCGTCACTGTAGGAATGATTCGTCTGTCCGATATGTACAAATAGGTGCTTGTTGTACTGAAAGAGTAAATAAATAGTATTAGAAACATACTTTAAAATATGGTGTTCTATTTCAGGTTGTATCATTTAAAAAAAATAAGTACACAACAAGTCTATCCAGTCTGGATTTTAACATTAAAACCTGACATAAAATTACATAAAAATGATCTATAACAGTATTACATATCAATATCCAGAAAGTCATCAACACAGAAAGGTTTACTGAAATAAAAAGGCAATTCTGACAAATAACCACCATAATAAGCAAGTGGTAGCTGGAATTAGATTGGTAACAATACACTCTGATGATGAGAAATAACCCTATGCAACATTGCTTTTTATTTGGCTGTCTGCATGGTTTTAGGCATCTTTTTATTTTATGATGTACAAATTAGGTATTATCATTCTGCTCCACTAAAGCCAAAAACAAACTGATCCCCATTTGTATAAGTCAGGCTTCACCCAAATTCTATAAACTCAAGTTGTGACTATTATAGGCAAGAAAGCTGTGAAACCACAAATTCTGACCAAAATAGATCCGTGTCAAGTGTTAAATTAGGCAAAACCATACAGTAAAATAATTAATTTTCTCAAAAGCTAATGGTAAGATGATCATAATATGAGAACTTTGTTAGGTTTGCTCTATTCCTTTTCAACTGAGAATATTTGGATTTGGTTTAACAAAGTGGACAAAAATTGCGGTCTGTTAAACCTCAAACCCACAGTGCACAGCAAAAACACAAGCAGCAAATCAGACAATAACGTTTGATTTTCAGAGGTCGGCTGCCCTCGCCGTGACTGAATGAAACCCTGTCATGTGGTGCTGCACTTCAGTTTAAAAGCTCACAGAGCAGCCTCTCCAGTGTGTAGCCTTTAGGGCAAATGCAACAATTGCAAGCATTAAGCTGAATGTAAGATTAATGGCTGTTGTCATGCCGTATTAACACCAAAAAGTGCACAGGAAAATGTGGACAAACATTAAAACAATTCTAAAGCAAACAAGAAATGTGAGACACAGACTTGACTTGCTGATTTGTCAACTCACACTCGGTGAGTCTGTGGATCGTCTCTGCAGTATAGTTTTGGCATGGCTTTTAAGGAACTGATTAATATACAGTCCTTCATTATTTCTGCAGGTTTTCATGCTGTGTGTCCCTACAGGCCAGGCTTCTCCCCTCTCAGCTTGTTTTGGCCTCCTCTCAGCTGACTGTCTGCCTGGGAAAATGTCCCAGTGTATTCACAGAGGGAAGAACTGGGTGATAAGAGGTGGGAATGGATACCATGAGATAGTGATATTTCATGCTTCAGTATAATGCTCTACTCACTGAGTCTGGGTCTCTCTGTTGCTCTAGGAAGGCGGAGAACTCCACCAGCCGGAGTTTAGATGTACCGATGGAGCGGCCCTGCCATGCTGGTGCCGTGGGAGCCGGAGGTGCTGTGGGCTCGTAACCTGCAGTAACACCACAAAAATGATTATTTTATATAATGTTTTACAGGGCAGCATGAGTATGTTCATTTTAAGACACTATAACAAATAAAACCCCTATGTCATATTGTTTGAGAGGTTTCATCTGTTGGGAGTTTGTTTATGTTGTCCTGATGTTACTGGCTACAGTACTCATTACAAATAAAAATGCCCCACAATTCACAAACTGCACAACCAAAATGAATTGTTGAATTTAGATCATACCAATGCAACACATTGAGCATCATTCAGGAGACATTTGTATGCACAGATTTGCCCTTAACGCTGGGGTAGGCAAAATCTGTGCAACCTAGGCAAAACCTTCTGTCTCTCTCTCTGCTGCCTCGTATCACTCCGCTAAGCCCCTCCCACCAAACCCACAACTTCGACCGGCAGCAGAAGGAGTCGGTTCCCCAGTGAAACTGTATCCCTTGTAGAACTCGCTCTCCACCGCATGAGCCTCGTCGAGACTGCGGCCCCTCCCGCCCTGACTTGTTTTCTCAAAGACGCCCCTCCAGCGCTTCGCGGCCGCAGAGCAGAGCACCCCAGGCTTCGGAGGGAGCTGCAACGCCGTCCAGCAGCGAGATGAGAGGCTAGTACACCGCACACACACCACTGTCCCCCGTCAAAAGTTATTCCCCACTGTTTGTCATCATGCCTCTTTGCCACTCGTCGTTAGGAGAGCCATGGCATTGAACATAATGAGCCTGAAGCTCCGTGCGGAGCCGGGACGTGTTTTGTACTATACGCTGTAGGCAAAGGAGGTGTTGGAAATTTATCACAAGTTTCAGGATTTTCGGCAGGATTTTCCTCCACTGAATCAGGTTTTCACCGTCTGAAGGGACGTGTACACACATCTGCTCTTGTAGCTTAGCCAATACGAACACACCGTCTCTCTGAAATAACCTGAGATAGGCTAAAGTCTACCGTCACGGGATAGATTTTTGGAAGCCTGATAACAGAAGCAAGAGGGGGGGCTGAAGTAGAGGTCTGCTCTCAGACCACTTGAATTACAATATGCTGCACGGTTAATATGGCATTTTTGCCCAGTGACACCAAAAGAAAACTGCCTACCCAACCTTTAACTTGTGCATTTGTAGGATTCATCAATATTTTCTTATTTCCAAAATATTTTTAAGTAAGAATAAAATAACTAGTCAGAACCCAATCCAGTATGCAGAAATACTAAATATTGTTTGTGGCAAGTTCTAGGCAAGAAATAACAGCCTTGGGATTGATTTAATATAAGATGACGTTCCACGGTGTAAAATAAGTCTCCATGAGATCTGTATCCACAGTGAACAGATGTTTTGTTTCCTTTTTAAAACATGTTTCTATTTTTACTTTTGACACAGGAGCGCCCATCTAATTTACAATCAATCCTAAATCACAAAAAAACTTTACATGGGTAAGAATAAATCAGTGGTCTGTGCACAGCTTGTGAATTATACGTTAGGTTTTCTTATTTTTTTCATCCAACTTTTATGAGCCTAAAGTTTTAAGAGGGAAAACAAAGCATTCCCGGAGCAAGCTAAATATGTTGCATGACAGGATTTTCTGTAGTTTCATTGATTGCTACCTTCTAATTGATAATATTTGAGCAAAATTAAGTTCTTAATCTTATAGTTAAAAATTAGCCATTAACAATTTTTACACTTTCAATAAAGTAAGCTTATTTCATTTTGGTCTCAAACCAGATCCTTAAATCCCAACCTTTACACTGTAGATAAGGTGCTCTGGGGGAAATGATGGGTTCAAAGTATCAGAAACTGCTTTTATTGTTGTTGCCCAAGCATTTTAGACCTCTCTCGATCAACATATTTGTTTTACAGCAAGACAATCTGCCAATTCTCACAGGAAGATTAAAGGAACAGATTTTAACAACTAAAGAGGTTTTGAAATGCACATGTGAAGATGGAGTGAGTGAATTCGGTAAACAGTTGGCACATTTTACTATATTGTGCACGCTATTGGATAAAGACGTTGAGGTGGAGATTTTAGAGAGTGTTTTTAGATTCAGCAAATAATTGTAGAAAGTGTGATGTACATTTTGGGTCATTTGTCCTTAAAAGTTTTTGAATCGGGTAAATTCTCACTTGAAATGGCTGTGACTGCTGGCTGGATGGGATAGGCTTGCTGGGTGAAAGGCTTAATGCTGGAACAGAGAATGAGAGACTCATTAGAATAAACACTTAGACAACCTTAGAACAATCTATTGAAATGTATCGCTTAAAGACAGTTTAAGTTAAGTAAGTATGATACTTACTCTTGTGAGGATCCTGGCTGACCAGTCGATATCATACCCTGCCATAGCTAGAGAATTAGAAAATAAAGAACAAACAACAAAGAACATTAAATTGTGAGCAGCTGTTAGCAAGAAGATCAAAATGGCTCTTAGCTCCATGTTCAGTGGATGTAGTTATCTTGACTACCACTCCTTGTGATCTAGGCTTATCTGATGGGGGCAGTTGTGCAAAGCTGTGGTGTGTAATGTGATTTGGCCCGGGTGTCGGCGTGGTTGGCCCCATGGCTGCCCTGAGTGAAGCTGGACAGGATGGATCAATAGTGTGGTGCTGACAAGGGTCTTACCCCTGCTCCAGGGAAGGCTGGGCGCGGGATGCCTGGCAGGCCGAGCTTGTTGTGAATAGCCGTGGCAGAGACGATCTGAGCCGAGGACATGGAGGCCATGCTCTGGAGGGCTTTGTCCTTCACGGCTTGGTCCTTTAACAGCAGTCACAAAAGGCTTAGCACTCACACAGAAGGGAGAGGTGGGGCGTGTTGCAGAGGTAGCAACAACCAGACTCCAATCAACGCACTGAAAGCACCACTGACCTCTCTCACAACAGTAAGCAGCAAGCAGGTTAAAAGAAGATGCATCTACGTTGCTATTTAAGTGTTTGTTTGTTTTTTTTAAAGGAATGTGCAAAACAATATAAACTGAATTCCAGTATACAATGGTTAGCAGTGGTATGCACTTACACCAAAGTTTGCTTGTTGACTAATCTACCACTAAAATACTTCTATCTAGCACTTCTATCAAGGCTGCTTTTGTCTGCATGTCAAAACACATCTAAACATTGTAAAGAATTTCTCAGGTAAAACTGAAGGACACCAATCTTTCAGTCTTTCGCAGCTCCAGTTCGTTCGTCTTTGGACTAGAGGTTTTTAAATGATCAGGATATATCTACACTAATTGTAAATGTTAATGGTAAATTAATGGAATAGTTGTTCATAGAGAGACAAAAGCCTGCAGAAGTGCACTACACATTGTATGTTGTTTTGGACGTTTGTTAACGTGCATTAACAAAGTTATTTAAAGTCACACTGAACCTGCTACATTCAGTGTAAACACTGTAGCATAGTGCACACTAGGGCAACTCATACACACTAGCAAACCCATGCAGACTCACTGGTGGCAGAAGCTAAAGGTAAGCATGCTGGCAACAGACTGAAAACAGTCAAGCTACAGTATGATAACAGTATGATGACACAGAGACACCAATAAACTGGGGAAACACTGAGCAGCAATTGTGTCACTATGGCAGGAGCACAAATGCAAAACTAGCAGCTGAAGGACGAGGCAGCCCCTAATAAAAGCAGAAACAGCGTCACAACCAGAAAATCAATACTTACCATACTTGTAACCTAAATGCAAACAAACAGGGTTGTTATTGTAAATTTGTGATCCACTTATTGTGAGTAATTTTTAAACTGTTAAAGTCTCAGTGTTACAGCTCCAAACGTCAGTAAAAAAAACATGTCCAGCTTTCTTCACACAAACACAGATATGTAATGAACACTCAATAACAAAAGGATTATGAAATTTGTATTTACAAATGATCCTTGGTCTCTCGGGAGGAATGTCTTGTTCTCTATAATTTTCACAATCTGATCAGCAGTCATCACTCGAGACAAAACAACAGAACAGTAACGTAATGACTGTAATTTCACTGAAATGCCATAGTCGAGACCAGAAACAGCAGGTTTTCATTGATGCCCCCTAAAATGAAGGGCACACTTGTATTTCTCTTTTGCCCTGAACTCTAATTTGCTTTAAATGAGAAAAGACAGGGATTCATACAAAAGCTGTCTGTTTTTCTTCAGACAGCCGCCTGTGCCCTTGAAAGACCAGGCATTCATGTGGCTAGCTGCCTGTCTGACTCTCTGTTTCTCAACATAGACACACACAGACACACACACACACACACACACACACACACACACACACAGATTAATGAGGGGTCATTAAATCGTGTTGAATACTGGGAGTGGAGCAAAGTGTGAAAGTCAAAACGTATAGTCGGCTCCCCAAGAAAAGAAGAAAATGGCACATGGTTGGAGTGTCCTTTGATATACAAGCATTACTTCATAAAGTACCTTAAATTACAGGTCAATATTATTCAAGATAACTTCTTTCACAATGCTTTGCTCCCATTTTAATGTGCCATTCTGAAAAGGTTTCTTCAGTGATTTTAACAGATTTCACTATTGCTGAAATAACTGACGCTCTGAAATGACGACATCTGAACTGGGACGAAGGAAAGCGACTGACAGCCATGGCATTGTGAGAGCCGGGAGTTATCAACAGATTGAAGGGAGAACAAGAAAGCAGAGAGGGCATTTCAGAAACAGCCAGCCGCCATCAGACCGATTTCCTTGAACCTTCAGCTCTCAGCCACTCACCAACAGCCAATGCCAGCATGCTTCCCGTCATTTGCACAATTTTGTTTTTTTCTAAATTATTACAAGTATGCATAGGGTAAAAATTAGAGCCTGACCAGTAAATAATCCGGACCGATATATTGGCTGACGTTAGTTTATTATGACCTGTATTGGTGTATAAGTCAGCTGGTAAGTAACAAATTGCAGTGCAGAAATGCAAAAAATATGTTGGCATTATTTAGAAACAGCGTCATCATTACATAGTTTTTCTTCCACCAGAGAGCTCTGACAAGTTTTGAAACTATTTTTAGCCATGTCGCAATGTCGGTCAGTCCACTACTTTTGTGCAGACTGAAATATCTCAACAAATGTAACATGAATTGCTACGAAATTTTGTACAAACATTCATGGTCCCCAGAAGACGAATCCTACAGACTTTGATGATCCCCTGACTTTTCATTTAGTGCCACCATCAGGTCAAGATTTCAATTTGTCCAATACTTTGGTTTATGACCAAATATGTGCAAAACTAATCACATTCCCATCAGCCTCAGCTGCATTTTGTGTTTAGAGATAATTATTTAAATGTTAGCGTGCCACCAAGCTAAACTAAGATGGTGAACATGGCCAAATTTATACCTGCTAAACATCAGCATGTTAGCATTGTTATTGTGAGCATGCTGATGGTAGCATTTAGCTCAAAGCACCGCTGTGCTTAAGTACAGCTTCACAGGGCCGCTAGCATGGCTGTAGACTCTTCGTCTTGTTTAAATGTCTCACTCAGTACATACTGTATCTTGGCCACAATTCTTTAAAAAGACAAATGAAAGGGACGCTTACCAATATTTTTGTATGTTATGTGTTATTGGCCAATATATAGTTATTATATTTTTTAACTCTCAATATCGGTATTGGCCTCAAAAATCCAGAATTGTCAGGCTCTTGTATAGTTATAAAAGAAACATATAAACTACCAGAACCATTTGCTTTGGCATGCTTGATATTAATTAATCAATTTTATTATTTTTATTGATGAAATAAAAACACTAAATGTCTTCACTATTTTAATACTAAGTCATGGATATGATGAGCAGCCACTCTCAAAGCAAAAGCCCGTGATGAAAAGTGAATAAGTGTAGAAACCAAGTCGACAGGACAGTGACAGCATGTCTGAGTACGGGTGAGAGATGGACTGAGAAGGTGGAGGGGAGGGGGGTTAGAAAATCTGAACAGACTACAGTCAGCAGAGGATTTGGGTTAGAGGGGAATCAGAGCACCAGGCATTCACTCTGTCACCATGGGAAACAGGAAGTTAAGACGCACAGCAACCAACAAGCCCAAAAGCAGAAAAGCGCATACCTTTAGCTTGGAATGAAACTCACGAGATTTCCTTCTGGCAAGAACCTGAATGTGACTAGACACCTGCGGGGTAGGGGAGGGGAGGAAAACAAAGGAAGAGCCTGTAACCATGGCAATGAAAAGCCCCCTGCAACTGGGCAAAGCCAGACGTACCTTAATGGCAGCTTGGATTTCTCGAACTTTCTTTCTTGCTATGACCTGTATGTGACTAGACACCTCCATTAAAAAAGAGAAAACGCAAAATAAAAAACAAGACAAACCAAAAAAAGTACAAAGTGGATTAAACATTTCTTTGTTAAAAAAAATAACACTTGAAAGTGATACGGTGCATAACAGAAGCACCTCCAAACCACACACCAAGCTAACAGCCAATAAAGCATTATATGCTGTGTTGTCGTCGTCACTTAAGTGAGCTGATTAAGGAGGATGCAGGCCCCTTTAGCACACATTAAGAGCACCCAGATGTGATCTGCTGTGTGCTGAATGAGAATTGGCTAGTCTAGTATTCTTACGGGAGCTGGGCGAGGCATTTCACCGGCCAAGTTTACCTCCGACGTTCACACAGTTCAAAATTATTTAATATTCTCACATGAAACATTCTGCAGTGCAAGTAGCAGTTTGAAGGAGAAGTCATGTGTGTGTTGATGACAGGCTTGAGGGGTGGATTTACGTTCTCCTCTGACTGTTCACGCAAATCACACCCAAGGTGAGTTATCTAGCAGAAATGGGTGTCATTTAACAGAAAGGGCATCATCAAGTGCTTCCTCTGCAGGTATGTATATAAACATGTTTTCTTGTTACTCAGGTTGATACATAAACTAGAGCTGAAACAATTAGTCGATTAATTGATCAACAGAAAATGAATCAGCAACTATTGTCAATCATTTCCATCATTTTTCAAGCAAAAAATGCCAAACATTGTCTTGTTCTAGCTTCTCCGATGCGAGGATTTTCTGTGTTTACCTCATTGTAAATTCAGCATCTTTGGGTTTTGGACTGTTGGTCGGACAAAACAAGACATTTAAAAGACGTCACTTTGGTCTCTGGGAAATTATACTGGGAATGTTTCACTAATTTCTGGCATTTTATAGACAAAACATTCAAGACAATAATTGGCAGATTTGCGGATAATGAAAATCAGGGCTGCCACCAACCATTATTTTCGTTTTCGATTAAACTGACTATTGTGTTTTTAATTAATTGATTCATTGTTGGGCTGTAAAATGTCAGAAAATACCGAAAAATGTCAACCATAATTTACCGTTGACATATTCAGTCAGCTCGTCCAACCAAAAGTCCAAAATCCAAAGTTTTGAGTTTGCTATCATAGAAGATTCAGTAAAAGCTGTCAGAATTATCATTTGAGAAGCTAAAACTAGTGACTTTTTGACAAAATCGCTTTAAAAAATGACTTAAAACGATTATCCAATTATCAAAATTGTTGCCGTTTAATTTCATCTTGATTGACTTACCATGTCAGCTCTAATGAAAATACTTGTTAGTTGCAGCCTACACACAAATAATACAGCAATTACACACATCCTACATTTAAACCAACACTAGAAATAGATGTTTGTTTCTTGGTGTAGCTGTGAGTAAACAGCTCTCTCTCTATTGTTCTGATTCTGTGCTGAGGAGAAGAGAAACCACACGGCCCTTCTGGTCCAGACTGATCAATTCACACACAGTGATCGAAAGTCACTGTAGACACTGGCTTGTTCATCATTGTCATTCAAGTCAGTGGTCATACAAGGGATTTCCTGTTTAGAGGGAAGATGTTACTGAAGCTCCATCAGAGCTGTTCATTATCGGAATCAACTCTATCCTGTGATTTACTTTAGTGCTATAATTCCTATGAGATACACATATAAGAGCCTTGAATTCTGTATTATTTATATTACATGGACATGCCATATTACAGCAGAGACTAACGAATGAATCACAGTTTGATTCAGAAGTCTGAGCTCAACTCTGTGGTGAGAGTTGTGCGTCTGCAGTGCACACAGTGTGCTGCAGAAGACGGGATGCACTCTCCAACACTGACTGCAGCCAATACTCTGATCAGAGATGGTACCGATCTATCAAGGCCTTCCACCTTCCTATTAATAACGGCTTCTACTCCGGCCAAGTGCACGACCTCCATGACTTAATCATGAGGAGGAATATTTGCACTTTTAGGCTACAGTGGCTACTTGTCTTTTCAAATGACAATATTTATTGTAACTGCTTTAATGTAGAAAATGAAAGGCTGCATTTTAAGTAAAATGTTAACAGGGAAATTATCAATTTCTCCTCCTACAAATCTACTACAACTACAGTTCTTATATGTGTACTTATAGAGTGACAATTCTGTGAATATCATAATCCAGGGACATCTGTTCATGCAACACAGCAGTTTCAGGGGAAGTCCCCGCCACAGCCTTTGCTTCTCTCCTGCAGAAAACAAAGGCAACAGTCGGCACACATTCAGACCCGACAGCCCTCTGATGCTCGTGCAACAGAGACGTCTCCTCTCTTGACTCACCTGCTTCCGAGTCCTCGTCTTCCCGGTCCGAAGCTTGATGTATCTGGCTATCAGCTCATTTCGACCTGCGTGAACAGGAAAATGAGAAATGTGTTATGTGTTAATATCCAAAACAAAAGACATTTAGAAATGAACTCAGAATATCAAGGAAGGAGAGAAATTTGGCAAACATACAGAAAAAGCACATCATGGCATCAGGTTTGTAGCTGTGTGTGTATCAGTTACTAAATGTGTCAGATTCTTCAGTCTGAACACTTTGGCTTTGGTTGCTCATGGTTTTAGTTTTTTAACAGTCATATGTTCATAAACACTCAAACACACGCTGAGCAATACATTTGAGTTTAGGGTTGACAGCAAACAAAAAACTGAAACACCAACCATGAACATAAAAAACAGAAAACTGAGTTTATGGCTGGAATTTGTCACTACTGTACCCATTTATAAAAAACACTTTGCAGGGCTGCTTTTTCTTTCCTTGGTGGGTATGTGAGAGTTGTATCATTTTAACAGTTGGTTAAGTTTTCTCGTGAAAGATTTGACTGACTGAATGTAAAATGTAGGAGTAATTACCAGTTAATTACTGATATTAAGCTCCAGAAAAAGTCAAATGCAGAATATGTAAAAAAAAAAGAAAAGAAAAAAAAAGTAACAATTATGAAGAAGAAATGTTATGCTGATTTTTTTGTTCACAAGTCAATGAATAACTTTGAACCTCTGATACAAATTAATATTCAATTTATATAAATTTTGACTAATGAATATTTAAAGCTGGCTGACTAATGTGTGGCTTTATGCACAACTAATAATTACAACTTTTCTATGAAGTAGTCGTGGAATAATACACGACGCTCTAAACTATAAGGTCTATAACCATATTTCGAGTGCATGCTGATCAGAAGGTATGTACGTCTCCTAAACAAACCAGATCCAGTTCTTCCGTGAAAACACCATGTGACATTAGCATGAAAAAAAACCTCGCAGCAGCACAGCCTTTCAAATTAATCTAATTCAATCTCATTCTCTTCAAAGCCCGACGCTTTGAAAGGAAACAGACCTAGCTGTTCATACTATTACAGAAAATAATGGCAACTGAATATATTGGGTTTAAAACAGTGCAGCTCTGACTAAATTATAATTAAAGCATAGCTTTGTAGAGATTTCCAATTAACAGCGGCTCCAAACATTCTTCTGCCCTCAGCTCTGCTCTAATTGCTGTACCAATGCACATGACCCCTGCTTCTGCTTAGCCCTTTCATATGGTAATAACATGCCGCCAACCAAAACTATTACACAAATTATAGGTAAGGAGGCACTCTAATTATGTGTCCAGCTGTAGCCAACCAATACCATGGATCTGCTCTACTCCTCTGTGCACCAAACCCTCAATATAATGAAACATTTTTCTACATTCACTTAATTATCAATTAAAGGCCTTACTTTTGTCATGATACAATGCGACCACAACGTACCTCACATGTGCTAATAAGCCGTAGCTTAGGTAATCAGAAGAAAAGGCATTTTCTTTTTACATCGCGGATCAAAGAATGTGACCGAGCACAAGAATACGTCTCAAAGGTATTAGAGGGCGGAATATAAGAGACATGTTACATAAATCTATAAACAAGAAAACACAGATGCGTTTTTATCTGATTGTTGTTTGTATGGAAACATAAGGTAGCTAGCGTAAAGCCTCATCTTGTGATGTTCGGGGCTCTTGTGCACTGCTCAAGTGTGCTAAATGAAAGAAATGGTTGGTCTGGGTATTAGCAGCTTGAATTACAACCCCCCAAAACCCGTTAAATCCATAAAGTAAATGATTAACCTACGTTTTATTGTTTTGGTCCATAAAAATGACAACTTCTCAGAGTCCATGATGACTTCAAATGTCTTGTTTTGTCCCTCCAAAACCCAAAGATGTTCCGTTTTCTATCACAGAAAACTAGAAAATATTTACATTTGAGAATCTTTTTGCCTAAAAAGATTTAAAAAAACAAAACAAAGATGAATCGATTATCAAAACTGTTTTCTCTTCTCATTAAGATTAATCCATTTATCAACTAATTGTTGCAGCTCTACCATATAGGCTTCCTCTCTTTTGAAGCTAATGGTCAGTAGGTGCAAGAAAAGTTTACATATGAAATCCTTAAAAAAAAAAGCTGACGGCCAGCTGTAGTTTGTTAAAGGTCGACTCCGAAACTCTTTTCACGCTGAATATTTAGGCAAGGCCAGTCTGAGTGAACCCAGTCACGTGACCTCGCAGGACAAATAAACACCACCAGGGGATTTACAGTTTACAAGCCTGTCTGCAGTGTAAACTTTACCAGATGCTCTATTTTCAATAATTCACACACTGTGGAAACATAACATGACAATACAGGCATTCATGCAAACTCCTGATTCCTAGATCAAAGCACACAAATGGCCAGCTGAAAGCCTGCTTACTGTTGAATAATTCATTCTTTACACCAGGCTGGAGAAAAGGCTCAGTGGGTCCTGGCTAGCCTGCATTCTTTTTTTTTTCCTGCCTGTGTTTGCACTGCAAAACAACAATTGCTGGGGGGAAAAAAAGTGACTGTCCACATTCAGAACTAAAAATGCTTTACACACAACGCTGCTTTTCCCACCTGAAATTGCAACATAATAAAGAAAGTGTCTTCCACAAATAATAGAGGGCAGAGTTTTTTTTTTTGTCTTTGTGGCACATAAGAAGTTATGGATATGCTGATTTTTTAAATTTACAATACTAACTTTGATTTGTCCTCAGTTTGAGTTTATATAAGATTTAAATTTAAATATGCTTTCCAATACTAGTAATCAAACTAACAGTTTTCAGAAAAGAAAACCTGATCCGGAACGATTTAAAAAAATGTATTCTCACAAATTTGGCATTCATTCAAGTTTATTTATTTATTTATTTTTTACAATGCCAAGACATCTTTCAGATTCAGACATCAGTCCTCTTATGTTAACTCTTATGTTAACTCCATCTGCAGTGAGTTCACATACATTAAGGAAAGCTTGTGCACTTGTCATTTTATGTGGAGATCTGTCCTTGATTCTGCAGCACCAGTAGCACATACCGTAGCTGTGAACAGTTCTTCATGAAAACGCCGTCAATAAGTGTCACCAACACTGCTGACATTTGAAATTAATTTAACATCTTACAGTATGTTTGCTGGCTGTTTGTTAGCAGGTGATTTCGGTGTCGACTAAACAACAGAAACCAAGATTATTTTCCCAGAGGGGATCCTGGAACTGCAGTCAAGTGGAGCCACAAACACCATCAGAAATACTGAGCTTGGCAGAGAGCGATTGTACTCTAATGTGATAAAAAGCAAATTTGTGCAACCTTGTAGAGTATGATGCAACCAAGAAATAAGCATCTGATATTTGACCAAAATGTGCCAACAGAAAAAGTTCCAGAGTCCCTACAAATACATGTATTAAAAAATACAGTGATACAGGAATATCAATAATATCAACATAAAGTTGTGCATTTACAGGTTAAAGAAATGCTGCTTTTGAATGTTTTGGGAGATTTTAGTATCTCAGTTGATCCTAACACGTGAGCTCTATAAGCTTCTGCACATCAGAAAAGCTGAGAGATTCACATCCATCTACAATGAGTCAAAATATATATTACTTAACGTTTTTGACAGCTTAACAATAGATTAAATATATCTAATGTCAGATTCAAAACAGACAAAGTGATTTCTTTAATTCATAATGTGAAAGATGGACAGTCAGTCAACTAAAACTATCAGTGTGTTAAATTAAAACTAGATTAAATTGTTTGTAGTTTCCGTCAGCTAAAACTGACATTAAGTGACTAAACTAATATATATATATATATATACACACACTTTGTATATTGGCTTACAGATTGTAAGCCAATATCCAAGACAATCTGTCTAACCATGACTACATTTCAAACAGCTGAAATGCAGTTTATCATTGGTATAGTTTCAGAAAACAAATCAGGGCAGAGCTGAAGATCAAAACTTTGAATTTTGGAGAGTTATCTTGTGATAAGGCCTGGCTACTTTTTGCCTTGATGACTTTTTCAACAAAGCCTTTTTTTGTTTAAAATGTTCTCATATTACTTTTGAAAGATCTACACTACTGCAACTGAGTCAGTTTCTGAATGTTGAAATAAGTTCTTAAGTAAAGTCTTGCAGCTGCAGCAAGGCCCGGAGAGGGCTGAGAAAATTAACTCTTTATGGGGTGTTCCTGTCACTCAAAGCAGCAGGAAGAGGATTAAATATTTATAGTGTGATCCCTGAGCAGATTTGAGCTGTTAAGCAGCTGGAAGAGCCCTCCACCTGGCCAGAGTGAACTCTCCTCCGAATCTCAATGACTCTGAAGGATCTGCGACATATGAATGGCACTCCAACAGCAGCCCCACAAAGAGATGGTGGCTCAACTTTCTCTAGACAGTCCCAAAGTAGCGGATTCCTCATTCAGTCAGAAATCCAATTTGGCCCTCAGCATCCTTTCTCCAAGGAACCTGGGACAGGCTCCCTCTGTTGTGAATAACAATGGAGTGTATTGTCACAGTCCAATGTGGACCAACCTCAGAGATACCGCACCCAGAAATAACTTCCCATAACCCCCCATAAGACTTTCAGAGTCTAAATCTACTTTTTATGAACTCTACAACCACGATGCCACAAAGCAAGCGGAAAAATGTATCTTACATACATACACATACAGCTGTTTTCCTCTTGTTTCTGCTATTCTGCCTCTCCTCTACCATCTACAGCCACACCCCATCTTCCAACCTGCACCCCAACCCACCCTCCACCTAAGAACCATTTAAAAGGGAATATTTTAACATCCATTTACAGTAGGGCTGTAACTAACAAATTATTTTCATTATCAATTAACCTGATAGGTCTATAAAATGTCTTAAAATAATGAAAAATGCCAATTACAATTTTCTAAAGCCCAAGATGATGTCGTCAAATGGCTTATTTTGTCCAACCAACAGTTCAAACTCAACGTAGAGTTGTTTTTTTTAAGCACGATATGTAAAATGTCTACATCGTCAAAGTCGAGTTATTACAAAAAGTAGACATAGATGATAGCTGGCTACACTAGCTGCCTTGAGTCGCGACAGTCTGGTAAACTGTGACATGAATAGTTCCGCTATATGAACCATGATATGGACACCCGCTGCAGTTTGCGGGACTGTCGTGACTCCAGGTGACTCTGGATGTCTCGTAGTGAATCTAACAGTCGCATCTACGAAAGGAGGGGACTGAAAAAAGACAGCACAGTGGTCTGCCCTCCAGGTTTGTGCTTGTAGACAAAGTGTTATCACGCTACGAGAGGTGACGCCATGGAAGTCAACATAACAGTGTGCCAGTTCTACTTTATTCAGTCTGTCCCTGCCATGTAGCCGGGTAGCTAACGTTAGCTAGCAGCTAGTCAGCATTATAATATTTTTTGGCCATATTGTCCAGCCCAACTCATCAATATTCAATTTACTATCACATAAGTCCAAGAAAAGCAGCAAATCTTCACAACTGAGAAGTTGGACCTCAGGAATGTTTTGCTTGTAGTTTTGCTTGAAAAATGACATAAATGTTGGATCGATTATTAAAATAGTTTCCGATTTATTTTCTGTTGATCGGCTAATTGATGAATTGTTTCAGCTCTCAATTTGCACAGATCACATTTGTCTTTAATAATTTAAAATGCTGAGGTTCATCATATAAAAAGCCTCTCTACCTCCTCTCTCTATCTGGCAGTAACTGAGTCATATGACGTAGGCATGGCAAGCTGCTACGTAGGCCAATAAACAATGATTCATACTTGTAGGTTGCCCCATATGACCAATGTTTACAATTTGTAAATGATTCAGTCTATTTATTTGTAAAATGCATTTATACCCTCAAACTCTGGAACAACTGTGTTCAGTCAGGTCAACTCTAAGAGCTATTAGAGCCACTACAGGGCTTCTTGTGATATTCTTTTTTTTTTTTTTTTTTTTAAACACAGCAATGCCCTCCATCATCGGAGTAGAACTGAAATGTACAAGAGAACGAGACTGTTCTCTTGTACATTTCAGGTTTACATTGTATTCTGGCTCTTCACTTCTAAAGGGACTGACACCACAACCTGACCTTTACAGTTGATGAATTAGATAGCTGAGAAACTGTTATCAAACTCTATTGCAGCTGTGCTGGAAGTATTTAAGTATTTGACCAACAGTCCAACACCCAAAGATATTCAGTTTACAATCACCTAAGACAAAAAAAAGCAACTAATTCTCACATATGTAAAGCTGGAACCAGCGAATGTTTGGCTTTTTTTTGGCTTGAAAAATGACTAAAATGATGAATCACTTATCAAAAAAGTTGCAGATTAAATTTCATTTCAGCTCTACAAAGGACATTTGCAAAGCTTTTTCAAATCATGTTGAAAGGTTTGAGGGATTGTGATTAACATTCTTGTCATTTTAATTCAAGTGACATAAATTTCTGACAAATCTCTTGGCTTTTAGGTGCAAATGTGCTAAAATTAATAATAAAGATTATAAAGATCATCTTTCAGCCATCAAATAAGAAAAGAATAATCCATCTTTAAACTTATTTCTAAAAAATGATAAAGTAGTCCTTTAAGGGTAATTCTGGTATTTTTAAATATGGGCCCTGTGTTTACAGATTTTGTGGTGCAAATGACTAATAGGTACAAAAAGTTTTGGAATTGGTCCAGTAGATCGCCTCAGTCGGCTGCCGTGAAACAGGCTGCAATGGCTGCAGCGTAATCATTGTGGGCAACTTGTTACTATGGGCTCAAATTGTTATTCTAAGTGTCTGACACCATTATGGAAAGGTAAAAAGATAAACCTTTTTGTTAAAGAGTAACAAAAATTTTAAATTTTAAAAATAATTTAACCAGAAACAGAAGTCTTCCTCAAGGAGAAGTCTCGCTCTGAAAGTTGTCTGAGTCTGAGTTGTTGCAGGAAGACGACAGTGTTTCTGGTTAAACAAAAAGGATCTTACTCTTTAACAAAAAGGTCCGTCTCTTTAGGGATCCTTTCCATAATGTTGTAAGACACTTGTCGAACAAAATACCGGAATTACCCTTTAAGCAGTGTTTTAATCCAGAGAGGGTGAACGTATCTGTGCATTAAAACAAGTTTTACAAAATCAATATAGAATAAAATAAAGAGGCACTAGCAAAGCCTTTATGCACCTGTGTAACATAAACACTGAGGCTAATTTAAGTAATGGCATATTAAACATTTTCACTGGATTGGTTACGTCCTTTGAGCGGCAAGAACAATACTTTACTGCACTGCTCCACTTTTTTTCTTTTCCTCTTTTTAAAAGCATCCATTTCCTGTAACAGCACTATTTTTCTAATGCAGGCACAACCACAGTCACATCTGGCCCAGCACTCTGCCATGAGACGGCGCTGGGCCTGGCCGAGAATCAGTCGGCAGATTGCCTACATGTGTGTGGCTTCTACCACTCGGCTGTCTCTCTCTGTTCTGTGAGGCTGCCCTCTCAGGCCCTGCAGAGAGTACACATGTGATGCTGCCCGGGCTGTAAGGGCAGATCTGTCATTAACCCTTCATTCAATTCTTCATTTTTTAATCGACATCAATATACCTATGACATCTGTATAGCTTGTGTAATTAAATGTATATCAATTTTTCCCTTGCTAGATTATAGTTTCACATCCTTTATAGCCATTTTCGGAAATGAAAGTTATCCAACGTTCTTTCTTTAAATATTTTGACAATACACATTCAAGCTGCAACGATTAGCTGATTAATCGATGACCTTTTTCAAGCAAAAATGCCAAACATTCGATGGTTCAGGCTCCTCAAATGTGAGAATTTGAAGCTCTTCCTTGTCCTAACATTATTGTAAACTGAATATTTCTGGGTTTCAGACAAAGTTGGTCAGACAAAACAAGACATTTGATAACGTCACCTTGGGCTCTAGGAAACTGTGTTGACACATTTTATAGGCCGAGCAATTAATCGAGAAAATAATCATCTAATAATCTGCCCTACTATACATCACTAAATCGTGAACAATACTCATTTCTAAAGTAAGCAATTTATATCTTATATACTGCTGAAACAATCAAATAATTATTAAGTTGATTGACAGAAGTGTCAACAATTTTGACAAGGAAAAATACCAAATATTTGCTTGTTCAAGTCTCTCAAACATGGGCTTTTGTAGGTATACTCTTTTAGATCATTGTAAATTTAATATTTTTGAGTTTTGGACAGTTGGTCAGACAAAAGAAGCAATGTGAAGATGTTACCTTGAGCTCTCGAAACTCATGATAGGCATTTTTAACTATTTCTCACTATTATTTATACACCAAATTATTAATCAATTTATCAAAAAAAATAAAAATAAAATCAACAAATTAGGATTATTAAGTTATTTGCAGCCTTAACTGAATCACTTCCAACTGTTCATATAATCCAAGGAATCTTTCTGCAATCATTCCTAAATTTTTAATTAACATTTGATTTCTATTCGGTTTCTTCCACTTTAAAGTAATGTAGACCACAGCCCAGTATGTGTCTGTGTGTGTGTGTGTGTGTGTGTGTGTGTGTGTGGTAGGCCAACACAATGGCCCCAGCTTTCCTGTCATCCGTGATAGATGACTCAAGGGTCTCAGGCAGACATTAGCATCACAATAGACTAAACCAACAATATGAAGGCATTCGTCCCAGGTTTTGGGAATAGCAGGCAGGAAGCTTTTTCTTGCAATATCAATGGGAAACCACCACTTGCCAAGTGGAGGAGAACCTGTGACTTGTGGCTTGAAATTTTTTTGGAGGGAAAACGCTGTGCTATCAGTTTAGCATTATGTTAGCCCTGGCAGAGAGGTCAAAGACTATGCTGACAACTAGTTTCCTGCATGATGAATAATTTCATGGGAATAAATCACCATTAACTGCTGTGGTGAGAACACAACATGTCAGTTATGTAAGCTTAAACAATTACAACTAAATAGAAAAAGTCTGCAGCTGGCCAGACGCTACAGGTGTTTCCCGAGGTGCTGCACCAATACCCATCTAATATTTTTAGCCCGTTTACAAGTCTTTTCTCTCCGTTTGGTAATAATGCGGGTCAGAGCTACTGAGCACTCCTTCAGCAGTGAAATCTCTTGTGGAAGTCAGAAGATCTGACTCCAGTCCACCATCTGCTTGTTAAAAGTGCATTAACTTCCTGTATTGTTGGACGCTCTGACTGGAAGTGTGGGTCCATAAGAAAGACTTCAAGGCCAGATGTTGCACGCGTGACGCCACGGTGATCACAAACACTAAAGCTATTCTCTGAGACACAATAGAAATCCCTCCTCCTCCTCCCCCTATACACACTCTCTCTCACACACACAAACCATCCCAATGCCTGCGGGCTAAAACGGAGAAGTCCATATATCTTTCATTAAACTGGCTCTGCATTTATGTATCATGCATTTGATTCAGTCCCTAACTCTTTAAATAGATAACCAGGAAGTATACTGTACACACATAAATACAACTTTTCTTTGTTGTAGTATGTGTGGTAATGTATTTGGCTTTTAACTCATTAGAATTTCACACTTTTTTGATTCAGTGCAAGGTTGATTATTATGGTAACCTTTTAACATGCTCTAATTTACACATGGCAGTCTTTTTAATGTCTCATAAAATTCCCACAGGCTCTTTCAGTTCTGGCCTCACATGCTCATGGGTGTTCCTCCCATATCCACAGGAAACAACTCTATTCAGTCCTCATTTAGACAAGAATAGCAGGGACATAAAAACAAGAAAGCCTACAATTAAGAGCAGTTCATTTATTTCAAAGCCTGAGAACTTCTGAACTGAAGACAGATAAGGCAAGACACTGAGTGGAGTTTTCTGTTTTGTGTGAATCTATTTTTTACCTTGACATTTGCCATAAATTGTGATTTTAAAACTTTCACTGCTTGTCATATGTGCTTTTATTTGCACAGAGGGCCACTGCTGTTTGATCTAATAGTACTGAACTGGCTAAGAAAGCAGAAGTACATCTTTCTGGTGTACAGAGAGCTTTTTCCAATTGCATCAGCTTATATCAGTACTCAAATACAAAACAGTACCACATAGCTGATCAGCTGCAATATCTGCAAATTCATTCACCAAATCATTTTGTTTCACTGACCAAGTTTCCATCCACATTTAGTGCAAATTTTAAATGAAATTCCAGAAAATCAGCTAGAGAAAATGCAAATTAATATGTAATTTCCATCCACTACTGTTGTGTAAATAACTATTAATAACTGTTAACTGATTCTCAAGTCAGCTGCCATTGAACCACTACAGAAGAGGGCACAATGAGATGACAGTTAAAAGAGCACCAGTCAAACCTCAAACGAATTAAACCAATGTGGAGAACGTGATGGAAACAAAATTCATCGCTCCACACAGATCTGATGTTTTCTGCCGCAATTTTTCGTCTCTTCGGTGGAGCAGAAGCTTGCAGTGGACGTGTACGTCATGATTTATTCACCACGTCTGTTTCCATCACACTTTGTCGCACTTTTTTCTGCAATATTTCTACTCTTTTTCGAATTTCCAGCGTTTCCACTCAGGTTTTGTAAATTGAAAATGTGCACAAAAACAGGTAGATGGAAACGCACTTACTGTGACGTGCAACTCAGGGTTTAAAAATCCAGCCACAGCAAAATTAAGTTCTCTATATAATGCAGTGTGTAACTGTAATTAACAGCTCTTTAAAAATCCATTTTTTCTCTGGACACCAAAAGAAATCAATACTTAACTTCAAATGACCTTACTGAGCTGGATAAAAGGCTTTATTGCAGGGGCTGGGTCAGGAGCAGTTGAGCTAATGTGTTAGTCGAACAGTGGGGGATTAAAGGTGAGGTGTTCTCTCAAAATCTTACAAGACATCACAAAGCAGCAGGTCACTAACCTGAGCCTTCCTGGAGACACTGAGAGGATTACAGCAGCCAACCTCTGCTGAACTGTGCCTGTATTCAGACGGGGCTGAGGAGGCAAAGACAGCCTCTTTATCACTCAGCAGGTCCAGCCCATTCTATTTCCTCTCTCCCCGCTCTACGCCTCTCAAACGAGGCCAGGGCTGAAACCCACTAGTCCCAACTCTGCAATATACTCACAGGGGACCAATTTGCACAGGCAGCCCTTGTCTGAATCACTCTATCAATTAGGAGCCACTGTGTTTATCAGCACATACATTATTGTAGAGACTGGCCTGGTCATTGTGTTGAGGTGTGCCTCTCAGGAGAGGGAAAGGGATGAAATAAATGACCAGGGAGTGAAGCCACAGTTGGACAGGCTGCTGGACTAATCTGAAAGGACGGCTGTAATTATGAGTCTCCCGAGGAACTGGCTGTGTGGCAAGTCCAATGTGTGAACATGGCGCTAACAGTCAGGAAAGGTGCACTGCCCCCCTTCTCCACAACAAAGTAAGACACTGAGTCAAATCAATATTTTCAATCTCTCAGGATCATTTCAGCATCTGAGCACAAAGGAAAACACGTTGGCTGTGACCAATATGTATAAATGAAAAGTCAAACTTTGTGGTCATGATTCTGTCTCACGCTCTTTTGTAATCGTGAGCACAAGCTGAGAGAGTCTTGACTGAAAGCTGTAATTGAATCCAAGTTTGGAAAGAAGCAAGGTCGCAAATAGTTAATAGAATACCCCTGATAGTCATGACACAATAAACATGCACTTACTATTACATTACAAGGATAATAATAGGATTGGTCACATATGATATGAGGGTCAGACCATAACACAGCATTGAGTATGATAATTTTATGGCTATGGCTACAGTCTTCCTTTGTTTCCAGAGATGCTGTTCAGTGTTGAGAGACCTTTCTCTATGCCACAAACAGCAAAGAAAGAGATGACGGTCTCTGTTAGCAGTGGAGTGTAGTCCCTGTGCTCTGGATAAGAGAATAACACTGGCATTCAGATTCCATTCATATGTTGATTACACAAAATGGTCCCATCAGTACGAGATGATCTCATCAGAATAAAAGTGTTTCATAAATGCAATATGATGTAATCAGCATCAAACAGATGATTTCTTGAAGAGAGCAGGAAAGTGACACTGCATCTTTAAGAAGCCCAGAGTCTCGCTGTGTTTTAGTCAAACAAAAGCAGCCAATTGGGAACATGCAACCTGAAACCAGAAGCCCGCCTCAGAGGGCCTCACACAGACCTCAGAGCAGGGACACACCCCATGCACTCCTGATTCAGGCAGGCAGAGAGCCACGGCCTGCTATCCAACCATTCCCTGCAAACACTTCCACACAGACCCACGGAAAATCCCAAACACAGACACACTGATCATTTTGTTGGGCTCCTTTCCGAGGCAGTTCTGGAAATACATGCAGTAAAAAAAAGAAAGACAAATCTACTAGGACTAAATTTCTAAAATATTGAAACATAATCAAAAATGTTAATTTGGGCAACACATTTGCATTCAGCGACATTTTTTGGGTGATACAGTACACCATTCAATACTGAATCTCTGCCTCAGAAAGCCAACTCTTTTGTACTATCAAATCCTTTCCCAGCAACATCTCGTCACAGTCTGGTCAGCATCAGTACCGCTTACACCTTGAGCCCCTCTATCACCACTGTTCATGGTGACCAGCCCTGTGAGGCGTGAACCCCCGACAACACGAGGCTGTGGGCAGAAACCGGGAATCTCTCTCTCTCTCACATACACACGAGTCACAACATGGTATGCTTAGTCACCACAACATGGGCACGAGTTAGAGCTGAAATCTGCCCCCGGAACAGACCGCCATGAAATAATATGCACTTCAAAATCAATTCTGCTGCTCAGCAACAGGGGAGCTCTAAATGTAGATCCATTTTGGGGCTGAGTCTCATTAATTGAACGTTCTCAGAGCCACAGAAACACACATGGGTCTTAAGCTAAAGATATGTAAGAATTGAATCAAACAAAACCAGTACGGTGGAATCAACTAGATCTCAAATCATCTATTAGCTGGATGTTTCTGTCTGCTGTTGTCCAAACATTCAGGACTGGGCTCTCCTGGGCATTTTTAGACCCATGAGTGAAACTCATTTTCAATTGTCTGCAAAAGGTTTGTTTAAAGAGACAGGAAAAGATCACATAAAAACATATACTATTTGAATTGCACAGGTCAGCAGGTGTGTGTGCCTTTGAGCCCTGAATAATGCATCAGTCCAAATTAAAGAGTGATGTGGACCCTTCACATGAGACCGGCTGTCACTGGTTAATCTCTGGAAGTCTACGATTTATATTACATAAAATCAGACAAAAAAAGTTTTCTGTTGTTAGTTTACATCTCTCACATGCTCTCTCGCTCACGCTCTCTTTGTCTCTCTCTTCTCATTTTTAGATTAGCCAGGTAGTCGGTTACATAAATACAGTATTAACTGCATTAACCAAAGTTCCTATCTGCAACAGAAACACCTGTTGAGTAGAGCAGTGTCTGACATGTGTTCCACCCTGTTCAGGAGAAGAGCCACAACACCAGGTCGTTTCATGCTTGTTGACCCAGTCGCATCAACCATAGACGCCTGTGCCAGGTTGAAGGAAGTATAAGACATCTCCATAGCGGCCCATGATGAATAAAGAACCAGTATGTCACAACCCAACTCTAAAATCCTGAATCCTAATTCAAAATGACTTCTTCCTTCCCTCATCATACCTGCATCAATACTATTTACACATTCGACAGTTTCTCCTTTTGAGGAAGACATAAAATAATTGGACTTTTTTCACTACCATGTGTGCGAAAACACGGTAGTCTTCCACTGACAATGGCAGGGGAACAAATGAGGGATTATTCTGGAGGTGTATGATGCCTCTCTTGCAATGACGTTCCTCACACTCCATTCTGAGTGAATGTAGGTGACTCGGGGAGCCTGAGCTGATCCCAGAATTCCTCATTATCCACCCAGCAGGGAGGATCAGGTCCGCTCGCTCTGTCTCAGAGCATGCTCGGCCCGGTGAGACGAGCCCCAGAGGAGCACAGTGCTGGGCCATCAGGGGGCAAGCCAGGTCTGCTCATTATATCTAACTCATCCTTGGCATCTCTGCAAACCAAGTGCCACTTAGTTCCCACAGGAGGGGTCTGGGCTGGATCAGTGACGAGATGGCAGAGCAAACAGTAGAGTGGTAATGGGAAAAGCTTTACATCAAAAGATACGTGTGGACAGAGGCATAATGTCCAGCAGTCCACCTACAAGGTGAATATCACAACATATAGGGATATTTCACAATTTGGTGACGGCATTTCTTATTTGTATGATAAAAACACGCAGTTAATGGTTTGATTGCTGCTACTGTTTATCAGAACCAGATTTATACCAGCTATATGACACAGGCATAAAAAGTACCTTAAAATTCCCATGAAAGGTGAATCTGTCTCCGCCATAAACATTTGAAAAGACTTTCAAATACAACTGGTGGCCTTGCCTCTTCAGCAGCATAAACAAGAAAAACACTATGCGGGTGTGGTATAGCCTACAAGTAGAGCACGTATTTACATATTTATTTGTTAGTAGATGAAATAAAAATCAGTTCTTCCCTTTTTTTCAAGAGTAACTGAGAAAAATTCACCAATGTCATTTAGCTTGCGGGGCAAGTGCAGATACATAACTCAATGAATAAACATACAATTTGAGTGAAGCGTGTTGTTTCATTTATCAACTCTATTTCTGGGATAAATGAATGCAGCCTAGCACAGCAGGTGAATTATGCAAGTGCAGAGTCTTAGGCCTTTGGCTAGGGGCCAGTGGCCTCTATTTCCCTTTACTTTTTAAAATATTCTCCTAAGTAAACTCTGGGGCCACGGCAAGTGCCGGGTGATGCAGTCTATGCAGATGTGGTGTCTATTGCCTCAGTGAATGGGCACAGCACCAGCCAACAGTGGTCTCAGCACATCTGAAACACTTCAGGTAAACACCACAATAAGCTAAGAAGTAGAAATTAGAAATTGTTTTGTACCACAACACAGTTGCTATAGAGACTGTTGCTAATTAACTGCACTCTACCCCAGGATACCAAAGGGCTTAAGGGCACTCAGGGCGGCTCCTCTTGTGATGAGCTCTGTGTATGGAACACTATGCCATCCCCAGGGTCTCTCAACTACAAAATACCTGTCTCCTTACAGCAAACTTTCATCTCAGATGCCATGAGAGGTTTTGTGTGGTGTGTGTCAGGGGCTGTTAGAAACCCTATGGACCAGGATTACAGCGCCATATCAGCCTTACCATAGTTAGCTGAACCAGTCCTCTCTTAAAAGACAAATCATTGGATGTTTTAGACAGATCAATCCCTTGTAGCAGCATTGAGGACCACTTCATTGGTTACTTATCATCTTTGATGGTATTCCAAAGAACTGCACTGTTAGCAAGAGGCACTGCACAACTGGAAACCTAAGGCATCCTACAAACAATACACATTCACATGGCAAAGAGAGCATCTTTGTTTTTTTAGGCATGCAGCCTGTGTTTGGATTTCATTTCATATGTTTCCAGTTGAGTACTCTAAATAGTAAAGCTGCCTTTATACATTTGACTGTTTTTTTTATTTGTTACAACAATACATCTTACACCCCTGCACCCCATAGTGAACAGGAAAGGTGAGAGATTTGTATTGGTCCTGCTGTCAGACATGGAGACTCAGATGAAGGAAAATATTTAAATCTGCGACACTGAGCATTAAAATGCAAACAGTTTTTTTTCCCGTACGTCAAAAATACCTTACACAACACACACATTTATTTTGCAATTCAATACTGAATACTACGGAGCCCCGGAGTGGCCATAGAGAGGGAAAAAAATACATTTCGAGGCCACGTTTTACTACATCGAGGGCTCGAAATGCTATTGCGTGTGCACGAGATACAATTCCTTACCACTTTTTGGTTAATTCACGCCCACAAGATACAATTCGTTACCACGTTTTGGTTAATTCGTGCGCACATCTTAATCCAAGTATACCCACCATGCGTAAAGACGCACACAACTCATTCAACAACACCGTTAGCTATCCCCTAAATACAAAAAAAGAGTATTTACGGACTGAGGTTTTTCGGCAAACTCGTATGTGTGCCATGTTACGCATACAAGTGCCTTATGTGCGCTCCTCCAGGAACAAGCGGTGCCCGTACACCAAATACCAGATGCTCGAGCTGGAGAAGGAGTTCCTGTTAAACATGTACCTCACACGGGACCAGCGGCATGAGGTGGCGTGCTCGCTTAACCTGACGGAGCAGCAGGTGAAGATCTGGTTCCAGAACTGGCGGATGAAAATGACGAAACAGAGCAAACAGAGAGACAGTGCATAAGGCACTTGTATGTGTAACGTGGCACACATGAGTTTGCTGAAAAACCTCGGTCCATTTTCTGACAACTTGCCAGACAATCATAGCTTATTCCAACCTTCTGCCCTGAAGGCATATTAGGGGTAGTTAAAAACAATGCAAATATTAGAGTAAAGGTCAATAGTTAATGCATGAACTTAATTTAGAATGTAAGAGAGCAAATCCATAGACAATGGAGTTACTGAATGTTTTAGAAAAAAAGAAAAAGCATATATAAACAGCTGGCAAATAGCTCTTTTTTGTATTTAGGGGATAGCTAACGGTGTTGCTGAATGAGTTGTGTGCGTCTTTACGCACGGTGGGTATACTTGGATTAAGACGTGCGCACGCAATAGCGTTTCGAGCCCTCGATGTAGTAAAACGTGGCCTCGAAATATTTTTATTTCTCTCTATGGCCACTCCAGGGCTCCGTAGAATACTGATTTTTTTTACTATTACAATATTTTCATACATATGATCAATGACATTCTGTAGTGAGGACAGGGAAGACGTTACAGGGAGGTACTTTAGGGTAAAACAGGGAAACCATTTGTATTGAACAGAGCTTATAGGACTGTCTTCACACACCTGCAGATAGCAGATGTGAAATTTGTTTGCTTGTTTTGACACAAAGAGGAATAAGGAGATGGACAGCAGAGTCAAAAGCAACATCAGCAAGTATTTTGTAAGGTTTTCTCACAAGAACGGTAAATATATCAGAGGAATACAGGAAAAAGGGGAATTGTATCACATTTCAAGCGTTCCTCAAAAGATTCACAACACAGTGTTTTTTTAACACTGAGGTAATCAAACTAGCCACTCCCTACAGCTGACACAAAAACATTTCTAACTTCAGAGTGAATGTAGACATCAGCAATGCCCTGCTAGATTGTCCTTATGCCTCTAAATGTCACCATTTCTAGTGCTAAAATGACAGCGTACACTACTATTATCCAAAAATTTCATTGTATTGTTCCTGATCTAATTTTATATTCTGCTCTAATAATAAAATGTGGTTGCTTTTCTTCTTCAAGAAGGACCCACGGCACCTTTAATGCCTTCCTAGCTTTGGGGGATTGTCACAGTTCATGGCATGATGGGATTGGCACTGGGATGTAGCAACAATTGCAGGGCTGAACAACAAGCTCCATCCCCAGAAAAAGCAGTCATACATCAAACTGATACCAATCTGTCTTCTGTTACCCAAGTCCCAACAAACTCTGATATGTTAAGAAAGAGGATTGCATTCATAATTCTACCTTTAATCTAAAAAACATTAAATGTACCTCCCCCTATCTTTCTACAGCTCTTTCCACAGACAACAGCTGAACACAGGCAGTCAGCAGTATTGCCATAATTTTGCAACATGAAACTATGCATTAGGTTTCCCGACTGTATCTTTTCAGTTTGCACACTGGGAAGAAAATAATTTGACTATTGTGTCAAACGGTTCTGACTTAGAAATGGTAGGAAAGACAGCCCCAATGATTCAGCTACTGGGGAGACAATGTGTAACCAGATACAGAGCACATCTGGCAGGAGTCAGGACCAAACTCTATTCAACCCTACAATTGTCTCTTCAGCAGATTTTTAAGGTAGATTCAACGCTGCAAAAACAAAACCTTTCTTTGGGTTTCAGTTTGTGAATTATATCTTTTTGTCTATAAGCCATTTTCACAAGGTAGATTTCAGTGGTTTGTCTGTTGCCTCAGTTTATGTTAAATCTATGCCAGTTACAATAATTCTTATCTGTTTATCTAATAATTTGATTGTAAGATTTTAAATAGAAGCACCTACCACCTACATTTAAGGTCTTGCATTTTGGTATTTGTAAATGTAAATCAACAAGTATGAGTCACACTGAATTTCTACTTGCTCCGTTACTTGTCAGAAAGAATATATGTAAAAGAATACGTTCACAGTCCAGAAAGCTGAACCTTTGCATCACATTGAGGATGTCCGTTGAGTAACAGCGAGGCCTGCACTTAGCATATTTATAACTCTAGAAAATCCGAATTGTCATGCTTTAATCCACAGCACAGGGACGGCTTCTCTGGCAGCCTCGCTCTGTATGGGGACGAGGGAATTGGAGGAAGAGACAGTGGGGAGGGTCCTGTTGTCTGAGCCCACATCTTTGTAGTGGCAGCTGAGGGGTTGCACTGCAACTCCTAGAATTTACATTTTGTTTGGCCGGAGGGGTCACATGACAGCTGCAAGCGAATGCTCTGAGGGGCTTTCTGCTTTCACTTGACACTGACAGGCTGTGAGACGGTCCAACACCACAGAGAGAAAATATTCCCTCTTTCCATGACATCACCCAGCCAGGAATGGGGGAAATGGAGGGAGGGGAGGGGGCACAGCTGGTGGCAGCCGCAGTACCATCTGCTACTGACTAATAGTTCATCCTGCTTTACTTATAAACTTGCACTTCTGTGAACCAGAGTAGCGGATGTATGGTCACCATCACAGAGCACATCACTGATAAATTTGAGATGGACAGTCTTATGTTACATTACACTGCAGAGCCATGTATTGATGCATTTTGTTTTTCATTTTAAAAGGAATAGTTCAACATTTTGGAAAATAGGCGTATTCACTTTTTTTTTGCCAGGATTTAAATATTACATTTAAACTTTAAATATTAAACTACAGCCAGCAGTGAATCCATACAAACACTTGAACATACATAGTGAAAAAATGACAGGTTGTGGTCTTAAGGGGCATTATGTGGTCGTCTATTTCTTGGCTGAACGCAGTTACTTCCTGGAGGCCAAGAAATAGTCCCACACACAACCCCTTGTAAAACCACAACTTGTACAGAGCCAGGATAGCTGGTTCTCCCAGCTTGTCTTTATGCTAAGCTAAGCTACCCTGCTGCTGGCTCTAGCTTCGTATTTAAGGACAGACATGAGAGTGGTGTCGATATTCTCATTAGTCAGTAACAAGTAAGCAAATAAGCATATTCCCCAAAATGCCAAACTTTTCCTTTAAGCTCCTTCAGTTCTCACTTATTAGAAAAACAAGCAACTGCACAGATAACGCTTGGGTTAAAACTCACACTTACACATACACACAGCTGTACTCACCATACATCTTTCCCTCATCAGAGAGGATGATCTTCCTACGTCCACAAGGAGGATAGATGGCCAGGGCCTCCTGGAAGCTCTGTTCGATATCAGGGCTCCACACCCCCTCAGCATCATTGTCCATGGGCTTGTCTGCCGAGTCGCTCATCCTCTCCATGTCCTCGGCAGGGCTCTCGCTGCCGCTCCAGCTGCTGGGATCAATCGTGGCGGTCGGGCTCTCCAAGCTGATGCCTGGAGCAGACTAGGGAGAGACCTGGAATTCCCAAATAAACAAACACAACCAAATGGTCACCCCTCCACAACAGAACAGCGGACATCTGCTTCCAAGAAAACAACACAGTACACAGTGTTAGTTGAGAGCACAATATGGAGTAGAAGCAGCCAAGCAAGCTTGGACATCGCCAAGAATGTTGTTGACTTGATTTACAATGGATGTTATGGGTTTAAACAACTGAAGATTTTCTCTCATGGACTTGTGGCACTTCCTTTTTATGAAATGACAGGACACAGAGTAAACGGTTTCATTTAAAAAATGGTTTAGAGATAAATGCTTCAGACTATGATGGGAAATGTACCCGATGCCTGAAAGATGAGGTGAGTCCAAAAAACACTGGACTTCTATATAAAATTTGTATATAGCCTACTCTGGCTCAAGATTTGTATTTTGAAATAACTTTTTCTACCTTCATTCAGCACCTGTGCAGTTGCTTTTAGCTTTATATATTTTTACAAGCTGTAACAAGTACTCCATCAGAGTTATCACACTTAAGTTGCTATTTTGATTCCTGGAGCGATAAATCTGGATGGGGGAAATGAGAGAGCAGCATTTGACACTCCCTCATTACCACCACTGCTGAGGTGCCCTTGGGCAAAGGCACTTGGTCCCAGACTGTGGTTGTAGTTGGCAGCTTAAAAAGGTGTAAAAACTCTGTGTTGTGAAACAAAACATTTCTTCAAAATAAAACATCCATGTTATGTTCAAGACTATGCTGCACAAAAACAAAAGTAGAAAAGAAAAAGCAGCACGTCACCAGTCAGCAATAGTCGTCACACCACGATGGCATATAGAGAGCAGACACTCAAACCACACAGAGAAGCCACATGAGTTTTTTTTGGGAAAAAAAAAAAGCTGGAGACCTGCAGGCATCACAAGAAAACTACTGTTTACAGACTACGGCACCATCCAGGACCCAGCCCCCTTTGTGCATCTAACCAAGCTGCTCCCACAGCCGGAGAAAGTCTCATCTCACCAGCAGCTATTGACCAACACACTCCTGGGTGAATCTGCAGCTAATTAGCTGAGGACTGCATCATTGTGCACTGACAGCATCTGGAGCAGAATGCGTCGCATGTCCAGTAACATAAAAACAGTAGACTATCCAATATATTATGGGAAATTACTATTACACGGTACAACATGATGAATGCACAGATGTGACTAATCATGGCATTTTACTGGGCACCGAGTGAAGCATGTGTGTGGTAAAATGAGATTCAGCAGTACTGCGGTCAGTGTGCAGCCTTCATGAATGGAAAGCATTCTGCACATAGTGGCATTGGCAGCCACAGAGTCCGACCCCAGACTTCAAGACACTTTGAAAGAGTTTATTAAGGTGGTTAAATTACATAAGAAAGTGCAGTGAGAACATAGCTCATTTATCATGTAGAGGTTGAGTTTATACTTGTACGATTTGTATGGCAGACATGCAAACGGTTCTGTTTATAGTTCAGTGGGTATGTGCATAGATGGACTGCGTTCAGTCACAAATTCTGGGCTGCACACAGACAGTCTGCGCGGACACTTTGACATTTACGTCACAGAGGCCTTTGCGGACCCTCGCGGCCACGCAGATGCATAAACTGTAAACTGGACTTTAAAGGAAATAAGTGCAATCATACTATAAAAAATGAGAAAGCGTGGAAAAGTTCTCTCTCAAAACCTGCCAGTTCCTCATCTGTTTGTCAAATGGGTTATCTTGCAAATATGCTGATAAAGCAGGTAAACACAGTGAATGTGTCTATGCAAGGTAAAGGGACACAGTTCAAGCATACTGGTCAACTCAAAGCATGTAAGACAAAACTGTCTTAATTATGGGTAAATACATAATGTATGCAGGCGACTGAATGTTTTAAAGCTTGCTCTAAGGCACAGTGAACTAAAAAGCATGGAGGAACACAGTGAAGGCACATCTTCTGAAAGGCAGGTTCTCTGGCCAGTTCCCAGAGGGAATACGCAAAGCAACAAGTGGATAAGACATCACTTTCCTCACTAAAGAGGAAATTCTCTGACAGCCTGCATATTACTAGACTTATTTCAGCTGCGTTTTTCATTGTACAAGCAGCCATCTATACTGTAACTGCACTCACTCACAGTGTGAGTGAAGCAGGAGCAGTGTTGTTTCAGGCTAGATGTCTATTTTTTAAACACAATAAGTACATGATTGTACATTGGGCTGTGAGCTTTGCCAAACGTTTGTAAGTGCACGACAGTACTGTGGCTGAACGAATCCAGTTTACATGCTGATGGAGGACAGTGTGTCAGGTGAGCTCACCACACGTCTGGTGTAAAATTAAGTGACACTGTCCTCCATTTTGCTTACGTGCAATCAAAGTCACTAGCATTCAGTAACGTGTCTACTGTATGTTAGAAACACTTTTTATCTAGTTCAAGATCAAACAGAAACAGATTGGACTTTCAATATTCATAAATCTCAGAGTTTGTGTCAACTGTCAAACCGTTACTGTCTTTACCCTTAATTCACTATCAAAAATACTTTTATGTTTTACTTCCTTTACGAACAGTTTACTAAGGTTTCTCTTATTTCTTAATCTCTCTCCTCTTTCCAGACAACTGCTTCCTCCCTGAGCAAGATCCTATTCAAGCAGCACAAGCTGTCAGGAAGTGGGAATAGTAGCATATGTTTCTTCCAGCATGTCAGTTCATGAGGGGGAAAGGGGGGATGGGAGCAAGCTGTTGGGGGAGAAAAAAAAAAAGTCCCAGAGAGCAGAGGGAGCTTTTACTGAATTCCGTTTTTGTGTGCTGACTGCTGACACTGCAGAACTAACTCGCAAACTGATGAGGGAGGGGGAAAAAATTCCCATTTCAACCACTAAAAGGCCAGGACTCTTTCTAGATGTGCTCCTCTCATCCCAACCAAATGATGAACTGTGCTCGTAATGACTTCCAGCTTACACTTTCATAGCAAGATGAGGTTGTGAAGAAAAATACTTGTTTCTGTCCTCATCAAGTCCAAACATTGAATTACAGTGGTATTTGTAAAAATGCCATGACTTTGTAAAGATATTTTCCTCTGGGGTTGCTGCAAGTATGTTTCAATAAAGCTTCATAATGTCTAGTTTACTTCTTGCATTCTTTAAAACATTTTAAAAGCACAAACTCATTCCCACACCTTTAAAACAAGCCAAGAAAAAACAACATACAAACATTTTTTGTATGTCTTTCTAAACCTCTTATGAAAGATATTGTTTTGTTACAATATAAGTTGAGCTGTCAAAAATACAGAATCTTGAAGAAGCTGGATCACCGAGCATATTTCAAATCACTCTGCAACAGATAAACATTAATACTTCTCTTCTACAAAAATTACCCCATAAACAATGTTTCTCCAGAGGGCTTTTCTCTAACATGAGCTCAACTGTGTCTTCAGGATGCTGATCATTATCTGAGGGAAAATGAAACGAGTCAACCAAAACAAATAACACACCAAACCTGACAACACTGCATAAACTTCAACTTCCATCCCACTCTCTTTTTAAAGCGACGACTGTTAGATTTGTGGATCATCATATCATTTCCTGATGTGTAATAATACTCTCCAACACGGTGGGGGCAAGTGCTTCTGGTAAGGTATCAATGCAGGGCAGGAGAACAATCCCTGAGACCCCGGGGGATTCACGCTTTCCAGATAAAAGTTTCACTCACAAGGAGTAAAAGTTATACATACAAGCCACACAGAGATTCTAAAACAATCACTTTTACATTTTTGCCAAGTCTACTGCCAAGCCAGCCTACCCAGCTGTGTGTCGCACATAACCTTGCATCTACCCATTCCTTCAGGTCATCCACTCCTGGCAAAGGCTTCATGCACATTTCCACCTAGATAGATTTCCTACGATTTAAAAAGGGTTTTCTGAAATGTCTGAAACACTATAATCACAAAGTGGTCCTTACTTTTTTATCCAAGCAGAACAAAGCCTCAAAAAGATGTTTTTTCCTAACAAACTGGTTGATTTGACCTTTTTCCATCTGCTTTTTTGCCATCTGAGCAATGTTTCCTGTCTTGAATTCAAATATGGTGGACAAACTGTCTATCACGGTCTTGCAATTCTACTGTATCTTCATCCTGATCCTTTCTGAAAACACTTAAAGACATTGTCAACTAATTCAGAAAGTGTTAGCATTGCTAACACTTTCTGAATTAGCTTGGTGGCTGCAAATAACAGATGTTTGGAGAATGTGCAAACTAATCATTTATATGAACATGAATAAAACATGGGTGCAGACTAATGCAACAATTTAGCATTCCATAAATAATTCATTCAAGGATTTAAGCATCACTTGATAACAAATATCATATAATTATAAATTATTAGCAACATGATGAGAACCTTATGGGTTCCTATAAAAGGATATGTGAAGCTACATGTGTTAACATTAAATGATGTTCAAATTAATGCTATTCCTTCGTTATGAACTGACAATTGACCCACTATATGTTGTACTGCAGAACCACTTCTTTCTTATTTGGCGTTTGTGGGTTCAAGATATATTACTGTTTGGATGATCTGTGGAATTATTATCCCATCCTTTTCCATTCATACAACTCTTGCTCCTAGATGCTGCACTGTCAAAACTACAATGCTGTTTATAAAATGTCAAATTATTACCAATATACTGTGGGATGTGGTGGATAATGAAGGAGGAAATGAGTGTATGCATTGAAAGAGGAAAAGGATGTGGGGTAGGGTTATTCACAGTAAACAGCGAGTGCATACTTTTTCTTTTACATATCACTGTCAGAAAATCAACCTATATATTGATCTATTAAACTGATAACCCTATTATTTATATCTTCTCATGTCAAAAGAAGATGGGGTTTGTTGACTTGTCCTCACACAACCACTGAAATAATACAGGATAAAAGTCATCCCCATCCTCAATAAACTAGATTCTCTAAATTCAGTGACATCTATTGGATGCTTTTGTCGTGTGCAACATGGGAATAACCTAGCAGAGTTGTCAACGAAGACGGTCTCTTAGTGCCGTAGAATCTGCGGACTAATTATGTCAGTCAAAAGAAGGTATGAATGTCACCCATAGAAACACTTGTGGCTTACAGATAATTGCATACTTCTGTCTTTGCAGGGTGTACACCATAGAAATGGTCTTATTTGTGAGATGCGGGGTGGAGATGGCCTGCAATGCAATAGGCGAATGTGGTAGCTAAGCAGAGTAGTAGCTGTGACATGGCATTATGGGAAATTACACTTACCGTGAGATTACATAAACCACTCACCAAACTGGAATCCAGCTCCTTAAATTAAGAGAACCCATTTCACCCATCAGACAGAGCGAGGTAATGAAATAGCAGATGAGAGGTCTCAAATGTAATTTTCCATGTGGAGTTCTTTTGTGCCGTTATCTCAGAGGGTGCAATAATGATTCTGTGAATGACTTTTGTGCACCCCATAATGGCCCACAGTACTTAAGGCCACAGTGTGTAAAACTATAATTACCATGTGATTTCAAAACTCAACATTTTCAGCGTGTTGTAAAGACATATCCTGGCCTTTGCATAATTATAACAGCAATGTCAAAAGTATTCCATTTTGAGCAACACATAACAGATGACAGACGTTACTGAAATTCCATTTAGTTTCTGTCATTAAAACAAATTAATTACCTAGGGGGGAAAGAATGTTTATGGAATGAAGTATTTGACAGCGGGTCTTTGAGGACCTCAAGATTCAGTTACAGGGAACACGCAAAATATAATTAAGCAAAAATCTATGGAAATACTCTTTGAATTGAATTTATTTAGAAAGCCTTACCACTCAAGGTAAAGTTCAGGCATGCGGCCACTGTTTTAAATAAATCAAAATCAACTAAACAGGTGTGGCAATGAATATGAGTAAAATATAAAAAAAACATTTTTGGAGCACACACTTAACCTACTGCAATTTCATTAAGAACAGAAAATGGGGTGAATGACGGTCATTTTTAATTACCACAGTCATATCAAAAACATTCGACTACAGTATGTCACTAAAGTACGCAAGAATGTCAGGACAAAACTATTGATTCTGTATTGGATTTTCCTTTAGGTTTCATGAATAAATCCACAGGTTTGGAGTGCAGATGAATGAATAAACAAGGTTTTCAATACCAATTTCCGAAGGTCCACTGAAGAGGCTAGAAAGCTTACTTATGCTGCCTCTGTTATTGGCAATGGCCTCGTGTTTATTTCATGCCTCTTTGAACCGGCAGGCTTAGGTGCCGTGAATCTGTCTGTTATCATCCCACTCAAATCTGAGGCCTGGATCCCACCGCCCAGCAACCATCAGGCCACTGTGGGATCAATCTTTGTTGGCCAGAGAATGGGATTGATTTACAGGTTCAGTCAAAGCAGCCCTCCCTACCTGCCTCAGACTGAGAAACAGGTAGCAACAACATGACCTGGACAACATCAGATATGTCGGCAGCCCAGAAAAGAGACATAAGCTAAAAGGTCTCCCACTCTGAACAACAGAGGAGAAAATTGACTGTAAATCTAAGAGGCAAAATGTTCTCCTTCTGTGGGTACATCCCTGTCCTGCCAGGAATACCAAAATATATAAAAAATACAATTTACCATTCAGACATGAAATGTAATGAAAGCTCAGAAGACGTTTGCCTATCAAAAATTTGCAGTGCATTCCAGACAGCGTACGCCCATGTCACAGTGGCGTGGAGTGCGAGCGGAACACATAAAGCTCAGGAAATTAAAGCTGTAAATAAAGGTCCGTCAGATAAAGGATCTCCTGACAGTTATGAGAGCAGAGCAGGCCGAGGGCTGGCCGCTGGCTCATTCAGGACGCGTGCGGATGGGCATGAAAAAACAAATCACAGTGATGAGCATGAAGGCCACCATTTGCATTTGGCTCTGCCAATTCACACTGACTTTTGTCTCTTTTCTTCTTCTTCCCTAGCCATCATTTATCCCCTTATATACTTTTCTTTCCTGTCTCTCCGCATCTCTCTTTTCCTCTCCTTTCTTTTTTCTCTTGACAACTCCTGCATATCACGCTGGACTCATCTGCCATGAATAAAACAGCCTCCTCATAAAAGTGTTTTGTTTTTTCTGTTTTTACTACTTACCAATAATGTATAATGTGACTATTTTGGGGATGACTGTGGGAGCGTCATCCCCAAAATAACGTCACATTAGGGAGAATATATATACACACAAATACTTCTGAGATATCATTATTTGTAATGTAGATATGATACAACAGGTAAAGGCATTTATTGTTCATTTGATGCTATACCAATATATTGCATATAACTGATTGAGCAGGTGTTTTTTGTTATTTATCTGTTTATTTGTACCTAAAGGGCAGACTGGACGAAAATCTGACATGTTATACCTTAAAAGTTACAAGGTTGTTGTAAAGAAAATTCTGTATTAATCTAGTGTAGACTTTTATTTTTATGACTTCTTCTAGTTCATCCAAAAAAATATATCAATTTTAGGATCAGTGCACTTGGAAACCAAACACAAATAGTAAAGTTATCTTGACTTGTACTGTAATTGGAATTTTTTGGGGCATTTGGTGGGTAATGAGAAATAAGGATCCAAGGCTGATGGTTTTTGTGAGACACTAAGCAGGTAGTTATTAAGTTAGACACTATACTAAGATGCCATGTGCAGTCTTCAGTGCAGCCAGCGCTGAACAATGAATTGAATCCATGTTTTATTGAATATTTGGAACCAAGTACTGGTTGAAAAGTCAATCACCTTGATTTGTAAAACAAAACAAACAAATCAACTCGTCTGAACATTTGGAAGCTTGAAACTGTAAAATAGATATCATTGACAGTGTTTAAAGAACACGTTTGGCGAATCTGAATCCCATAAAAAGACTAAAACCAACAATGAATTAATTCTGTACTAACAAGTATTGTCTGTGTTGGGCGCTGTCATTTTGAGTCAATCCGGCATACACCATCCTGCTGCCTTAAATTCTTACAAGAGCACCATATGTGTATTAATCCGCAGCTGAAAATAGTCCCCAACAAATGCTCTACTAACTCCTGTTTGAGCAACGCTTAGTGCCCAGCTGTTTTAGAATATTATTTAGCTTTTTTTTTTTTTATTTTTTTTTTTTAATGAAAATATATATTTGTGGCTTGAAGATTTGCATCTTTAGTAGGAAGTCAGAAACTACAAGAGACAGACTACTTTGGACGGCACCATTGGTTTTGGTCTTTTCATACTTTTTGTTGACAATAACAAAAACGTAGAATATTGGTGACTTATCTTTTAATTTGATAAAAACTACACACACTCTAAAAAAGAGACATAATGAAAGCTGTATTGTTTGTTGACAGCACAGCTAACCCGTGTTGATGATGTAATTATAAACCAACAAGACTCCTTTTTGAAAACGTCGACTATTTGGATCAATTAAACACAGGGGGAAAAAAACTGTTTGGACAATACAGCTCTCCCATTGCTGTGTCCCGGCTCGGATTCCAAACTAATTTACTGGGCACAGCCTGCATATTAATGTCGAGAGCTTACCCTCCAGTCTATCTGTGGCTCCGCTGAATCCAGGGCACCTTCAGGGCAGAGAGAGCCTGCCTGATCTGTGTCAGCCATGATAACAATACAGCGACCATTGATGAAAGGTCTTGTGGGAATTTATTACAAGCAACGACTGGGGAATACAGTGCCAGAGAGACTGAATAACCCACATTTGAATACAAGCCACAAATTATACACAGTTTCAGTAAATGAAGTGACTGTGTGCCTTTGTTCCATGGGTTTCCTTTCACTAGGGAAGCTGAACACCACTACCACTACTATGGCCAGCACTGAGAAAGGAAGTTGTTGAAGCCGAGATTTCCTGCTTTCATTGTGGTTAAGAACTCAAAATGTTTATGGTGGTTTCAGAAACTGACTCATCTAATGATTCATGGAGTGCATATTGCTTTTCATCTGTGTGTGATCATGAGGCAGCTCATTTATTTGTCTTTTTATTCAAATAAGAAGAAATAAAAGCACACAACCCAGCGTCTAAATAACTTCTGAGGCACTACACGTCAGTAATGAGTGGTTGAGACATTATGCCGTCTAAATGCGGCCTTTTTTACCAGCGCACATGACTAATATTGCCATATGGTAAACATTATAAGGTTGTAATATTAAAGTGGTATGACTTCAAAGGGTCAGAGAAGCGCAATCATTTGGTCTTCATGTAAAACTAGAAATGTTCAAACATGACTTGTTCCTTTTGAATGAAATCAGCAAAGTCTGCTACTACTCGAGCAAAATGGGAGTAGACTTAAACACAGCCTGTCTTAAATAAGTATGCACAAGGAGAGAAAAAACTGTGTTGCGCTTACTAAGGTGGTTGACAGGGCCAAAGTGCATTCGGTAGCTGGCAGTCATTTTATGGCTGCAGTACTGAAGCAGATTTACTTAGATGACGTCAGTGGCTTTGAGCCAGCTTTTCCTTTTTGGTGGCACTCTCCGCTGGCCTCAGTGGGCCCTGCTCAAACTGCTGAGCAGCAGCGCATACTCTAAAATTCCCTTTCTAGACCAGGGTTTACCTCAGGGCACACACAGTCTGGAAGCCTGCAGGAGTGGCCTTCTTTTTAAAAGCGCGCTTTGACCGAGGACAACACTGATGTTTTGATGTGATTCTACCCCTGCCACACATCACATCTAATTACACAATTAATGACTCCGTGTCCAGATTTAATTACAGATCACAGATCTTTTTCTAGCCTGGAATTTTCACAACAAAAAAATAAAAAATAACTGTGTGTTATCATTTCAATTAAAATGTGGGACACGTAATGTGTTCACATTCCCATGAGGAATTTCACAGGCCCTTACTACAAATAGAAAACATGCCTTGTTGCACGTACATTTATATTTTCAGCCAGGTAAAGCCTTTTTTTTCCTAACATGAATTTCCTGTTCATGCATGTGTTGTATGGATTACTATCCAAAAACAATGTAAAAACCGAGAACTACCTAAGCTTCAACTGCTGACAGTAACAAATATAATAATATAATCTGAGCCGTGAAATCATCTCATCAAAGAGATGACACCCTGACAAGTGTTAACAAAAGGTGCAACCTACAAACCAAGACAGAGAAATAAAGACTTTTTTTTCCTCTTTTGAATCTGCATAACATGTCTCTTCATCTGTGTACACAAACACTAGTTAACACAAACGACTGCTAAAAGTTATAACTGCATTCTAGTGCAAAAGAAAGAAAAGACTGATCAACAAATCCAAAAAAGTTTGTCAAATCCACAGCCATCACTTCAAATGAAGTTTGTATATCTAAACCTTAAGCCCAAATGTATGATTTGATCTGTTTACATCAGAACTACAGTAGAACCCAAAAATAATCAATCTTGAACTAATACTAGTGGAATTAAAATGCTATTTTGTTTAAATGAGATGCTATCCTGAGAAAATAAACACATCACTGCTCTATGGCACCTGTTGCATGGAGCACGGACTACACAGGTGCGTCTCTCCAGCAGTCAGTTATGACTCTCACACACAGAACTGTATCTCTTAATGTGCTATTAATCACAACAGTCAGGAACCATTTGAGGTTATTGTCAAATTTAAGCTAATAAAGATAATATGAGTGGACAGTTTTTCTTTTAGATTTTAGTTTCACTGACAGTATCACTGTATCCTTGTCAGTCCAGGTAACTGTGGTTACGGTATATCTGGTAAGTATATCTACAAGTGTCATAAGTAATCCATGGTCATATTCTGTCATTACTGTATGCAAAGACTGCAAGAAATTCTATGCAATCGCACAAACACGGCAAAGAATTGTAAATACATGAACATGTATATGGTAAGGAGAGTGATGTGTATTCACATGACACCAGGCTCACAAGATACCATCGCTGGCAGGATAAATTATAGCTTTGCTTTGTAAAAAACAAAAGCAAGAACTGATATTTTCCATGTTTCCTCGCAAAGCATAAAATGAGCAAAGACATTTGCTGAATGTTTGGCCAAAATATGGTTTTCTGAAAGTCGACAACCCTTGAACAATGTCCAGTATAGACATCCGGAGAAAAGAAGAGTCTCACTTTGCTCCAAGAAGTAACACAGTAGACTCTGTGCTTCACAAAAGCACATTATTCTGTCCACACTTCACAACAGATAGACTCCACTCTCTGTAGTCCTGCCCTCAGACCTCGAGAAGGCAGCGTAAGGGAATAAAACCTGAACTGACAATGCTTTAAAAAGTTACACATCGCCTGTGCAGCCTGTGAAGCAATATATCCACAACAGCACAACCCTTTCTCATTCAGATGTTTATCGGCATCTGCTTTTATTTCACTTGTGTGGATCATAATACAATGACAACATTTATAAAAATAACTTTATAAGTCAGTGTAAAGGGCTGTTGTGTTTGGCTCATGACTAACTTCCAATTATTTTAAAAGTATAGACTGATCATAATATACAGAAAGACAGGCTCAGTGTCATCATAGCTGTGAACATGTCTATGTTGTTGTCTCTTTAACAAACCACAGGTAATGCTTAACGTGCTGTGTTACGCTCCATCAAAAAGCAGAGGGAGTCTGGAAACTCCTAGTTTCAGAGGTAAAGTCCCATTCGGTCAAACAAAGACAACATCCTATTCTTGCACAAATGTTATGCAGGCTTCCGTCCAACAGGTCCACTGGTTGCATAAGCTGAAAACAAAGCATCTATTTCTACCCCTAATTTTTTTTTTTCTACCAAGCAAGCAGATTTACACTGTGACTTGTCTGGGGTTACGCCTGACTGCATTCGAACTGTTTACTGGGAACGATAACGGCCCTTTCACGTTAATTAAATGAAAAATGTTGTCTCTCCCATGTCTCTTTGCCTCTTTGTTTTCTACAAAGTTATGTAAAATGTTTGACAGCAGTTTACTGTAAGAAAAAGCATCTTTTACATTATGAAAGCAGATAACTGCAGAGAACTTGTGCACTCGCCATAACCAGCTGCTTTCACATTAAAAACAAAAACGAGGTGGGAAGCTGTGGGTGCTGCAGCCAAAAACTTGTAGCCTAGTAGTAGTAGGGAAAGAAAGTGGACCGCTCAAGAAGCTCCTTTTAAAAGCTTGTGCAGGTCTTTTTTCACCCCATTGCTCAGTTGTGTCACTTCTTCTGCTAAGCTTATTATGATACAAAACAGCGGCTTTCACAAAATTCATGTTTTAGAGAGGCAATTTCCTCCAGCTGATGATGAAACACAATTGAAGCCATGAAGATGTCAAGACGAGTGTGACTCGACAGCTGACTGAGATACTAAAAAGCACAACTGGAGAGCTCACAAGAGAATGAATGATCAAGATTTCTTTTATAATTCGCAGTTAAAATAAATGAAGTATAAGACTCCTTGATTGAATCACTGCAGCAGCGTATCTGAGCTGTGTAAACTGTGACCTGATGACCTGGCTGGGCTGTTTGTTCAAACCAAAGCTGACAATTTAAAGCAGAAAATATTCAGTGGAGATTAACCAAAGTCTGGCACAAAGGGGAGATCTTCCAGGGTTTGATGCAACAGGGTGCACACCAGCCAACTTTACTGTTGCTAATGAAAGCTTTTGGCCTTATTCGCATCCCTCCCTTTGCATAATATCCTGTGTCATTTTCCAAGAGTCCAACAAAAAAGTTAAGGGGATTGTGAGGAGTAAAACTTGGTGACACACAGCTGGCCTACAGTTGGGGGGGGGGGTTCAGTTTTAGCTGAGCAGGCATTTCCCAAAGTAGAGAAAGGAAAAGGAAAACAATGAAGGAAACCCCGAATAAATGCTCCACAAACATCAAATCAAGCTAACTTTCCTCCTCAACGATAACCCAAGACTTTAGCTTGGATATGAGCACGCAAGGCGTTATTTTAAACCCCCAAAAGTAACGCAAAAACCTACAAAAAATGCAATTTACTACATTGTTTTTGTCAAAGTGGTAGTTTTTTTTTGGACATAAGGGGGCACAGAGGAGCTTTAATCCACGCCGCAACATGAAACAATAAAAGGAGTTTAGGCTAACATTTCCCTCCGGTTCAGTCGGTTCCGTTAAGAGTTACAGTAACAACATGGAGAGCAGCACACCGACCAGAGAAGTAACACACATTTATAAAAAAAAAAAAAAAAAAAAGAAAAACGTACTTACACAAAACTTCGATGTCGATTAAAAAAAGCACCGTCAAACGTGTTGAAGCAACAAGTCTCTCCACTGTGTTTTCGTCGAGGTGGTCCGAAAATGCTCCGGTGAAATCTCCAACAACTCCCGGCTGAGCCAACTACGGAGAGGAAAACAGCAACGTTTTCAACCGTCATCTTGTCCAAAAAAAATTGTTATTCGTGCAGTATATATATATATATATATATATTTTTAGTTCATCCCGAATCCCGCTGGGAGTTTCTGGGGATCTGGCAAAAAAAGCAAACGGCATCTGAGGCTTTTTATAGGGGCGTACGATCGGGCTTCTTTTCAAAAATATGTGAAAAATGTCAAAGATTTTCGCTGCCATGTCAAAGCCACATAGGGCTACAACAGTGAGTGTTCAAAGTGAGCACCCTGTTGCAACAGCGACCGGAATCGGCCATCTATCTATCTCAGCGATGAAAACAGACGACCTAACGTTACTTCACGCCATGGGATAAATAGTAAACACCTACAGAAGCCAACATTTTTAATAAATTGTCCAATATTTCCAAAGACGTCAACTAAACCCCCACGAACAGAAGTCTACAACCAGTTTGGATACCTGCAACTACCATTGAAACTTACCTCGTTATTGATATCTCATATAAAAAAAAATGTCCCTTTCTTTTGGTAATGGGGTGTTACGGGGTATTTTTTAATACTATGTCAAGTTATTCTGGTGTTTCTGGGCCAGCCAGGAAGGTGTAGGTGAATCGCTTCGCGCACTGACAAGAGATGCGAAGAATGCTCGGAATGAGAAGAGGAATGAAATGAACGCAAAGAGCGAGTTTGCGCCGGGGCGGAGCGAGAGGTGGCGTCATCCCGAGCCCCGGCAGCTCAGCCTGGGCAGCAGGCAGCGGCAGCAGCGGCGGCAGGGGCAGGGAGGGTACAAAACATCCCGAGAACTGACGCCTTCAGGGACGCCACGAAACTCCGATTTTACAGCTCCACTGACAACACTATTGATCCCAAGTGCTATCGATACAGAACAAAGTCCCTCTCGGATCACCTCAAGCATACCAAACCCATGTCTACCGGTATACCAGGTGGCACCAGAGGAGTGTTTTGTTATTTTAAAAATATATGTTTTTCGGCCGTTGAGCAGTGGGGGAAGAAGTACTCAGATATTTTACTTAAGTAAAAGTAGTAATACTACCACGGTGGGAAAATATTAAGTTACAAGTAATAAAAGTCACACATTCAACATCTTACTTAAGTAAAAGTACCAAAATATTAGAATCAAAAGTACCAACAGTAAAAGTACTCATTATGCATGATGGCCCATTTCAGATTCAGAATCAGGTTTATTGTCAAGTAGGTTCTCACATACTTGGTATATTGGTGCACAACAATAAACATAGTAAGTAGATAACATAGACCTAAAGAAATATGACAGCAAGTATTGCAAGTCAGGAAGCATAAATATGCTATAAAATAAACAATATAATATGAAAAACTTATAATAATAATAATAATAATAATACATATAATTTATCAAGTGCTTTTACAAGTGCTCAAAGACGCTAAAACTATTATAAAAAACAATATGGCTGTTATTTAAATGAAAGAGCTCTACATGTTTATGCAGGAATGTGCAAATTATTGACCAGGGAATGTGCAAAAGTTCACAGAAGTTCAGAATAATATATATTATATCACTGGATTATAATTAGTGACGCATTAATGTGCACATCACTTTCATGTTGCAGCTGATACAGTAAAGGTGGGGCTAATTTCAACTACTTTGTGTACTGCTGGTTATCTTAACCTGCAATAATATATCATCATTCATTAGTTGATTTATATTTTGTATTAATAATCTAAATCTGTAAATAGTAACTAAAGATATAAAAATAAATGTAGTGGAGATTAAGTATATAATAGCATAAAATGGAAATACTCAAGTACCTCAAAATTGTACTTAAGTACAGTACTTGAGTAAAAGTACTTAATTACATTCCACCAATGCAAATTGCCTTAACAAAAAAGTTATTTCTCACGTGGGAAATGTGTAATGTGATAAATTCACATAAAGGCATATGTGGTTGTCAAGTTTAACATGTCTTTTTTCTCCCGTTGCCTCAACTGATGATTTTGGTGACAAGTGACAATGACAACAGTGACAATGACAACAGTGACATTGGCGTTAACCTGTGTACTTGTGTTTATTTGAGTATGTACTGTATGTATCAATATCTTGTATGAATTTCCATTTTTTATTAATTATTGTATTTAATATTTATTAGTATTGCTGTTTGCAAGCCAAATTGCCCCTCACGGACATTAAAGCTGTTCATTTACATGATATCAGCAAAATTCACACTTTTCATGTGTGAAATGTCTAAAATTACAAATTAATATTTTATCACATGTGATAAATCCATATACAGACACGTGGTGTTTTGACATTTCACGTGAAAGAATTCACATACCACTGACACATGTAGTGTTCACACATTTCACCTGTGAAATATCATATTTAAAATGAAATTTCACATGTGTTTTTATTACAAACAAACAAAAAAACAGTGCATCAATGTGACAGGACAATCAGCATATTTACCCAAAATGGTTATATAAGTGCTTTTGGTCACAATAACAGAAAAAATAGTTGGATGAAATTGATATATTAATTAATAGTAATTTATCAATTTATTCATATGGTGGCTATTGATTTAAATAATCACATACTATTGATGCATTTGCGTCACACGAGATGGAGCGATTGGAAAGATTTCCACTATTCCACCTAACAATCATTCATGCCGTCTCAAGACACCATCACTGCACTGTGACAAATGAATGAGCCACCATGGAGCTACAATTGTGTGAAAAAAGATAGTGTGCATTTAACTTTAATCACTTTGAATGGTGGACTGACAAGGGGCATTCAAGTTTGTTTGTGAAACAGACACTTCTGTCAGATCATATGCTAAAGTGAAGCGAGATTGATCCCCAGCCATATTATCATTTGAATACTGAAAAGAACAGTATTTGAGTCAAAAACTGAGTCACGTTACTTCTATGTGACATGAACACAGCATGGCTAGATTGTGCTGTAGAAGGTGTGTGGTTGATGTTTAAATCTCTTTGTGATTTTATTAAAGATTGTTTTAATGAGAAAAAAACAGAGCAAACGATGTGAAGTCACAAAAACATCCCAAACAACGTGATTTGCTGCCATGGTTCCTATGTCGTCTGTCATTTTCCCTCAAGACTCACTCTCTTCTTAATCACATCTTTAGTTCATTCCTTATTGCTCAGCTCAGGACTGCAATATTTCCTACAGAACTTGAAGGCAGCAGCTGACTTCACAACACTGGCCAGATTCAAACAGGAGAGAGGAGGGGAATCTTGAAAGCAGGCCCTCATGCAGATTGGGTGTGGAGAAACTTTGTGAAGCCATAATCACCAGCCTAAACAAACTGTGGCCTCCAACTGGGTATCGTTGTAAGCATACAGACATAAACAGATTTAAAATTCTCTGAAATGCATTATTTTATGTTTTTTCCTTAATAAGTCTATCATGTCAGCACTGAGATATATTTATTACGCACCATGCTATGGATTAATGTCAAATTCTAGCTTATAGTATATCATCTTAAACTAAAAGTCTATTAAATCTGTATTCATTAAACAAAAGGTTGTTTAGTTTAGTTTCACCCTCCTCGACATAACTGAGCCCACCTATAAGAAATGACTCTCATATGTTCAGAAAACCACTATTATCATAACATAAATGCAATGTGTTTGCTACAAGCCACCAGTTCAGATTAGTTACATGCATTTCAAGTACTATGTTCACAGACCTGCTACATGATACGATTTTTATAAAGGCTGAGTTTGCCAGATGTACAAGTGCGGGTTCAAACAGTTACAGACGGAAAACACAGTCAAAGACACAACTGTGGTCCTGTCTGAACAAGTCATCCATTAGAAGCCAGTGTGTTGACACCAATCCTTCAAAAGAAAAGGATCTATAAAGATGAACGACTGCCCCTCTGAGGACATCCATCAACACCTTTTAACACCTGCCTGTGCACGTTTAGCCGAGAGAGAAACACGGGGAGGTGTGGGATTTAAATGCTCTTCATACAGGACGGTCTTTCAGTGCATTTTTTACTGTCTGTCTTTTTATTCCGTAGTCTGTTGAAACTGCACTTCACAGCAGTTTAGCAATAGCCACTCAAAGCAGTTGTTAGCAGTCACTTTCCTTATTGTCCTGGGTGTTGGCTGCTATTAATCATGAAAGGCAAGCTGTATCTAGGACGTCTTTAATGAGAAACCCCTGCTTTTTTTCCCCCACCCTAAGATGAATGCAGCAGTATGTAACTCCAGGAGCTCAGATGTAACAGTGGCAATTCATCAGCTGACAGTGTTTGAAAGCTCCATGGTAAAAATAACCTTGGTGTATCCTGAGAGCTCAGAATTCAGAAAACGTCTTCAGTGTCAGCGCACCCTGCAGTTTGTAGGTTACTGAGCCAAATGATTACAGCTAAATGATGGATATATGAATTCCTGATGTTCTTATCTCCGTGTTCACTGTGCTGCTATTGTGTTTCATCAAAAAAAAAAAAACAATGCAGAACTGAACACCCACCAAGCCCACCCTGCGACGACACTCTTCCTGCACAGCCACTCAGCTGTTGTGTAACAGGGTGTGGCCACATGAGCGCTGCAGTGGTATAAGCTGTATAGGTGGCAAATAAGACAAGACGGATAAATGTGTCAGCAGGGAACGGGCGAATGAATGTGAGAGAGAGCGGGAGAGTCACCTGTTCAAATGCATTTTTCCACTTATTAGAGACAGGTGGTGAAGTCCACACCTCTGTCAATACACACACCTCTTCAACAGATACTGTGACACCTGGGTACAGTGAAACTTTGCCTTTATTTATTTTATCGTTTTAATATCATTTTGTATAAGTTATTATACATTTTACAAGTTTTAACTATAAGTCTAGCTGTTATTCTAAACTCCTGCAAGCCCATTCGTATGCAAATAAGTTTGATGATGACATCGAACAACAGTAAGTATGCCATCTTTTCCTCTTTGGGTTATTGAGCACACCACAGAATCAGGTGGAGAACTTCACTGTGTCGCAGTTCAGGGGTTGGATTTGAGTGATTTATCGCCCAATTAACCTTTATTCTTCTCACTCTCTGTGCGATTAGAAACACTCTGTTTCTATGCAAGAATACTAGCTGGTCCTTGATTTACTGTGCTGAAATTTGTTTAAACAAATTAATTTAGGGATATACAAAATATAAGTACAAAACTGAAATAATAAGGCCTTTAAACTAGATTTTAACACAGGGGCCCCTTTGAGACAGGAGCTCAAGATTAGGTAAACAGGACCCACTTTAAGGCCCTTATGATGTCAGCTTTAGTACGCATATTTTCAAACAAATTATCAATTAAATTATAAATAAAATAAAAAAAACAGTTGACACACAGTAAACCTGGAGCTTTCAGGTGAAATACGTTGTGTCCTCCACAGAACCTGACGAACATCCACTAAACGTTGTTCAGACAGCCCTCATAAACTTATACAGTTTGCCTGCCCTCTCAGATTACTCCTGCATTACTCAGACCTACACTCTCCTGTACTGCACATACACTGCACTGTGTGTACACTTTGCCTACAAATGGTAAATTTTTCCCCCCAAACTGAACAAAAACAGGCTAATGGAAGTGACCCTGTCATGAAGCAGCCTCACAGAATAACACTGTAATACCAAACACTTTCTGTCCACACAACAGGCTGCTGTTTTCAGCTGCCTCTGTACCGATTTGATTGCCTAATAGTATCCCTTACTTTCAGTAACTAATGAGTATGATGGGGCCAACACCAGGTCATGACAGGATGGTGCTTTCTAGTGACGGCCTACAGCCTGAAGTATGTCTCCTTATATTTTCCAGTCTCTCACCTTGAACCTGCAAAGATTTTTCCTCTGATTTAATTTTCATATTTTGCTTTTCCGTTCGTAGTCAAACTGGAACGTTGGGTTACATTCCCGAACAAGTAAAGAATTTATTTATGTTCACCTCCGTCCAGTTGCTGCTTCCAAGCACATCGGCATCCAAATATATCAACCTTAGCACAGACTACCTGTGCATTAAACAAGATGTGCATCAAAATGTGTCCTGCATTGCCTCATCTGAACCTGTAAGCCATGTGTAGCCTGCATGTAGCTACTGATGTCTAAATGACAGTCGCATGCTGTTACAGGTTGCACCGATTTCGAATCTGATTCTTGCACATTCTGTGGGTCTTACCAACCAAGCTTCGTTTTTATGCTTTTATACATTTTTCACTGTCATGGAGGTGCACTGTTAAGCATCTTTATGCTGTACATGCAGTATATTTATTCATGGCCCATCCTATTTGGATCTTGCCATCTGTAAATTGTCTTTTCCTAAAAAATTAAAAAACAGATAAAAGCAGAACAAAGTCCAAACTCTTTTGAGATCTTTATTATTTGTGTGTGTGCTAATGCCTTCACTCTGCTGTGTCACTCTCAAACATTCATGCTACATTCAGCTGAGATAAAATATGTCAGAGGACTCTTTTTCGTAAGCCAATTTGGGCACTTGGGGACACCGTCGATAATAACAGCTTAATCATTGAATGCATGCTTGAGAGAACACCAATCAGCTGTTCTGAACCAGTGAAGCTATAGTTTTTCTCCACTGCAGTCTCTCATTCCTGACTCCTAGGTTGTTGATAAGGCTGGTCTGTGCTACAGCGTTGCTTTGATTTGAACCTGCTGCTCTAAGCCTCTAAGGGAGGCCGTGGTGCAATAGAATTAGCCTGGTTTGGTTCATTTTACTCCAGATCTGCCGCTGGTCTGGTTCAGCCTGGCCTGCAACCTCCTCTAATCAGATAGCCGTGTAAGGCCAGGTGCTTCCCTGGCTCTCTGCTTTGACTGCTCAGCCAGCCACACTGATTTGCTTTTTTCAGAGATAAGAGAAGGACTAGTGAGGGCCACTTAGCCTACTGGTTAAATGAATAGGAGTGGGGGAGCCCACATCCCCATCAGCAGAGCTTCTGATTATTCCATACATTGTATTTGTGTTTAAGTGCATGTATTTGTTTGTTTTTGTTTGTTTTTGTTTTTTTATACATATATTTAGTGTGAGCAAATGTGCCTGAATAAAACCAAACTAAAGTTTTTAGTTTGATTCATGATGATTCATGATGATTCATGATGATTCATGATGATTCATAACAGCTTGAGGAATTTATCTTCGTGTGCTGAGTGAGCAGGTATCATGGAAGATGTTAGTAGGTTAGTTTCGTTTATTATGCTTTTCGGAAATCCCCTTTGTGTCTGTAGCAACTGTCAGACAGATACAACCACAACCAAAGACATTACAGTTAAAGACAGCAGAGCGCTCCACAACATCACCAGCAGTCAAGAATTAAGTGCAATAAAGTGACAGACCTATCATATCAAGGATTTGTTTAACAGAGCTTTACTGAAAGGTGTGAAGGATCTCTGGGATGTTTAAACCACAAATAAATAACACTACAATAGTCAGAATTTCAGTATGTCCTAAAATAAATACCCTGTCAATTTGGCACAATTAAATTAAATATTGCTTTCAAGGCTTACAGATGAAAATCAATCCAACGTGTCTGGAAATGCCCCCTTGTGGCAACTCAGAAATATGTTTTATGTTTCAGTCATCAGCTCACAGTCTGACTTGCCTTTAAGTTCTTAATAGAGATTTCAGTGAGGACTATTATGGGTATGACATATTGTAACATCTGTAAGCTGTTCCACTTACGTATGATAAACATTTATTTAGATGAATTGTTGTAAACTGGAAAAGTTTGTATTTTTTTTTAACACAAGCTGAAAAATTATAGATAGAAATGAGATTTTTATCTTTTATCTAAGACATCTAAACAGTAGAAACACTGAATTACGTCGACTGTGTTCCTCAGGCTGGACTAGAGTAAAGATGACTGGGCATTTGCAATAAATCATGTTAGCAGAGGGGAAGAGGGCTTCTGAACAGGCCCACAGTGACACAACATCCCATTTCTTGTCCCTACTTTTTTCATGTCAGGGTTTCTTTTTCATTGAGCACTGATCTTGAAACGCATGTATAACTTGTATTCTGCATGTATACCACAACCTCTTGGACGTAAAAGCAGTAGACTGTAAAACATTGTGTAATTTCACCTTCATAGTCAACATAAACATACAGAAGCTTGTAAAAGTGGACATAAGATAGACAATGGATAAACCAAGATTTGTGTTCTTCTCTCGTGAAGAAGAAGCCATTACAAATCACAAATGGAACAATTATAAGTGCCACGGAGGCCTAAACTTCTCAATGTCGGTGTGTAAAATCCAAATATACACATGGATGCTTTCTAAACTTTCTTATTTTGGTGCACTTCAGTCATAATTCCAGTGAGCAGATTATCTTTCTTTTTTGGATTAAAAGACTCACAGTTTCTCACAATCTTTAGGACACTGTAGGCATATTTATATGATATCATGCCATCTGATTGGGTTTTAAAAATATTTCCTGTCCCCAAAGTTGCCTCATCATGTTTACCATGCAGGAATAACTCTGATGAAATATGATTACACCACATGGAACCAATTGTTGTCCCATGAAAGAAATCCAATTATTATGTAGCAGGAATTTGAATTCAGTACAAAAATCGATTGTCAACCAATTACATGACAGTTTTTAGTGGGTGTTTGGTGCAAACATTCATTATACACTGCAATAAGATAAGCAATCATGAACAGTAAAGTTATTCTAGGTCTCGCCCATTGGACATTTAATATGAATGCAGCATGTCTGCCCATAACAAGATCTTGTTGAAATTATAACCATTTTTTCCAGAGCTGATTAGTTAGGAGGCGGGCTTTTCACACATTTTAGGTTAACATGGTGATCAACACTGGTCAAAATGAGACAGGTTCTGAAAGGTCAAACACTAACTGAACTTGTTCAGCAAGATTTTGGACTGCACTAACTTTTTCTTGGTCCCTGTGCCTCATTCTCCTTCCCCATCAGATCCTGCTATGCCTCCGTTTTTTTTTTATTCCTGAACATGAGGTGAGGAATCTCCTGCGTAGGCAAAACAGCAGAAAGGCAGCAGGCCCTGCCTTAATCTCAGCCACCACCATGAAATGGTGTGCAGATGGCATTGCCTCTATTTTAACTCAGATTTTGAACCAATCTCTTTTAGAGCAGAGGGTCCCAGCATGTTTTGAGTCTGCTGTTATTGTCCCTGTGCCTAAAAAATCCAACCCTAGTTTGCATATAGGGCAGATAGGTCTGTCCATGATGCAGTGTCATTATGTTTGCACTCAGTTCTTCCACAACTTTAGGCACCAAAGGTTCTGTTTGTTGATTACAGCTCAGCGTTTAATACAATTCTACCATCCAGGCTGTATGATAAACTTCTCCACCCGGGAGTCCAAACGTCTCCATGTCAGTGGATCTTGGACTTCTTGCAGGGGATGAAGCAGGAGGTCAGAGTTAACAACAAGTTCTTGAAGGCTATGTCCACTCCTAGTCTGTTAAATTGTATAAGTTTATAGATGATACCACATTGGTAGGACTCATTTCTAACAATTATGAAGCAACTTACAGAAATGAGGTTTCATCCTTGGTAGACTGTTGTGCAGCCAAAACTTGGAGTTGAATGTTTCCAAAATAAAAGAAGTAGTGGTGCACTGAAGTGACACAGCAGCCATCTACCTTTAGACATTAATTGTCCTAAAATTCAGCAGGTGGAGAACTACAGTCTCCTCTTCTTTAAAGTGGGAAGTCAACACATCAACAGTACTGAAGAAAGCTCAGCAAAGACAGCTGAAAACGTTTTCCACATCAAGGGGGGAAAGAGTATGATGCAATTTTATCGTGCTGGTATTGAGAGCATCCTCACCTTCAGAATAACTGTGTGGTATGGAAACACCTCAGCACAAGACAGGAAACATCTGGACAAAATGGAGCAAACTGCATCAAAAATCAGAGGCCAGGAGCTGAAATCTACACCTTTAGAGTACGGAAAAAGGGACAGATGATTCTTCAAGACTCCTCTCACCCTGCTGACCATCTTTGTAACTTCATCCCTTCTTTTAAAACCCTGAAATATACCAGAACCAGGACAGCCAGGTTCTGCAACAACACTAATCCAGAGACGGTGCATGCCCTTAACCTCTAAATCACTAATGTGCTGTTAATATTCCTGTCTATAAGGCACTGCAAGGTAAAGTGATATACATCATAGCTGGTTTGTGGTAATGATAGCATCCCCATGGGAACGCTTGTTTTAATTATTTATTTTTATCATTACTATTATCACTTGTGTTATGTACCAAGGTGGTTACTGTATGTGATGTGAGGTTTTTGCTTGTTTTTGTTTCAATTTGTTGAAATGGCAATAAAGCATCGAATCTTTTTCCTGGTCTCATGATGCTGCTTCACTGTGGTCACCATGGTAACCTGTGCTGTACTTGTACCAGGTTACAAGGATCAGATAAACATAAAACATACTATAAACAGCCCACCTCCTAACCAGTCGACTCTGGAAATATTAAGTGACCGTTCCTTCACGGTCCTAATAATGACAAAATGGTTGCCTTTGAATCAAAGTGAAGAGTAATGAAGAGGATTGTAGCTAAAAGTGGCTTAAACAGACTCAAAGCCTGTTGGCAGGGTGCCGTGCTTTCAGACTGATACTGTCACTTTTCTGCCCATGATGATTTATTTTATGCAAGATATAATAAATGTCTGTAGTGCAACCAGTTGCCCACCACTCTGGTCATTAAGCAGGGCTCCATTAAATAGCAGGTAGGTATGTAGTTGACCATCAATAGTCCTAATGAATCTAAATTACTGTTGTATTGTGCAGAAATGTACAGCAGTGATTGGTCCAGTGTAGCCTATCACGTTCATCACTGCAGACTTGTTAAATATGAGGTGACTTTGTGGTGGACAAAACACTGTATTTTTGTACAATTAATGAAATTACATATTCCTGTTCTTGAACCCAGATATTAGTAATCCATTTCTTTTCCCACATACAGTTAAAGAGTCCAAATATATTTTATTTTCTACTGATAAGGGTTATTTTTTAAGAGAATAAATGCAGAAATTTAGATTCTAGTTCTCTTTTTATGTTCAGTGTATTTGACCCTGCTAACTCATTTTACTTTGTGTCGCTGTAATATGTTATCTGCTGATGGTTGGTTAGTTTGTACAGATGCAATGTGAAGCTTTTTGGGTTATTCTCTTTTTAACATTATGTGTAATTATTACAGCTACTGTACATCAATTGATACATTTAAGATTTAGTTCTTAAAATCAAATTCGCACACATGACATACTCTCGAGTTGCAGAATCCTACCACACCACTCATGCAGATATTATGCATTTAATAGTTTATGAAAATAATATGATAACTACCCAAGAAAATCCTGCACTGTTACAAGCACATAAACATTAATATAAACTACATTCACACTCTACACAAAGGCACTCTGCAGCATTGTATGTGGAGGTTATAAAGGACAGTATGTGAGAAATGGGTCGTTTGATGAAATAAGTTCTAACAAAATCCTTTAAAAATGCAGTTTCAAATGTTTCAATATGCTGCTGCAGCTGTTTGTGTGTTTTTATCACCATTTTAAACAGTTTGCATACCTGCTAGTCGGCTACAAATCTCTTTATCTCTGTGGCAGCTCAGCTGTCTATTCAATAGAAGGTTGTGCCAGCAGGACACAGACATTAAAGACAGATTATTGCATAACCAATGTTTAAAATGTGATTATAACCAGATGTGCACGCAGATTGTATCTGAGGCAGAGGATTTTGTGATATCACACAGATGCATGCTTTTAGAACAGAGCTTTATGCCAAGTTCTTGTTAACTCTTACAGAGGAGCAATAGAAAGCATCCTGACTGGACACATAACAAACTGACGTGGGATGTGCACGGCCCAGGACCGGAGAGCTCTGCAGCGGGTGATTAAAACCGCCCAGCACGTCATTGCTTATGCTACCCATCTACCGAGCATCAGCGATATCGGTGAGGTGAGGTGTCTGCGCAGAGCCCAAAGGATGCTAAAAGACAACACCCACCTCAGCCTGTTCACCCTGCCGCACTCTGGCAAGTGATACAGAAGTATCTGCTGCCGTGCCACCAGACTGCAGAGCAGCTTCTTTCCTCAGGCTGCGAGACTCCTCAACTCCACGACATCCTCTGCACAATACCGTAAATAAATGACTCATAAACCTCAGCTCTACATGCTCTTGATTGCACACTGTCCTATATGCTGCACTGCATCTGTGAAATTTACATTGAACTACTCTGTTGTGTTGGTCTTCTTATGCACATTACCTTTGCATTACCTGCATTCCCATTACTACATACGTTTTTGCACTATAACTTGTACATTACACATATTGTAAATATTTTTGTGTGTATACAGTATATATATATATATATATATACGTGTGTGTGTATGTACATGTGTAACTGCATATCTTCCTTGTAAATATAATTAAGTTTTCCTTTTTTTCATTTCTTCCTTTAGTGCGACTTTGCACCCTCTATTTTATTGCCTCTTTTATTCTATTCTAACTTAATCCATCCATCCATCCATTTTCTATACCGCTTATCCTCTTAGAGGGTCGCGGGGGGCTGGAGCCAATCCCAGCTGACATTGGGCGAGAGGCGGGGTACACCCAGGACTGGTCGCCAGTCAATCACAGGGCATTTCATTGAGCAATCCTGTGTTGTATAATGACAATAAAGCTGAACCTGAACCTGTACCTGAGCCTTCATGTCCTGACATCAAACGGAAACAGTGCACCATCGAATTTCTGCCATTTCTGTTACAGTATGATACAAAAACCTCCAGAAAGAATTATTCCTGCAGAAATGGTGGTTTACTACTTGTATGTTTAATAAAGGAATATGGCTTTAAAAGATTGTAAAATACAATTTCTGGCGCACAATCTCAGCAGTGAAAATTGATGTAATTTCAAAAGAGAAGAACATTACAAACCACAAATGTGCATGTTCAAATGCAGAAAGACCAGTGATAATAGTGGAGAACATAGGTAACATTTGATAGATTCTTTTAGCACAAATCAATAACACATGAGTTCCTGAACCTCTAATAGACATACTCATCCTGCCAAACTTACCTTTTTGTGGGTGTTTTTCTTAACCACTGCCAGAACTGCTGTTGTCCAATATAAAGGACAGACAGGGCTATGGTCTTAGCGTGTGTGGAGAGGCTTATTTGATATGAATACAGTGGCATATAAAGGCAGATACAGGAGTGTAATTACACCTAATGGCTGGAAATGCTCCTGTTGAAGACATCTTGGCATATGATGTCTGATTATGGGTGATCATTTTCTGCTTTTTGGTGAAAAAGCACAGCTGCCAGGTCCTGGGCTTTACTGATGATAGTGGTTCAGAACAATGGGCTATTGAAATGCATTGTCACCATCCCAGCTTAAATGTCAGAGGATAAGGCTGGCAAGAAATCCAGGGCTCAATTTATAGTAGCATCCTCAACCAAAACTAAGAGGAAGGAAGAATGAATGGAATAAAAAAAAGACGATATCTCTCGTTCTGCCGCATCGATTTTGATCCTTTTCAAACTGTCCATCGTGAGTCCGACTACTAGTTAATGCAGCATTCACGTGCTCACATGGTATTGCTCTCTTGGTGCAACACCATGTGAGCATGTGTGCCTTCCAGAAGAGACTGTCTGAAAGTGTGGCGCCATTATCCCCATTTGAACAGTTCATCGCTTTGAGAGTATAAGACTCACAAAAGAGAAATCAGTGAGGGAGTGTTATGCAGCTGTGGCGCCGGGCTTTTCGCTGCGGTAACAGGTATGACCACTTTTGCCTTTAGACTCGGACAGACAACATGTCATACCACCAGTTCATCTAAAGCAAACTGAGCCCTCAACAGGTGAAGGTCAGCAGAAAACAGAGGAGGTCAGACTGGAGGCTTGAAGGGTCTGTTTGACTGCTGGAGAAGACTGAAGGCACCTGATGATGAGTGTGGCTGACGACTAGTTAATGCAAGCTGGTGGAAGGCCACAGGAGGAGACTGGCAGGAGGCTGATGAGTGTAGGCAGCAAACTGGTGGGCTGGTGGGACACCAATAACAGGCAGGTAACGGGATTACCAAGGAGGACAATCAGGAGGGAAAAAATCATGAGGGGACATGCCGAACAAAATAAACTATGGAGCGATGAGAAGTAACTGGGGAGAGATCAGGAAAATGCAGAGCAGGCGGGGCTGCGTGTGACTCAGTAGTTTAGTCACTCACCTGACAGTTAATTTCTGTACTCTCATACTATTGTCACTTGCCAAAATGTATTAAACCATTGTTACGGCCACCACCAGAACACAAGCATTTGGTGGACACCATTCCCGAGGGATAGTTTGTTAACCATAAAGATTTTACTGAGGAACCAAATAACATTAACATTAACCAAAACTATGGGACTCTGGAGGCCTGGCCAAACATAACAAAAAGATGGGGGAAGTCTGGGCCGGACCCAGAACTTGCCCCTCTAATCTACCAAAAACGGTGCATAAACTAAACTACCAACCAAAGCCTAGAAAACTGGACTACCGGGCCTCCATCTTCAAAAGAAAGAAACACAAAACACTAAATGGTCAAAAGGCTGCTTCGTCTGTGAGAGAGAGAGAGAGAGAGAGAGAGAGCTCCTCCCCCAGCCTCCCTTAAATAAATAGGGTCCATCCACCGCCTAATTCCCTGATCAGGAGCACCTGGGAAAGAGAGAGAGCGAAGGAGGGAGAAGACCACAACAGGGGAGCGTGTAACAACCATTTATGAAAAGTAATATGAAGCAAAACTTAGCCATCAAACATCAAAATCTTTCCAGGCAACAGGCCTTTTTTTCATGTCATAGCAGGAAAAGCACAGGTGTCACTAATAGACATAACGATGGCTCGTTACACCAAGCCAGCAGCCAGTGAACAGCACAGCCCTGCAGCTGTCTCACCTCAATTAAAAGGCAGACATTAATAATGTCATTAATTCCCACTGTGGTTTTCCTGCTTTGATATGTTCAAATGTCTGGAGTGGAAAAAGGCCTACATGGCAATTTCTTTTTGCAAAGTTTGCCCGTCACTCCCTATCATTTCAGAGCCTGCTATTCCCTCCCTGCCCTGCAGTATTCCCCCATATTTCCCGCCTTCAGCCACCACCTAATTCTCACGCACTATCATCGGCTGTGAAACTCTTCATTTAACTAAAAATCTGAATATGAGTTCAATCAGAATAAAAATGTCATGTGTTTCTCTATTTCCAAATGATTTGCCAGAACAGTGATTTAAGCTTTGAGCTTTTTACATGTGATTGTGTTATGCACAGCTTTTCTATACACAGTCACATGTGGCCGTTTCCAGGAAGAAATCCTCCTTCTTTTTTACTGGAAATAGCAAATGTAAATGTGAGCAACAAGAACAGAGATTTCATGGTTCTGCGTCACAGGTTTTACTCTCCAACATTTTACTGTATTCAGTTGCCATTTTCAGTCATGCTTCTTCCTTTTTTACTCACTGGTTAGGTTTTGGTTTCCAGATATTTCAAACAGTCTAACTTTGCCAGACCTGCACAGTATCTCTTCACGATATTTGATAGAGGTCTGGCCAAACTCGCTGTCACTCTGAGATGTCTGAATGAAACTATCTGGATTTTTTTTAACTGAACCAATGAGAATTGTCAATGGCATGCTTAGTGATCCTATTAAAGGGTCAGTTCACCCAATACATATATATTTTTATACTTACCCACACAGTATGTGGCCATGAAGACAATTTTAAGATATGCCTCTAAGATTTAACCGCAACATTATGGAGGTGAATTGAGTTCATGCATGTAAAAGTAAAATATTGTAAATAAAACATAAACAGAGGAAATTATATCAACTCAACACTATAAAATGCCTGATGCACGGAAGAAATCATTACAAAAATGATTTTAAACCTGCACCTGACATTCAGAGGCAATGTCAAAACATCACATCCAAATTAGCAGCATATTTTGAGCAGGTTGGTGGAATTTTTGCGATTCAGATAAAAGCAAATATTTTAAGGAGTTTGTTTGAGTTGAAGGATGTCGTGTTTGAACTTCCTGATTACAAATACTTGTATTATGCTCAGAGCACCAGTAAAATTCAGAAGAGGCAGCATACGATTTGTTCAAGGATCTTCAGCTACATTCTTCCAGTTAATACGTTCAGTTAATCCACGGCTAAGTTTAAGAAATGATTACTGAATACTTTGGTGCATATTTGTACATTTAGAGGAATGAAGTTTGAAATACGCCACTGAAAAAGAAAGAAAGAATTTCTTATATAAATGCAGCTATAGAGCAACAAAATAGAGCTAAAATCTATTAATTAAAAAAAAATGAAATACACTTTTCATTTTTGCCTTAAGCACTAATCAGTTGATAAAATAAAATAAAACGTAATATATTTTGCTCTTCTATTTATCTTTCATTAGCTTATTTTGTCTTTTCAGCTCCTTAGTTTTCCTATTTTTTGGTCTTAGCACACATTTTGTCATTTATTTATTTCCTGTTTTCCCCAAAACATTTTCCATTTTCCTAATTTTTATATGATTAAATAATAATGAGGTGTTTAAACCAACTGACTGGTGCTACAGGAAAAACAATAAAAAGCGTTTTCCTTTTTTTATCAACTTAAGGTTAAAGGGAAAGTATAAAGCTTTATATTTGTTTATATATTTGTTGTGGAAGAAGTATTCAGATCCTTTACTTAAGTAGCAAAACCACACAGAGAGTAAAAGTCCTGCTTTCAAAATATTACTTAAGTAAAAATAAGTCTTATTAGCAAAATGTAATTAAAGTATCAAAAGTGAAAGTACTCATAATGCAGGAAAATGGCTGCTGTGAGTGTTATACTATTATAAAGTATATTATTAGATTATTATTACTGATGCATTTATGTGTAATTAGAATTTTACTGTTGTAGTTAGTGCAGGTGGAGCTAACTTTAACTATTTTATATACTATTGCATAGTTGAATCTATAACAATGCATTATATTTTATAAGATCATCGTATGTTATGTATGTAAATTCTTAATTTGTAAAGTAACTAAAGCTGTAAAATAGATGCAGTGCAGTAAAAAGTACAATATTCAAAAAAAGTACAATATACAATATTTATATATAAGTATACAGTATGTAGAAATACTAATAAATGTACTTTCTACCAGTGATTTTATGTTATTTTTAGTGATTTTTCTTTAAGTATCTCTCTGTTTTCCTCTCAGATTTTTAGCACAACATTTCACATACTGAGCAACATAATGCACAACAGGACTTTTCCTGCCTCGTGATTATGATTAAAGACATTAAAAAAAAAAACACACACCAGACATCTCCTATGTTGCTGTTGTCTGGTCAAACAGACTGAAGCAGGCGCTCGGTGCAGACAGAGAGGAGCCTCAATGAAGACGACTTCATTGTTGGTCACTGGTTCACTCATCTGTCCGGCAGGGCCTTCAGTGTATTTCTCTGTGTTGTGTTATTTTGCACGACGTAGTCAGAAACGCTTTGAGCGGTTTGTTATATGAGGCTGATGAGGCTGCCATTAGTCCTTTTCTTACATTTGTCAATATGAAACAGAGAGCTTGTTTATCAGTTCCCTCTGTTATGCGCAGGCCTGTTTCTACTGGCATTTTTTCCTACCATGTTTGCTTTTATGTCATATAGCAGCAGTAGTTCAATTAACTGATTACGTTTGAATATTACCTTAATAGCCTTACTGCAAAATATTGTAAGTGTGGGGGGAAAATAATCACCTAAAATGTTTATTCTACTTTCTGTTGTGAAGAGGATCATTTTCTCCTCAGAGGAAATATAAATATAAATGTTCAAACCGAATACAGATTATTTACTCCAGCAGCCCGGCGAGCGTCTCCTCCCTTTTGGAGATTTGTGTTCGACTGTTTAAAAGGATGATTTGCGTGAAAGTGCTAAAATAATGACATTATATTTTTAGATCCATCTCGTCCCAGCTTTTCTATTTTTTTTTCATCAACTTTCACAGCTTCTGTAATTTTAATGCAATTTCAGGCTCTGATTGCTCTGTTGCTTGAATGCTAATCATTATAACTATATAACTTGTTTTCTATTCTGCTCTCTTTTTTTGCATTTAAGGAAAGGTCATTTAATATGAAAAGAAATAAGAAGGTTACAAGAAGGTCAGTAAACAGATGGCCCACCACAAGAGATGCACAGACAACAGCGTGCAGGGACTTCTGCAGGACTGTGGAGTCAAACTAAAGCCCACTTCATGACAGCAAAAGTTTTTGTCTGAAATTAGTCCGAGCACCAGCTTTGTATTGAAATTCTCTCTTAAAATGAATTGAATGTCTGTCCATCATGTTATTAATCCACTTTGTATCCACAGGGCTGTGTTTGTAGGTTTGATATGATGACCATCAGATTAGCAAAAACATTAATTAAATAAAGTAATATAAACATAATAAAGGTTAGCTTCCTTATAATATCTCCCTCAGAGCGTCAGTAAGAATGATCACATAAACATTCCTGCTAATGACAAAACTCATTGAGGCTACCTATGTTATTTGACCTGGCAATTTTCAAGTTTTGCCATTTAATATTTAATCAAATATTTGTATGGTTAAACACTCTAAATCCCTTATTTCCCCCCTTTTTGGGTGTTTTGCTGACTGACATTATCTAAACCTGCAATAACTGATCATTTTGTCCACTAGGGGGCAGCAGAAAGAAGTTGACATATCATCACCTTTAAAGTTCAATTCAATTCAATTCAGTTTTATTTATATAGCGCCATATCATAACAAAGTTATCTCAGGGCACTTTTTCGAGTAGAGCAGGTCTAGACTGACTCTTTATATTTACAGAGACCCAACAGTTCCCACCATGAGCAAGCACTATGCGACAGTGGCAAGGAAAAACTCCCTTTTAACAGGTAGAAACCTCGAGCAGAACCAGGCTCTAGGTGGGCGGTCATCTGCCTCGACCGGTTGGGTTGAAGGGGGAGGGGGGGAGCGGGAGAGAGAGAGCAGGAAGAAAGAGAACATACAGCAGGACAATACAGTTCCACATAGGGATGTTATGTGGTAAGTTACCATGACAAACTGCTTATTTATACATCCAGCAGATATGGAGCAACATTATCATTTATTTGAAGTCGTGTTTCTGGTCAGCTGACAAATGTAAGTCCAATATTTGCTCTCTTTTAGCTCTGATTTTGGTCTCCACCAACTCCTGAGAGAAATATCTGGCTCTTTAGCTCTTTAACGTCACCCGCTAGCTGCTAACTGTGTCTGTCTCCTGTTAACACAGAAATATCTGTCTAAGCTACTGGTCATACCAGACCAAGTTAGGCTTTAACAGGAAAACCCCAGAGTGTTTTGAATTAAGCAACAGTGAGTTTTATTGCTTATGAATTCAACTTTTTATTTGTAAAATGAAGAGAGAAAGAGAGAGCAGCCTTTTCCCCCCAAAATGTGTCATTTTCTGCAAGGAAAGAGCACAAAATACTGCAGATAATTGTACAATTAATTAATTAATTCAATATATTACAATATATTATCGTCATTCTCCAAGTTATTTTAAAAAAAAAGATTGTGCACACATTAAAAACTTTAAATGTTAAAATCTCACATTTACCATGAGTTCCAGAGTTAACGAGAGACAGACACACAGAGGACTTGATTACTTTTCAAAAGTAGCTCTCAAATATAAAGTATGCCTGGGAATGTCAGTGAACACACTGTCTCAAATGACCTTAAGTTATATTTCACACACCAGCTCTCAGTATTTTCTCTGTAGAGAAACTGTCTGTGTTGTAGCTTCAGAGCCAGAACCTCACTGCACCCTCCTCGTCTCTGAAATAAACCAAACATTCGGTTAAACCGGCTGTGAATGACTTTTCAGTTCTTGTTCACACACTCATCCACTGGATTGGATTAGTAAGATATACATTTATTCCATTTAATGTCTGGATATTATTTATACTTACGAACAACTGGAGAATTTATTGCGGCCCTTTAAATCACCCATTAATGAATAAAGTGAGGGAAGTAACATTCAGACCACTCCAGATAAAGTACCCAACTAAATCTCCTCTTCTTCTATTCAAAAAGGGCTTTTGGTCTTTCTACTCTTTGATTCTCAAAAACGTGAAAGTTTAATTAACCAAGCCAGGCGATAAAGACTTTCATTCAGAACATGAACTGGCTTTGTGGAGTCAAGGACTTATTCTTATTCCAACAGCAATGTTTTGTATTGAGCGATTTTTTCAAGTCAATGGAGGCCTGGCCCTCCGAGCTCTGTAAGTGCATTCCTCAACAGTTTCTAACACAACACAGGAGAGTGTTTTCCTTTCAAGAGTTTAGACTTTTAACACTGAAGAGGACACGGGTAAATGCTGTTTTATTATGTGCTTTATTGTCCGGTTTTCATCCAGGTATACAGGTATAACAGAGAGATACAGAGGTCAGTCTCTGCTCACTGAAAGAGATTACCTCAGAGGATACTCGTGAACTAAATGGTGCCGTCATTATGAACATTTGCTTTAACAACCATGTCAGGCACTTTGGCATGTACAGCAGAGAGTTGTGTTGGTAAAGCTCAATAAAAACCACTTGATTTTTCTTTGGGATCTTTTCTTTTAAAGACTACATTGCAAAAATAATGTAATTAACCAGACAGAAACCAGTTTGATACACAGACAAACTGTATTAAATAATTGGTTTCAGCCCTAAGTGACTTTTTAAAAACAATTACACTGCAGATTATAGTTTTCTATTTAAAACAAGGGTTCCATAATTCCCACTATGAGCATTTTCTAATCTGTTACCAAATACTGTCAAGGTACGGCAATAAAACTGAACCAGCAAGTCTTTTGTATCTGATAAACAAAGTCAGAAGTCAGTAACAACATATGCATTTTGTGATTAAAAAGCAATACAGCAGCACAAAAAGCAATCCAGGAATCACTCAAAAACACAAGAAAACATTTCTAACACACTTTCAAAAAAGTCACCATTATTTATAAACATTTATATACAATGACGACATGAAGAATTATCATTATTCTTTAATTCTCGGGCCTCAGTGGGTGAAGTGATATCTTACTTGCGCGGCAGCTTCTGAATGAAAAACAAAAGGAAACAAACAAAAGGGGATCAAGAAATCTGTAGACATGCACACTCTCGACTGCTCCCTACTGACTGAAAGAGAGATATTAATTTAGAAAGCTCAGTCAGAGCATTTTTACATGCATCTTGAAATTGATAAGGATCTTTGATCCTTGTGCCGTCTCATACTAACAGCATTATGAATTCATGAAAAACCTGAGAACAAAGAGGAATATAACGTTGAGTTTGGATTTAATCGAATAAACATCTGAGTGTCTTTTTGTGTAGTTCATCTCCTTTATTGTGTAAGACCATGATGAAGTGTTGGCCACAACATTTGCTTACATACAACATATTTACTTATATTAAATGGTAGGAAAATGAGCCTCCGTCACATTTTTTGCTCATAAAACAAGCATTTAGAGGCAGAAAAATCACTTAAGTATTGTCTAAAGAGCTAGATTTAATTTTAGGAGATGAACCAACATATTAGTGACAGTTTAGAGCCGACAGAGGAACAACACAGCACGGAGGAGATAATTAATTAGCAGCTGTATCTGTCAGTTTGTTGGCTGTCGTGGAGCCTGAAGAAGTAGATCTCAAAGAGCTTTTTGTTGTTAGTACATAAACAGCAACTTTTGGTTTAAATGTGGTTCTCTACTAAACATTACAGGCCAAAATGACTGAAAATATGCTCCCTTGTCCTAGACTTACAGTTTATCTACTGGTACACACTCGTCCACTGTGATGAATTAGTAAGTCATACCTTTATTCCATTTAGTCCGTTCAGATGTCTTTAAACTTACGAAGATAACAGCAGAATTTATTATCATTATTATTATTATTATAACGGTAGCAGAAATCATAGTATTAGTTTAGTTACATGAAGATGCCAGTGGGAATGTTAAATGATGGACATCATCATCTTTTGTGTAAAAGTGATTAACAATTAATATTTACTCTCAAAGCAAAGGAAGTACAGAAGTTTCAACAGAATATAAACTGGTGTTGAGTAGTCAAGGACCTTTTAGGAGGAGAATCATTTAACGCAGCATTTTATTAAGTCAGTGGAGCTCTGAGAGCATTCCTGAACAGTTTCTAACACAGTGTAGAAGTACGTTTTCATTTTAAGTTACTCAAGAAGAGGCAGAGAAATGCTTTATTGTTTATGTTTTATTAACCAGGTATTAGTTCTGTCGTGCAATGAAGGTCAACGCACACACTGAAAGAGACAGTTTCTCTAAACGGTGCTATATAGAACTTTTGTATAGAAACATTAAGTGGTTCTTTGCTTGTTACAACTGTATAAATAAATGGGTTATCTGTTTCCTTTTCATCATCCAGTGAGGGAATACTGTGCAGAGATAGAGTTTGGATGTCTGTCTGTGTTGCTTGCAGGCATTCAGAGCAACTTGTTGATGTGACCAATAGCGGGTAGGTAGTTTTCCAGACCGTGCAGGTAAACCGATGCAGCAGAACCAGAGATGGCCTTTTTTATTCCACACATTTTTCTTCCTCGTCAAAACCTGGCACCGCATTACCCATAATGCAACTCGACAGCCGACACTTTCGGAGATTCCAGTGCGTTATGCTAGTAGCGGCTAACGTAGCCTCGAGATGCTAGCTTCAAGCAGAGATGATTGGCGGGCCACAGAGGTCTGGTAACCTCCCTTCTTTCTGACTCCACATCCCAGATTTATTTCATACTCAGTCTTGTAGTCTTCAGACCCAACCGATGCTGACTCGAGTGACGTCACATGAGGCAATTTATCAGACTTCACGCAGCTCCCTCTGAAGCCACAAAAGGCTTTTAACAACTTATTTCACGTATGCAGTAGTACTCCCCAACACCTGTAAACAGACTTTGATGAGTGAAATCAGTGGAATTGCCCTTTAAAATGCATCATTAGCTCAATGGGACACAGATAATTTCACAGAATATTGGTAAACTGTTGAAACTGACAGCTTGACCTTGGAAACAATCTCACCACGAGGTCCATTAAGTACAGTAGCTGTTCTGGAGCTTTCAATCACATCTTCCTCAGCAGATGGATTTGAATTGCAGATCAAACTTCCATTTTTCTGAGCACTTTAAGGACTTCTCATCCGTGTCGGCTTTATATAAACTTCATTCTTGACCTTGAAAACAGAAGTTCCTTAGAGTGCACACTGGAAGTGCTCAGAAAAATGGAAATTTGAACACCTACAAATCCATGACAATTGGGCAAGTCCACCTGCTGAGGAAGATTTTGCGATGCAATTAAAAAGCTACTGAATGGACCTCGACGAGACCGTTTTGTTGAGTATTGGTTAATACTTACAGAACTTAATATTTTTTGCTGATTTGAAAAGTTGATGTTTTCAGAGGAATACTTTCACTTGAGTGTGAAAAAAGTAGATATAAAACCTGATTTGACGTTTCCTCGGTTTCTTCTCTTTACTAGTTCATACAAACCCAATAATCAGACTGACTGGCAGTTTGGTTCCACCTCATTATTCAAACTATTTGAATCACTAAAAAAACAGAAGATGTAGGCAGCGATTCAGAGGTCTTGAACCAGGTTTAGTTAGTACTAGTTCATTCCAAAAACAGCTGGAGGATCAATGACAAACACTGAAGCCGTTCATTAGTCATGAGTTTAGTTTGTCACTTCAAAGGAACATCTTTCATTACTTCAGCACTGTAAATGTTGTTAAGTCATATCAGACACGTTGCGTCAGTTATTTATCGTCAGCCACATCACAGTTATGACACACGACCATGTGACCATGCAGGTGATCACCTTCAAAATGTCATTTCTCCTAACCATCCAGCTGGCTCACACACTTCATAAAAGGCTTCAGCTGAATGAGAAGAAAAAGAGAAAAATGATCTAAAACACAGAGAACATAAAGGAAGACAGAAATAACAACAGCTGAAAGGACAAAAGTAGAAAATGTTTATGAAAACAAAATACTGACATTCATAATGAAGACCACATTTGTCTGTTGGCACCATTGTACATGTTACAGTTTGCATGATTGTCATTGTCTTGTTATACAGATGTATAAAATAAATGTTAGTCAGTGTGTATGAAAACAGTTCTTTGGTATTTTAAAACAATGACGTCTTTACCGCACTGTAAACCAGATAATAAGCTCATATTACATGCAGCAGATTCAGCAATTCAACATGAAATATTAGGTAGCTGATGACACAACACAAACATCATATTGCAAATCCACCATATCATGCCGTAAACACTTGAAATAATTGCTAATTTTTTTGCAAATATCATTTTCAAACATTTTATAGAGAAAAAACAAAATAATCTGAAACTCTAAAGTGACTCATAAGCATCATTAGATAGTGTGTCTGAATAGGAAGCAACCGTGTGGCTTCCAGTCAAAGAGGTTTGCAGTTGATCTTCCAACAACATGCTTTAAAGTTATGGCAAGAGTGGCAAGCACATTCAAACACGTCACAGCATGCTCACCAGCTTCTGTTGTCTACAGTAAATCTGAAATCATGTCAGAAATCAATTATTTAAACTGTTAATTGTCTGTAACATTATACAGGGAGAGGCTTAAAACATTGTAGGGGTGGGGTATCTCACGTTGCCTTCATGGGTTTTCTGAGAGTCAACAGTAGATGGCAGCAAAGTAGAACTAAATACTGAGGAGGAAACTCACGAGACCACAGCATCAGAGATTCTTTGGTCAAAATCAGTAAAGCAGTTCATGAAAGTAAACCGAGTGGTCAGAGTATAAAAAGATAATGAGCAAATTGTTGACATGTGTGTGTAAAACACACAGATACCTGCATATATATTATATAAAGAAAGATATGGTGGCAGCACATATGCATAGTCAAAAGAAAACGTGCCTGGTGATCGGTGTTAACATGAGACCAGGCTTTAATCTAATGTGACAGTTTACCGCTACGTCGACATGGCAGTTCTCAAACATAAAGTGCATCAAGTTAGTCAGTCATAACCTGAGTTAAACAATTTTAACTGCAGGATCCATTTTCCAAGACAGTTTGTAAAAGGTTGAATTGTACAGCAATGATGATTGGACATTTCAGCAGTCTCAAGTCTTTAATGCACTGACTGTGGCCTGTTTGATTTTATTTGCATTTTAATCTTAAACCTATTTGTTTAACTTATTTAACCCCACAAGTTCTGTACAGTTTCCACATCCAACCCACTGCAAAATTATCTGGTGCAGTTTTCATTATCTGACAACCCCCCTGCAGGAAAGTTGCAAGAGCACAAGTACATCCAACACACTGAGAGCAAACCTACCTACAGTATCATCATAAAAGGCAAGTAAACATTAAAAAGGTGCTTGTGCTACAAATGATATTAAGACAAGAACACTCCAGCTAATACGCACCTCAGCCATAGATCTCATGGCATTTGGAGGCATGTTCAGGGTCAAATATTAACAGCTGCTGAGCGTCTACATGAGCCTGTGCCCTATATGCTCCTGCAGCCACAGCAGTAGAGGCTGTATAGAGCTGGGCCCATCAGGCACCGCCTCTGTGTACATCTGCAGCAGTACCTCTTGTAAAACAAGCAGCAGGGGCAAGCTCATGCTCAGTAGCTCATACAGGGACGCATAGTCCTGGGCATTGTCCCTCAGGTGGCTGGCGAGGGCCTGTGCTGTACTACGCACACGGTGGGACAGATACCAGGGGGCGTTACACACAGCGCGAGTCACACTCAGGGGCCAGCTCAGGTGTTTCCTTATGAACGAGCTGAAGGTACCTGCTGAGGATTGACTCTGCAGGTCTGCCGTGCTGCTGGACTCAGAGCTCGGCCCATCATCAGCACGTCGCTCCTGAACTTCAGCTCCATAACGATTCTAAGACAGAAGATGTGACGGACAGAGAAGTTAGATATTTTATAGTAAATATTGCTAGAATAAGATGGATATTGTGAGAAATGAAAAGTACTCACTGAGCGTAGAGAAAAATTCCTCCGTAGGTTTGTCCCATTGTTGCGTTGATCAAAGTGAAGTTTGCAGTACAATTTCCCTGTAAGATTACAGCAAATGTCAGAACAAAGTAGCCAACTGAATACTGAACTTTGCTCTTTTTTTAGCAATATGTGGATCCAATTTGGACGTCAGCTGACATTTTATGATACGAACCCTGTTCAGAGTCGAAGGCATGTGCTCCCTGTCGCAGGGTAGAGCTGCAGGTAGAACAGCGAAAACACTCCCTGTGGAAGTAGAGCCCCTCGGCACAGACCCTCTCCACCATATAAACACGCCTCTCGCATGAGTGACACTTGTCGCCCGACGGGGGGAACGCCCTTCGTACTGAGCCGCCCTGGAAAACAGAGTGCAGGCAGAGTGATGATGACAACAGTGAAATCACGACAGCAGATGAAGATGAGCACTAATATCACACACCTCGTTCTGCTGAAACACTGACTTTAATTTTTCTATTGAATTACTCTTTCCCACTACTTAAACCCAGATAATTAAATACTTACATATTAAACATAAGATCACTGAAACAGCTGTCAGACACATTCATGAATTTAACACCTGTTGGTGGCTTTAAAAGAATCATATAATATGCAAACTATTTTTACCATTTGTTTGACAGAAAACATTCCTTCATTAAAAAGCCTCTGTGAATATTCAATGTGTTTAATTTTGTCTTATCTCTCCACTTTTGCTATTTTAAACGTTTACCTCAAGGTCAAAAAGTTAGTAAGTGGACCATGAGTTAAGATTTTGTTTTTCCAAAGTCAAGAATAAACTTTCACGCTCAGTATTTTTACCATCTTTGAGGATGTTAATAAAACATGTCAATTAATATATAATAACAACATTCTAAAACTTATTTTTACAATCAGAAATGTATTGGTTGTTATGGTAATGACCTTGCAACATGACATTTAAACTCTGTGTTCAGTTAGTTCCTCTTGGAGGTGTCGGCATGCTCGGTAAAAACAGATGTGGGCGTCACATGCAGGAAGAGTGACAATGTGAGAAGTTGAGTGCAAGATGAGGAGCACACAGCCGTGTTAATGAATGTTTTCCAGCCAGATCAAGGCTTTTCTGGTCAATGTCACTTCCTGAATGTCTGTAGGGGGTGACCACTGTCTTTACTTTAAATCCTACAACCCTCAGGATCTTTTGCAACTGCTCACTAACATTCAAGAGGAAAACATTGTTAAGGAAAGCAGGGAAGACAATTATAGAAAGGAGATAATCACAAGATTATATGGATAAACACACAGGGTCCAGTGAGAAAGTTTATCATGTCTAAATAGTTTCCGAATTGCTCTTCGGGAATCAATTTCGATTCAAACACTAAAAAAACAAAACATGGATCATAATGTGCACCGGGAGTTACTCCTTTATATTAAACTAGTGTAAGTCCTGCGTTAACATCTGGCTGTTGAGTTGGAACGGGCTGTTTGGGATGGGTGGAGCAGAGAAACCCACAAAGTGCCACCACAAGAACACACACTTCTCCTCTGTGAGGACTGCTAGTAATTAAAAGCACAAGGGGCAGAAACAGCAGTTAAAGGCAAAGCTCTCATGCAAAGCAGCAGTCCTTTTGCATAAATCTGTCAGTTGTAATTAAGAAGATACATGACAACAGTGTAAATCTTGGGCTAAGATGCTTGTTGTTTTTTTTAAGCTTTTTTAGAACAGTCCCTCTTTCTATCTGGATTATTTCTGTGTGCTGCCTTTGGGATGCATAAAATATGTTGAACCTTCACTACTGGAACAAACATCATGAACATGAACTCTTCTTGCCAGTTTATCAGGTACATAGATAAAACAAAGGCAGTCTAATACAGTAAAACAGTCCTGCAATATATGGTAACATGGTAGTTTGTAGTGTTTACAGTTTGCATTGAAGCTTTTTATGTTTTTTCAACTTTATGGTAATTTTTGAGGCTGTAGTTTGTGATGCTGTTAAAATTCATTTTGTTACACTGTCAGGTGTTCCTAATATTTAGTTTTAAATTAATTTAGCTATAAATGGCTTGGATCAAATATTTATGGTATATCTAATAAACTGAGTGTATTTCTGCTATCAAAAATGCATTTTACTAAGAGACAAAATCAACAATAACTTTTTTTTGGCCACTTGGGGGAAACGTGAACACAACATTGACATATCATCACCTTTCATTTGGAGTCGTATTTCTGACCACCTAATGAATGCAAGTCCAATATTCACTCTCCTTTAGCTCTGTTTTTGGGGCCTGCACCATCTCTTGAGGGATATATCTGGCTCTTTAGCTGTTAAATGCTCCACTATATTCACCAGCTAGTGGCTAACTTTGTTGGTCTGCTGTTTGGTGCTGAGCAGGTAGTACAGCAGGTTTTTAGAGCTGCAGCCTGAAAACGACTATGAGAGCAGTGAGAGTGAACCAAAACAGTTGAAGTTGCGGCCCGACAGATAAACAATGAGCTAAAACTCACCAAAAAAGCTCCGTAAAGCCGAGGGGAGCTGCAGATGATTCAGGTGATAATTCTCTGTAGGTTCATCACTATGAGCCCGTTCACATTTTCTCATTGTTTTCACATTGTCATGTGATACATCGTTATTATGGAAATATATTATAGCCGCCTTAAGTCTTACCTTGATTAAAAAAAAGTGTGCTGCATGCAATACTTGTGATCCCAAACGTGACGTGTTTACACATGCAAATAAACACACTGTGAGGGGCAGGTAGTGCAAAACAAGATCAAGCTTGAGATAGTCACCTTGAGTACAGCAGAGCTGTCTCCTGAGAACAAACCACTAAGGTGAACGGCTTTTTCCTTTATACTCTTTGTGTGAAACTCTCTAGTCTGTTGTGTCTGAGCTTTTTTCTGCAGGACGACACGGAGCACAGGAACAAAGGAAAAGCCATCAGTCTCGCCTCCTCCGTACAGTGAGACACATTCTCCCAGCAACTAATGTGGAGCTTTCTGTGTGTAGACATAATTAGGTAGACTAATAACCATTTAATACGCACTACACAGCTAAATGATGAAAGACCTTTCTGTTCTACTTGCCCAATAAGAAGCAGGATTTGACAGCTAAGTGTGTATTGTCGGTAGGAAAACAATAACGTCGCTGTGTGGAACGAAGGCTGCCTTATTACATTCATTTCACACCCCACTTGATGTGGTTACTCATACTGTACTGGAACAAAAAACTGGCAGAGAAATCAGATAAGTATGTCAGTTCAGCCAAAAAATATCTACGTTAAGTATTGAGTCTTTAAGGCTTAAGTGAGTCAAATTTCAAAGTACATTAATTAAAAGGATCATTTTAAATTTAAGATTAGTTTGAAAGAATACCATGTGCAAAGTTGGACTGGACAAAATAATGAGGACAGCAACTTAAGGAATAGCTGACTTATTCACTTTGTCATTCAAGAGTTAGAGGAGTTCAATACAACTCTCAGGTCTGTACGTTAAGTATGGTGCTAGAGCCAGAAGGCGGTTAGCCTAGCTTATCAACGCAAATTACTGAAAATTATTTAACAAGGAGGGGAAGTCCCATAAATGATGACAATGCCAAACACAGATGAGCTACACTGACAAAGAGGAACAGTGGTTCACGATTTAAAAACTAACCAACATGGAAATAAAAGACACAATTCTGAGGTTGACCAATAATAGTAAAATAACCCATCATTATGGAGTTTTTTGCAATAGTGGTTTAGTTGAAAGTTATTTTAATTGAGTGTTTAAATTATTTTGTCTGTCCCCTGTATTTTAAGAAAATTCAGCTGAAACTGCATTTGAAACTGAAATATCTCACACAGCCATTTTTCTCAACAGATGACTTCAGTTCTACACTAAATGACTTGAACAGTTTTGATCTGAGCCAACGCAGGCAGGGTTTTGGCGAATCTGAATAATCAAAATAGCTTATTTGCAGACGTAGCTAGTGCCTGCAGGCTGGCCGACCCGTCCCACACGGACTCAGACTCGTGCCAGGTCTGAAGGCCTGCCTTTGCTGTTTTCGTCAGGCTGGATAATTTAGGGGCTGCCTTCACCATCTGACTACACATTACACAAGCCTAAATGTATAATCAGGGCATAATATATAATCAACATTCACTCTGGGGCCTTTTGGGGGGGGATCAGAACATGCAACAATCAAGGGTTTAAAAAAGGAGGACAGAGAAGAAAACAGAAGACAGAAGTTAAAGATAGTGATCACCTCAGAGACATGTTCATCCACCTCCCTGAGGCGCTGGAGGACTCTTGACATGAAATGGATTGCTGAATGGCAGGAGGGAGAAGAAGCAGGGGGGTCTGCACTCTCAGGCTGAGGCTGGGGCTTCGTCTCAGCGTGCGTTTGATCAACATGTCTGAGCTTCACTACAGAAAATGGATGCTGGGACTGAGGCTGGAGCTGGGGTTTGGGCAGAGTCTTTGGAGGCAGGCGGACTAAGTGTTCTGCTGCTTTTCTGATACTGACTTCAAACTGAAAGGGATAATATAGTGCACAAGTGAGCTGTGGTGCAACTCCTCATCAAGCAACCAAACAGTGAAGCTTGAATTTATTTCTTTTTCTTAGATCATTTAAAAGAACCATACAGGTGGTTTTATATGTTTCAGCCCATTAACTACACAAACACTACAAATACAGTGCTGCAAACCATTTTCAAAGCATAGCACAGGTTTTTTGAGGCGTTAGTCATGCCAGCACAGCATGAAAATCAACTTGCATCCATTACAGTGAATATTCTGTCTGCTTTATGTTTTGCCAAAGTTATGTAATCATCACATGGTAATGCAGTTGTGAGCAGAAACAGTTTTTAAAACCTTCTTCTTGGGGCAGACATCTGTGACCTGTGAGTCAACAGCCAACGGCTACATTTAAATGAAAGAAATGGTTGAATTCACATTATCCTTTTCTTGACACTTATGTTTGCTTTTTTGTTTGCCTTGTGGGTATGATTTTCCAAAAGCTTAGCTCATGGATACAATGACTTCAGCAACTGCAAAACTCTTGTCTGGTTTTTTGTCTGGTTTGTTAAGATTAATGGGCAAACATTGTGAAAGCATATACTGCATTAGTTTCTAATTACCAGGCATAGTTCACTCTATACAAAAAAAAAAAATGGGGAGAAAAAATCCTTGGTGGGATGTTAGATGTGAGCCAGCTAATTAAGCAAAAATCTAAACACTCAAACTTTTAACATTAACATTAATACTGTCGACCAAACATAAAAAAAACAGCCTTGACTTTACCTTCAAAGGGGTAGTTAGAAATATAAATAATAATGCAAAGGACTTGCAGCATAGTTTGAATGGTTTACAGGATTAAGTACATGTATAACAGTGTATTTGTGTTTTATATTTTAAGCTTTCAGTCTAGTTTTGTACTAGTTTGATCTAATTCTACATATGATTGCAATAACATTCAGTCAGATTCTGGTGTGATATTAGGGTCTAAGTCAGTCAGGACTAAAGACTGCACAACCACCAGTATGGTCATTTAAATATCCAAAAAAGACAAAAACCCCTTTTTAGGTAAGTTATATCATTTGAGCTTTACACATGGGTGGTGTATGTACATATATAGTATGTGCTTGCAAATGTCTGTGTGTGTCTATGTTTGATACATATGTCAGAATTAGCATACAAATAACCTTCTACTTTATGTGAAGCTTCACAGACTGTCACTAGTTTTAAAGACTGTCCTGATGCCTTTGACTACTGCTTGTGTGTCTTGCCGTCTGGTGGCTCCAGACTACCTGTATCACAGGAGGAGGTTTTGGTGGAACCGGAGGCCTGAGTTTAATGTGCAGACTCTCAGTCTGGTCAAGAGTTTGCAGCGGGGAGGACTTCTCACAGTCTGACTGAGATTTCGCAGAAAGGTTTGGAAGGCCGTTAACAAAAAGTCACAGAAATAGAAAAGGATGAAAAGATTAAATGCTGGAAATAACAGACAAGAGAAGACTTTGTAGCATTAGCAAAAGGAAAGTTTTGTCAGATTAAAACCGCAAACCACTGTCAGAGCTCCAGCTCACAAGGGAAATTTAAAACATATTTATGATCCATGAAAAAGAGGTCAAATAGCCATTTTTTAAATTATATGCAGGCAGGAAAGATGTACAAAGTATTTGTCTGTAGATAAATAGATACATACAGTATATTCATACATACAGTATATACTTACTTACGATCTTAAAAGGATTACAATGAAAACCGTAGTCCTACTAAAATAAAATAAAAAAATAAAATCTATGGGCCTATATTGAACACATTGTTGTGTTTTTTACCTGTGTTTTCTGGACGGTGTAGTTGGGTGTGCTTTCAAACTTGGCCAACAACTGAGTAGCCATTGAGCGCACTTTGTTTTCCTTGGGCTCTCGGCCCTCTCGCACTGGGGAGCCATTACTCGAAAGGTTGGTGGCCTAATGAGAGACAGACAAGATCCTACTATATCAACAGTTTTTTTTTTTAATATAGTGGTTAAGTTAAGAAAATACAGGTAGGTAGTTTAACAAACCTCTTCCAAATAACTGCTGAATTTCCGCCTCCTTTTGTAAATGGGATCTGTACCGTCTGACTTCTTTTCATCCTGAAAGAAAAGAAGAGTTTAAAGCCAAAAACCATATGGTTATTGAATATATTGCCCTTTAAATGACATACTGTATGTATACAAAATAAATCCCACGTGAACTGTAAATAAAGATAATGGAAGTCAGAGACAGTCAACTTGTCCTATTTAGTACATCAGATCTCAGTGAGGAGTTACCTTTGGTACCCGTTTCCTGGGCAGTGCAAGATTGAGCACATTATTATTACTTATGACTTCTTTAGATGGATAATCTTCATTGTTTTCATCCACTCCTCTGGAACCTGCAGTATAACACGTGAGTGCATTAGAGTTTTCCTTGTTTCCACAGTGCACAGCCATAAATTATGACCATATAGATTAGGAAAGTTATATGAGTGGTCTTGAAAAAAGAGAGTTTACTGTATTTGTGTAGAGAAATGTTCCACTCAAAAAAATACACATTACTGAATCACTCAGCTGCATGTCAGAGGAAGGTAAATGGTTGGCTGAGGTTAAATAAAACAACATAGTTCGGGTAAGCATGAAATAGCCCTTCAGTGGAGACAGGCATCTGTCTTCATGTTGTCAAGAATCTCAGCTCTGGTACAGATACACATTCCTCTCATGCCACTATACTTAACTAAAAGGACTGCACAAAAACACAGTTTTTAACAGGAAACCAAATGAAATTCAATACTTTCTCTCTCACTAGAATTTCTGTTTTTTTTGTCGTTGTTTGTACTTATTTTAGTCATGCAATATAGTGAAGAAGGACCAGATACAAAGAAGAGGACAAAAACAGTTTATTAACAAAAGGCATCTGTGTATGAAACTAATAAAACAATAAAAAAAGAGTGGAGTCAAAGTCCAGTACAGTAGAGTTGAGTTGTATCTAGTAGAGCAGGGAAGAGCAGAGTAGAGTACAGTAGAGCCGGGTAGAGTAGAGTTTAGTCAAGCTAAGTCGAGTACAGTAGAATACAGTGAAGCAGATTTGAGCACAGTAGAGTCCAGTTGTACCTACAAGTGTAGAGTAGAGAAGAGCAGCGTAGAGTACAATAGAATTCTGCACTGTACTCTACGGTGCTCAATTCTACTTGGCTGTAGAGTACAGTAGAGTAGAGTCAAGTAGAGTACAGTGAAGTAAAGTAGAGTAGACTACCTGAGGCCGGTAGAGGTGTGCCACGGAAGAGCTCATAGAACTTGGACAGGTAGGTGGTCATCCTGGTCTTGTCCAGCTCCTGATCGGCGCTCGGCTCCTTCACAGATGTGAATGGTCGGATCCCAAATTCTCGCTCACTGATGTCAAAAGCTAGCTGGAGGTTTGCAGCATGGTCTTCTTCATTTAATGAGTCAAAATCTCTGATGGAAAAAGAGTAATGGTGGCTTGAGTAAGAGAGAGGTCAAAAATAAAAAAACATTCAGGCTACGTATGTCATGGCAAAGCAGCTGGGGAAAATCTATAGTTACTGTGTCAGCCTATAGTAGGGTTTCAGTTGTGCAGATTTTCCAGTATCATAACTATTTAAGATGCCCTGAATAATGAGACAGGAATGTAACAGTAAGGTTTGTAACTGAAATTCTTAAAAGGATTATTTCCTGACAGAGACTTTCATGTCCACACGTAGGTGTCAGGTGACTGACTGACACACACTCATACGAAAACAAATAACGTAAGCACAATGGAATGACTTTACACAGAAACTTATCTTAATCAATTTTCAACCTTGCAGAAGAATGTGTTTCTCATATTGCAGGAGAAAGTGCCAGCAAATTACTTCTAAGGGGAGAAAAAAATCTCTGACGTCTCTACCTACACTGATGGTGTGCAGACACCATGAGAAATAATGTAAAGAAGAGAGCAGTAACCTAGCAGCGGCACACACAAACTTTGGTGTTATTCTGCTAGTACTGAGGCTCACTCTTTCTTCCTTTCTTTCTTTTCTACAAACCTGCTCCCCTCTCTGCAGTCCGCTGACAGGCATGCATATGGAGGAGGGAAGGGGAAAAATGCCAGTGGTTCCTGGAAATGTACAGAACCACATGAAATTGTAGTGGCATGTGGCGAGGAATGAAGGCAATAATTAAAGAGTGAGAGGATATAATTAGATTTGTAAATGTACTAATCTACAGTTGCGCTGACAAATGCCATGCTGTGTAAGGCAGTCTAATCCTAAAAAGTGGAAACTAAGGTACAGTTTCTGTTTTTTAAGGAGGATTTTGTCTTATAAGTGGGTACCAAAGTACACTAAGTCCTACACGAGTTGTTTTTCTCCACGGTTCCAGATCAACAGACAGAAAGGGCCATTATTTAGAATTAAATGCTCAATAATAATACTTTTTGGAGGATCCACATTAATGCAGGTACTGGAGCAACCAGTATTTAGTTCACTGGCAAAATGCCCTTGGTAAAAATTTGTGAAATGTACACAGCTGCACTCTGAAAACTCCTCTGTTTGCACCCTCTACTGCCGGTTAGCTTTAAGTATAGGGCAGCTATGTATGAAGTCTTTTTCACATCTATCAGCACTCTAAAAAGGGTGAGGAGGAGGTAGAGAATGCAGCAGATAACACACATAGATCAAAGACTTACTCTCATGCCGAGCATATTTAACACACCTATAAGAAATTGATTTCCTGACAAGTAGTTGTTATGAAGAGGGTGCAGAGTTCATTTAAATAAACAAAACAAAAAAAACACAGGTTTGTTCATGTGAATGTGTATTATTTACTACTCTAAAGAGATAAGATAATGTCACTGACACTGGCTTAGATAGAAAGGTGCAGCTCTGCAGGCTGGTACTGATATTATCTGATGTGCGTTACGTACATCAGCTGGGGTTTGAACCTGTGGATGAGGGCACAGAGGGCGATACCACTTTTCCAAGAAGACGTCAAGTCTGTGATCATCACATTCCTGTAGCCGTCTGTCTGTTTCTGGCACCAGGTAAGAAGCCTCGCCGGTCTGATCTCTGATTCTACAAAAGAAACACGGAGAATCACATTTTTCAGTTAAACAATGCAATTTCTCAAATGGCTTATCACAGCGATGCAGACTGTGTTAGACCGCCAGGAAGTTTAGGGTGAAGAAAGTATGATGTCACAAGCATGGACCAACACATGGCGTGCCAGTAAACAAGGTCATGACAGACATGCTGGGAGCGGGTGCTGAGGTATGTACACATCTTTGTCTGGACATGTACCTTCTCGCTGCCTTTGGTGAATGACTCCAGTTACTTCAGTCAAACATACAGGTCAGTTCAGCATGTAGAGCTTCTGTCTTTACTGTCAGTTCCCAGTACATATAAACTGATTCTGAACTTTGCTGTCATTAAATAAGATTACAAATGAGAAGGAATGTTTACCTTTTGCCTTACATTGATTTTATCAGGACACTTGCGTACTGTACACTTTTCAAAACTTCAAGTGAATGTATGTTCTTGAGTATAAACAGGGTCATTTTAAACAGGAACATAAAGTAATGCTGAACTTGGAGAGCGAGATGTGTGTGTGTTTGAATGTTCTTTCCACAGCCTGGCGGCTCTTCTGTCAAAGCTTCCTCCTCCCAGTGAACCCACATGTAAAAACAAACCACAGATCGTGTCTTACTCCCTAAACGAAGATTAATTCCTGTTCCTTACTGCTTATCTTAGTTAGAAAAGGAAAGGAAAGCTACAGGCCAAAGTGTTGTTCATATGAGGATCCTTTCAAAGTAACAGAAGAGATGGAACCCTTATCAATCAGTCAGATTACTGCCCTAAATAATCTGAAGAAGACTCAGCAGCAGGCATGCTTTGAACTACCGATTCACTTATAAAAACAACACACAGGAATCATGTTAAACGTACCTCGTCTGCAGAGATTGACAGGCCGACGTATGGTAGCAGCACGCTCCAGAGAGCAGGGATTCAGCTCTCCACTGATGTACAAGTGACGCACCTGAAAAAGGAAGGAAAGGAAAAATTAATGAACTCAAGAAGTTGTGTGTATTTGTTAAAAATGGAGCCAATACCTAATGACAGCTGGTAAGAATCTGATATTGTCAAAGTTCAATATCAAAGTTCAATGTCAGAGTTCTCCCTCTCACCTGATGTGGCCTGACACAAGAGGTGTTGAGGTTGGGGTATCGAGTCCCAGGGTCTATGGTGTACTGTTCAAAGTTTTTGGCAATGTTTTCAGGTGTTGTCTGTGGAAGTAGCCTGTAAATACTCTCCCTAAAGAAACACAAAAAAAACATGGTGTTATTTACATCACATTCACATGGCAATGCTTATTCAGACTGTGTCTAAACACGCAATACTTAATGGTATTAATTTACACAAATATGCAAACACACACTTATATATTTCTCAAACATAATGTGTGTGCGTGCGTGTGTGCGTGCGTGTGTGCGTGCGTACCTCTCTGCCAGCACTTCCAGAACCGTCCGACCCTGAGCCCAGCTCTTTACCATCCAGGCCGTGTCAAACGCAGCCAGGAAGCCTCTGGCGCAACCCGTCCCCATGGGCCAGAAGGGCTGCACAGCAACACATAACAAAAGAATATATGAATGTGTGCATATAACTGTGTGTCAGTGTACACAAGGAGACCAAACAACATCAAGACTTCATTACTTTAAAAGTAACAAAATCACCATTGCAAGTATTGTGATTAGATTGAAAACCAGTTAGCAGCACTAGATTTTGTTAGGCATTAGCTGTCATGATTTTGAGACTGTTTGACATACATTGCATAATATACATAGTGAGACAAGCATTACATTACAAAGATGATTGTCCCTGAGTGCTTCAGGACTAACATAATCATCAGAGTGCTGAAAAAAGCAACTGCCCCAATGACTGCTGGCACCATCATCATCAAGGATGAGTCTGTATACAGAGAGGAGGTGGAGTAGCTCACAGACTGGAGCAGGAACATCAACAACAGTTGCCAGCATTGCAAAGGACTGCTGTCTCCCCTCTCACAGACTCTTCACCCTGCAGCATCCATGGTCAGAGCAAACTGAGCATCCAAGTCAGACTGCCAGATTGTGCTTCTTTTCCCAGGCAGTCAGGCTCCTCAACATACCTTCACTGACTTTACTTGATACGTCTTGCCCGTCCTTACCTCTAGCAAGCTGTCGCCAACCAGTGCTACCAGCAGCTGGTGTCCAAATCTCTCCCTGACCAGAGCAGCGTTCTCGGAGGCGTGCATGCTTGTGAAGTCAAACATTGCTACATCTGGCTGCCCGCAGTGGTTCATGGCAAAATCCAGCGTGGGAAGTTGGTAGTTGGTGCCAAAGTCAGCAGCCTCTCGGGCGTAGCACAGAAGAGCTTCCTGGTTGACGTTTTCACTGCTCAGCAGCATCTGGGTTTCTATGTAATCCTGTTGAACAGAAGCATGACAGCCAGGAGAAGTTCACACAGAGTAAGTCTGAGCTTAGCATTTCTAAAAAAACAAACAAGATTCATTTCTTTATGATCTGTTCCCTTATATAGTTTTTATTTAGTAATGTGAAATAAAAGCCCTACTGGATATCAAAATGCATAAGATAATAAAAATGATGAGTACAGATTGTGGACATGATATACTGAAATGTATACAAGCCTGGTTCTAGACCTCTGAGTTGCTGCCAACATCTCAAACAATTTTGGAGTTTCAAATTGAATAATTAAATGAAACAAAATGGTAATTCATCAGGCTAGTATGCAATCTAAACTAATGCAATTCTTGGCTGCCATGCTATCTATCTCCCAGCCAAAATGTCATCTAAATGTCCTAACAAAAATTTTAAAAAGCTCTAAATAGTTAGTATTTGTTGAAGGGCTGTTGCATTTGATTGCATTATTGTACAGTATTCATGATATTGATGCCTTGTTATTATGATAAAATGAAATAAACAACGCTGAAAATTAGCTTAAATCTAAATGTAATGTAAAAACAAATCTTAAAAAAAGAGTGAAAATAAAAATATGACAGTGAAAAAAGGACACAATGGATCCCTGAACAATTGACCTATGCGTGTTTTGCTTACATTAATGACGACTCCCTTGTCCAGCAGGCTCTGTTTCTTGGCAGTCATGACAAAGTAATGCGTGTTGTCCCTGTAGTACACAATGTTCTCCAGATCGACACCTGCAACAAATGGTATGGCTTGAGAACGGCTCAAATTTAAAAAAAAAAATTAAAAAAAAAAAAAAAAGCGCTAACAGGGCATCCAGTTGTAGTAGAGGACATTTGGAGTGACTGACTCAAATCCATCAATGTCTATTTTTACTAACATATTGTTGTGCCAGTATGCTAATCTGTACTGCTGACTCAAAATCATTTCATCAGTGGTTATTGATTACAAACAGAACAAAAACCCAACCTTCCTGTTAGATAACCATATCACATAAGTCCATAAGTCACAGGTATGTCCTCTGTATTGAGCACACTATCCTTGTACATTCATTGTGAGGCAGTCTGACTGTGCTTCTCTCCCACCTGTCTCCTCTTTGAGGTCGAGAAAGAACTTCTGGTTGAAGATGAAGGCCACGCCGCTGATCTCTTCTACTTTGGCCTCTGCAGTGGTGTTCCTGTTGACGAAGTTTGCTGTGATGGCGATTGCCAGCTTCCCCCTGAACTCCTTCCTTTTGAAACCTGAGAGAGAGAGAAAAGCAGTGAGATAAAAAATAAAACAGAGACACAGGGGGAAAAAAAAGAAGATGTTGATCTTCCCAAGCAAACCAGTCCTATCGGCTTGTCTGTTAAAACCAAAGGAAATCTAGCCTTAAACCATAATTACAGGGCAGTTATTTTCAGATAAGAGGCAGCTTACCAAGGTGAGCCTTTATATAGCCAAGGGAACAAAAACCATGGATTGTAAGAAGCACCAGGAATTAAATGCTATCATCAAAGTTAAATACCTTCTGCTTAATTAACCTTCAGAACTTCAGAAGTGTAGCAGTAAAGGGCCACTTGTGAAACTTTAATTAAATATACAAGTCTTTCATTTTCATTGACAATTTATTTCATGGTTTAAGGTTTAAAAATAGTTAAAAATAGAAATTGAATTTTATTCATATGTTCAAGGAATCTGATTCAATGAATCCTATGCAATATTGAATCAGGAAAATAGTTATTCTGACAACTGTCTATTTCAGGTATTTTGAAACAGAAAACAGGGACACGGGAAATAAAATTCAAGGATTCGTTCAATGTTAACTTTCTATGTCCCAACCAAAACCAAAAACCCCAAGCAGACGTCAGATAGACTTAAATTAAGGCTCAGCATTTTACTGGTAGATTTTCAAATTACCTTTTCAAACCAGCAAGAACTCACTAAAATGTCACTAATTCTAAAACTGTAAGTGTAGGAAAGAAAAGAAAATCGATTGGTTGCTTACGAAGTACTGATGTACGAGACAGTCGCAGTACTTTCTAGGGGAAAAGTAAAGCGTCTGAACTTGTGTCACAACTTCTCCACACGTCTCTGTTAAAAATCACGGAGGACCTTTTCTATTTAACTCTGTGTTACCGTAGCTAGGCCACAAAAGTAGCTGAAAAGCAGGCTGACTGCTGGGGAAAATCATTTCCCCCAGGCTTCATAATTGAAGAATGAGCTAAACATCTAATCCTGGCCAAAAATGCCCTTTTTAGGAATAAGCATCTGATGCGAATTGGTTGTTAGATGACAGCATTTTTAAGCGAGAGACCGAAACAGTGAGACAGAGATGGAGAGAGTCCAGCATGCATGCATCAGCTGCTGCACCGAGCCCCAGCTCTGCTCTATTTATGTACAGCGTTTCAGTCCCACTGGGAGAGATCAATGGCTTCGTACAAGTATAAGTTTACAAAAGGTGAGTTTCATTTATAACTTCACAACAGAAATAATGCAATACAAGCTATTCAAAGTGAGAGTCCAGAAACAGTCCAGTGGGACCAGTATGTAAACTTAACAGCCTTATTGATTACAAATATAGTCACATATAAGATAAGATAAGATAAGATAAGATAAGCCTTTATTGTCCCACAGCGGGGAAATTTTATGTATAACTGTATAACTGAAGAGCTGAAATGAAAGATTTGCATTGTGTGAGTTTCTTAACTGATGGTAATAGGAAATATAGGCCTATTTTTTCACTGGAGTAAACAAACCTTTAACAGCATCAGAAAATATTAACTTAACTCTGAATGACAGTAGGCTCCAACCCTGTCCTTTGAATGTTGGTGATGGGAAAATATACATTTGGGTCACGGGATTGTTCCTTTCACAGGTAACTTTATAACGTACTTTGTGGGCAAAGTGAGCTACATCCTTGAGGCATCTATACTGTTCACCCCTTTTGTTTGCCATCTTCTCACCTTCCAGAGTATTCCTGCGTCCGTCAGCCCCCACCACGACATCAAACTCAAAGTTAGCCACGGGGTGATCAGCAGGTCGGATTGCAGCCCTCCACCCAAGCCCTGAGAGATGGAAACAAAGACAGAAAAAGTGAGAGGGGTGAAAAAAAAACCCACATAATATAAATCCTAGGAATATTCCTTTTGTGCTGTACCCCTTCACAGAACAATCAGCACATAGCACGTAGAATGTCAAGTGATAAAGATTGGTGTTTTTGCTCAAGGACACTTCAACAGTGTCTCAGTCAAAACATCTCTACTTCCTGGACCACTCAGCCACCTGCTATGCTTTAACATTTCTAAATGTGTATGTGCAGAGAATGTCAGTCTAGAGAAAAATAACAAGCACACTTTAGCACTGTTGCTGTTCTGTTGCTATTATGCCACTAAAATAAGGAAGAATGTGGCTTTTCATGTCATCTTTCAAAAAGAAATGCTTCATGAAGAGCAAGCAAAGGAAATAATGATGGCTCTTAGTATGTTGATGCAGTACAGAGGTGCTCCATCTCTGCAAAGTCCACTGGATCTGACCTGTGAACCTGACCAACACACTGTTTCAGATTTAATATTAGCCATTTTACGGATGCAGTGTGGGTGGAGACCAACACAGTAACAGCTTGGCAGTTTGGCATCACCATGTGGAAAATGCATTCCACGATGTCAAGGGCACAGCTAAGTTCGTCACAGCAGAGCAGAAGGGATAAATCTGTGTCTAAATTTAGGCAAGGCTGTCGTTGTTATCAGAGTATCTGAAGACACAACACCTGACAACAGCGTGTAAGTTATTTTACTCCTGAGAGTTTATAGTCCAATGTGGGATGAGAGGGTCAAGTAGTCATCTACAGTGCAGTGTACATGCTTAAGGCAGCTGTGTGTTGTGCTGATATTTTCAAACTATAATCGTATGTGATCATCAGAAGAAGTTGATTTTAAGTGCTGAATGTCAGAAAAATAACATGAAATGAGAGTAAAATATACTACCACTACATGCTGTTTGAAACAAAGGAAACATGCACATTCACTGGTATTAATTTGATAAGTAGGTGCTGTATTTACCAGACATACATTTGAGCACTAACAGGGAAGTCGGGCAGTATTCTTGCCCTCCAGTAACCTCATCTAAATACGATGAAAAACTAGATCAGTGCCAAAGTTTGTCCCGTTTATTGGTGGCTGTCAAGGAAATTAAATACTGCAGGATGAGAAGATACAGATCCTCCTGAAAGCCACACAGTATCTGTCTAACAAACTGACAAATGCAGCCTGATGTCTATATCTAGCTTTACACATTATTAAACTTCTCAACCTCATCCTACTTCACGTCCCAGCTGTATTGTTTCCAGCTGCTTAAATCTCTCCTCATCTTTCCCAATGCTTGCAAATTATAAAACAACTGTCAGTGGGTGAATATAAAAGCACTGTTAATCTATTGTTTGGACATGTAACTGAAGTGAACGTGTGGATGGATACCTTCATTTTCCTGATCCTCTGGAGGCTCCAACAGCTTGACAAACTCCACACTGATGTGAAACTCCACTGCAACAATCAGGGCGATCTTCAGTAGGATCAGCTGCAGCTGCTGAATGCCTGTTAGAAGCAGACACACACGTTAGTGTTTGCATACAGATGTAAAACGCTGCCAAATGTTGTGTTTTGTGTTATGTTGTCTTGACACTGTTGAGAGCAAGGCCTGGACTCCATTACTCTCTTGTATCTTTGCTTTTCCTTTAGTTGTTATGTTGGAAAGATAAAAAAGAAACAATGCTCAAATGATGATAAAATAAATAACTGGGTAATTAAATTATATTTAATAATATATCATTATTTTATCATTATATCCTGTAAAGTTTTTAAACTTTAAACGGTTTTCCTTCTACATGCATTTCCTTCTCTTTGAAATGGTTTTGGAATCAATCAGTCAGCTCCATTTATGGTCCACTGGACATAACAATTGTACAGAAAAATACAAAAAAATTAGTACAGAATGATGCACATTTAGACAATCATGCATTAAAAGTTTGAATATTTCACACAGGTTCACTAAAGGGTTGAAGAAAGGAGATACAAACCATCTTGTTGTTCAGTATTGACACAAGGATTTCTCCGAAATGTAAGCCATTTACAGGGAAATTGTAACATTTAAAGATAGATAAGAGATCCCAAAGAGAAAATACAATGTTGCATATTTTAGGTACGTGAACAAGATACAATAAAAAGCCAAATAATGTACAATAAAAATCAGAAGAGATAAAAGCTGAAAATAGATCATATACAGTAAGTACTGTAGAACCATAATCTTTAAATCAATATACTGAATATAGACTGTACAATTTTAGTGCCCATTAAAACACTGTACATTTAAGGAGAAGCTCAGGGTTCAGAAAGGCAAATAATATGTGATCACAATGAAAAATAGAATGTTTTGATCAGACACTCACTGATGTGATCTATGGCCCCGGCGCAGAATTTGCCGTAAAACTTTTTGGCCCCGAGGCCCCGCAGGTCATGAATGGTGTAGGGCCAAAGGTGCAGCACGTTGTTCCTAGAGAAGGAGTCTCTCTTCTCGATCACCACCGCTTTGGCACCCATCAAAGCGAGCTCAATGGCTGTCCGCAGGCCACAGGGTCCTCCTCCGATGATGAGGCACTAAATAAGACAGAATGACAAATTGCCCTCATTACCGACACAAGGCTCAGAGAAATGAACTGCATCGTGGTGACATCTATAATCGCAGAAGGCTGAGACTTTTCCTGCAGAAGAGGCTGAGATGAGAAATGATTTACATCCTACTTGTTTATTAACATACCAGGGAGCCTTATAGCATCTACACGGCTCATGAGAGGGAGCAGCACTTTCCTGCACTGCTGGAGCATTTAGAGGTGAAGTGTCTCACTCAAGGACACTTCGACTCTGAGAATCATTCAAGTGTTAAGATGACTCCTCCAGGCCACCTTGTGTGCTTAAGGATTGTTAGTCAAACGCGTGAAACATGAGGAAAGAGTTTACATGTGCCTGAAGCGGTGCATTCATCAGGAAAAAAGTTTGTCGTCCATCAGCCTAAACCACCTTCACATATTTATGGTGTTATTCATGCATCAGCCTCACCCAAAAATGCATGAAGTCAGTTCGTTGAGGTTACAGCGTCTGTCTGAGAATGTGTGGCTCATGACATCATCCTCTTGAATGATAGAAGAAAGAACCGACGCATGTGCGCTGGCAAACTATGTCTTCTTTCCTTCCAAACATGTTAAGAGGCACTATAGAGATTCGTGTACAGAGGAGATGTGTGTGTCTTTATTCTTGTGACATTTAATCCAGAACCAGACCACTTCTGAAGGTTGCCCCTGCTGTGCTCAACAAGGTGGACAGTCTCCTGTCTCGATAGCCTCACCAAATTAGTGCTGAAAATATATTTTCTTTCACCTTCCCAGGATAGACTTGAATTTCTTGGCCTTCCATTCATCCAACAGCACAAAGAGCTACCACTCTGCCCGACCTCTAAATCCCACCAGTATGCAGACAGGGGTTTGCCACATATTTGAACAGGCGGACTCACTTCCTGCCATCCTGTGTGTCCACCAACAGGATAACACAAAGTGAGGATAGCGCGAGGAGGTGCCACCCATCCATATCAGTTCTGTGAGACAATCAGACTGGGTGCTGTTTACAGAGCACCCAGTGCCAAGCTGACCAATATCCCACATCATACCCTAAATGGCGCTCTGCTCCTGCACCAAAACAAGATGACTGGGGCTTTAGTCATTCCATATTCTCCATCTCTGAGTGTGTGGTTGAACTCTGGGGAGGCTTCACAGAGGATGTGGGCGATGAGGAACACAGTGTGTCATCATGTGTTGCCTGAGGTTATCAGGATGAGGTAATCTCAGGTGTGAAGCACATACAGGTGGTGGAAGTGCTGCCTGGACAAGCCTGCCTGCTGGTCACGTTGTTTTTTTTCTCTCAACAAAAGGGTGAGTAAGTGTATTTACACCGCCAGAGACAGAGATGGAAGGATGTTGAAAATGTCATAATTTATGTGCACACACTCTGTACTAACTCAGTTTATTCAGATGTACGATAACAATGTGCATTTCTAAAAAAATCTAAACTCATGGAACTGTTTTTGTCTGTCTATCAGCCATTGGCAGAAACAGGCTGTTTGTTTTAGCCTGTTTCCATTCGCTTATTCCAGATATGAGGCTTTTCCTGACGGCTTGCTCCACATCTGTTGAGTCAGGACACACACGCTTCCTTTCAGCTTCCCACCTGTGACCTCGCTCTTATCCCAGCTCCACCTCGCCCTGGTCACATTTGTCCCCCGCCTTATAAATGAACCCTATCTGTCTGTCAGAGTATAACTGTTTACCGTTTCATCTTGGTGGCTCTTTACTCTCACAGCGTCTTGATTTAAATGTTAGGAAACTAGAGCTGCAACTAACGGTTATTTTGTTGATTACTCAATCGTCTGTTTATGAAGTGTCAGAATATAGTGAAAACTGTCAATCTGCCAGAGCGATGACGTCACGTTGCGCTCGTTTTGTTCGACCAACATCAAAAACTATTACCAAAATATTTAGTTTACTATCATGTTTGACAAAGAAAAACAGCAAATATTCACATATGAGAAGTACTTTTGCTTGAAACATTATTTAAATGATTAATCAGTTAATTATTATCAGTATCTTGCAGATACATTTTCTGCTAATCGCCTAATTGATTAGTTGACTAATCATTTCAGCTCTATAGGGCACACAAACAATATCATCCCAAACCTAAAACACAACTGTCAAACTGCGGGACTGCAGAGGCTTTTTGCAACAGCAGTCTGGTCAAACCAGAGCGTGACAATCTCTTACTTAAGGTTGTCATCTGTGTACAGCGTACTGAATCTGAGGTGTCGCATGGATCCGATGGAGGTGAAGTTGTCTTCCCTTGAAATTAAGTCTAAATTTGTTGAATCAAGATGTGTTACAATCTCAGGGTTAAAGGTGTCACAGAGCTCGGATGAAGTGTGCCGAGAATGATTCACAGCATCATATCATGGATTATAAAAGAAAGATCAATTTGCAATTTGTTTGTGCACACAGTAAAACTTTATGAGGAAGAAACACACTGTGGTTACGTGTCACTGTCGCTGCAGCCAGCTGTGTCAGCCCGTAAAACGTGGATGACATCACATCCTTTAAAGATTGCTGCTACAGCGGGAATATGAAGACGAGGCGCTGAGTGATTTCACATCTGTCAGTTTAAAGAGCTGAGTTGCCATAAAAACACGAGTCGTCGCCTTGTGATTCTCCCAGGGAGAGGAGAAATTAGTAATCAAGTAAAAGCAGATTGTCTGTCCTGTGAGTGATTAAAACAGGCTTCATACTGCACTTGTGCTGTGCATGTGTGAAAATTAATAAGCAACTTATTAAATCTCAGGCTTTTGGAAGAAAAGGGCAATCTCATAAATTCACAATAAGTTAGTGTTTCAATAATGAACACAATCCACTGTTTGTACATCTGGTTTACCACTTTGGTACATTGTACCACTTTTTATTTTACAACACAAACCCTGTGGATTGTGAGAATTTACTAAACCTGACCTAAAACTTTTGGCTCAGAAGTTTAGGAGAGTCACACTTTCTTCAAACGTTGACCTTCTTTCTTCTTACCTATTTTGGTGTTGGCTTAAATCAGACAGAACCTGTAAAACTGAGCTCACCATGACGTATTTAAAAACACACTTTAATAACAACCTAGGCCTGGCTCCAACCTTTTAGGAAGAGCCTATAAAGAGCAGCGCACACCCTCAGTATAACTGGGGCCAAATAATCATAGTTGCTGAGTGATGCCGTCTTGTTTCTTCGCGCAATAAAAACACTCTTTCAAGCTGAGGGCAGCTGATGCCTGAACGGTAATCACACTCCTCCAGGTTTTCCTACTTTCTCTCATCACCTTTACTGCCAAGTGCACACCCACCACACACCCTAACATGATTTCTTTGTCCCCATTGCAGCCATCTCCTCATAATTCAACTCAGGAATAGCTCTTCAATAGCTCCATCCTCTTACATGTTGTTAAGGAGTTTCTGTAATTTGTTCTCTGAATGCGATTGGCTGTTTTTGTGTTATTTGGCTGCAGGGTTAGATATGAAGCAGTGCACAGTTGTTTTTCTTCTGTGTCTTTATGAAATTCTGGGTCATGTTTCATTTGATTATGTGCACATCTGTTGCTTGTTATGTTTAATGGACAGTGTGTATGTTTCTTGGCTGTGATTTCATAGCATTTTCACTGTTAGTATGGCTAAAAACACTATATACATATGGTGGGTGCACTGATGGTTCAGGGATGCATTTGTCTATGAAATAATGTTAAATAATGTTTTTATTTCTGTACAGCTTTGTCACGCAGCACCTGTCAGAGCGAAAGAATCAGTGCAAAGCAATGTATATCTCTTTAATTTCCTGTCCTGTATGTTGGGAGCTGTTGCAGTGAAAGAGTGAGTGTTGCTGTAGTAGATGGTCTGTGTCTTGGCAGGTAGAGGTTAAAGTGATAACCATGACATTGCCTTAGCTATGGTACTCTGCAGTGTACTTTAACAGTCCTGAGGAGGAACAAAGTGCAGATTGTTTTAAAAAAAGAACAGGAACCACGTGAGGTGAAGTCACAAATACACTTCCTAAATCATAAAACGTCAACTTTAATGAGGTATGAGCAAAGCCCTATGATATTTTTTAGATGTATTAATGCTAATCATATCCATAATTTCTTTACATGGAGAAAAGAAAATAGAAATCTAACCTTCAAAGAGCCATATATGTATATTTTGACATTTCAGTACACAATTTAAAAAAATCAACTTGCAGAGTCTTAAAACAATCAAAGTGCACATTTGTCTTCTTTATCCGTTTTGTCAGCTGGCTGCAGTTTAAACCATTTGGAAATTGCTGAGATCTGATTGTTCACAAGTTTTAATGTCTTATACAGAGGTAACTAATAAAGCAAATAAACTCACTGAAAATATTCTGTGTATTTTGCTGTTTTTTGTTTGACAAAACGATGCACATGGACTACGTGTGCACTGAGATGAATTACCCATCTCACACCATACTGAAAATTATTGACTTTCCTAATAAAATGAAAAACAGAATGCAACTGCAAAGTAGGCAATCAATCTAAAAATGTTTGGTATACTTTGGAAAATAGTTGGCAGTGACGAAAGTATAAACATAATTTGTATTTAATGGGCAAAACATGTAAAATCACTTCTATCTTCATATCTATCTAGATCTTCATAATCTCCATCTGCATTGGTCTATGATTAGTTTGTGGCATAAAGTACAGCTGTACAAAACATATGAATAAACTTACCTTGGTGCCCACACACGCCTGGCCTTTCTTGTACTCCTTATGGGACATCCTCTTGTCTAGCTTAGTCCATAGTGCTTTGGCCTTCCAGGTGGTGACCTTCGCCTTCAGACTGCTGTAGAAGGTGCTCTGGTCTGCAGGGTCGAGGTCCAGCTGTCTGCAGAGGACGTTGAAGGCCTGAAGGGCTCCCTTACAGGTCGAGGCCTGGACAAAGTTTTCATACAGCTTCCCCACATTATCCCTCTCCTCCTCTGTCTCGCCCATCTTCCCTGCTGCAGTAGATGGTTCGGTGTGCTGAGGCTCCTGCTTACTTTAGCACTCTCTGCCAGATGTGGCTAAACCCTCAGCTTGGCCCGCACCGTCATGCCCAGTCTGAGGAGGCAAGACACACAAGAGTCTGATGTCATCTCATGGCAAAGAGTCTCTCACAGATGGCTTTAAGCAACTGATGTTTTTTTTCATAATATATTATTAGCTTGATAAAATTGTACGTTTGTATTTCATTATTTCAATTAATTTAAATGGGAATGTTAAAGTAATTAAAGCTAAGCTGACAACACAGCTGTATTTTATCTGCTCTATGACTCCAGCTTTCAGAGGGCATTCAGTACCAGTCCTCATTAAGAGTCGGCATCTATGTCAACATGCATTTTGAAATGCAGTTATCTTATGCCCACATAGACGGGATAACATTCATCCAAGTAGAGACAAGGCAGTCAGAGAGAAACACGAGAGAAAATCAAGCAAGAAAGTAGCCAGCCTGTCGTCGTCAGACAGCTGTCAAGCATCTTTACTACTTGTGCTTTATAGAGGCATAACCATGTGAGCCTATAAAAAAAGCTGTTTGTGGTTCTAGATAGTTCTTATTGGTTCCACCAAACATTTCAACATCTTCAAGGTTCAGCGATAGCTTTACACAGAACAAAACCGTTGAAACTTCAACATGAGGTATCAACCATGGACAAATAATCTAAATTATACTGTAATGTTACAAGATGTCAAGACTAAAACTGTCAGCTGTTTATTTTTTTTAGTAAAGTCTTGAATTGTAGGCAATATTATTTTTTCCACCATATAGAAGTATAAACCTTCTTAATGGCAATGAAGGTTAATGTAATGGCTCCAGGGAATCAGCAATATCTATGCTACATACAGTACACACACACACACACACACACATATACACACACACTAATCTTGAGTCTTCACTAACAAACAATTGAATTTAATTGCTGGCAATTCTAAATGTTGCAATTCTATATAAATAACATTTCTGCTGTCTATACCTCTTTCAACATGGGTAAAAATGTGGTTTTCCTATTACTGCAATTTAAAGAATCACCGTTTGTTTCTGTTAAGCACCTTTCATTCCTGGAGCGCAGAACTGACCATAGATGAGTGGACCGGAAAAGTATTTGTCTTGTGGTATTTTTCATTGCAGCTGTTTTACTGTTTTCAGCAGTAAAAAGAGAGGTCTTTGAAACTAATTGTAATGCAAGCCCACCACACTAACGCAGATTGATTGGCTTTGATTGGGTATGCATGCTTAACAGTCCACCTTCTACTGAGGTATGTGCATTCAATGTGCGTACATATGTGCCTGCGTGTGAAAGATACTGTTACTAAAACACACGCTCCTGTCAGAATAGAGCTGAACTGACAGTTAAATACAATGTAGTTTTCGCTTTCCTCCAATCAACCATCAAGCATTTGGAAAATCATGCCAGAAACAAATCTGTGCCAGAACTCAACAACAAAGCAAAATGTGGAACTTTACTGCATTAAGCATGAGTCTGCTCACTTGGGTTGAGACCACAGCTTCTGTGAGTTTTGGGAAAAGTCTGCCTTTGATATTTTAATGTCCCATGGAGCGGGATGGGCAGGGTTAGAGGAGGGGTCAGGCCAGCTGTGCAGGACTCTAACAGACCCCTACTGTAATCCACTGTAATCCCCCCCCCGCGAAACTGTTCATAGGGAGCTTTAGCCAGGGACAATACACCAACACATGCAAAGGTTAGTCACTATATTCAGTGACCACTCAGTCTTGGATCACAACCTTGTTTTTGATTGTGATTTGAATGTGGTGAGATTTTGAATGCTGCTCCCAAAGCAACAACATTTGTCCCTCTGCTAAAATTAGCATATTAATTTGCACAAGATCCTGTCTGGCTGCGTGTTTGCATCCTGTTGTGATGCTGATGTTGTTGTTTTACATTACAGAGAATGATTCAGGCAGGGAAAGGAACACCAATCAACCCATAGAAATACTGTACACACCCAGCTGATCCTATACACCTTTGTAGCTTCAAAAACCCCTGTCCTGTTGGTAGCTACTGTGGACCCCCGAGGCCTTTCACAGCAGACATTCAGTCTCAAACTCAGTAAGCTGACATTCCTTTGCCACGTGGCTACAAGAGCTGTGAACTGCTCCATCAGCATGAGTCCAACACTCTGCTAGCCCTCTCTCTGGCTCCACCAGCCAAGTAGTCACAGGACCACCTCCATAGTTTTTTGGGGAATTTACTCTCCGATTGTCAATGAGTGACGAGCGATGACTGGGACAGGCATGATATATGATGCAGGTGCTTTAATCTTTCATGCACGGCAGCAGACTGTGATGGGAAAATTGCTGTGTATTCTACCATGTGGTATGTGGAGTGTTTGGGGCCTACATAATATCTTCTATAAAGCCCCTGTGGAGTCATTTCTTTTGACAGTTGCATTTAAAAAGAAGTTTGTTTGAGGTTGTGAGAATCCAAAAAAGGATAAAAGGGATAACTATTGTACAAAAGCAAACTTAAGTTTTCATAACTGCTGTTTGTGGCTGTCTATTCAGAACAGCTAATAATAATTTTATGTTGATATCATTTTATTCTTAACTTTGGCCAGTGTTCAATAATCTCTCGTGCCTTTGGTGGAAAGTTTACATAAAGACATGTTGACTGCACTTATGCTTTCACGTTTCAGTCCAAGTAAAGTGGTAAAAAAAGGCACAATTATTGGAACCATCTGTTGTACGAGTCTGCGAGGACTAATGAAAAGGTACCACTTACTGTCTTCATAGCCAAGTCAATGCTCAACACTCAAACTACATTGTCTCAGACAGAGTCCCATGATTTCACCATTTCAGTCTGACAGAATGGAAAGTCACTTGTGGGCAGACAGAACAAACCCACAGAAAGGCTGTAAAAATACAACTAATGACAGATGAAGCAGAAAGAATACACATGTGCACACACACAGACACACACCATGCATCACAACCGATCCTTATAATGCTTAAGAGGATCAGAGAGTTTAGTAGCGGGCAGGTTTTTAAGTCTCCTGTCTGTTTAGAAAATGATCTGATTGAGTGAAACCGTCTGCGGCTAATTGAGAAAGTGACGGGCAGTAATGAATTTCTTTGTAAACAGTGAGGAATATATGCAGTGATATCTGCGGTTTGTTAGTTTTATTTAACAAGCACTTCTATCTCTTGATACCTTATGTATCATTTTACCATTACTAATGTAATTATTTCACTGTACTGTGACACATTGCCCCAAAGAGAAAAGTGGCTGTACTTTGTGTAGTACAGATTGGATGTACCTGCGATCGAGTGTATATAAATAAAAGCACTGCTGTGTGTCTGAGAAACATAGCAAGCTATCAGTTTCCAGTATGATAGAGGGGGAATGTTAGGAATGTGAAAAATGTACCTGTTACACCTGGATGGCAAAAAAAAAAAAATCAAAACTAGTCTACAACATGGATGGCCAGACAAGGAACAACCGAGTGGATTTCAAGTGTCATAGGACAAAGCTGGCATTATTCTACATTTTTCATATTGTCAACAAATCCCATGAAAAGAACAAAACCAACAATGTGTTCCTTTCCAACTTTCCAACCCTGTCTGTGACACTCAGCCCAAAGCCACGTCCTTTCTACTGAAGATGGAAATCTTTAAAAATGGTTTCAGTTTTTTTTTTTTTTTTTTTTTTTTTTTTAAAAAGCTAGGCCTAAATAATTTCCTAAAATAGCTGGGCAATGTAGTTTTTAGAAAAAGTTACTCGAACAGAACGTAAATAGTACATTCATTGGGGACTATTTTTGGCAGCAGATTAATACACATTTGGTACCCTAGCGAGTATTTCCAACACAGGACGGTGTATGAAAGATTGACTAAAATTAAACTAAAGTGTCTATGTTTACTGTTATGACGGAACATGTCGGCGTTCATCATTTTTTAACACAATGGAGCTATATCAGGCTTTGGCTACACAGGCAATACTTGTTAGTAAGATCAAGTCATTGTTAGTTTTAGTCTTCTTGACAGTAGATAACTATAGAATATTGTCATTCTTATCCCGAGATAATTCATTTAATACATTTACATGTACAGTATATGAAAACCCAAAAGTGACCATGTGTTTGCTAGAGCTACTTGTAATAGTCAGTCCTATTTAAAACATACAGTATAACACTGACAAAACTGTAAAGACACTGAACCAAGTGTCAAACCAGTGACGCAATGTCTTCATTTGTTTCTATAGAGCACATAGCTTCAGGCTATCAGAATACAATAGGAAGCTGACAACACAAGGAAAACATTGGGAGTGCTGGGAAATGCAGCCAGCAACAGTAATTACAGACTGGACTGAAGAAAACCAGGAAGGAACCCTCTGTAGGCCTGATAAGCAGGCAGTGTGCCTCAGAAAACACTGCACTCAGGTGGACTTCAGCCCACCAAATCTGCCCTTCACCAGGCCCCAGAGCGCCACAGTATTATCTCAGCTCTCTGAAATCTGGCTGCGTGTTCGGGCAGCAGTGCCAAAACAAAAGAAGATCTGACATGAGCAAGGCAGAAACACTGGCAGAATGCAGTAAATGTCAGTCAACTTCAGAGGAGAAAACGGTTCATTTACACAAACAGGAGCAGGCTTGTGAAGCTTCAGGGCTGCTGTCTGGCCCACGAGGTGTGTTCACCACATGGCTCCTTTGGAGAGTGATTTATCCGGACACTGATCTGGAGCTACTCCTGCCCAGCTACTGACACAAACAATTCACATGAACAATTATTCTAACTGTAACGACACATTCTTCACATTAAATAAATGCAGGTCCTCTTATGCATCAAAAATGTAGTAAAGATAAACCACAAGGCGAAGACAAGTTGCAAACTGACTGGGTGAAGGATCAGTGGGCGTCTTTCATTCATCTATATCACAGGGGGGCAGAGTGAAGGTTTAGATGGCAGCATTACCGTCTGGCTAGAACAGCATATTCTGTAAGCCAGCTATCAGTAAAGCCAGACTCAGAATAGACAAGGGTCATGTTACAGGAGAAAACAGCACATGACTTGAGAAGATATCAACAGGGCTAGAACCTGTAAACAAGAGACACTGTAAACACGATTAGGCTACCTCAGAGTAACACAAAAATGTACAAAGTCCAAGTCAATACCAGTCAAGTGGTGGCTTCTCACAAAACTAAATGTTAAAAAACGACTGTTTGGACACTATCGAATTGCTGCAACACCAGGAGTGTTTTGGTGGTTAAACTGAATCATGGTGATGCTCTGAGAAAGAGATACAATGCCTTATTTTACATTTCAAAAAGCTCTGATTGCTGCAGCAAAGTGCGTGAGCTCCCTCAGACGCCTCCCATCCAAACTCTTCCTGTGGCGTGTGTATGGTTTCCTGTCCAGGTCAAAGCTTGGAGGAGAGCTGCCTCTGTAAAATTCCACCTCTGTGATTTTAAAGCATGACTAGGATATGTTTAAAAACCCTTTTCAGTGTGCTCCTGTTCCTGTCAGATGGAAAGTGTTAATGATATCATGGGGTGAATTGACCACAGCAAAGTCTCCTTGTATCTCCTCTGTCAGTGGTACCATCTTTAAGTGTGCTATTGGCTTACACATGACATATCCCAAGCAACAGCTTTTAAGAAACCAGAAATTATGTTGTTTTTTGATACAGCAGCAAACTTTTTCTTTGATTACGGACTAACAGGCTACAGGGAACAACATGCCCCACCTATCTCTGAAAGTTGCATGTGTCCATTTTTATGCTGTGGAACAAGGAAGGAAACATATTGCAGAGAGGAAGGAGAAAGTTTGCAACACCTCCCTGGCAATAATGAGTACAAGCTTCCACTCAGTCAGTTTATCGGGCTGCGTGAAACACATTTACATTGTTTTCATCCACAGCATGACTCATGACATGACAGCATGTCTTAACATGTATTTATAACTAATTGATTAATTCATTCATTCACTAGGATATTCATTCATTGATTAATCCATTTAATTGATCTATTAATCTCTTCTACTGCAGTAGTTGTTCTTTTTAAAACCAAAATGTTAAGTATTTAAATAATGTCTCACATTTGTTAGTATTAATATATTTTTACCTGTATGCAAGAAGCTATAACCATTGACATATTACAGGTGAGTAGACTTGCATACGCAACGCGCAATTGTGTGTCAGTTTGAGCTGCGACAGGCTGCTGTAACAGTGTCAACAGGTAGTGTCGAATGCAGCTCAGCCTTACTGAGAGTCTGAACGGCTTTGGTGTGTTATCTATAGTCAAGATTATGTAAAAGACAAGGGAGTATCTTTCTGATTTTTCGTAAGCATCATCATAATGTAGGCCTTTGTTTGGCTGCATGATTGGAGGGAGCTGTGCAGCTTTCTGTAATGCTGTTTTTATCTCCACACACTGTTGTTAAGTTAAACTCCAGTAAAGCTGGTAATTACAAACTAAAAATGAAAGGCTGGCACAAGAATTTGCAGTTGTAAGCGACTGAGGCAGTGTTGAAGTCTCTCATGCTAACAGTTTTTTCAGTCATTTTGGCAACAGTCAAAGGACAGTTTGAAAAATGTGGAAGTTTGTATGTCAATGTCAACTGAATTAGTAGTTGTTACACCGGTTTCTCATTGTGTTACAGTGAAGTCCAGGACATTAGTCACTTTTGTTCATACAGCTCTAATATACAGCCTTGTGATCTCTCAGCTTTAAGGTGTATTTGTTGAAAGGAGAACAGTGTTTACCGTCTTTCCATATATTTTATAACATTGTCACATGAATGACTAAAAAAGGCTTACTGAGAGGGAAATTCCAGCAGGAGGAGAATAACGTGGTGTGCAGCTGAATGTTTATGCACAAAGAGGCTGTTAATCTCCATGAGCATAAATCACACAGACTATCAGGGTCTGGGCCAGAGACCAGATATTATACATATGAACGCTGTTTGGATGTTAGCACGTTCACTGGCAGAGCCACTCTAATAAAGTTTGGATCTTACAGTTTGATGGAGAAGGGTACGCTGTATCTTCAACAGTCGTAAAGTACACAGGAAATGATTGCTCACACAGAAGTGGGAAGGAGAACTACCACTGTTTGCATGACTCTAGTGACCCTGCTGAACGAATCATGCATCATCCAGCAAAACATATGAATCATACCAGACTGAGTGCTCATGCAGTATGGTAAAATGTGGAAGAGGGAGAAGCAGATTACTCCTACTGAAGAGTTTATAAAGCTTCACAAATTAAAGTATTTTATTTATGACAGATTTTTTTGTTCCTGCTTCATTGAGAATCCAGAGTTAATCAAAGTTTCAGCTGTGTATTTGATCAGTAGCTGCATATTAACCACACTAGAAAACATTTACAGGCCGTTTCTGTCACTCGCTGAGCTTCACTCAGTAACCTGACAGTACAACCTGTCAACGCCACACCTTTTTTTTTTATTATTATTGCAGTTTGTGTCATTACAACCCCAAAGGCAGAATGAAGAAGAAGCTGCTGATCAGGTGGTGTCAGCCTTAAGAAAGGCTGAAAAGAATTAAAATAGCAGGGAGAATCCATTAACTTGTACTAACAGGATCGCTTTTAGTTTAAAACAAAAGCCTTGGTGAGGGATTATTGTAACCTAGATTTACCTGTTTCTCTTTTTACTGTCTTTGAACTTATTGAAAAGCTGTAAGTTTGAATGGGTTTGCTTTGAGGCATGTTTGAAAAGCAGCTACACAGGCACACAAAAGTGATTTATGCTCAAAGGGATTTATGACATAAACATCAGCATCACAAAAAAATGTATGTTGCGCAAGTGGAGATAACCTTGTTGTTATCAGGGAGGAGCAGAGACAAGCCCAGATGTCTGACTCCTCTCGGATGGCGTTCGCAATAAAACACGAGATTCAGCACGTGTTCATTAAACTCCAAACTCACAAGAAACAATGGCACCTTGCTTACAGCCAAATGCCAGCACAATCAGCATTATCTCAACTTTTTAATTGAGACTAATGTAATGTTGGTTTATAGGGAGCCCACACAGTGAACCGTGGGCTACTTGATGCCTGTTTTTCATTCCCTGTGCCATAACTTTTAATATAACCTTGTCTGGTCGTCATACTAGAAGCCTTGTCGAACCTGCTACTGGAATACAGGGTTTTGTTTTGATTTTAAGGAAAACAGCACTTCTGTCAGGTGTCTCAGCCTCGCACTACCCACTTGATTAGGAAAGACAAAAAAACTGTAAAAGTGTAAAACAAAAGAACTTACCTCATATCTCAACCCAGTCCAAACTCTTCTTCTTCTTCCTCCTCCCAGTGTCTTCGGTCAAACAAGGTCCTGACGGACTGGAGTGTGAAATGTGTCTCAGTCAGCCTGACAGGCAGCAGTTTCTCTGTGCAGCTGAGCCCAGTGTTTGAGGGCGGTGCTCTAAAATCGGACACATCTTTGAGCAGCTACTGTGGCTGCTGTTTAATCCAGAGGATCCAGACTTTCTCATACCGAACACATAGTTCACTAGCCTACTTAACCGACCACCCACCGTCCTCTGGTAGCTAATTACACAGCTGATTGGATTTGCGGGGTTGAATTGAATCTGGGTGGACTGCAAATCTAAAAACTGGATTAAAATAAAAGATAAATCGTTAAATACTCGAACCGAAAGGGCATGGGTATAAGCTCAACTAAAATTTTAAGATCATGAAGATAGGGTTGGCTCAAAAGTTATACGAGTAATTAAAAGCAAATGTCAAGAGGGAGACTTCATTCCGGCTTTGCAGGTGTTGTAATTCCTCGTCTTGCACGAGACCACCTGGCGCCATACGTCCCCGGACCACAGTTAGTCAACACATAACACATTTCACAGAGTGTCAGCAGAAACTGTAGTCTACGTAGCGCACGGACAAAGGCATTGAACAAACACTGCAAACGTGTGCACACACAGCGGAGTCGAGTCCGCGGCCCGGATATTTTTACTACGAAATCAAACGACTCCATCTTGTGGCCTGACCGTGAAACTGCAGGCACAGGGAGTCCGGTTCAAATGATTGGCTCACCCAAATGATGAAACACATTTTCTCACTTACAACGGAGATGAATGGCATTTTGTTTGTGGTGCTTACAGCATTGGAAAATGATGGTTTTACGGATGAATGTCGTTCTGGAAACGAAAGTGCCCCAATTAGCCTACAGGCTAACGCTGTCGGACGGTCATACGGTTTCCATGGGGACTATTTCTTGGCCTGAGAGTGCTCAGTTATTATTACTGAGGTATCAAATTTTCAATACAGATATTTAGCATCTATCACTCACAGTACAGGTATGTGGAGCTTAATTAAAACTGGAATAGGGCTTGTAGAGCTAGTGTAATGGATAAAGTAATTTACTTTCTAAGTTAGCTAGCTAACGTTACATCAGGACATCTCATTATTGGAGTTCAATATTGCAGTCTCACCCTGGACACTTACTACAGAAAAAATGGAAGGTTTTGAGCCTGCATCGTCATACATTTATAAGTGTGGTTTGCCAGTTAGCTCATGGTTAGTCAACGCTAAGTTTGTTTCATCGTTTAACTTATCTAACTAGCATGAAGCAAAAGTACTGTTGCTATAGTTACCTGCAGTTTACCTCGCGTATTAATTTAGAACGGTGAAACTTGACCGGGACTATGTTCGAGGTGTCCAGAACAAGTTTATCAAACACCTTACGAGCCATTTAGAAGAGAGTGTTTTCATATATTTATGTTGAAACCAGCTAATGTGAGTTTTCACCTGTTTAGGAGGTGTTACGGAGATCAACATGAATGAGATGATGAACTCCCCTCGGTGACGGAGACGTATCAGCTGTGGTGACGCTGTTTGTGTTTCTCAGCATCGCCGCCACACCCTCCTCAGAGTGCAGCAGCAGCAGCAGCAGCAGCGAGCATGATGCGAGTCTCCCTGCTAGTTTTGGCTCTCACAGCAGTCTGCAATGGCATCCTCCCTGAGATAGTGGACTCGGGCATCAGTCACATCCTGCAGGACAATTCCGCCCAGGGACAAACGGAGCTGGACCGCATGTTTGTGGAAGTGGAGCAACTGACAGAGGATCCGCAGCAAAAGCCCGAGGATGCGTCTCACCAAGTAGGCAGCCTCTCAGTCAGCATCTAGATCTATAGCTTTTTACGTGACATGGCATTATTTCACACGGTTTAAGTTATTGGCTGGTATTATGAGAATCTTTTAAAAGGACTGAAACACTTCCATCTCTGGACAGAAGTATAAAAAGGTTAGATGCATAGGTAGCAGTGGAGGGAGCTAGAATCTGGGAGTGACTTTTTAATGCATCTCTTTACCTGAAATCTTTCTCTGATAATCTCTCCAATCCTTCTAGAAGAACGAGAGCGTCAGTCTCAGCCCTCATCCCAATAACCTTCCTCCAAGTCTTCACAATGAAACTCCTTCTGATAAAGTGATTGACAACGAATCTGTCCACATCTCAGAAGACCAGGTGGGCTTATAAATAGTAAACTAAAGTGAGTTAGTGTTTGTTTCCCCTTGTGAATGAAAATGAACTGATGTCCCACCTTCACACAGGAGACAAACAACATTACCACAGCCATCCAGTCCAGTGACCTGGGGAACAAAATTGATCATGTAAGTTTATTCTGTTTTAAATGATATACAGTCCAGTAAAAAATCCATCTTTAAACAGGACTCATGTTTTTCATATGACCTTTGACTGCTCAGTTTGAATTTCTCAATATTAAAAGGCCTCAGTGGCTGTGATGCTGCCATCAAACATAGTGCAATCTCTATGTTTGATGGCAGCATCACAGCCACTGTCTTGGCATAATGTCTGCAAATGAATCAGATCGTGTGTGTAGGATGTGCAGTGTGCAATCGTGTCTTCATTCAGCTGTAATCATTATTTGCCTGCGCCATGTATCAAATTAAAATAGAAAGAAATGCTGATACAAAGCTAATTAGTCAAGTGCATTTATAGCAATGATGACTGTGCAAAATTGTTGATAATAAGTCATGACGTGTGCTTTGTGCTGTCGCTGCGTGTAACTGGAATTCACTTTCACGATTAAAGCTTGTAACAGATGGGGGTTCCTGTGCAACAACCCAGATTTAGATTTTCAATATAGTCATATAAAAACCAAATTCAAAGAGCAACTTTCTGATAACTTCATTTATTTGGCTTCGAGTGTCACAGCACAAGTAAAACACAGCAGATAAAACATTGCTTTGAATTACCTTGTCAGAATAATAATGACGTGGATCATCACTTTCGGTTTATTGTGAGTCTTGTCATCTTGCTACTTCTACATTTTACATATTGGCAGAATAGAGTCCTTTGAATTGTGTGCTGTTAGACACATTATAGAAAGACAGGAGAGGTAAATAAAGCTTTACATGGTAACTGTGGGACAAGAGTCTGTCCTAGTTACAAGAGGTAAAAATAAAACTGGAGGAGGCACCTCTTTCTTCATAAATATGTTGCAGGTTTTCTGCCTGCCTAATTAGCTGCAAAGAAGCCTAAGTGACCTAAAAGTTTTATTTATTTAGTTCTTCATTTTGCACACTGTGTCCTGAATGTGTATTAAACCCAGAGCTGTTCGCCTTTGGGGATCGAATCCCATGTAGGATCACATGATATGCAGATGAGGTGGCCAGAGCAGACTGATATATTAAAATTTGACATATTTTACAAAAAATGTTCAGAATACAGCATCATTTCTATACATAAGTAGACCATCTTCTTATTTCACATGATAACTGGACAGCTCTCTGATTGCTGCTGCACTGAGAATTTTTGGACCAAACCATGGAGTTAGAAAAGGTTGAGACACCCTGATGTAATCCTTCCTCTTTCTCTTTAGGGATGCATCACTGATGAGGACTGTGGGAAGGGAAGATATTGCCTTTATGACACGCACAACTCCAAGTGTCTGCCTTGCAAAGCAATCGATGTGGTAAGTGAACCAAAGTCAGCTTTACATGAGCACCTGCACTATTCAGTTTTCTCTAAAATGCACTATTTCTTGGGGCTGTCACTTTCAAACACACACACACACACACACAGTCACGTCCGGGCAGCTGGGGTTTCACTTCGTCTGCATTGCAGTGTGTCCACAAGTGTAATTGGAGTGTGTTGTTTGTGAACACTCTGTCCTATGAGCTTCACATGAAAGGACAGCACGTGTCAAGGTTAAATAAGAGCTCTTCTTTTCCCCCAGCGCTCTCAAAGGACGTCTAGAACAAAAAGAATATTAATAATGAGAGTCTTCTCTGTAAAGACTCACTGGTTTATTTAAGACTGTAGCAGAGTAAAAAGCAATGCAAAGGGATAAAGACACAGGCAGTCTGCCAACAACGGTACAGTGTACAGGGATAATAAATACACAAAGGACAGCATCTGTGTCTTGCACTGCACTGAAAAACTCTGCATGGCAATAACCAGAACACTGTTTACCGTATCCCCAAATGAACAATTCATAGAGGGTATGTAGGAATCAGAGAGCCGTTGATCCGCTGATCTCATTTATATTTAACCAAAAAAACATCAGCAGTCTTCACGCTTAGAGAATAATTAATGACATTAATGCTCTGGTGAGTTTCAGCCTTGTTAAACTGAAGGTGCATGCCATGTTCTCATTTTTGTGACTTTTAAGACACCAGTGTTAGGAAATTGAAAAACATTTTTTTTCCTATTCTTTCAGTCCTGTACTAAGGATAGGGAGTGCTGTGGTGAACAGCTGTGCATATGGGGTCAGTGCAGTCAAAATGCAACCAAAGGAGAGGCTGGCAGCACCTGTCAGTACCAGACTGAGTGCAGCCCAGACCTCTGCTGTGCTTTCCATAAAGGTACAGCACAGCACACAGATCAGTATGTGCTGCTCAGTGATTCTCGACATTCTCTCAGAAAATGTATGTGTGCGTTTTCTTTGTGCGTTCAGCCCTGCTCTTCCCTGTCTGCTCGGCCAAGCCCATTGAGCGTGAGCGCTGCTTTGGTGCCTCCAACCACCTGCTAGAGCTGTTGTCCTGGGACGTCCAGGACGAGGGACCCAGGAAACATTGCCCCTGTGCAGGAGATCTCCACTGCCAGCACCTGGGGTGAGTGCAGTACGCTTAATAGCACAGAATGTCTTGTATTTGTTGCTGAGTGAATGATTCTGTTAAATCCAAGATATTAAAGGTTTACATGCATGTAACTCACCAACTTTTAGCCCCAATTCTACACTGCGGTGCTCTTCTTTTTGACAGGCGAGGGTCCATGTGCCTTAAAGAAGAGGACTCAAGTGAAGAGGACCTGACAGACACTCTGTACTCCGAGATAGACTATATAATCTAGACACAGCTTGACTTGATCCACATTGCCTTGTAAACAACTAGACAGGGATCTCCACTGACTCCAGAGCTTTGTTGCAGAGTCATAGCACTTTCTGTTTGCCAGCTTATTCCAAAGTGGTAAAGCTACACAGCATGGAAAATGGATGAAATCATATTCCTTTCATTTGCTTTAATTGAGACCTGAGGTTTACAATCCTTAAAGGTTTCTGAAAATGTAGATATAAAAGTCAGGAAACACTGTATTTGCAAAGTCCTGTGTTGATACTAAACATCGCTTTCTTGACTATTTGCTGCATCTCTATATTATATTGTAACTCTAACCCTTATCTAATGATAATCCCAGCAATAACATTAACCGTAACCCACTGAATACAACTCTTCTGTTTAGATTTGTGAGACTAAAATAGAGCAAAGTTACCTCTGAGCCACCCAGTTTACAGTCTCACTGCATTTACTGTGAACTAGGAATGAAAAGAAACCAGATACAATCATGCTTCATGTACTGTATTAGTGCTAATAAAACAGTATTGCAGAAGCAGGCACTAATAAATCACGTTTGGGCTTCCAAGAATCACTTTCCTCAACATTATACTTATATTCATCTACATGACTACAACAGTTGGGCATTTCTGCATTCATATACATGTCTGATAAAACATTGTTCAAATTCTAGCTACTAACATCCTTGTTGTTTGTAACAAGGCTTTTTTTCCCCCCTCTGCACTCTTGTTGCTCCTGAGAAAATGTTTTGGCAAACCTTGCTGCTCGATCCCAGCAATATCTGCTCTGCTGCCAAGATCCTCACGCTGCTTTGTTCCACAAGGATACCGTTTGTTTTTGCCAAGAACTAGGCTTCAGCATTTTAATGGCACAGAGACGACACGTTATTATATGCATGACAAGAGGACACACTGTCCAACATGCCATGTTGTGATTTATTCCATCTATATTGTTTGTGTGTATGTATAATTATGTAATGTTTTTTTCTTTTATATGCGTTCTTAATTCTTTATCACTTGATTTCAATAGTCTGCGGTTGTCTTTCAAGCAGTCTCTCATATCCAACAGTGTCAACAAGAACATATCAGAAAATATCAGATGTACAACCAGTAACTTACCCGACCACCCTCAATGTGATTGTCAATTAGGCTACTATAACTTTTTATTTTTATTTTATTAGTCCATTACAGTTACAGGACAGGAATTATTGGATATTGAGGCAAATTTTGTTCAAACTGTAATAATGCTCTATGTTTTGATCTACTGAGCTGAATGCTCTATGAAAGAAGGTTGTGCAGCACTGGACAAAATGCATTTCCCAGCTTTAGAGGCATGAACTGAATAAACAGTTGGAAACAGCTGGAAATAATATTTAATAGAAAAAGGAATTACTATTCCTTAACCATCACTTATCAGCCCAAATGCCTGTTCAGTCACGTTGAGGGCACAATGTAGTTTTAATTTTAGTTTAAGTTTAGATTTGTGGAGGAGCTCTTGTCCACACCTGCACACTTCTGTGGTCTCAAAGACATCACTTTTTAAAACATGCAATTAGTCCCATACACTTAATGTTGCTTGTATGTGCTCTGTCTTTCATGTACAGCAATGCGACTTCAACATAAAGGCTGGAAGGTGCAATATTAATGCAAGCAATACCTGATGTACAGTATGTGTGAATATAGCAGTTGTGCTGGATGTTAACTTACATCCAGCTACAACTGTCAAATGTAACCTCTGCACTGTTCTTAAGCACTTGAAACCTGACATGCAGCTTGTACAACTCTTGCCTTCAGAAAAATAAAAGTTTTTTTAACATCAAACCTCTTAAAAAGGTGAAATATGATTTGTGAGTTAGATTGACCCATTTTAATTTACAGTGACAGAAAACAGTTATGAAAAAAAGCATTTTAATTAATTTCTAAAATCTTAAACTATTTTCACACAGGATTTAAATCTCAAAGAAATAAACATCATCAACAACAACAACAAAAAAAGATTTTCTTCAGATATTGGCATTTCTACAGTGAATAGCTGGTGGCAGCATCAGGAGCCCAGAGGGACCAGGATGCTGAGCTTCAGTCCTCAGACCAGTTGCCCAGGCAGACTGAGAAGTCAAGTGGGCTTTCTACACCCTCTGGTGCCAGTCTATCAAGCAGCAGCAGCAGGTAGAAGCGCCGAAAACAACCTCACACTCTCTGCCAAAACCCCAGAGTGCTCCCTCCCCTCAGTACAACACCACACGCACGCACACGCAGATGACACTAGAGATGTACACCCAGTTCACATGGTGCAAGAAACAGACAAAGAAATCCACTTTCTAAATTAAAGGTTAATACAGACAACAGATGTGTGCCTGGCGCCTCACGAGACCTAATTGAATGATTAAGTCTGGAGCAAAATAATAATTTACAACAAACAAAAACAAAACAAGGAGATTCTTAACATAGTCTACTTGGTTTGTTTCATTGTACTTTGTATTAAAGGACCAATAACCTATGTTATAGATATCACTATGTCTAGTGGAAGTGCTGAAACAGAGGTAAAGCTCCTATAAAGCACAAAGAGCAGCAGTAGGAACGACCCATAACAACACATTACTCTGGCTTTAGAGGAGCAGAAATGCCCTCCAGTTTACAAATTCTTAATTGTTGCCTTTTTTTGATTCATCAAATCTTGTGAATGAATGACGTCTCAACTTGTCAAAGTCACTGAGAGTGTGAGGTTTGCCTCACCAGAAGAGGCAAGACTGAGGAAGGCTGGATAAGTAGTTCTTGGTTGAATGTGCTGTTGGTTTTACAGTATCTAAAAGGAAGGTGAGCGATGTAAGATAAGAATGATTTCTCTAATAGAGCAGTGCTCAAAAAGGTGTGAGCATATGGACTTACAAGATGGTCACAGATGAATCAGAATCAACACTTCCTGAAACAGGAAGAGAAACACGCAGTGAAATAGACTGATGTGAAAGGAGACGGGAGACTTAAATAGACAGGATGGACGCCTTCCAGCTCAGTTTCACAGTCCTAACATCCCTGCATCCATCTCTGGAGCTTTTACGTTCAATTGATTTGTCTATACAGTATTTGATTCTTTTTCTGTATTGAATAGCTTTCGTACTTCCCTTTGAACTTTACAGTACAATACACTATAGTGCACAATAGGGTTTCTGAACCAGTCCTGGGGCTCAGAATGGAGGGTGAGAGCACGTCAGCCTCACAACGCTGCTTGATGTTCAAGTAACTATCGGGCCCGACACTCAGACTGAGTCCCGCAGCCTGCCGCAGCAGCCAGACGATCCAAATAACCGTGAGTGGTGCTATGTGCCTCAGTCCTGCCCCGGGTCCTTGGCGGGGCCTCCGTCCAGGTAGATCTTGAGGGCCTTCTCCTTGCGTGGCGAGTAGCTGACACGGTGTCCAGTCTTGAGCAGACGGCTGCTCTCCTTCTTCATCAGCTCATTGCGCTCATCCTCCGACAGCTCCATAGGTTCCTCTGTGCTGTGCCTACATGGACAAAAGATCACAGGAATGTTGACCTTCAGGCACAAATACTTTAGATGTAATATACTAAGAGGTTGTGATGCAGTGACGTGAAGTGGCATCTACTCTGTGGAATGACTCTGAATGATACGAAAGCTTCCTGCCTACACGTAAATTGGATTTCAAATTCTAAAAATAGTTTTTAGCTTAGAAGCAGTTCTCTTCAAAAGTATTCACGTATTATATATGTATATAACATGTATATATTGTAATATTACACCCCACCATTAGGGATTGGATAATTTAACTATAAAGTGAATCGGTAAAAATACAAATAGTCAATCCATCTTCTATACCTCCGTATCTTCTGCAGGGTGACAGAGGAGCTGGAATCTATCCCAGCACACCTACATAGTTACAGTTTCAAGTCTTATTAATATCATTATCACAACAACAGAGCCCCTCTTACATCACCAAATGTGGGCTCAACAAGGTGCTATGTGGACTATATAAATGCAGCCATTTACCATTTATTATGACAGAAGCTAGAAAAAGCAATTATGCTGCTAATGTAACTGTATTTTGTTACTTTTCACTGTCATTATATATATGCTTTGGTTTGCTTTCTAATAACTTGGACACTTGCATCTTTAAAAATAAAATTCATTATTTTGGGTGAACTGCGTTTGTAATTAATTTCTGCTTTAATATTCGAAAATCTTATTTGAGCAATTGTCATAATCACTGTGATGTGTACACAGATAATTTACAACACAACAACCTTACTATTAAATTTTCATTTTGGCACATGAACTAATCCCAAAAAATGTAACTCAAATGAATCAATACTCATAGTATTCATAGTCAAACAAAACTGACATATTATGGCTTGACCATAATCTGTCAAATGATTTGACAAAACTCAGGACTGGAAGAGAAACATCAGTGCTTGAAATAACTGTTTTGAGCCCTTTTACCTGTAGAAGACGACAGCTCCATCGTCACAGATGTACAGAGGCCACACGTTAAGAGTCGACACTTTAGGGTTCCAGTCCAAATCCTGATGGATCTCCAACACAGAAATATCGCAGGGAAATGTTCCTCTACCCTGCACAGAGAAGACAGATTGATTCTCAGTCAAAGATAGAAGAGTTCAGAAGATGGGAGACTAAAACACAGGATGATAAAACTGTGTCCTGTGTGAGGTGCTGCATCTCACATACCTTTGCAAACTCCAGGTTTTCCAGAGGAATATCGCTGATTTCACTAAGCTGCAAACAGAATACAGAAATTAGTCACAAAAGGCCGATTGATCACAATGAATGATGCTTAGACCATTTGTTGATCAAGCAAACGTATCATTTTACAGTTCTTTCCAGGTTACATTTAATTTCCCCCAATTAATGAATAAAATGTAATGATGTTGTTTAGAGTGACAATGATTGTGAATGATTATTTCAGTGCCAAACTAACCAATGTTTTTCTCTGAACAGCAGTGAAAATGAACCAAAGGCAGAAGAGAGGGAGGCACTACATCACTGCATATGTTGTTTTTATCTTTGGTATCATTTATATATTTTTTATTTATTATGCATTTTGGTAATCAGTGTTGGTTGACCAGGTAATAGAACTGTAACTAAAATGTTTTTATGGATGAAAAAATTAAACCTTTTGATCAGTATTATGTGGCAAACTGCGAAAAAACTAAATAATAAATGTTCCAAAAACATCCAGCGGCACACAGACATACCTTCTCCTTGAGTTCTTCTACACTGCTGCTCTCCAGAATCACTTCCTGGAAGGGCCCCAGCTTCATTGTAGCAGGGCTCCATCTCCGGGTCAGAACAGCCAGCTGCGACATGGACTTCATTTTCTCTGGATCTGAGAAACAGATCATAAGAGACCACAGATCAAGTTGCACTCTAACTGTACTTTATTTCACCTGGAAACAAGAACACGTTTCCCTGCACTCTGGTACTAGTTTTATCTGCTGGCATTTGTAGCTTCACGTCATGGGTTTCCAAAGAGAATGACATTATAAATCAAGTAATAATTTCATCACTGTATATATTGTATATTTCTTTGAGTCTCTGCAAGCAACAGATAATTTCACCTTATGTCTTTGTTTTTACCTTGGGACTCACTTTTATTTATGCCAAAGTGGAAAAACTGGCTTTCAGGGATTTTATTACCTAAAGCTAAAAAATTTACTTTTAAGCTTTATAAGCTATAATTTTAGCAATACAGCTTTAGTATTAATTTAGAAGTCCAAAAGTACAAAAAAACCCTTTTATTATACAATAACCATTATAACTTGAAAGAAACCACAGAATGAGTGTTACCATTGAGAACTTCCAGGAAAACTTCCCAGTTGGAGGAAATGCTGATGTCTTCTTCATAGACATGGTAGTCCAGAAACACCGTGCCTGGGTTCTTCCACGTCTTTTTCCTGAGACGAACCCTGAACACACAAACACGCACACAAACACACGTGTTGTTTGGCAAGCACACTTTTTCATGTTTTTCTTTTTATAAATGTGTAGTAACAAAGTCTTACCTGTCAATGCTGAGGTCAAGCTTGCACTGCTCTTTCAACTGAGGGAGCAGCTCCTCTTTAGACTGTCTGACAGTCATGCCCTTGGCAAACACCGTGTCCACAAGGAACTTGCAGGGCTGGGAAACAGGGACACATGAATAAATGATCAATATTTCTGATAACATTGTTCAGCCACAATCTTCTTGAGCATAGTAACTGAAAAGTCATTCAGTTCTTACCTCTGGTTCATTCACTAGTAGTTGATACACTTTCACTCTGTATTCACCCTTTTTCAGTGCTCTTCCTAGTCGAATAGTTATCTATGGGAGATAATAAAATGTTCAAGTTAAATATATTAATATAAGTATTGGCTCACAGAAACAACTAAAATCTAACAAATCAATTGTACAATTGATCCTGACCTTGTTATCATCAGAGAACGATGAGAGTGTTTCATTGAGTCGTACACTCTCAAACTCCTGGTTGTTAGCGTACACCCGAAACACCTTGAACTGGGTGGAGGTGACTCCCACATAGGGCTCCAGGTTCTGTTTAAATGCTGCTAATGTTATTCTCTTGTCCACATGAACCACTAAACCTGAAGCAGATCACAAGAAACAACAATTAAACATTTTGTCAGACTTTCTGCCCTCTTGAGGAAGGAAAACACTGACGAATATGTTGCAGTTCTTTCACTTGCACAATATAGTCAATGCAAGTTCAATCAAGTTATGCAAGAAAATAGCCGCTGTGCTTGCCTCTGATAAACTTTAAACATGTAATGCAAACTCATTTTAATTATGATTAATCCTTCAAAATGGACCATAAACAGAAGGTTCGTACATTTTTGTGCATTGCACGTGTAGTCATCCTGAGAACAAGGCTCTGCTCTGAAGTACAGGAACTGAGCCTCTGCCTTGCTCTTCCCATTGTCGTCATACTCGCTGTCTGTTCCAGAGTCTTCTTCAGCAGTGTCCCAGGTCTCTTTTTTGCCCTCATGGGCTTTGGAGCGACGGCTACTTGTGATGCTGTGCGAGTCCAAGCCGTTGGCCAGCTGTATGGGCCCGCTGTCTGCATTGCACAGTGTGTCACTACTGTGGCTGGAGCTCAGGATGTCGCTGTCCACTGAGCTGGTGCTGCGGTCATTGTTCACCTCAGAGTCCGAGCGCTCCTCACAGGCAAAGTGGTTCTCAGGGTCAGAGGAGGCACCACTGCTGCCCCCGGCCACGGCCCTGATCCGGTTCTCCAACTCTCTGTTGTCTGCAGCCACACAGAGGGAAGAGTTTGAGTCAGCCTCTTGGGTCAGGGATTCGATATGTTCAAAGTCGCTGGCGTCAGAGCTTTTCTGGCTGTCACTGGTGCTGGAGCCCTGCTGCTGCAGAGACAGATTCTTTAACTTTTCTGTGCTCTCCTCGAGGATAGCCTCTACAGATTTCCCGTTACCCTTTGACCCCTCAAAGGGCACATCGGAGTCACCGCCTGCTTTTTGGAAAACAGTTCTGTTGGCCAAGGTACCAGGAGACTGCTCAGGCAGCAAGACCAAGAGACGGATCGTATTCCCGTGACGATCCAACAGTTTCCACAAGAGTGAGTCAGTGAAAGCAACCTGATGATCTGTTGACTCGGAGCTCTCTACGAAAACCTGATGGAAAACAAAAAAGGTCAAATTCAAACTTAATAGTGTTCGGAAGTGTTCAAGTAGATTTTGTGACTAATATTTACACAAAACTGGCACAACACAGTGGAAACACATGAAAGCACAGAAGTCAGAATTAAATGAAAATGTAGGGACCTTGTTGCTCCTGAAGAACCCCTCAGCTTTCAGTGTCTTGTTTGGAACATACAGGAGCCGGAGATCATTATAGCAGCGCTCCAGGACCACACGCATGGTTTCTGCAGATAGCCCTGTAGCCTGGGAAGAAACACATACACAAGGCTTAAGCCTGAAAGATTGATCTCACGTTCTCACAGGTAATGTACACAATTTATTTTACACCAATAAAAAGGTTGCGGAAGGAAGAGAAGATACGGTGATGAAAGCGAGAAGAGCAGGAAACCTGTGCAATAAGCTGTTTGAATTCGGTGATCGTCTGGTTCAAGTACGCTCGAACACTGATTGGAGAGGCGATGGTCTCACTCTTTAGATCCACAACATGAACCTTCACCATAACCTCTGTAGAAAATCAGAAACACACCCACACAGACATAAAGCAATTATTTTTCTGGTATTTTTACCATCTACACCCATCATAGGTGTATAGTCTGTTTGCTCCTAACCATCAGAGTTGGTGCATATAGTAGAGTCTACATGGTCATGCAATGGGCGTGAATCACACTTACACTGTGTAAAGATGATTATCTCTGTCACTTTCAGACGTTCCTAACTGAAAAGTTTGACTCAACAGCAGCAGGCTACTGACCTCCAGGTTTGTAAGGCTGGAACACTTGCTCTGGTCTGCGGGTCTCGAGCAGCAAGTCGAACATATAAGAGGACTTGACTCCTCCCAGCAGCTGGCCCATCGGTGTGTCCTCCTCACCTTCGTAGGAGCGCTCCAGGTACTCGTGGAACTCATCATACTTTACCAAGCGACAGCAGTCCAGAGAGACTACTCCATCCAGCTCCATCAGCTGAGGTGCAGAACACACAAAATTACCACAAAAGTAAATGCAAGTTACATTATCGTGTAGTACAGGTGTTGGACACAATAACCTTTTGGTGCATTTAAAAGATACTCCCGACATTCAAGACTGAAAGGTCAGCTGCTTAAACTTAATGCACTGATTAGCTATGTTGTTGGAAAATCAGATAGTGAAGCCAAACAATGAACCAACAAACCTTGTAGGCCATCTCTGTTGCTTCTCTGAGGGTTTTGTCCTTGTGTACTTCCAGCTTGCTCTCCATCATCATCTTTACAGGATGCATGCAGAAAAGCTTTATCTGAAGGTAAAAGGCAAGAGAGCAATAACAGTTAAACTTGTTTTAAAAGAGGGGCAATGCATCATCTGATCCTCATTCAGAAGCAGAACAGTAGATCTTGAACCGATCCAAAAGGACCATGTACCTTGCAAGTGTTGCGCTCAATCTCCCTTTGTCGCTTCTCCTGCTCTTCAGACTCTTTCTCCTTCTGAACCAAAGTCTTTATGTGCTCTGGGAAGTCTTCCGCAGCTAAATACTCTGCAGACAGGGCACACATTAAAACTGCGTACTAATTCTAGGACCACCACAGTCGAGGCAACCCTAGTAATAGAAACAGTAAGATTTTAATCAAAATACAAAAACATCTACATAACACTGCCTCACTGAAGGGATGTAGTGGTGTGGTTTCTACTGGTGTGTGGTACATCACAGGACAAGACCTCAAGCTATTGGCTCATGTAGTATGAGGACTGGGGCAATGATCACCACAATTAACACAGAGTTAATTGAATTAATTTCTTACTTGCATTCCTTGAGTGATCTTTCAATCTATAAATCAGCATATATGCATTTGTAGAGCTGTAGGGAGAAAAAAGATGTCTTGTTAATGAAAGTAAAGGAATATATAGAGAAAATATTGTTCTGTCAGCCCTAAGAGAAGCTGCCTATTCCTTCAAAAAGGAACATGAAAGAACAATGAAGAACAAACAAGAACCCTCTTAAACACAGATAAACAGGTCCATTTCATTCTTATTGTATTCCCTAAGCCAATGTACTGTAAGCATGTGATGTGTGTCAATTCACTGAGTGTCGGAGACAGATATGAAAGACAACTGACCTTGCAAAGGCACTGGAATAATAGCCTCTGCTCCCTGAGGACCCCCCATATGTCTTCCTGATATCATCTTGGGTGATCTGCCCAACAGAAATGCACAGAAACATACTGACAATGATACAACGGATACTACCACGTTAATGATGATAATAATGATACTGTTTGCTTGGTTTAGTAAGAGTACAAACTGATGCCTGGCACTGATACAATCTGGTGAGTCATTCTGCCCGACATTCAAGTGCTGTACGAGCACAAAACAGGTTACTCAAGGGCTGAGGCTGACCTTGCTAACGTGTTGATCATTGAAACTGTACCACTGGCCATCACTGAAGGACTTGATACAGGCGTAGTAGTGGCCACCGGCAGCGCTCCCAGAATGGACCATGACGGAGAACAGCTCAAATGTCAGCAAACTCTGAGAATGGACAGGGGAAAATCTTATTGCTCCAAGTTGTATTTTGTTGGTGCTCAACATGCAAGGTAACTGATCATAACACAGACATCTTGCACTGGCAAGATATGAGCTCAAGATATGCTATATTTGCAGAGCTATCGTTACATCAAATAAACAACACTGACTGTACAAATGAGAAAAGCACGTACAGAGATGAGAAACAGTGTATCATTCAGTTTTATGTAACAACAGACAAGACAGACATCTCATGTAACAAGAACAGGGAAGTAAAGCATCACTTTTCAGCTTTGTCTGCCAGCAGACAGTTGGTCACTAGTAGTATAATAGTCTGTTTGACGAGTCACATTCTCCCAGTTAAACTTATACCAATAATTTAAGCTTATAAACTTTATAGTTTTTAATCAGGACGTTCAGTATTTGGATCAAGTAGCTCGTGAAAAATAAGGTGGACTGAATTTAGAAGGCTATGCCCGTTATTTCAATGTTTCAGATACATATTTAATCAACATTTAGGTAAATGTAAGTATCGGATCGGACTCTGTAACAGCAGATACCAAATATTAAAAAGGACTTGGATCCTGATCGAGGCTAAAACACTTGATTGGGACATCCCGAGTTTTCACACACAGAAAATGAATATCTGTATGGTCAAGATGATTACCTTTGGCTTCAACACCCTCTCTGTGCTGCCGGTGCTGTCCAAGCAGATGCCCTCATCCACACAATCATCGGTGGAAAAATCGTTGCTCATCTGGTCGCTGTGACAACTGCCTTCATTCTCTGCTCCGCTGTCAGTGCAGCTCTCCGTCTGGGGCGACTTCTACAGAGGAGGCCATTTCAAAACCAATCATAGACAGGGATTCAGAAAAAAAAAAAAAGGGCCTGACATAGTGGAAAGTAGCTTTTGGGGTAAAAATGTGTCACACACCCTAGCTCCCCATGTATTATTTTTACTTGATAACATGTCAACAGTAAAAAAACACAAGAAACCTGTAACACATTGGGTGTTGTCTTTATGGCCTAAAAAGGTGTTCATTTATCTTGCCCTTGTGTTGTCTCATATTACTGAACACAGAAGCACGAGATGCAAAAAGATTTGAATTATCCAGGGGCATCACGTGTCGTTCTCTCACTAATAGACTGGGGAACACAGTGGTGGATTCATCATTTGAGAGTCAACACCCGATGGATTACATAAGATTACGACTGGAAATGTTTTGCTTTATAAAAGATGCCGCTGTCATCTGAGCATCCTGATCAAAATGTTACATGCTAATAAAAAAAACACATGAAAGTGGAGCATGTGACACATTTTTCTTTTTCCAACCATTGCTTATAGTTTTATTGATGGTTAGAAGGAAAAATCATATTTGGGTTGACCCACAAAATGTGCACTACTCTAACGACCTACTAATCTAAAGTAAATCAGAAACAGCGATGGAAGCAGGTACTGCCATTGCTGCTCTCACCTCATCTTCCACATCAATGAATGGACTCATGTCAAGCTCCTCTGGGAAAGTCATGCGGTCGTTAAGCTTGATGCGATGCATAGTGGTGTAGTCAAAATCAAACCGCTTCAGCTGTAGCGTCAGCAGGTAGGGAAAGTGCAGAAATCTCAGACCCTGCGCGGAGAAGCATTTATCAGAGAATCAGGCAGGTCAATAGCAGAACGCTGTTTTCGCTGAACATGTCACATTTTCAGTGTGCTCACCTTTCGGGCGTCACATTTCTTTTTGCAGCGTTCACAGAAGTACTGGTTAGGCCCATCCAGAGTTTCTGGTTGGATAAATGCCTGCAAAGCCTCTTCCTGTGATAGAAAAAAAAAAGTTTCAGGTCCATTTAGATGATGAAGCTAAAATACTAAATGATCATAAACTGTATTAAAATGAGCTGCAAGTACTGAGTTCAAGGCAGCCTTGATGTAGCTGTGAATCCCAAAGAGTGAACGAGTGTTGCTGGAGTCTTTGCTGCAAATGTGTTAAATGTTTAAAGGAATGAAATGTGAAGGAGATAAACACACCACACTGCCATAGGCCTGGCTGGCTCCGAAGGGTCTGATCACAAGAGGGATGTCCAGGTAAGTATCAATCCTCCAGCTCTCATAGCCACACTCCAGACAACGGACATAATCCTTCAGCTTCCCCTGGTACAGCTGGTTGATCAGGTCAGCCTGAGGATATGGAGGCATGACAGTCAGGCCTTCTCAGCCATGTTTCACTAACATACAATACAGCATTTGTTTGGGCTACAACATTTTCTCTCCCTGCTATATTCCCTTACTAAAGGAGGAACCAATGTGCAATTATTGCTGTGTGACACCACCTGCCATCCAAAATGGTCAAAAACAGATTAAATAGATTAATTAAAAACAAGTTCAAAGTTTGGTCTAATGCAAGAAGATGCCATGTTGTTACCAAAATAAAAAGGGAGTACCCTTGTACAGTGGCCATTTAAGGACATCTCAGACTCAGTTCACCAGGTTCAGCTCTATGATGTCAGACTTATTGTAGCTCGATTTTCATTGGTCCAAGTTGTATTCTGTCAGCCTCAGGTGTTCAAGCTACAGCTAACAGGCTAAAATGCCCACAGTTAACATGTTGACATTTATATTATTATTGTTGACGTGCTGACATTTATTATGTTACATTTAGCACTTTGGCTTGATAAGTCCTCAGTATTCTACAAAAGAAGCGCTTATACACACAGTGCATCCGGAAAGTATTCACAGCGCTTCACTTTTTCCACATGTTGTTATGTTACAGCCTTATTCCAAAATGGAATAAATTCATTTTTGTGCTCAAAAAATTCTACACACAATACTCCATAATGACAACGTGAAAAAAGTTTTTTTTGAGATTTTTGCTAATTTATTAAAAATAAAAAACTAAGAAATCCCATGTACATAAGTATGTTCAATCAGTGGTCATAATGTTCTGGCTGATCGGTGTATATCTATATGCACACAGCTAACAACATGTTACACCAACATGCTATGTTAGCATTTAAGGGGATCTCCACTGATTTTACACAGACGGTCAATTCACTAGTCACAGAGAGTGCTACTCAGACTGTGAAAACAGTTGTATGAAGTCATCTGCGGCACAACAGAACAGCTGTTTCACAGGCTCTGGACCGACAGTAAACCAACATGGCTGAAAATGTATGCATATCCAAATTCTAAATTGGAAAGGTAAATCTTCATATGTCATCTGGAGTTTATAAAAAGAGTAATAAAAAAGTTCTAAATAAATTACCAGTTTATTGTTTTTAACTTTAAATTCTCACTTTCACTGTAAACTTCCAAAAAGTAAAAAAACATTTTTCATTATAGTAGTGGGGTTCAATCACATGCATTCATTTTAGGCTAACCCGGAGCTCATGTGTACAGACCACATGGCCGTACATACGCACACTGGATTAAGTGTTTGCAGTTTAGAACTCACTCCTGAGATAAGAAACAGCTAACCCTGGGGCTTACTGGCCCATTTCACTTTTCCCACAGTAGGTCTTTTGTTTCCATTGTGGGGGGAGCCCTCAGACTGGCTGCTGAATTTTTGTTGTCAGAAGTCTAGGAAAACTTCTTGCTTTCTCCTACCTGCTCTGTCTGCTTCCACTTTTGCTCCAGGGCATCAAACATGACCCTGCATAGCTCCTGGACGTCATGCTGCTGCCAAGCTAAAAACAAACGCACAAAAAGTGTAATTAAGTGCACAGATACAGGGCCACATGGTCTCTCCTTTCACAAACACACAGACGGGCCATGTGAGTCTAGTCAGAGGAGAGTACAAATGCTCACCCTCACTGCTGTCCCAGCCAAAGCTCCGCGTCACATCAGTGGTCTCAATCGCCCGCTTCTTACTAGTCTGCAGCAGAACAAACAGCCTTTGCAGCTGGTAGGGGATACTGGTGACTGGCTCCTCCTCAGACTCTTCAAACTCCCAGCTGAAGTTGGACAGAAGTTATAAAAGAATTTTAAAAGTTGTACTTCACAAGTAAAACTTGACAAAGGCTTCTACGAGCGTAGTTCCTTACTTGTAGAGCGCATTTCTGAACTCCGGGGTCATGAACAGCGTCTGTAGAAGACTGTTCAAATAGCAGGTCATAGCTTGGTTGACCAAGCCCACATAACCTACAGCGGGGGCAAGAGACAAGAAGAGGTTAGTTGGGGTGTTAAAAAAGGAGTGATGTCACATATTTAACAGGAGATAAAAGCTCACCCGTCTCAGATTTGTTGAGGATGGACGAGTAGGAATAAGATGGACTGCTGTAGTCACCACTGCAGCCTGCAGTGCTGTCTCTCGGTAGGGGTCCAATAAACCGCTCCTGGGAACTGTCATCCAGTCCACTGCTATCTGCTGTTCCTGACTCATCCTGCGCACATAAACATAGAGAGGAACCTTTTAATAAAATATCTTTAGTTTCCAAAACCAAAACTGATCTCACAGTAGAAGTAAAAAATGTGCATTTTTAATATTGTTGAAGAAAGGGCCTCATTTTGTTAATCTTGTATCACTCACCGATGCCATCTGGGGCTGCTCTCCATCTTTGTCCGTAAGATGGAGGAAATTCCTCTTACCACCAGGTTCAAACCCAGAATCTGAGAGAGACATCTCACTGCTGTGGTCCAGTGGTGCCTAGAGGGAGGCAGCGTAATAACAAAAATCATGAGAACAACAATCCCTACAACATGAAGAAAAACAACAACTGCAAAACATTCAAAACAAGTTTTCTACAGGCTACAAACTCGAACTCACAAGAAGAGTTAAATTCCCACTGAACTCATTTTCGGCAAATTCTCTGTATTGACGCATACGAGGAAAGTAGCTTGAAGCCAACATGTGAACAATGCTACGTAGCAGAAGACTTGCCGTCTTTCTCCTGGGCAAGCTGAGGACAAGCAAGCGAAGTGCTGCAGTGGAAACACACAGTAGCTTAATCCACTGACCTACTAAGTGAGATAACAACAGACACAGCACCTGGGCTTTGGCAGGATTAGCCTGTGCTCATTTAAGAAAAGAGAGTAGTATGTACACAAACACAGACAACACAGAAAGTCATAGTCAACAGTGAGTGAGCATATATGAATGCATTCATTCTCTAGTTTCTGTGCTAAATATGGGAGTGCCCTGTCTTAGCAACACCATTCTCACACTTTGTTTTCTTTGTAGCAGAGAACAATGGTGTGGCAAAATCCATTTTTGAACCCTGATAGCATTAAAAAGAAAACCAGTTGGCACCGTCTGACTTTCAAACATATCTCTGCCACTATCAGCTTCGCTCAGGTCATGATATGGTGACAACGCATTTCCAATGTACAAGTGAAAGGGGCTATGTGTCCTAACATAAACTACTTACAAGTGGAGGATAAGTGAACAGCAACTGCAAACACAGGCTGGGAGCCATTATTATAAATCCCACTAGAGTTCACCTGAAATACTTCAGCCTGAACTCAACTACACCAACTCGAAACATTAACTTAAAGCTGCACCAAATAATTTTTTTGACCATTTGAGGGCAACAGAAAAAACTGTAAACCCAGCATTGGCATACTATCCGCTTTTAAAATTGTTATTGCACATCTTAGAAATCAATTTCCTCCCTACACATTCAGCATTCACTCAGAGTTGTGTTTCTGGCCACCTGACGAATATAAATATAGCCATATTCACTCTTTTTCTGCTGAAGGAAATATCTGGCTCTTTAGGTGCTAAATGTCCATTATGTAGCAAACAAAGCATACAGTACCATACAGTGTGTTTATTAGGCCTCCCCCCTAAACGTGTGATGGAAACAGAGAAGGGTGATGGACACGGAAATGAGGTTAATGAGAGCGATAAAACTAAACCAAAATAGTAATGTTGAGGGCCATAAAACCAAAACAATGAGTTGCAAGACGATAAACCGCTCCACAGAGAACTGCACAGTCGGGTGATAATTCACTACAAGACATCCCTTCATATTACACAGTCATTTGATCAATTATTAATATAAAAATATTGATTAGTGCAGCTTTAACCATCTTTGAGCTGATACCTAAACATTCTGAAGCTATTATATAAATACAGGGCTTTCCCTGCCAAGCTAGGCTAAGTCAACTATGTTTTTGTTTGAACACTTAAGTCAAGTAGGAGGGGAAAAAGGCTCCCACTGATTGCAAACCTCAAAATTTCAACACCATGGCACCATGTTATATATGTTATATATACACAATAATACACTGATAGCTGTGTAGATTTATGTGGAAAACCATTGTCACATGTTGGCAGAAACAAAAGTGACTGTCTAGATTCATGAATTTCCTAACCATGTCCGGCGTATTTCCCCAGGCAAGGTCAAAAGTGCCATTCACATATCCTGCTTTGTGGGCAACATCTTCATAAAGTTTGGAGAGGGTGGTGGAAGCAGGCAGGTTGAGGGTCAGCCTCTCATTGACTGTCTTTGCACTGGTGGTGTCCTGAATTATACACAGCACTCTAGGCTCCTCAGCTGCATTTTGGATCTGCAAATAAAGAAGAATGGGAAAAACATTAGCATGATGTATTGGCTAAATTTTCATTTTGTATTTTGTGTCATAAGCACTATATACACTGGTGAAAAGCTAAGCGTTAGAATAAACAGTTAGAACAAGGCTGTGCAACAAATGTCATCATCAGAAACACGCCAGTACACAAAAGAAAAATACCACCTCATGTCATGCCTCAGTTCTCATGACTTACTTACAAGTTAAGTTAAATTTCAGAAAAAGATACAGCTGGATATCGAACAGCAAATTGTTTTTGGTGCCAACTGAAATGTGTCGAAGCATAAAAAAGAAATTAAGAAAAGCTGGGATAGAGTGTCTGGTCAGATTTATAATCTTGTTTACTTATTCTTTGATCAGATAGTTCCTGATTTAAATGAAAATGTTGACAATTGTAGACTTTATTTAGTAAAAGTTCCTGTATTCCTGCTTGAGCAAAAATTTAAAACAAAAATCCTCAAAATAAGGTATCGTACAAAAAAAGTGGTGTATTGGCACCAGAGTTGAACATTTTCAAATGATACCCGGCCCTAATGAAGAGATTATTCATTTAAAACTGTATGTATTCACTGGGTCAACAATCAGTTATGTCTGATGAAAAACACGAAACTAGAGGAACTCTCCCAAAAACTAAATGTTCTTCAATTAAAGTATTATCAAGTGTGGAAAAAGTTATCACCATGTAAAACTATCACCATGCAACTCATTATTTATTTAGGGTTATATCTTGTTATTAACTTGACAACAGTAATGCCTTTGGTGTATTTTTATGCCAATCACAGAAACAAATTCTTAATAAAAACGGATTAACTGATGTGTTGGTGACATGCAGGAGCTTATCTCCAACAATGACAGCCTGAAAAAAAGCACATCAAATTTTCTCTTCCGTCATTGCACGAGACAGACCACTTTTCAAGTAGGCTGTACAAAACATGATTGACAGTTCAATCTCATTCACTGACACATCAGCAAGAAACCTTCCTACAGATGACTGGGCAGGCCCACTTACAGGGCAGCCACTGATATTTGGTTACGATTCTTGAAACAGAAAAACACGGACAGGTTGTCAAACTTCTGCACACAATTTGTTGCAAAACAGGCTGATCTGCTGACACATGCTTCGTTTTACTGTATAACACACAGTGCAAATCGTTTTCCAGGAGGCGCATTAAGTCAATTGGTCATCTGAACACTCCACATAGTTTGTTTTCTGATTGGTCTGGTAGTTGCTGTACCTGTTCAGTTTCAAATGATTTGCAGACTGAAAGTAATATCAAAAACAAAAGTAGCAAAAACTGGCAGAAAAACTCACTCAAGGAGCGCTAACGTACCGAGCATGCAAAGCTTCCTTAGCTTCAGGTACTGGAGATTAACTACAAAATGTTTGGTATTTTAAATTACTGAATTTATGAAGCTTCAATTGATATTAAAAAGTAGAGCAGATGGTTAAATGAAATTACATGAATCCCTGGTCTGTACTTTTATTTGATCAGATATTGCCTGAGTCAAGTAATCATCATATACTATAGTATTAACATAATGTTTTTGCTGAAGACAACATGAAACACTGATGCATTTGTACTAGTAACAAAACTCAAGTACTGTATTGGTATGTTGATATGGGTATTTAACTTTCAAATGATACCCAACCTTAAATGTGATGACAGTTTTCAGTTTTATAGGACACAACTTCCAGTGTGTCATTAAGGAGGTCATTATTTCATTGAACGTCTATTATGTTTGACAAAGCTGTTCTTTGTGAAGCGGGCCCCTAATGAAGAATGTCCTGATTGTATGTCCAGTATGGTGGTCAACACGGTGCTGCGTCATGCATCTATTTAACACCATGCTTTATCGCAAGCACTCCACACCATACACACACACACACACACACAAGGCATGGCTACCTGAGAAATCCTCTTCATCTCATCAAAAATACTCTGTCTGCAACTCCAAAACACACCCTAATAATAAACGGAGATACAGTAGTTGGTGTGAAGAACAACTTCAAACAAACAACATGGAAAATCTGTTGTAAAAACATGCCTGTGCAATTACCCTCAAAGACCAGCTTTAGGCTAAATGTAGCTGACTTGTAGGCCTTCACCTACCACAGTTTGGCTAACAAATCAACCTCTTGGCTGATAATTACAGGAATAGATTCAAGTTATTCCAGTTTTTGCAACCTGTTTGTGATCTTGGCAAAATGTGACTGACAGGTCCTATAAAGAAGCTGCAGCTGACAACACACAAGTGTATTATGAGATTAAAGGTTATTTTTACCGTGGATTTAATCACAAGGTGCTGACATGAAGCCACGGGTACTGCAAAGCACAGGCAGTATTTCTTTACAGCTGTAACTGATTCTAAATGGCACAAAAATAATGACAGGCTATAATGTGGTGAAATGTCAGTATCCATGAACACCTTTTAATACAGTGCAATGTAACTACAACTGCACATGGCATGCACACAAACACTTAAAACAAATCAGAGATGCAGGTAGTGAAACTAACAACAGCCAATATTCTAATTTAAATACAATTTATTGTAGATGGTACATTTGTTATATAATATTACACTTTGAGAAGTAACTAGCTATCAATGCGGATGGATGACTATATCCAAAAAAAAAAAAAAAAGGTTTTGGCAAGTAGTGACAACTTTAGTTTCCACTTCCACTTGAAGAAAGACGTCTTGACAAAGTCAAATATAAAGAAGGCGGAACAATGCTCTGTGTCAGCTTTCTGCTATGAGGCTTAATAGCCAAGACTCCAAAATATTTAAAATAAAACATTGTGGAACTCCAGTGGTGGCAACAAAATCCACTTTAATAGAGTTTGAGTTTACTTGTACTAGCAAAACAGACAAATATGCAAACACCTTTGAAAAGTATTAATCTTCTTTAACTTTTTTCATACATAATGCTATCACAGCATTATGAAATTTGGCAATAAGTATGTTTTTTTTGCATGTGGCTTTCTATAGCGGCTGTCAACACATGGACCCTCAAAGACAATGTAGCATAGAGGAAAGTAAATTGTCTCGTTCTGACTGGCATAAAATCACGATTAACCATGGCTACCTTTTATGCATAACAAACTGCAGTTTGGAAAGTCAAGGTGCAGCTTAAAATCCAAGATATGTTGTTCTTGTTATGACAAAGCATGGGGATATGCCAATATTACTTCAACAGCAATCCTACTTTGTTCAAATGAACTACGGTTCAAAGGCTGTTCATTTTGTTTTTTTCTAATCTTGTTGCTCATCTCACAGCTCACTGTTGAAATTCATTTAAAAACAGCAAACTTAATACTGGGAAGAACTATGAAAATGTAATTAATAATCACAGATAGTTACCTCAACAGAATGTGGTGTCAAACTATATTTAATTACACAAAGGCATAATTATTATTTACCAATACACAGGATTTGATGTTGCAGCTGCTAAATGTCAAAATATAGCTTTTGAGATCCGATAGCTATCCGATCCACCCAAGACACAGGAAGTGTAAATGGGGTCTAAAGATGTATGTATATACATACCATATCATAGTATGGTGGGCAGAACCAAGGCCACCCATCTTAAATGTTACAGGGTTGCATGTGTGAGTATGGTTATGTGACTGCAGTTATCAACTGAGCGCCTCTCCTCACAAATGTTTCATTTAATTGGGCCCATGGCATCAACTGAGAGCTCTGAGTGACTTCTGGTATCCCAGATCACTGCACCACCGGTGCCAACACCAAATGCAGCTTAAGTTACCTACACTACCCCACCTACATTGGAAGCTCATGTCTTGTTCTATAACATTAGTCGATCAACCTCGCTATTGATTTCAGCAACAGAACTAAAGTACTGGGAGTGATATTTCACTAGGTTTTATGTTCCTGTCTTACCAGCATGTCTTACAAACCTAATGGATAGTCTGGTGTTTATCTTAATGGTCAGCTGATTTCATTATTTTGATGGGGGAAAAAAACTATTAACCACTGTTAAAGCTGCAACAAAGAGCCTTTCATATCTATTTTAAAACAGGAAGACAACAAGGGAGTTTTCTAACCCCAGGGTTTTCAAAGTCTGAGACTGTGGGCCTCCCCTCAGACATAGCTTGGAAAAAGGTGCCCCCTCACCCCCCTTTGGTTTACTTGCTTAGTTTCGCTCAATTCCTGGAGGCCTATGGGATCATGATTATGTTATTTGATCCCACAGACACTCAACAACTGAGCCAAGATAGCCTAAATTTGCCATCTGACATAACTTCAGACTACACCAAATACATAAAAAAATGGTCTGTCCTAAGGCCTTTATTAGTTTCTGACTCTGGGAAAAACAGTAAAATTCACCCAAACTACTGTATCTCTGAACTATCTCTTTAACCAAATAAACATTTAGGCTATTCTATTCTATCTATTCTGATATGTAATATTTTTCCCTTCCATGAAACTGATTGGAGCCCCCCACTTTGAAAATATCATATATATATATATATATATATATATATATATATATATAGTGTAAAACTTTGTTTTACAATTCATGTGTTGAAAGTCTTAAAGTCTGAGATTCCTGCTTTGCTGCCAAAGTGAAAAGCAAATAATGTGCAAACCATAGACTGAACCCATTTCTTCCTCACAACCACAAGTCCTCGTTCTTGTTTTAAATAAAGGCTTGGTCCAGCAGGGTTTTATTAGATCCATTAATGATGCATTAATAAGTTGTGTAGCTAAAGGATACACTATTTCTACGAAATATATCGAGAATTAGTGGGTCATTCTCATGAAACCATTAGAATACCATGGCAGTAATGATTTTAAAGTGTTCTCTACCTTGGACAAAGTAATTTCAACATAAGAATGAATTATTTTTGTACTTTATTGGATTTTCTGCTGAAATTCTCATTACCGCAATGCGTCCAGCTGTCAGAATACTAGTTTATGTTGTAACTTAAACAGTGTAATATGAAAATATTCTGAAAAACAAACAAAATATGGATGTTCTACTAGACGTTTTCAAATGACAGAAAAGTATTAACTGAATATTCATGTATAATAATAATGAAAAAATAGTGGAAAAATGAAGTGCCATGTTCTCATCCTCTGCAACATTTTTTAAGGACTGTTTACACACACAAAGAGAATTTTAAATAAAGTTTAATTTTGAAAGAAGCAACACATCTGCCATTATCTTCAAGATGGCTACCAGGTAATTAGATCTCTTTATATTTCTCCAGTTAAAAGTTAAAACTTTCTGTTGTCAGACTGCGTACACGACAGTATTGATTATCATTACCGATACAGGTAGTTTTTCACATTTAAAAAAAACATTAGAATTAAAATTTTCTATGAAAATATACCTTATTAATGTCTAATTATGTACACCGAGTAAAAAAATGCTTAGTCATCATGGCTTCTCTATTGCTAGCAAAACATGCTAAGGTCCCTCATCCTCCGCAACACCATCCTCACTTACCGCTACAATTTAAGGCCAGTTGCAGTAGAGACAACTTCTGTTTCGATAATGAGAATTTTATTGTACAGACTATATTTTCAATTCAGTTTTATTTATATAGCGCCATATCATAACAAAGTTATCTCGGGGCACTTTTTCGAGTAGAGCAAGTCTAGACCGACTCTTTATATTTACAGAGACCCAACAGTTCCCACCATGAGCAAGCACTATGCGACAGTGGCAAGGAAAAACTCCCTTTTAACAGGTAGAAACCTCGAGCAGAACCAGGCTCAAGGTGGGCGGTCATCTGCCTCGACCGGTTGGGTTTTTAAATATATTATGAACTATTAATTTAAATATGATTTGCTTTATGTCCTGTTTCATGGCAGACAGTCAGCAAGTGAGAAAAAGAAATAGATAGTCTATAGGAAGCCTATGCCCTCATACAGTGACTACAGGAAGTCAATACCCTACAGTGTTAGGAAGTCTACATACGCACGCGCTCACACACACACACACACAATCAGTAAGCCATTTAGTTTGTACCATAGACTGTATATAAAGATGGACGACATGACAGCTCCCCAAAAGTGAAGCCAAAACATCTCCATCACCCCCTGGTGGCTGGCTGCAGTATAGGTCATAAGCCCCACCCCCTCCATGTTAGCGGATGGGACATGGGCCAAACTGAAAAGTCAAAGTACACGTCAAATAAAATAATCCCAAAGATGGTTTCTGTCATTTTAGGTAGTTCTTATCACGCTGATGTTTGTTCAAGTGTTTTCCTGATCAGTTTGGTTTTAATTAGTTATTTAATGCTATAAAAAAGGGGGTGTGATGTCATGATTGACAGCTGCGAGTGTGCTCACAATTGGTTCAGGTGGGTGTACTCGTAGGCAGGAACTCGATACCGCGGATCACTACTGCGCAGACTCTGGCTCCAGCACAAGATGGCAGCTCCCGTTTCCGGGATATTTTGGCTTCATTTTTGTACAGTGGAAGGAAGTGGAGACCATGGATGTATAATAAGAACTGGATACGGTGCCGCCGCTCAGCCTTGCTTCCAATTTTTTCCAGTGGCCACTCGTGGTATTGCAGTGAAAAATTCCCCTGCGGCCCAAAAAGCATTTTCCCCACAGGCCACCATTGTAAAAGAGACGTCTGTAAGGCCGTTTTCACATTGAATCGGGCATTGCGGCCGATACAAGCCAAGCCACTGCACGGAGATTAACGTCTTTGTGCTCCCTCGTGGCAGGGTTGTTGAACAGCTGATGTACAGTAATCACGGAGCCAATTGATCAGTCTATCTTCCATCTTCACAATTGCTCGGTAAACAGTGGAATATTAAGGTAAACAGCAAATGCTACAGGTAAACAAAGTTCTTCTTCACCTGGGCATCTGCCGGCCTGATTGGCTGCCGCAGCATGATGTCGGGTTGCGTTTCTCCAAAAGTTGAATCCGTTTCAACTTTATCGCTGCAGGCCGCTGCGTTTTTTTGCGGCACCCCCTGTAGCCTGCACCGCCACAGCCTGAACACAGCAGCCCGGTTCAAATGAATGGGAAAATCTGCATTTTCACTACTGTGCATATTCAGTGGACCGCATAACCCGGAAGTAAACCCAGAAGCTTGAAACTTTGTCAGCGTATGCGCCAGGTGAGCAATTCTCATCGGACTGAATAGGCGCCATCTTTGGGTCCGGTATGCAGTTCTTATAATACATCCATGATGGAGACGCATCGTCCATCTTTATATACAGTCAAAATGAAACTGATTGAACTTGAATCCATGTTTGTGCCAACATTATCTCATTAAATTTTATAATGTTTTTGACCATACCTCTGTCTTAGTATACTTATTATTACCGAAATCATCAACCTCATTTCCGAAACCAATGTATCATTACCGCAACAGGTGTTCATTTAATGTAAATTTAATGAATGGAAAAATAGTAGTTTGCTTTTAAATCTATGTGCAGAATCTATACGTTATGTTCCTTCAGGTTTGCCACATCATTTTGAAAATGTCAGGTTACAATGAAATATCAAAAATATTAGGTTGTAGATTGTTGAAGGTGTTGTGGTAATGAGAGAAATCAGTCAAAAATGTAAATTTAAAAAGATATATTATTTCAGTTTCCAGTAACTGTGCACGACTGTTAAAAAACAATTTTTAAAAATGTGAAAATGTATTCAATTTCCTAATGGCCTTGACATTTTCAGACTGTAATGAGAATTTAAGGGACTTGATTTGGAAAATATGTTCAAAAAAAAGGTGTTAAATTGTCAGTAAATGTTTTTAAATTAATCGCTCACAAAATAACAGACTTTGTTATTAATGCCTAAAAAGGAAATTTGTTGGTGCAAGTCTTTTAAAAAAAAAAATGGATGTTTGAAATCTTTGACACCAAGATTTCGTGATAATCACCCTCGTAAGTGTGCAGTGCTGCATCATCAAATCTGCCCCCCCCACCAGCCCCAAAATCAACGAGTGACGTCCTATGCTTGATGTATGACTGCAGCTGACGTCAATGCAGCCAAAGTGCTATAAAAATTAAAAAAAAACACCCATAATTAAATATTGGGACAGAATATAACTTGTATCAACTCTACAAATATACATAAGTACAAAACAACATCACAGCCATGCCAATAGTACCCTCCCGGACGATTATGCAGAAATAGCACTGTTAACCTGAGCCAACATATCAGCAACCAAATCACCATCTGGTGCCCATCAGTGATGTTGACAGGAGGGTAGAGCCGATTCATTTCCCACGTATGTGGAAAACATAACACAGTACCATCGCAGATTATTGTTTTAGGTAGCAGAAAACCAAACATGGCCGGATAAACAAGCAAAGGCTAAGTAAGTTATCGTCACGACAAACGAGTTCGTCAAGGGTGTCTAAATAGGAAGGAAGAAACGTTTTTATTCCAATAGCGGGGACACCAAAAATAACCAACATCAACGCTGACATTTTGTTACACACACCTGCGTCTTCGTCGCCACTACCGTTAGCTTGCACGTGCGGCTAGCTCGCGTTAACGTTTACCGTAAAGCTACAAGTTCCAGTCAAAACAACCCAAGTACCGTATCGTATCTCTATCAAAGTACGCGTATTTACAAGACCACCACTGGGGGCAAACGTTGCGTCAACACCGCCGGTCAAGTCAATTGATGCAGCCATTTGCATTTGGTTTCGCAACTTTAAAAAAACAAAACACCTAGATTAGCGGAGTCGTAGACTTGAAAGGCTAACGACGTTAGCTAGCCAAACTCTACTAGCTAATATTACTTGCAAGTTAGCCAACCAATGTTGACAAACGCTGTCTTTGTTTGGGGAATAGCACAGTGTCAGCCGCAACATCTGAAAAGCCGAGGGGTTTTGATGGCTAAATAACTTAATGATAATTCAGCTACCTACACAAACTCACTTTGTCCGACGTGCAGCGAAACTAGCCGCTAACTGATGTTAGCCAGCCGCGTCACGACAGGCCGTCCGAGCCGTGTTCAGCCGTTAGCCGCATAGCCTCTAAACGATACGCCAAACTCCCAAAGTGGTGCAAAAGTTTTGCCATTATTAAGGAGCATGGTCTGCCAGGGTGACAGCTAACGCCCAGAGGTTGACTCTCCAACCCGGGCCGGGTCCGTGATAACCTCACCTCTTTGGGTACGAACTGGTTCTCCTCGCTAGGCACCATTTCCATTTGTGCGAGAGTTTAGACAAGCGTCTATCCGGACAAAGATGTCAGCGAGAAAACTTTGCAGCGGTAAACACAAACATGGTTTGTGTCCCGGTTGTTGTGAGTTCTGATGCTCGGATAACAAAATTAAAGTTGCCAAAACTTGTAGGCTTATCAAAGTGATCGCAACACTCTCGGTCGTACTACCCAAGCACAAAGTGTCCTGCTATAAATGGAGAAAAATGGCCGGTGTTTCACTCCGCGAGACTTCACTCTCAGAGAGCTTTGGCGTCACATTCCATCCAGACAAGCGTGCGTGATGTGTGCGGACAGGATGACGTCGGTGTGTGTGTGTGTGTGTGTGCGTTTTTAAAAGGACAGAAACGACAGAAACGCGGCATTAATGGTTTAGCTTGTGTGGGAGAGTAGTGCAGGTCAGCTGTGGGTCGGTTTGGCAATGCTTTCAATTTTAACAATGGACCGTTTTCAATCCGATCACAACAATATTGAAAGATTAAATTGAGTGAAGTGCACAGCACGGTTTCATGATGAATATTAACAGAATTTCACCTGGATGAGCGCACGTTCTGCTGATTTAAAGATTTATTTCTATTTCTCAAATTCATTTTTTTCTCTTCAGAATCAGAAATGAATCAGCTAAAAAAACAAGGACAACAAAGCTGAACAAATGTAAACATAAACATCTAGGTATTAGGTGAAAGAAGATAAATATGTGTGTGTGTGTAAACAATACAACAATGAACAACAGCATACAAGGCTACAAGTCAGACAGTTTCTGTAATTTGTAAACTATAATACAATAGTGCAATGGTGCAGAGTGCAAATATGCTGGAATAAATATTGAATGATTAATGTAACAGGTTGCTTTATATATATATGACATAGGTAGATATGTACAGTATATACATGGCAGTATACAATATATAGAGTATATACTGTACATCTGTTTAGGTTTATATTTGACAGTGATGTACATGTTAAAAAAACAGTGTGTATGTCAACTATAAATATAAAATATAGAGGAACAGGTTAAAAAGGGCCCAGCCACTCATGTCTTCACCTGTCTGTGAAGTCCACCAGGAGCAGTGGGTGGCAACGAGTGGCTGTGGCTCAAGAGCAGGTGTACTATGGGACACAAAGTTGCTAAAGTAACTGGGCTTTTACCCTGGATTGTTAAATTTAGAGTACAACATGAGACACACAGTAGTATTTTTTTTATATTATTAGACATTTTTACACTGCAGTACACTCTATACTGCAGTGTAGCAGCATCAATTCAGAGCAAACAGTTAGAAATTAATATTTCACATTGCCACCTCACAGCAAGAAGGGTCAAGGTTTGATAACAGTCCCTTTCTGCATGTTTGCATGTCCTTTCTGTTTGTTCAAGTTTATTTTTGGGTGATCCGGATTTCCTCCCACATTCCAAAGCCAAGTCAGGTGGATTGACTCTAGACTCTAGATTGCATATAGTTTTTATGTAAGAGTCTGTTTTTGAGTGTTAGCACTGCAGTGCAGTCTGGAGACACAGATGTGGTTTGGGGGTGAGAAGGGGCTCACTGCACCAAAATAGAGCCCTACATTTTAAAAAAGAATCCAGAGAGTAACATGTTATAACAGAATAAGGAAACAAGCATAGTATGAGTAATTTTACTCATTGTTTGTTGTCTTCTGCACTAGACATTCATTGGGCTAGGATTATAAGAAGGGGACATAGAGCTCTATTAGTTTAGTTTCATAGTGAGGCTCCTGGTAACAACCAACTGGCTAGAGACTTAAAAACCCTTCCTATTACTTCCATGCTACCCTTGGACAAATCACTACACTCATATTTGCTCAAATTGAGCTGGTGTTTATGTATACAACTGTATTAAAGTACATTGATGCTGATGAAATTAGCTAAGTTAATACAGAAAAATAATTGTACATTTTTGTGTGTATGTACAAAATGAAATAGTTGTAACAAAACAACAAAAGTTCACATTTTGGTTTATTTCTATGCAACTTGCTTCTCGTGCTGTTCAGGCTTTGGGAGTTTGCATAAAGTGAACATGAAGTAGCCTGATGTCTGTTATCAAAGGGAAATCACACAATTTACCCTGATTATCTAAGGATTACAGTTACTATTGTGTGTATTCAGGCTAATTAGCAACCTATTTAATCACCATAGAGACACATTTTAATAAAAGAAATTTCATAATACACGGTCAATAACAAGTCATGTTTCCATCATGAATGAGCACAGATCTGACAACTCATTTTTGCACAATTTTAATTGTGAAGTGATGTTTAATTGCAAAAATGATCATCAAGTTGTCAACAACCACTCTGTCTCCTTTAGGGAATGACATATTCACAGATGTACTTTTTGAGGCTGCGACACACCTCATCGTACCACTTTCCTTGTGCAACCACTGAAAGAGCAACACAGCTCTCCCTCTTTGTTCCTGTGGGCTGCTTCTTGGAGCGGTCCCAGTTGAAGTAGCTGACTGGCAGGCTGTTGACATCAACATACTGGCCTTCTTTCACTATGTCTGCCACGCCGATCCAGAAGTCCTTGGATCCTGGAGCACTCCTCTTTGCATAGTCTCTCAGTTCATTGTTTTCCATCATGTCCCGCGGTGTTGCAAGAGTTCCTCCTTGTGCAATACAGTCTTCATTTGCTTCATGGTAATGTCTGGGTTCCTCAATTGTAAGATAACACTTCCTGTGAGCTTTGATGCCACGGAGACAGACTGAAAACACAAAGCACTTAGTTGAGTGAATTGTAAAGTAACTATATGGTATTTAAAGAGTTCAAATCTATTGCAATGTTTAGTTTCTTCATCAAAAGGAAAATAATCATGATGGACATTATACATTGTTTTTCTTTTTTCTCCAGCAGAATTTGCAGCAATTCATACATACAGACATATTCATTAACTCATAGTATAGAGAGTTCACAGTCTGAATAGTGACTAATAAATTAGCAAAGAAAGGAAAAGGGGGCAATAATAAAAATAAATATAAACAACAACAACAAGTAAATACAGATATAGTATTTTATATGATCAACTAAGTCTTATAAAAACAGAAACAAAAGGAAAAAACTTTATATTATAAAATTATTTTAAAAAAAATAAGATAGAGATTTAGATGTTTTTACATTACAATTCTATAAATCCTGTTACATTCTTCCCCTTGTGCAATTAAACCTTTACAATTTAATGGATAAAACGAGTGCTGCTGCCCTCTGCTGGTGACTCAGCACACTAAGAAGTTCAAAATCTAGTTATCAAGTTATCAATTATCTCTCAGCAATGTCCACATTGTGGTCTGAATTAACAAGTGACAGTGAGAGAAAGCACCATAACATTTATAATACAACCTAAATTCATAATAATAGTATTAAACATAGTGAAGACTGCAGTAATGTTTATGAATGTAATCTATTAATCTACAGTCATCTCCTCTCTCTTTAACCTTCCTTTATTCAGTGAGGGCAGTACCTGTCTGCAACGCCTGCATCTCTTTCAGTGAATTCACCTCCTGCCACAACCTCTCAAGCTGAGATTTCACAGCATCTTCCTCTGCAGCTGCATCTCGATGAAGAGGCAAGGGGGAAAAAAACATGGTCAGATGAACATTATTTACACATTATTTATGAACTGCATGCGATGTGTATAGTTACCTCCAGACTGACGAGGCAACACAGCCTTCCTGATGCGAGGTGGACGGCTGGAGCTGAAGTGGAGCAAGGAGAAGCAAAGAACGAGGAAGACAGGGAGGACCAGACGTGCCATGTCTGAGGCCAGTGGGTCCTACAGGACAGGACACAGTGGCACACCTTGTACGGCTGTGAAAGGAACCAAGAACACTGTAGGCGGCTCAATATATACTGGCCCTCTGTATGCCTCTCTGGGTACTCTCCCTGCATTGGCTCCAACTCTGTTTGTGTTTGTCCAAACATCAGGAGGAGGTGAGAGAGGTATAAGGGTGGAGTGGCAAATAATGGCATCCTTGTGTCTGGCTTTTGATAAATATTTACTTGGGACAAGGTAAGCAGTATTCCCTTTCATTTCATAAACAAACTGGAAATTCATTGACTGCTTCACTATTACAAAGTGTTCTTCATCCCATCCCAGTTCCATGTCAGTTTTGGACACGCTAAGTCACTTTTTCACAAGTGAAAAATGATGTTGCACCAACAAAAAAAATTGTCAACATGTGTGAACTGTCAAATGATACCACCCAACAGTGAAATATAGGATTTATGTAAACTAAGTGGTATTAATCTACACTAACAAGGCTTTCATTTACAACTTTAAGTACATGAAAACAAGTAACTGAGTAAATGTTGCTGCTACTTACACTGTTGATATCTTTTCAATCATACTGACTTTCAGTTATATAATCTTTATAAATAAACCTTCTATTAGACCCGAGGAAGTCCAGCTCCCAGCTCTGGTGCAGGCAAAGTTATTTTTAGAGTGAGATGTTGTATAAAGATGGGAGGGGGTAGCTAAATAAGAAAAACCATTGGGCACATGGGCTCAGCATAGCAATACAACTCTCAAAACCAGCTAAAGTATGTTTTCCTATTATACAGTCTTCAAATTGTACATTTCTAAGCATTATTTTTCATTTAAGGCTGTAATAAATAATACATTTTTGCCTCTAAGTGAATTTTAATAATTGTTAATTAAAAATATGTTATTTGTTAATTAAAAACTCTGTGATAGTTTTATTAGTTGCAATACATACATACTAAAGCATACTACTGACATGCCTTGATGATCTTCTGAACATGTGTTGTTTTCCAGCAAGTTATAGAAACTGTATCTTGAAATAAAAATACGAGAAAATAAAATGATTCTTTGTGTTTACTGTTAACATACAGTAGGTGTAAAAGGATGTGAAATGGTACTGTCTATTTAGTTAAGACTCATTGCAAAATATCAAGTCCAAGTTCTATGTTTAGTTAGCATGCAAAAAAAAGCTGTATTAGCAAATTCCTGTATGCTATTCCAGTCTCTGCTAACACTTCTCTCAGACACAAAACCCAAAACTAACCCCGGACTTTGAGTTGAGGATGAGACAGACATACAGAGGGTCAGTAGTCCTGGTTAATGTGGTTAATCATTAATAATTAATGATTAAGAAGCCACATACAAAGATCTTCAAATATAACATGTGATGCCACATGCCAACAGTACAGGAATTGATTCTGACTATTCTGAATACCTGTAAAACTTTAAAATCCCTTACTTTGTTGCCATCTGGTGCCAAACTGAGGGATTCTGCAGAACGTGCAGTATACTATACTCCAAACTTTGAAGCATAACGTACACCGAAAAACATTTTTAACATGAGGAACTTTTCATGAAGCTGAGTTATGATTGGAATCCAGGTGAAAGCCATTATTCCTCATTGATTTCATAAGCTCAAAATACATATTTACATAATATATTTTAGAAAACAAATGTTTTCTGAAATATATTAGAGAAGTGTTTTTTAATGTAATGTGGAAAGAACTGACTTCAGGGAGGGTCTAAACCTCATGTGAGATTAATTCAAACGTTGAACTAAGACAAAAACAATAATAATTTGCAGATAAATTTATTCAAGTAAACAGAGCTGTGCTCAAAGAAAGTACACAACAAAAAAACGTGACAAAAATATACGACCACGGGTAAACCATAGTTTATAAGGAATTTTGTGAACACACTACAATGCTAAACACTTGTTTAGACATGTTTTTTTTTTCTTTTTGTACAAGGCAATATGAATACACACACTCAAAAGCATGCTCTCTGTCACACATACACGCATGAACAGATGCGACATTAAAGGCATAAAAATTGAGATGTCTTTCCAAACTGTCTAAACATCATTATCCTTATTTCCAAGTCTAGAAATCAATTTCTAAATCTAATCACTTTAGTACACACTGTCTCTCCACTGTTTATCATTCAACTTCAAAGCATGCAGTATTTAATCCTGTTAGTTTGCTGTTACTAAGTTGATACATTTTCTGATTTCTTAAAATGGCATGATTACGAAACATTGACTTGTTTTATTGTTTTTATAGTTGAGAAAATAGTTTTTGATGTATACTCTGGTTTAATTTTAATAATTCAACTAAGGTAATAAATAACTCAGATGGCCAGCCGATATAAAACACACTGAATAAGCACGGCCGAAGAAATAGTGAAAACAAAATACAATGCAGTTTGTTTTTACTTTGATAAATTAAAAATAAAATCAGTCATCCATAGTAGGTGAGCATGAGGCAAACATTTGTTCCATGTCAGCTGTTATTCTCCTGCATTTCATCAACAACTCGCAGATGTGGAGTAAAGCAGAGGGCATCATACTTAAAATAAAGCAAAACACAGTGTTGCTCAAACCTAAATCACCCTGTCTTTATACACCAGCTTATTGTAAAAATAATTTATGTTGGACTCTTATGGCACTTTTGTTGTGAGGCACCAGCAAGTAAACAACTTTGGTCAGACAAGCAAAGCAGAGACTCCCCAAACCTTGGCCTGCAGGCTGACCACTTCATGATCCTCCCGAAGAAAATCCAGAATTTACGGATTTATCTCATGTCTTCTTGTATTTACATATATATTCTGCCTGTTTTTTTTTAATTTTTGCGACCTGGCGATAAATGTATGTGTGTCATATATGATGTGTTTTAGTAAAAGTTCTGAATATACAGTTTAGTGTGAAAGTATGTCCTCAATCCAATACCTTACTACGTAAACAGAGCTGTGGTGGCACCGTAGATTCACCTTACTACAAATTATATGATCAGGCGAGGAAGAATCTTTAATAGTTTACGCCTACGTCTTCATATTCCAGTTAAAAACACCTTTTTTGTTGGTTTGTTCAATGCGAACTTCACACGAGCAAAGCATTTCAAGTATCAAACACTCGTTTGTAGCTCAAAGGCACTGGTGATCCCATAATATTACACGGTTGGCACCTAAGGATAAACTATCATGCAAACACAGACTTGTCTACCTCATTGTCTTTGTAACATGAGAAAGTGATTCTCTCCCTTGGTCAGAAGCATCAAAACATCGGGGACATTTTCTAAAATGTATGTCAATTGTTTGCTCTCATTTTATAACTGTCATCACTGAGGACAGACATGATATGACACACTTTACTAAATCTTTTTTTAAGGGTGCTAATCTTAAAGTGATAATAGCAAGTCAGCAGATTTAAATGCTAATTCACTCTGTCGCTAATTCAGTGAACTGCTGGCAGATGCAATTAACTGTAAAATAGACACAAACCTATTCACATCAATTGGCTAGCATAACATCACTTCATAATACAGCACAGAATATAATAATACTATTTTGAGAATGGCACTTGCACTTGTTGCCTGGGTGACAAATATGTTGTTAGTCTTTATTTACCCAAAAATTCTGCTTGACCAATCAACTGACAAACAATAGGTAACAGACAAGAGGCACTAACATATTCTGTACATACATGCATACAGCACATGCATACATACATACATACATACATACATACGCACATACTGCACAACACTTGTGTGTGGTTGTGTTCCTCGGTGGTGAATCTCTCCAGTCTCTACGCGTGTTGCGGTGGGGTTTGCTGGCTTTAATGGATGAAAGGCATTCGCTCCTTGCTGTCGTTGTCTCCCTCGGGCTCTTCCTCTTCCTCTCCTGCTTCACTGGTCTCTGTGCTGTCGCTGGCCATCTAGTGGTGAAATATTATTCAGCTATCGTTAACTGATTACTGAGCTCCCCATACAGAAAAACAGAGACATCAGACAGACGAGTGGTACAGTAAATGTGTAAAAGTGCCCTCTGATAATGGGCAACTGTATACAGGGTCTATACTTTCAATATGAGCATCTCTATACATCCGATAGTTTTTCTAGGTTTGATGTTGAGATCACCATGGAAACGACTGCTATAAAACAGGAGGAAATCCTACACACTGCCTCCTTAAGACCCTGAGTGAACCTGAAAATGTGCAGTTGGCATCAGAAATGTCAAACCTAACTATTTATCAACAACAAATGCCACACTGCAAGTCAGCCAGCACATCAGCTGTATGGTTAATTAAGCACAGAGATAGGAAAGCCTATCTCTGCATCATCTTCTCATGTTTACAGTGTTTTCTGAAAAGCATTTTCGCTATAGATGTTCTTAAAAATGAGCTCTACATTGGCTAAATAAATTAGATCAGGGAAACCACAGGGGGGTGTGGGGGGATCAGTTCTTTAATAACTTCTTGGAACTCCCCTAAATTAGTTCTATATTATGCGTGCTATTACATCTGTCAATTTATTGTCATATTCCTCCTCTTTCCTCTTCCTCCTGTCATATAATACTTTCTGCGCTGTTTTGTCATTAATATTGATCTAATCTGGCATCCAGGTTGATCAAATCAAACTAAATGAACTTTCTTACCTTAGTCTTACTTTTATCTAGTTATACTGCTGGAACTGTAAAGCATACTTTCATAATGTGTTCAGTGTGATATTTTAAGCATATAAAGTGTCTGTTAGGTCTCCTGTTCAATTTATAAATGGTATTTTAAGTTTTTTTTAATATTATAGGATGGAATACAGACTGTTAACTTAGCCTAGTGACTCTGAAATCAATTCATCAGCCACTTTTACTGTAAAAGATGTAAAGTGCTGTTGCATGAATCACTGTGAAAATTGTAAATCTTTGTACAATTGCGCTTAAAACTCCTTTAACTTACCTAACCTTAAGATCAATCCTTATTGAGAAATGGGGCCCAATGGCCCAGCTACTTAACAATACTGCCTATTGATGTATGCTTTCTTATAACCTCTATCCTTCAATTAACTAGGAAAAAACACTCTAAAAATGTTGTTGCTACCAGAGGGGTGGGAGTTTTCTCAACATCCAGAATGAGTTTTCCTATGTTGCCTCTGTCATGAATTCTCTGCATGGCCTCTTTTACCTGAAAATAAAACACAACAATTAACTTACTTTCAACAAGCATCAAATCTGATATCACAAATGAAATATCTCTTATTGCTAACATCTAAAAATAGCAGGACTGTTTTGAGAAATCTAAAAAACACAAATAAAACTGTAAGGCGCAGTTGGATTCATCCATACAAACAGATTAATATTAATTTTGGTTGAGTGATTTTAATTTAGTATAAGATCAATTTGCTTATTTCTTCTCTGTGGTCAGCGTTGTTTATTTAAACCAACAAAGTCAGAGAAGCTCTAAAAGTTCTTGTTATGAAACAGTATTGGGCTGGTACTGCATCTAAGTCTAATTTGGATCATTTTATAGAAAGACATAAAGCGCCCAGTGAACCAAAGTTCACCAGATTTGACATTTAACATTTGCCTTATAACTTTTCACTTCTCCTCATAACTGACACAGAGATTTTGACAATAAAAGCTCTCCAACAGGAAGCACGCTGTAACATTAAATAGACATTTCAAAGCTCCTGCTGAAAAAAACTTTGTCAATTGAATCCACACAAAGACACTTTTGCAATAATTTCCTGGTCATTACAGACACAGAGCCACTTTCTCAGAACAGCTATAATCTAAACTTACTCTGTGAGAAAAGTTAATAGCCTTAATGTTGGCTGAATGATGCTGACTCACCCTGCTGGGGAAGAATATATACTGATGAACCACCTTTAGACTGGCAGGGTAGAGAGGGCTCTAATAACACATAAATTATGTGAATAATAAACGTTTCAGCTGCTTCTTGGAGGACAACATACTGTATATTCTCATACAATTTTAACGAGAGTCACATCCTGCAAAAACAAATTATTTTAATATTCACTTTCTTCCTCAATCCTCAGCTCTGAAAAGACATAATATTCTCCTGTAGATGTTTATTTTGTTTCATTTATGCGAGTATGAAGTCAGTATGAAATAACTTAATGCTAATTGTAGTTAGGATTATTTATTGAATACTTAAATGTAACATGAGACACAAACCTCTGCCGACCAGACACATGGTTCTAACACAGTGTTGGGCTTACTCATCTTCTCCCACTTCTTCTCAGCTCCCATCTCCTAATTACCAGACTCCCTTTTTAAAGCAGATTTTGGCAGTGAGACTTTTCATTGTTCATGACAGTAGAAAAATATAAATTCAGAATAACCTAAACGGATAGTAAAGCAGAAATTATGTTTATTTAAAAAAAAACTATAAACTGTGAACAACATTACAGATTTAACCATGACTGACTCATCAAGTCTGTTAAATTGATATAGGACAGTATTGTTTAACACCTAGATACGCTGCAAACATTTTAACACGAGAAAGCGTGCAGGCAGGGTTTTTAATCAGTAAGCGCTCAAAATGAAGGCCGGGCTTCTGCTATCAGGGAGAACACCTGTCCACAATATGTTTTATTAGGTGACATTTTGTTCAAATTCAATAAACCTCATCCCAGTGATACTGCTAGGTGAACATAACCGGGTGAGACAATATGTCAGGATCTTTTAAGGAGGTGTGATGTGACCAGTTAACTGTCAGCTTAAGAAAGTCAGAGCTTCGGTCCATATTGTCAAGTGCAATCTGGTTGCTATAAGCAGGGTGGTGGAGGAATGGGAGAAGCGGGGCAAGTGCAATCATTTTCAACACCCCAATGATCACCTCATGGTAGAGTCAAAGTGGAGTCTACATGGTTTGAAATGACTGCATGAAAATAGTGAATATCCAATCATGATGTGATGGTTGGGGCAATAGTGCACTGTACACTGACTGGGGCTTCAAAACTATGTTTGGCAACCGCTCAAGTTGGCAGCTCCAAATGGCACTGAGAGGTAACTGTTTGAATTGTGCATATTTTAAAACCCAGAAATCATATCTGATTGTGTAACAGCACATAGCATGCTCATGTTTACCAACATGGCAAGTCTAAAATCATGTGACTCAAGCTTTAACTCGATAGCTTTCATGAGGGTAGTTAATACTTAACCTTTTCACAACTTTGGGCCATCTGTGGCTCACCATTGCCCATACTTTTTGTGACTCCTTGTCACCATCTAGTTGGCAAGAGGATAATAAAAGTAAAGTTTGTTAAAAGCTATCAGACCTTACAAACTATTTTAAGGGCACTACAATTGTACCATTATTGTGATTCTGGTTTTACTGCGAAATTTTCTCATCTATGTCCAACAACAATCTCTACGTCCAACCACATACCTAGACGATTAAAACTGTAAACAATGAAACATCAGTGTTACTCATTAAAGCTTGTCTGAATCAATTGTGTAGAGAAAAAAAAATCACACATCACAAACGATTACTCAGGATGCCATATCTTGCTTTCTCATTACAGTCCACACAAAGACACAACTGAATGTGCCTCTTTGTCTGGAAGCCAACGTGTCACAAACATTCATCTGCTAAAAGAAATAGCGGAAATCAAGCCAAGAGCAAAAATAGGTCAGAAAAGTGTCCATCACTTTGCTGCAGAAGAGAGGGGATAAGATCCACTTTTATTGTAGGTGTAATGGGATTGTCCTGGTTTTTCAAACAATCACTGTGAGATACTGTATGTAGATTCACTTTTATTTTTTAGTATAGCATTTACCTTGGGACTCCCAGGTGAAAGAGAATTGATAAAAAGAAAATTCCTAACTAAAACTGCTGGTGGTCCAACAACCTCCTGTTATTCTGTTTCAGTCACGCACATTCTCCAACTTTCCATTCCAGAAAAAAACAGGCTGCCTTGGTCAACATGTAAACTAACGCCCTCTGATTTCTCCTTCCAGGCGTATCAACAAATGAGACAGGCTGTGCCCCCGAAACTACATCCCACGCCATCCTCCCCTCTAATAAGATTCTTCACGGGCAATGGCTCCAGTGAATGGCTGGAGCAATCTGCCAAAGTTTTACTGACAATAGTACAGGGGGAGTTTCCCATGAGAAATGAAAATCTGAAGACAGCAATCATTTCATCAACATATTCTCTCTCTGACTGTAGAGATAAAGTTCAGGATTACTTGTAATCAGCTTCTTGTGATATTTTATTGCACTGCCTCACATTTTATCTGAATTCTTGGAGCATTTTTGGTTTTGTGAAACAAATTCCAAACATTTCACTTGTAAAGACAGAATATGTGTTAGATGCATTCGGATATCACTGATGGGAACAATTAGGCACTCTCAGGTTGAACCTTATGCTGAGGAAATGGCTGTAACTTAAGTTGTAATGGTACCATAACTCATATGTAGCTACTGGAAATGGAGATAAAACCTCATTACCACAGACAGTGGCTTTTACCCTTTTGACTCTACGGTTGTGGCTCATAAAAGTTATAAAGTATTGCCTGCTGCCAAGGATAAACCTTCAATAGACCTTTTTCACAGCAGACTTTTTTTCATGTTAAAGCAGGAAAAGCACAGGTGTAATTAAACATTTTATTTCATTTTAATTGAACATTAAAAACAACTGCATTCAGTTTAGGTGAGCTAGCTATTGTGCATGCTGACTCACTGGCATACCTTACTGGTACACTTGCTGGAACAGCACCAATTTTTTTTTTCAGCTGCGCTTTTCCGTCTGTTACAATCAAAATGTCTGCCGTGAAAAAGATCTATTATTTATTTGAAGTACAGTGACATAATTTTTAGTTTTTGGTGCAATAGTACTCCAGTTTAAACGGCCCTACACAACCACACAGGTGTTTTCACTCATTCCGGCTAATTAGACTACTGCTTAGGTTGAAGTTGGACGGAGCTATGTCAGAATTACATGGTGTCACCAAACTTCATAAACCAATAAGAATAATAAAGGTGTAGCCTCTCCCACCTCAGGTGCAACAAACCTAATCAAGCAAGCACAGTCTGTACAAGTGCTGTCTCAAATCGCGTACTTCCGTACTTACACTTAATATTTTGAGTGCACACTGACAAGTATGGCAAAATGCAGTGTACTATAAGTACCCGGATAATGTACTCATAACGGTCAGAAATTTTAGTGTGGAACGCTGCACACGTCTCACCCTCAACGGTCGCCATCTTGGCTACGTAGCGGAAGGGGAGGGACCACCAACGTATAAAAATGGCGGTTATGGCTAAAAGCAAAAACAAGTTCATTTTTCATTCATTTTTAATATAATTGAATTGAAGTCAAGTGAGCAAACAAGCTGGCAGATATTTCGGCAATCGCGGTAAATGTTGGTGATAATGCTCCACCCGGTTGCAATCTGCCAGTAAAAAGAAGAAGACGACGCAGTCAAAGGCTGCGATCGTCATTTCCGGTAAGTGCACAACAGCAGTATTCGATTTGAGACGACACTACCCTGTCAAAATTAACGCACTACACAAGTCAGTACACAGTGCACACAGTATACTGCATGTAAGTGTGCTAACGGAAGTACACAACTTGAGACACAGCTTAGGGCTGTCGCCTTTTAATTCGAAATTCAAATTTTCACCAGAACATGGGAATTTTCAACCTGTAATGACCTGTTCGAATTCAAAATTCACCATCTATAAGCACAGTAGTTTGCCTTGTGGTCCAGCAGAGGAGCTATCAGTCAACTAGGGTAATAAAAAAAAAAATGGAGGACACTACCGATCACTACTGACTGGATAATCACGACACAGAAGCTTGCCACCCAAGAGGAAAAGGAGGCACCAGAAATGAGTGGAGCAACATCAACTGTACAATCTTGTCTCAGTGCCTCAAGACACTTAGTGCAGTTATATGACACCACAGCAAATTAAGTGTTAGTTTCAATTTGTTTGAACTGGACTTATTGAAAAAGTGACATCCCCACACAGTCCTCAGTCAGGAATGGTCTTATCAGGCGAATAAGTGAAAACACCTGTCTACCCTACACCCTGCAGTTAGAGAGTTAGAGTTTTCCATTAGGCCAAGGTGCCACCTGGGATGTGAAGAGCTAAGGGCCCACAAAAGGGTCTTGTAAAAAAGAGGAAATCAAGAAGCAAATTGGTAAACTTTCAAAGGTAACATCTTTGTCTACTTGTCTATCTGTCTGAGACAGTCTAGCCCTGACTGTCTCATTAGTTGTGGTCTCAGAGAAACCATAACCAATGAGGCACTAGACACTCTCAGACAGACCACAACTATCCCTGTATTCAAACGTCCCAATGGATTATAAGATACTGACAACTGCAACAGGTACACCAGCTGTGTCCTGGCCAGGCTCAAGATATAAGCAAGTGCACACTGCAACACTACTTATTGATGAGAAAAAATGCTTTGGCGATTTCATAAAAATAATACACATAACACAGCAACAAGATGATGCTACTGTACCACTAGCATTGAATGAAATATCTTCACTGTGTTCTCTACAATGGCCTATAAGCTGATCCAAAGCCAATAATGTAAATAGCGTGATTAGAACAGGTGTGCATCTACTGTACAAAGATTCCCCAGAAATGGAATGGCCACAGTTAAAGGGACACTTGAAGAGTTTGTAGAAATCGTGAGTGAAGTGATTGACATATGGCCTGTCGGGATTTGTGTGGGTGTGAAATAATTGTGGAACAGGAAGATGCAACCTACCCACCATCTGTGGAAAAATGTCCTAGAACAGCTGACGGTGTCCCACAGAAAGCAGCAGTGACAAACAACAGCTTATATGCTGTCCAAGATGTTTGCATAATATCTTCTCTTAAATCTTTCCATGGCATCTCTGTTTATGTTACTACTGTGATCAGATCATTTTTAATTTGATCACCATTGACACCCCAGGCTCTTACCTCCTCCAGCGCCCATAGAGAGTCCACTACCGGCTTGATCTTCTTTTGGTCATAGAGACACAACAGTTTGTCCATCACTGATTTCACAAGACTACATTTCCCATGCTTGAAGAGGAGGTTGAGCAGCGAGAATCCTGCTATAACTTTGTTCTCCTCGTATAGTTTGATAGGGTTCACCTTCTCCACCTGCCACCACTGGAAAAAGAAAAAAAACACAGAGACATGTTCATCCCGAGTGACTCATGTGTGCGTGTGTGTGTGTTTCATTTGCCATGAAATGTTCATTGGGTAGTAACAGGTTACTGTTTCCTTCAAATGTTGATGACAGACTGCATCTCTGACTCACAGATTTTGCAAAGCTGAAGAAACTCTTTGTTTCCCCAGTTACCATGTTTGACGCGCCTGAAAAAACAAAAATAAAAGGATTGCTGTATGCTGAGCAAAAGGCTGGACAGAAGTGATTGGTCAATAATAGGCAGCCACGAAGCATGAAGGGTGAGGTGGGGGAGGAACAGTTGGCACCTTTAGACCCTTAGATCTGTGCAAGCATGCCTTTGCACATATTCAGTATAAATAAAACTAATGAATTAATCTCCCTCTAATGCCATTACTGGACTCATGAGGCTTGACAGAAACTCAAGTAATTAACAGAGATCAGATAAGAACGGTAGCTGTGAAGGGCAATACATTTCATTTGCAGGCTATGGAGTATGTTTTATTCAACTGAGCCTCACTATTTAACAGCCAAGTCCAGCTGCCAACACATTGAATTAATGCAAGACTCGCCTTTAAAGGAGTAGTTTGACAATATGGGAAATACACTAATTCGAAGATTGATAACGCTATCATGCCTGTCTGTTAAAAATGAAGCTACAGCCAGGATTTGGTTAGATTAGCTTAGCATAAAGACTGGCAGCAGGAGGAAACAGCTAGCCTGGCCCTGTCCAAAGGTAACAAAATCTGCCTACAAGCACCTCTAAAGCTCACTAATTAACACATTATATCTCGTTTGTTGAGTCTGCACAAAAACCAAAGTGTGAAAATGTCAGTTCGCCGTTTTACAGAGAGTTATGTGCCGGACTATTTCTTCACCGGGAGCAGTGACTTCCTGAACGCTTGTTGTCACCAGGCTAGCTGTTTCCCCCTGTTTCCAGTCTTAATGCAAAGCTGTCTCTTGGCTCAAGCTTCATATTTAATGGGCAGATATAAGAGTGGTATCGATCTTCCCATCTAACCCTTGGCAAGAGAGCATTTAAGCGTATTTCCCAAAATGTCAAACTATTCCTTTAAGAGCTTATATTAACTAAAAGTTGAAGCAAATTGAATAAAATTTCACTAATACACTGCAAATTTAGTTATTTCCACTTTGAAAGTACTAAATGGAAAGGCAATGGTTACATTAACACACAGCAAAAGCACAAGAATTTTCCCCACCATAGAGGATGTAAGTTCCCAAAGGCTTCAGCAGAGTCAGGCCTTTCCCTGTGTTCTCCCCACACAGGCAGTCCAACACGATGTCTACTCCCTCTGGAGAAATCCTAAAACACCGAGAACAAAGTAAAGGTGAAGTCCACTGAAAAAAGGATTCATCTAAACTAATATACATGCAGGAGTATAGTCTGAACATCAGAGCTCCAACTAACGATTATTCATTGATTATCAAAATAGTTTTGAGCTGAAACAATTAGTTGATTAAATGATTAGTCGATAGACAGAAAATTAATTGGGAACTATTTTGATAATTGATAGTCATTTTTTAAGCTAAAAAAAAAAACATTCCCCAGTTCCCATTTGAAGACATCACCTTGGGCTTTAGGAAATTGAGATTGGTATTTTTCACTATTTTCTGACAATAATCAGCAGCTTAATCAATAATGAAAATTTGTTGCAGCCCTAAAATACTTGCAGATTCATTTTGTCTATCCACTAATCACTTAATCGACTAACAGTTTCAGCTCCACTGAACATGTTGTGCAGAGTTCATCTACAAAACATTTCTTGAGCAGTTGAGATAAAGTAAAATCAGAGGCCATCTTACATACAACATACATTTACAGTGATATGGCTGCATTACCTTGTTTAGAATGTACTAAATGTAAAAGTGCAAAACATATATACATATATATGAGTCCATATATTCAGCCTGTGAGTCATACTCTGGAGCAGCTTCAGGTTTTGTCTAATCATGGATTCATAAGATATGAGCATTGATTCTCTGGAGTGTTACTCTGAGAAAAAGTTGCAGTATACAACCCACATGTTTTCTTTCTTTTGACTCTGCCTACAGTTTTCTTATAAAGAGCTTATTGATGTTTTGTAATGCCCACATTACTACTCAACAGTAACATCCTTTATATCAGGTTACAAAAAGGTTTAATGTTCTTATCGCACACAGAATCAGTCGGACAAAAAAAGTTTGCCATAATGAGACTCATTAAAGGCACGAATATGAAAGAATGAAAGGCATGTTATTATCAAGGAGTCCATAATTCCTTACTTTCTGCCTTGTGGCTCTGGACACCTGCTTGGCTAAACTGCTTGGTGGTCTTGTGATTTCCATGGTTTTTGCCTTTTGTAAAAAGACTAATTTAATTGTACTTTGCTCTTGATCCTGAGAAGAATGTGTGGGCCAGAGAGATGAAAGCCATAATAATCCACAACCATTGTTGATATGTAGGCAGAAAGCATGAAACAATCAGTACTCATGAAAAAAAAAAAAGAATCCCCATGTATTATAATCTGAAAAATATAGTCATATAGCATGTTTCATATATGTATCCTGGTTACATGACTCAAGAGTACAGCAACAAATGATAGTTAGATACTGATAAAGCTCTCTGAAGCAGAGGAGGCAGAATGGTGATGGAGTTTTCTACATAATCAAAAGCTTCACAACATCTTCAAAAAAGATTGAAACCTCACAACATAACTGCATAAAACATGTGTCATATTACATCAAATCTCAGGCAGTGTTTGCTCCAGGGTGTTTCCTTTGTAGTGCAAACTGGCAAACAGCGTGCTGTGTTGTGACTGGAACGTGTAGGGTATCAATGCTCAGCCCTAATTGGCTCGGTTGTTCCACATTGCCTTCGCCCTACACAATGCTGCTGCTCTCTGAGATGAGCGGTGCGTTGCCATGGGAACCACGGCCACACAAGACCAAATAAGGAAGCAGGTAACGTCTGCATCCTCGCACACGGCCATCTAAGCTCAGCGAGGTCCACGTTATCACATTGGTTCACATGTATAACATGCTACAGCCAACCTCTCCGATGATACCTTGAAATTCAATGTCAATTTTAACATGAACAAATGAATGTTTCGAAAACACACCATAACACAGACAAACTTTCTATGCTTACTTTTTGACTTCTTGCATATAATCAACGTTCCTGTCAAAGAGGTGAGTCACCGAGTCTCTGATGGCCGCGTGTTTGAAACATGAAGCGATCCCAAACACAGTGACATTAGGTACAGTGGAGCACAGCTGAGCCACAGCTTGACCCTGAAAATAACAAACAGTTGCAACAATTTATCAGTGCCTGAGAACACAGGGCTTAACTCTAAATATGCCAAGATCACACAAAGGCAACATTTTACACCATGAAACAATAAACAAACATTTATTAAAAATTAGATATAGTGGTGTAGAATATCTACAGTGTATTAATTATATTAAATAGAATTCCTATTTGTATAATGCTTTTGATTAAGTGGTTAAATTTAGTTATAACAACCATGTTGTTTTCGAATAATTAAGCTTTTTTTTTTGTTATTCCAAAACTTGTTCAAGAAGTTCTAGTAAGAAATAAAGTCTGGTATATATTTTCATTTTGCACTGTGACATAAACAGCAGTTATTGAGCAAATAACAGGGAACAACTTGCTCTATTTGTGGGTATGAAGGCATCAGTTAAAATGAGAGTTGGTTGAAATGGCGGAACTGGTTTTGTGGCTGTGCAATAGTCAAATAAAAAATGGACTTACTACACCACCTCCTGCTGAGTGAACCAACACTGACATCCCCTCTCGCAGATTGGCAACCTCAAAGAGCATCATATAGGCAGCCACAAAGTTCAGGGAGAACGCGGCAGCCTCAGCAAAAGTCATTTCATCTGGCATCTTGTAGACAAAATCCACTGGTGTGCAAACTACTTCTGCCCAGGCATTGTAATTCACAAAAGCCATAACTCTGTCGCCTATCTGAAAGAAACACGTTAGAGTAGCTCGATAACAAACAGGCGCTTATATGAAACAAAGCATGTGGCACTAAGGGGGAAGTTTTTAGTAGATTATTGATTAACTTAAATGGATTTCTTATTATTAGGCTTATAGCACGTCTCCAGTTTTGTTGATGCAGATTTGGTTGCTCAGAAACTGACGACATTCATTCATACATCACAGCAGTACAGAGTCACAGTCAATTTCACTAACCTCAAATCCTGTTGTGTTTTCACCCACTGACTCTACTATTCCAGAGCATTCAAACCCAGGAACAAGAGGAGGTTTTGGAGGATTATCAATAGTCCCCTGACGTACCATCAGATCCAGGAAATTCAAGCCACTGCGACAAAGAATAAATAGGACGTTACTGTTTGTAGACATTAAATCCCTCTGATTTAATATTTGAAACCATGCATCTGAACTGTCTCTAACTACTGACAGCTATTAAATCAATAATACAAATATTAAGTATAAAATGAATAAGAGATTTAGGGACTGCCCAGTACTATTCATTTCATTATTATCAGCAGTGAGTCACTGGCTATTCCACTGTGTGAATACAAGGCCAGATTCATCTGGCATTCTCTATTAAGCAATATTTTCCTAACTCTGAGTTTGCCAACACTTGGCATTGGTTCTTCTGCAATAAAGAGCTAATCAATACCTTGTAAATGCAGTTATTATCAAACAGAAATTGTGACTGAAAATGACTAAATCTGCCTGAGGAATGCTGGCTTGTCTGACAACAGTTTGTTTTTCATTTTGCTTGGTATGAATGGACTCCAGCCAGCCAGCCAGCCTCCTGCACTAGAAAAGACCTGTGGCTTCATGACTGCGATTTTTTCCAATAAGATGTGTTGTTCAGCGTCCATAGCCTACTTGTCAGAAATACTGTGAAGCGTGGGCATGCAACGTGGAGGCCAGAGCACATCACAATCCATAAGTAGCTACATATTAAATGCATCACTGGTGTAATATTATTTACCATGCTTTGACGCGGATCTTCACTTCACCCTCCTGAAGCTCGGGCATCGTCTTCTTGGTTACCCTGAGTTTGTTAAGACCTCCAAAACCTCCCAGTATCACCGCTCGCATTTCTTTGGCATCGCCGGACGATTCCACGTTTTCTGTTTCTTTCCCCACATTTTTGTCTATCATGTACTCGGTTTCCTCTGTCATATCTGCTCCTTCTGTAGCCATGTCGGAGACCTGCTGCTCTGCCTCTCCGCTCCTCCTCGGGGTTCAGAGTGATGTGGTGTGCAGCCTGTGCACAGACAGGCGCTGTATGGATGGTTATCCACAGCGGAGCCTGAAATCTCACCGTCTACAGTTTTATTCAATCACGCGGAATTTAAGCCCTGGATAATCATTTTTTCTCCACTCAAGAAGTCAAAGAGATACTGATTAATTCAACTAAAGTTTGCCATTTCAAGAATCTGGAATATAAATCACCCCTGTGTATCGCCTATGCCTGCAGCCGGCTAAAGTATGAAGTGCACCATCTGCTGGTGAAGTGTGTACTAAACGTTATCTATATTAAAGTCTGATAACGCAACTCATGCATCCACGATGCAACTAAAACCCATCAACAAGTGTGGTGCCTTCAGGTGCGCTTGGAAATATAGGGTAAGCATCGTCTCCCCTCCAACCTTCTGTCACGTCTCGTCAAAGTTGCTTGACAGGAAGCGGTGAGCTTAGTGATTGACGCTTTAGTGAATTGGAAAAACCTGACGGGTGAAAGCTGTGGTGCAACTTAACAAAGGCACAATACAGAAGCCGGGGAGTCGGACGATACTAGGCACCAAAACATTTTAAATTAAAACCTTACCGTTTTCCACCACTTGTCAAAATACCCCCATAATGACGCCATTAATGTTTGTTGGTTGGTTTGTTTGTTTTTGCCACTAGTAGGCGGAAGAAACCAAGCTAACAGACGCATAAAGTTAGCCCAGACATATTACCACTTTATAAAAGTTGTTGTGGCTAACGTGGTAACAAACAGCCGCCTAACCACTTACACATCCAGCAGAAGCAGAGTAACGTTACCGTCCCGTCAAGTTCGGACCACCGGATGAATGTAAGTCCGTTACACACACACGACCGTTAGCCGTTAGCTTTATTTGTGATTCGAATGTTCAGAGAGCTGCACCAACTGCCGAGAAAAACCCCGGTTAGCCGCTAACATCACTAGCTTTGTCGGTCTGCTATGTCTAACGTGCTGAGCAGCACACGGTGGATTTAAAGGCTGGGTTGGGCGATAACTCGTGGCTTCGTGGGATCATCTCTGCAAGCAAACCATTTCACATTACACAGCAATTTCATATGTTGATATAAAATATTGATTAGTGAGTTTAGACTTCAAGGGCTAGTGATTTGTCACACCAGAGGCTGGGCACCAACTAACACTCATCCGTGCCCAGTAGAGCCTGAACCATCATAGATTTTTAAAAACAATACTGGTAATTGATATACAAGAATCCTTGTTTAAATGTAGTTAGTAAAGAATTGTGGCCATTATATAAACAGCTACTGAGCAGTTGAATAAAATATTAAAAATATAATTGTCAGTTGTCTCTGTTGGACAAAGTATGGTTAAACATTAACAATATTAGCACAAACATATCTTTGGCATTCATACACTACAGTTTATTTATCAGCCAACATATGTGCAGATACCAATATATAATATGTCAGCTGATAGATCAGCCTGGCGAATATATCAGTCAAGCTTTTAATGCTCAGAACACTTACTTAAAGTGTATTTAAGGCTTTGTCTGTGGTCAATAACTTTAATATTGCTTTAAGAGGTTGGAAAAGTAACTATTGCTGAGGCTCTTAGTTTGCAAGTGTTAACCTCCGTTTTTTTCTCAAATACTGCAAAATTGTCCCTGCTCTCCAACAGCAGCACAATGTTTATATTTTCAGTATTAATATTTAATGCAATTTGCAGAAACCCATCTTAACCAAAAAAAAAAAACAGCGAGGCCAAGCATCTCATGGCTCTTACCGACATTCATTTAACTAGATGTAGTAACTGATTCTAGTAGCCTATTCTATTTTGTTTGCAAACTTGGTTGTAAAATGTTTTTTTTAATCACAATAGCCTCTGTAGTCAATCAGGTAAGAAGTGTGTGGGGAGAAGCAGCTGCTTTTTATTGCAACTTCTATTATCAATGCATAGGTAGCATAAATATAAGGTCCATGTACTATCCAATGGTCAGTAATCAATTTAAAATCAATCAACTTTCACGGGACAGTAACACACAAACTGTGTTCACAGTGTCAGTGACATTGTAAAATAATGCTCCACAAACTGATGTTCCCCCCCAGTTTAAAACAAGGGTCTGTAGCAATTCTCCAATTTTCAGGATGGTTGTGTTTATTACTTCCTCGACTGCTTACCGCTACACCAGCATCATTATCAACCCTGAGAAGACCCCGAATTGGGAAGGAACCTACATGACTTGACATTCAGCACTTTACCAAGTCATTTTGTGCGTATTGTAGCCTTCAACAGTTTTATACATTACCTCAGAGTAGAAGATATCTCACTAGTTTAAAAAAAACTTATATTTCTTGCACATTTTACACTGTTAATGTGTAACTGCCAGAGGCAATGTCCCCCTGCATTCCTGCCACAGACACATTTACAATTATCATGGAATTAATTTACTACATATTATCCTCTTTAAAACTGTACATTCATAGGGTGAGCAAAGGACAAGGTTGTGGGTCAACAGTGGAAGGACTTTCTCTAATGTTTTGGAACATCAGTGAATATTCGCAGTCCATGCATCCCTTGAATCTCATCCTTTAGTGCCTGTGGAGGACAAAACAGCTGATGAATAAAAGTCAACGTGTACAAGCATAAACATCTACAAGTGTTGCATAAAACATGTCCACCGTAGTTAAGAGGATTATCTTATAAAAATGTCACAGGCATGGTTGACAGACAGATACGGACCATAGCAAACAAGCGCAAGTATACGTTTCAATCAGTGTTAATAAACAGAACAAAGACTCACAAAAATCCAAATTAGAGCTGTACAATATGTCAGAGCTTTGGATTATTCATTGTTTTATACTGCCACAGGTAATATGCTGGGCTGACTGTTACTGTGATTTATTTACCTGATTGACTAACTGGTGTTGTTGAACAGTCCTTTTTCCCTCGAACTCACTGGACTCTATATGGATCTCATACATGGCCCCACAGCCACCTGAAAACAGCACAGGAGCAAACAAACAACGCTGTCATTTCCCAACTGTCTGGTTTCTACACAACAGTTAGACCAGATCCACATAACAATTACTACATGATGTCTATAGTTCAGACGCATCGAACATCTATGATATATATATATATAGATATAGATATAGATATAGATATAATCCATTTGATGAAATGGTGCAGCCAGAAACACAAAAGCAATCTTGGGATTGAACGTTTTCATTCAGTGCTTCAGTCTCATACCAGTTCATCAGTAGGGGGAACTGGATGTTAAGGGACCCGCCTACTCTACTCCACCTAAAGATAAGCGTCGCTAGTTTAGACTTCACTGCTTAAATCCTAAAATGCATTTTGTTTTGATTGTGGCCTCCGGCGCCATCCTAAATACCGCGTCAATCCCCATAACCTCACGCAGCCGGTCACCTGATATGTCCACGACTTTGAGCGACGAGGCCGACGGGAACTTCTCCTTCAGCACCGCTGCGATGCGGGCCTCCCCGCCCGTCTGCGTGGACAGGCGTCTCCGCGCTCGGCCGGAGGCGACGACCTGAGGAGGCACAAACGAGGAGCGGTGAGCCGCGTCAAGCTCAGCGAGCCGCCGTCAGCGTCGCGGGTCGACCGTGTGAAAGGTGGATTTACTTGATTACTGCGAAGAGCCCGGAGAGCAGAGGTCATGGTGGCGGCCAAGCTCCGCTTACAAGACAACATCGCGAAGCTGTGGCGTCTGTTTAATCACGGGAGGTTTACTAAATCCGCACTGGTTACTTAACAAGTCACGTCCTCAGGCAGCTTCGTGTGTCCCGTTCATATGACGCCAGACATCCGGGTACTTCACGGGTCCCCTCCCCTCCCTTAAAATAACCACACAGTCTATGAAAATAACATACATAATAAATAAAAAATAAATCACATATAAGTATAGTAACCACTAAGAAAAAAAACTGGATTGATTAAGGGATTATTTTTGTTAATAATAGCATTTCTAATCACAGAATGCTGTGTGTGTTTTCGTGTTTCATAGGGGTATTTTGACCCATAAAAAAAGTCATGTATGCTTAAAAATCAAAATTTTATACTTGAAATGTCACATTAGGGGAAATTGTGAAGTATTAATTAATAATCCTGGGTGTACCCCGCCTCTCACCCAATATCAGCTGGGATTGGCTCCAGCCCCCCGCGACCCTCTGAGGATAAAGCAGTATAGAAGATGGATAATTAATAATGTCAATAAATAATATATGGGATCTAATGGTGACTGTACACTGACAGTATATAGAAATACAAAAGACAAATGTGCCAAGTCTAAAAACTGTGAATTATATCATTTGCTCCTGTTAAAATGTATTATTATATGAGGAATGTGCAACGTTTGAGCCCATATTGGCTGTTTGTCAGATACAGAAGAGGCAAAATACACAAAACATTGCCTGTTCATATGCAAAGTATACATAATTGTCGTTAAACTGTAGTTAAACACAGGTGGAACTAATAACATTAACGATGGCTCAGTTCCAATAATTGTCCCGGTGAGTAAGTTATTCCAGTGAGCTGACATGCACAATAAGCCTTTTTCAGAGAACACATGTTGACTTAACACAGCAGGAAAAGCACAGGTGTTACTGATAACATTAACATTGCTCTGTTCTGTTCAATTGTTCCAGTAAGACATGACAGTGTGACAGTGAACCGGCATACACAATACCAGGACCCTGAAACTAAAGCAGCTAAATGGAAATTTATCAATCATTAATTTTATTCTTTACACCTTTCCTACTGTTACATGTAAAAATGTCTTCTGTGAAAAAGGCCTACACCAGAACCCTGGAGCTGGCATACCTAAATAAAATGCAGTCGTTAATATGTTATTAGTAACACCTGTGCTTTTCCTACTATGACAACGCAAATGTCTGCCATGTAAAAGGGCTATTGATCTTTCCATTTAGGGGAATTTATCATAATAATAACATTTCAACAAATGATTTTATAATGTTTAGTTAGGGAGTTAACCCCATGTAAAAGTAAAGGCTACCACCTTTTAGCTTTAATGTGTTTTGGTTCAACCTTCCATATCAGTCTGAACAACAACAGGCCCATGGGACAGTTCAGATTGACATTTTCATGGTAGGAACAGGTCTGAACGAGAAGCTTATCTCACTCTGCAGGTTGTGGACCCCTACATTAATGGAGGCAGAGGAGCAATTAGTGGCTGTTGACAGTGGGCTGTAGTGCCTTTTCACTACAGGCCTGAGCTTTGTTTGTGCACAAGAACTATGGGCAAAACACAAAGCTGAGTTGCTGACGTCAGTACCCTTTAAAGACACGATGCTACCAGAGAGTCTGAACAGTGCACAGGTGCAGAGATGGAAAGCACCACCTTCCCCACACTGACTTTGATGGTTCTCTTCCTCAGCTGGGCTTGTTGTGCTGAGGAGGATACAGAGGCTGTATCCTGCCCAGAACACCAGGAGGGTTTTGACGGCTCTTGCTACGAGTTTGTGGGTCTGCAGCAATCCTTCCTCAGTGCCCAGGGATGGTGTGAGCGAGGTGGAGGACACCTAGTCTTCATCCTGAATGATGAAATGCAGCAGTTCCTTCAGCACCACCTGGAACCGGGGAAGGACTGGTGGATCGGGCTGGCACCTGCAGCTCCAAACCTTACACTCGACTCTGCTGCCACAGAGGGTGAGAGGGCATGTGGGCAGGGGAACCAGAGTAGACACTGCATGACTTCTAATGGCTTTATGTAGATTTTCAGTGTGTTAACATGTATGTGAGTGCTATGATGTAGGTCAGCTGTGTCACAAGTGCTAAAGATTATTCATAAAAGCCTGTAGATGTCTCTGAAACATATACCATTTCAGTAACAAACATTTTAAGTACTTTACTGCATATATGAACAACAAATTTGATATATCCAATAATTGAGTAAAAGATTTCAGAAATTAACATTATGGCCTAAACTGCTATCTCATTAGCCAGCTTGCATGTCCATTGTAAAGATCTGTATTGTCTTTGTTTACCGACATTTGTTAGAAGACTGGCACATCTGGATATCTCCCTCAAGCAGCAGGTCTAATGAGAGATATTTCTCATTCATTTGAACTTGTCAATAGGCTTGCTGTCAAGTGGCCTGATTTACAAACTTATCTTTATTTTCCTTCACAGAGAACGAGTCTTTATCATTCATTCACCCTGTCACCAGCTCAATCTATTGCTTTGTTGTTTTATGGTCCCTAAATTGCACCATAACAATTAACTTACCAGGAAGAAAATATACGGAGAACGGCCTTGCCTTAACATCTGTGGTGATAACATTTTCTGCAGCATTTTGCTTGAATAGCAGAATTTAATTTTGATCAAATTTAATGGTGTAATTTCTTTTTTTGGTCCTTTCCCAGGTTCCCTTGCGTGGCTGGATGGCTCAGATGTCAGCTATAGTAACTGGGTGAACATGCCAGATGCACAAGCAGCCTGTGGACACATCCTGAGACATTCAGGCTTCCAGTGGGAAGCGGCAGGAAACTGTAGCCAGGAACTCAACTTCATTTGCCAGTTTGGTATGCACTCCTAGCTCAATAAATCAATGTATAGCATTAAACTTGTGTTGTGTTTGCTCCCAGTGTATAATTCTTGATTTTCTTTTCTCAGATTCTGGCAGATCTATCGCATGTGATGGCCAAAATGCAACATTGCAATGTGGTTCTGGTCAAGTTATAGAGATAGACGACAGCTTCTATGGTCGAAAAACAATTCACTACTGCCGATCCAAACTTACAGCCTCGCCCACATCCTCCCAGGAGGAGTGCAGCTGGATAGATGTGATAGATTCTGTAACAGGTATTGTGAATTATATAAAAGTATTTTTTCATTTGCATGACATATAAAATGTAGAGAACCAGCCTTTTTTTTTTTACTTTTTGGAACAACCTGCTCACATCACTACATTATCATTATTCAAAAAACATCTGAAAAAGACCCTAATTAGCAAAGATTGATAACACTTCATGGTTTTCATTGTAATGCATCTCAACTTGTAAACACATTTCTATCAATTTTGTATTACTGCTTAGTCTTGAAATTTTTATTTTTTTACGCAATCTTTGTTTCTTTTTCAAGTATGACTATTGATATTTCATGGGGGTGTGTCTTCATAAGCCATTTTTGGCTTCTAACCTCTCCTGCACAATGTTCAAACTTTTTTATATATATGTTCAAATAAACTAAACTAAACTAATACAAAAAATGTATGTATAACAGATCTGGTTTCTCCTCATTTACGTAACAAATTATTTACTTAACTTGGTACCTGATACTTTGCTATGACTGAGGGAACAATTCGTTTAAAAGCTTATTTGTATTTACCGTACTTTGAGATCTACTTAAAGCCGTTTTAACAAAAGGGACATATAAAACATGCTAACATCACCACAAACTACGTTTTGTTCATGCTTTCTGTCAAACACAAAAACCATGATTGCCCTTTGACTGCAGAAAAGACATTAGGCCAAACCCCTTGTAGGAGCTCAATAGATAGGGCTTTGGGGTAAATATACATTCACATTCAAATCAGTCTGGGTTTAGTTAGGCTAGAGGAGGTCATGCAATTACTAAACAAATAGTTGGTGTTTCTCCTTATTGTTAATACACCTCTTTAAAGAGCGATTAGACTCTCTCATTAGAAGGTTATAGAAACACCAGTAAGATTAATTTTAATTTAATAGGATGGAAATTGAACAGTGTCGTGTTTTTTTAAACCTACTAAAACAATATTTTACTTTTAATAAGTAAACTTGAAAATAATCCAGATAATATGCAACACATTGCCACTTGATTTATGTGTCATTCCAGCCCATTGCCACGGACTGCAGGCTTGCCAGGCTCCAGTGGATCTGAGCTCATTTGGTGAACCGTGTCCTGTGCTGGGGAGTTACCTGTCTGTAGAGTACCGCTGTAAACATGGTCAGATGCACAATTTGTTTTGCTTTCACTATAAGTAGACTTTTCCTATCTAAAATAATAGCATATATCATTATTATATGGAGCAGATTAGACAATATAAAATTTGAATAAATTTATTGTTTTATTGCCTTACATACAGACTTCATACAGGGTATGTGTAGTTCACAGTGAGTTTTTTGTGGTTGATGTCGTCACACTGCATGTCATGTGTTCCTCTTTTTGTGACTGAACCAAATTTCTTATCCTTGACCTTCTAGCTACTTTGCCAACAGAGCTATGTAGCCTCTCAAGCTAAACTTGCAGGTTGACTTTCATCTCACTCAAATGATTGCCTCGCTGGTGTAATTAGCAGAGCGAACTTAGATGAACTGCACTGTTATATTTATTATAACAACAGGAGTTCACTCCAGGATGCATTATTTAGTGATGAAAAATATACTGTTTCCATGATTCAAATTAGCGCTGTGTTTTCCTCTCAGGACTCCACTTGTTGATCAGCAAGCTGGCGGCCGTCTTTGATAATGTCACCATCACTGTGAAGTGGCTCCTTTATCCTTTTCAGGGAAACCTCACGTGCACACTGAATGCTGGAGATGGCCACAGTATTGATCCATACAGCCCAGTAGAGTGAGCAAGACTTTGCATTCAACCAGATAGATAGATAGTTTTTATTTAATAACTGCATATAAGTTCTGTGTTTAACTGTATTTAAGCTTTTACTTTACCTGTCTCACAGGATGGAGAGCACTGTGATGCACAATTTCCGCCGTCCCGGTGTTTTCATGGTTGGAGTGGAGTGCTCTACCAGTGACTGGCATGTTACAGCTCAGAAAGCCATAACCATTCAAGAGCCTGTTGGAGAGTTTGGTGTCATTAAGTGCTATGGCGGGAACATGTCAACAGATGGCACTAAATGCAACACGCTTCATGGTAGGCCTGTTCAGATCCAGGTTATGGTAGCAGCAGGTGAGTCAGTCTAACACTGTAGGGGATAAATGCTTCCAGTAAATTACTTCTCAAAAAATACAGAATAATTTAATTCCCTTTTTTCTATAAATAGGTACAAATGTTTCCTACACAATCCAACATGTAGGCCATTTGGTTGCAAACTCATCAGTGGACCAAGGGATCACACCCCACAACATTACACTGAATGTAGGTGTGGTGGAGAAGCTTGGACACGGCTGCCACAACCTGACTCTAACTGCCTCTAACAACGTCACAGCCCGCACAGTGCCCACTGATCTGGAGCTGTGTCTGCTGGAGCCTGTTGAAGGCCTGCAGGCCTCGGTGATGGCAGAGGACGACGGGTGTCCAGACTCTACCGATCTCATCATTGGTGTTTCGTTGGAGCGAGGAGCCCCTGTGCAGCTGCTCTTCACTCTGACTGGAGCCAGGGACACTCTCTCCGAGACCAGAGACATGCTCAATGGCAGCTTACAAGCTTATACATTCTCCAGCCCACTTGAAGGTACTTACAGCTTAAGCTGTACTGTAATTAAATGAAAACAGTCCCCCATAGTGTATAATACATGTGCTCAATGTTCTTAAATACAACCTCTTTTGGTAAAGGATTGTTGAAGGTGAAGGTACGAGCCATGAATGCCTTCTCTGACTCTGATGTGGACGTGGACTTAGAGAACATGCTCCAGGCTTGCCAGAATTACTCTGACCGTTCACCAGATGAACATGGAAACACAGTATGTAGATTTGCATCAAACAAAAGCGATCTGTGCACTTTTGAAATGTATTTCACCTGATATTAAATCATAAATATGCACAGGTGTTTGTTTCTGTTACACACAATGACTTTGTTTTCATCTACAGACAGGAAATATGAGTGTCGACTCTAATGACTTGAAAATAATTGCTACTCCAGACACTTTGGTGGACTACACTCAGAGTGTCACACTGAGCATAACTGGAACTGAATCATTACCCAGCAAAGAACTCACATTTGAATGGAAATGTAGTAAGTACACCGATTAATTCACCACTGAGCATTATAAATTAGTTTGTTTTCAACAGTTAAAACATAATTAAAGTAATTACAGGGCGTGAACACAATTAGAAGAGCATAGACAATCCAAACCAATAACCTTTTAAGAACAGTGAAGCTTTAAATGCTCAGTGTTTGTGACCGTGATCAGAACATTTTCATGCACACTATGAGTCCTGTATTTACTCTTATCCTGATTTTGATCATATTCAGGATAGCTCCCTGTATACACGATTCTAACAGTATCCAGGTTTCAGATCATTCGGCTGCAAGTGTCTTTGACTTGTCTGTCTTATTTTTGTACCAACTGAGACTGAGTTCCCTCAGCAGTGCATGATCCCAGTTTGGTCTGTGGCTGTCTGGACACTGCTGTATTTTTCACACAACTGGATTTGGTTTCCCCGACTTACCAATGTCCAACTTTCACTTGCATTTAAGCAGTGCTGGAGTCAGACTTTCAGTTTCATTTCAGTGTAGTTCACCATTACAGCTTAAATCATCATATTTTGATCAGAATGATCAGAAACCTGTCACATGTCTTCTCATTTCACAATATTCTGGTACTCCAACTAGAACTACTCTTGTTTCTCAAAACCAGGATATAGGCTTATCTAAATTTCTGAAGCCAGGAGATGATGTTTACATGTTAAACAACAAACACAGAACCACCAAAAACCTGATCATAGCTGGGACACTAGTGCGCATGTAAACAATTAATTCAATTGGATGGAAGTTTCTGAAGTTGTAGTCAGCTGTGGTGTTTTACTGGGTTGCATTGTGTTCTTGTTATTTTGTCCATCCCCTGTAAATATGCTATAATGACACTGTGATTCATGATGTTTGTCTTCATACAACAGCACTGCAATCTCTTTTATTGTCTTATTTTAAAGTTCTGCCTCTGCTTCTTTCCGTACAGAAGGAAACTGCAAATGCAGAAACAAAACAAAGGATGAAACTCATGTTATCGAAAAAGACTGCCTTCCAAACCCCTTTGATATTTTCAGTTACACTTTAACTGTGAGGAGCACAACCTGGTTTAGGAAATGGGTTGACCTTGCCTCAGCTTCAAAGTGCATCACTGTTTCTCCAAAGGAATTCACAAACATCACCATCAGGTAAAAGGGGACCATTTACAATAAAATGCTCAAATATCCTCAAAATAATAATTCTGCAGGTTGTTGGCAGGGGTTGACATACAACATTTTTTTGCAAAGCTCCCCACATGCTCTTGAAAATAGAATGCAAAAGAATGAACTAAATTCACAGGACAACTTGACAACTCTGAAAGTTTGGGTTTTAGAATTTAGGGACCAAATATTGGGATTAGGAGCCACAAAATGTTGAGAAACTCTGCAGTAAAGACAGGTATTGGAATAGGTTATAGTTATAGATTTACTTTTATCTTTGCAGTTGTGATGATTGCGCTTTGATAACTGTGAACGACCAAGTAAAGCTAAGACTGAGCTGTGTGACAACGTGCCCAGATGTAGTTTGGTATATTGAGGACCCCGAACCTTTGACGGTAAGTCTGAAACTGCACTTAAATTGATTTTAAGCTGTGGCATAAATCATTGTTAACTTATGATCTTTTCCCAGGGTGACCTCAAAAAATGTTACTCCAAAGCAGGAACAAGGCGACCTATTGAGAGGCAGGATGGCAACACTGAATATGTTGTACATAGCCAACATCTGAAAGCTTCAAGGGACACATTGCACAACATCACTGTGATTGCTTATGGTGCGTTTTCATCCCATAGTCAGTCATAAAGCCCTTTTCAGTAATGCAGGATTTTTAGATATAGATTAAGGGTTAATATAAATAGGGATTGGGGCTCTTTTTGAACGCCTTTTGAAACCCAGTGCTTTGTTCAAAATTACATATTACTTCTTTTGCTTAAACAGAAATAAAGTTTTTCCAACTTCTGGCTTTGAAAGAAGCTGATCAATTGATTTACAAAATGGATGTTTTTCTTTTTTACAGGCAAGAATGAGGCAGGTTTTGCCAAGTACACTTTTCCAATACCAGGTCCAGGGCCCACTGAACCACCTGCAAACTCAGGAGTGACAACTGATGCACCTGCAGACCTCAGACCCCCCTCATGTAGCATCTCTCCGCTGTCAGGAACAGTTCTCGATGCTTTTGACATTACCTGCAAAGCAAGCTCTTTCTGCTCTACAGGCTGTTTGTATTGCTTCAAGACAGACACAGGTGAGATTGTGAACTATTGTGTCTTGATTTAGTTCACTTTTAAACAAATAGAAAAGCTCTGTCACGAGGCAGAAAGAAAGAAAGAGAAGGAAGCAGGAGGAGTATTAATCTGTTGAGAGGAAGTGAGGAGAAGGCAGAACAAGGTTTGCTGATGTTAGAAGCAAAGGAGTTGAAATGACAGCAGGTTGCTTTAGCATCTGAGACAGACATGTTGCCATATAATTTGTGTCAATTAGTTGCTTTATGCATGTTATAAAGGTATCCCAGAGTAGGAAAAGTTTTGAATTTGGTTTGTGAGACTGAGATTTAGGCTATTTAAAATTGTTGCACATAAAGTAAGCCCCTCGCATGAACCACAAAACTAATGTAGATTGAGTTTGTTGACAATGGCTGAAGTTTGAAAGAATGCACTTTACTCTAGAAATGAGTGCCTGTGATTAAATTTAATACTTTGGCCATTTAGCAACCTGTGTGCAGATAAACAATCACAATCATAACAGTTTTACTAAATCGTCTCTTGTCTTTCAGGCAAACATCTGCGCTGCAGTAATGCACATGAGGTGAAATCTGTCTTCCTGCCTCTCGGAGATAAAAACAACAATTACAGTTTGTCTGTTGTGGTGACTGTGAAAAATAAAAATGAGAAAGCCACCACAACTGTCTCCACTCAGGTTTGTCATCTACCAGTAATCATGCATCTTAGAGAAAGAAGGTGGATTAGAGAAATTAAAATTGGAAAAACAGGTTGTCCATGTCAAGGTCTTTAGATAATTCAGAGTGACTGTTTATGTTCCTCAAGGTACGGAAAAGCAGCTCCAGTAACTCTGTGGAGGCTCTCCAGTCTGCAGTGGAGGATACTGTGAGTCAGTTAGAGCAGCAGGGTCTGCTTTCTGCTGAGACACTGGTGCAAATATTTACTTCAGTTTCTGATATGCTGAATACAGAGGCCGGCCCAGATCAGAATGATGCAAGGAGGAAGGTAACAGAATGCGGCTTGTGTTGAAGCTGTAGAGGCTGATACACTGTACATTTATGAGGCTTATGACTTGTGTTGTGGGTCAAGTGGAGAGCAGCATGATGTTAATCAGCACTTCCTTCTCTTTCAGCTCAGAGAGCAAATGTTGACCAAAATGACCACAGTTCTGCTGGACTCACCCAGCAACACAACTCAGGAAGTGCAAGTGACAGCCAGAGCTGTGGCTGGACTCACCCAGCGCCCGGACGAGCTCAGTCCCGCTGCTCAAGTACAGTACAGCAGATCAGTACAGCAATATCAAAACTATTTCAATTTATAAATTACATTTCAAATAATCTACAGATGTCCATTGTAAGAAAATTAGTTAACAGACAGCACTTTTTAAATAGGCAATAGCAATACTTGATAGTAATTTACAGCAATTCAAAATGTTCTATCAGTAAATTACACACTGTAAGAGCGTTGACTCAGAAGTAAATGAAATGTTCGTTGATAAAAATGTGTTGCTCTTAGTTTAGTACATGTTCATCAGCTCTTTGGACACAGATCAACTCTAATCTTTTCTGTTGTATTTCCTCTCTCTCAGGAAGAAGCGGGTTCATTGTTGGTAGACCTCAGCTCCTCCCTCAACGCTATCAGTGTTAATCAGGACGGCGGAGATGATGGAGAAGTTGTGCAAGCAGCTACACCAATAGTTGAAGCAGCCAGTAATATTTTGAATGTTTCATCAAATGTAAGGACAAAACTGTTGTTGCTAAAGATCTATTTTTCCTCAGCTCTCTGTGCTCTTTACCAAACAAGATATAATATGTTTTTCTCAGAAAAAAGTCTCAGATTTTCTTCTTACTGGGATAAACAATGTTCAAAGTGCTTTGCTGAATAATAAAAAGCTGAATGGAGACCCTGCCATCATTGATTCTGGTCAGATCAGTGTGTATGTCAACAGGTAAGAGATGCCTGACACCAGCTAGAACATGTACTAGAATAAACTACGGTTTGCTGAAGTTACTAAGATAATTCTGATTCTGCTTCCTGCAGAGTGTCTCCAGAAAAGATGCAAATGCAGGATATAAACGTTCAGAAGAACAGCTCCTCCAGATTTTCCTTCCCCACACTGCCTGCTCATATTGTCTCTCCAGAGGAGCCAGTGGATGTCAGAGTAAGTGTGCGCACAGTAGAGGGACATGGAAACATTTACAGTAAATGTAATGTTTGTCACCATATTGTGTCTATGGCCCTTTTCAAGTTGTGTTGTAGTCGTGCAAGTCTGCGTTGATCTGGTCAGTATAAGGTATGGTTTTCCTTATTGTTGAACATCCATAATACCAGGACCAGTAAAAAAAAGGCAACAGTAAAGTAGTTCATACCTTATAGATAATGACGTTCTTATTTGGATCAGTTACAAATCTGCCTCCTTACCTTTAATGTTTGCACTCTCTTGGGTCAATGCATGTAATTTTGGAGGAGAGAAGCATTGTATCTCAAAACTTTGTTAACACCTGACGTCATCTATAACTACAGAACCAACAGAAAAAGACTGAATAAAGTAATCTGAGTCACAGTTTTGCACAATTTGTTTTATTTATATATCAGCGTATGCGTGCTTCCTTCTAGATGATGAGTTTTGAGACGAACCCGTATTCTTGGAAGGAGGACAACATCACAGGAACTGTAGGATCCGTCTCTCTCACCAGAGCGAACGGCACTGTCATTCCTGTAGAGAACTTACCTGACGAGATAGAGGTAATATTTATTTTTAGTGATACTTTTAGTTACTTTACTTTGGATAACATTGGTAGACTGTTCAGAATAATGTGTTTTCTGGGTTTTCAGATTCTCTTGCCGAGGCTTGACGTTGGGCAGGAGAACAGCACAGTCCTGGACCTCGCCAATTTCAGCACATTAATAATTGACGTTCCCTCGCCGGATGTAACACTGGTGCTGAAAATGGAGCCGTCTGAAGACATTTCCTTCATGCTATTCCTGGGATGTAAAGATTATCCAAATGAGGAGAATTATGTAGCCAAGACTCAGATCCCTTTAGAGAATTCCAAAGAAGGTGAAATTAAAACTTACCAGATTTACTTTTTGTAGCATACTGTACATGATATGGATGAAAGTCACTTTTAAACTATACTCAAGAGAGAGGAGATTATATGACCCTGTTGTCTACTGGTTGTCCAGTAAGGAAACATTTCCTGGATCTTCGGACATAGGTCTATTTCTCACAAACACAGGAACATTAAAGTAAAGTGAGTTTCCATAGTTGACAGACACATGAACTGTTACCAAATAATTCCATCCCTGTAGCGACCAGTGTCTGGCTATAAACTCATGTGAATTGATATCATGATGAGAGAATTTTCAAGATACGTACTGCATGTGTGTGTTTTTATATATGAAGATATCTGTCCTTTTAACACAGAGGAAAAATATACCTGGGTGCTGAGTCCCAAAGACAGAACAGGAGATGTTGGAGTGCACTACCTTGTTATGAAGCCCATTGTAGAGCCAGGCGTCAAATCCATCAATGCCACTGTCACTGTCATTTCTATCGCTGCCCAGTGCAAATACTGGAATGAAACTGAGTCTTCTTGGAGTGAAGATGGCTGCAGGGTGAGTAAAAAACAACAACAACACACACACGGCCACAGTGGTTGCATCAATACATCCTTGAAAAGTGAGATGTGAAGTTTGACTGGCTGGTTTTCTTTTTTTTTTTTTTTGTCCCTACAGGTCGGTCCACTCACCACGCCTTTGGTCACTCAGTGCCTCTGTAACCACTTAACTTTCTTTGGCAGCTCCTTCTTTGTCATGCCGAACTTGGTCGATGTGTCACGCACCGCAGAGCTTTTTGCCACGTTCACTAACAATCCGGTGGTGGTGTGTTTCGTGGGGGCAATCTTTGCTGCTTATCTCCTGGTGGTTGTATGGGCACGTAGGAAAGACATCCAGGATTCAGCCAAGGTAATTCTCAGTGAAGGCTTTCACCGCATTATGTTGCTGATTTGAAATGCTAGGCCATTTGGGTAGCTCAGACTTTGCTGCTCACACATATAATATGAAACCCTCAAAGTACCACAGCAGAATACTCCATTTAAATCTCTGCATTTGAGATGTCACTGTGCTGTTTATACTGTAAGGTTGGCTTGTTTATTAGTCGCTACAACCGTAAGTTAAATTTAAAAAAATATAAAGTACAATATTTCCTCAGTAAATACTGAGGAAAAACTCATGTACCAGTACTTGGGTGAAATACCTGCTCTGACCTCCTACTAAATGCGCTCACATTAAAATACTAAAATATTCAAACAGTGGGTATTTTCATAATATTTATGTATTTTTGTGTGAGAGAGAGAGAACATCAGTGTTTGAGTTATATCGTATATGATCTATGATTTGAATGCCTTTCCTCCCTTCATTTATCTTATATTTGATACTTAGTTGTATAACATTCACTTTATGTCATTTAATTTACCAATTAAAAAAGAAAATCCCTGAACGCTGTGTCTTCGCATTCACTTGCAGGTCAAGATAACAGTGCTTGATGATAATGACCCCTTGGCTGAGTATCGTTATATGCTGAATTTCAGCACAGGGCATCGACGTGGTGCATCCACCTCCTCTCAGGTCAGTAATGCCTGTTAAAGCTTAGAGGGACTCACAGAAAGAAAAACCTATCTGCTGCTTTTGTTGCACAACATTTACGATGCTGATAACTCCTGGGCATCTCTGTCCATCTTGATTGACCTTTTTTGTTTTAGGTGACGATAACTCTGCTGGGTACAGAGGGAGAAAGTGAGCCCCACCACCTGACGGACCCTGAGAAGCCAGTGTTTGAGAGGGGCGGGGTGGACATGTTTCTGCTGACCACACACTTTTCCCTTGGAGATCTGCAGAACATCAGGCTGTGGCACGACAACTCTGGCGCACACCCTGCATGGTATGGGTTAGAGGGCAAGACGTGGTGATGGAATCGAAGTTAAGCTTGAGTTTGTACTGCTGCTATAAACAGAGTGGGTAATTATTGATGTTACATGCAGGTATGTCAACAAAGTAATGGTGCAGGATCTGGAGAGTGGTCAGAAATGGCACTTCCTGTGTAACTCCTGGCTGGCTGTAGATGTGGGAGACTGCACTCTTGACAAGGTCTTTCCAGTTGCCACAGAGATGGATTTGAAGAGGTTTAGGTAAGGCCAGCCATGGATCTGGTAAAAACACATCACCAAGGAATTTGACTTGATTCTGTATCATTGTCGATTTATTATTTACCCTGAATCCATTTTTTTCCCCCTCAATACTTTGTAGTAACCTGTTCTTCATGAAGACAGCCAAGGATTTCCGTGACGGCCACATCTGGTTCTCTGTCATTAGTCGGCCTCCCTGCAGCACTTTCACACGTGTGCAGCGAGTGTCCTGCTGTTTTTCCCTGCTGCTGTGCACCATGCTGACCAGCATCATGTTTTGGGGCATCCCCACTGACCCCTCTGAGCAGACCATGGACCTGGGTAGGCAACAAAACACAAAGTCTTCAAGACTCTACAAACTACATTCAGTCATTAAGATGTAAAATTCTGATTATTTTACTATACAATAGAAAACTTTCAAATGAGTTGTTCGAAGCCTCCCAAGATCCAACTCTAATTCCCCCTTCACACATACAGATGTGATTATTCCTGGATTTCAGCATTAACCTGCTTGCTGAAACATCATGCTAACAAGAATTTCTAATGGTTTTTTAAATTGAACTTTTGTATGGCAATGACCAGGGGCAGGTAAAGTATAACTGGGGGTTTAATGGATAGATGAGTATCAGTAGATGTGTATCCAAAATTGTCTCACTGAAAGAGCCGTTCCTTAATCACAACCCTTAATGTGACACTTTACTTTGCAGGTCACATCGAGTTCACCTGGCAACAAGTTATGATTGGAGTTCAAAGTTCAATCATCATGTTTCCCATCAATCTCCTTATCGTGAGTATCTTCAGAAACACTCGTCCTCGAGAGAAGGCCCCCAAAACGGACCCGTCCAAACATGGGAAGACTGGTCGAGTTTCTCCCTCACAGACGTCTTCCCCTCAGAAAGAGCTGAAGGACATCACACCAGACACTGTGATCAAGGTGAGGTAACAGAAATCCTTATCGGTGATTTGGAAGTAATAATAACTCCTCTGTTCTACATGTCTAAAGTGCTTGATGTGGTTTCTCCATTAGGACATAAAGAGAATTGCTCAGTCACTCTCAAAGGCAATGAAGAGTCCGCTGCCTGCCCCAGAGCTCCGGCCCGGTCAGCAGGCGGACATCAACACTCTGCTGTCTCTGGTGGAGGACATCATCAGACAGCAGAACCGAGCGGCTGGAGACTTCTACACTGACGCCTCCAAGAGGGATCGCTCTGTGATCCTCAGATTACGTGCAGTTAATCTACAAGGTAAACAGCATCACTACCTTTACAACGCTCTAGATATCATGTGTTTTATTGGCTGGTCCATTTGGAGGACCAGAATAAAATAAGTATCAAGTATCAATATCTAAAAATATATACCGTTTTTTATCTTCTTTCTGTCTCATAAATTTTTTTTAGCTGTATTTTCCTCATGGGGTTTGCTTGATTCATTTTACCTTTGATACGCAGATGTAAAAATTATTAATTATTATTTTCTTCGATATCAGTTGAAAGATTGGATAATAGTTATAAGACAAACTCTCTTTTACATACAAATTATAAAGTTGTCAAGCAAACTCTCCTGATAGATCATGTGATGACGGGTATGTGATGTGATCTGGGACGTTGTCAGTGATCTAAATTAGGCCATACCTTAGTTTTTATATTGACTATGGTTTCATTTGCTCACTTAAAAACAAAATAAATAATGCAACAACCTCAAAGAAAATCCTGCTGAAGGAAAAATAAATTATGTTGATGATGAAAATTGAATTCCTCTGAATTTGTAAATTTATGTATATTTTCTATTACTTTTTATTTTATTTTCTATACTCTGAATGAGAACTTTTAATTCAGCTGTTGATTTCTTTGTTGAAATGTTGGCAAAATGCATTTGACATCCTAATGGACTAATACTGATTTTTGTGTGGACAGAAAACAGTGTGTGGGGGAGCCCTGAGAATACTTCAGATGAAGTTCAGAAGAAGAGCAACAACAGCCGGTACCTTTACAGGCAGCTGCGTCATGTTGAGAAGGAGCTGGATTTGTTGGGACCTTCTCGTTTTACAAACCCAGACAGCTACAACCGAGCCATGCAGCAAGTCCAGGGAATGAAGGGTCTCCTAGAGTACCGCCTCCCCTCGTCCAGCCTGGAAGGAGACCAGCTCGAGCGCAGCCCCAGTCCAGAAGAGAGCATCAACGGAGATGCCACCAAGAAGTGCTGTCAAGGAGGGCTGCCATGGTGGTTTGTGTTTGTTGGCTGGATACTGGTCATTGCAACCAGTGGTGTGTCGGGATACTTCACCATGATGTATGGGCTGACGTACGGGAAAGACCGCTCTATAGGCTGGCTTATCTCCATGGTGGTCTCCTTCTTTGAGAGTCTCTTTATCACTCAACCTCTGAAGGTGAGCGACATCACAGTTCATGGTCAGAATATACAGCGATAACATTGATAGCATTGCAAATGTTTAGAGAGTAATTCATTAAGTGAGCTAAGGACGTTTCCAACCATTGTCCAGTCTTTTTTTTATATAAAATGTGTAAGTACTGACTAAAAACATTACACTACAGACAAGTCAGCTTCAAATGGGAGATTCCTTGTTTGAAATTTGCTATTGCTGGAGACGTGATTCATTTATGGCTAAATTTTAAGTTCATGCATACAGTCAGTGAGTCACATCCCACAACATATTAAGCAAATTTTTGCCACAACAAATCCCCACATAGTCAATTAAATTATTTTAGTGTTAAATAATAATGTTTATTTACAGAGCACCTTTCAAAACCAAAGTTACAAAGTGCTTCACACGAGGCGTATTGTATTTATAATACATTGACCATTCTGAGGTCCTCTTGTATTGAAGTGTGAAAATCTTCCGTCACAGGTTCTTGGTTTTGCTGCTTTCTTTGCTCTTGTTCTGAAGAAAGTTGACCAGGAGGAGTACGGAGAGCCTCAGATAGATGAGAGTCTGAGAAACACAGGTATGTTTTTTTCCACTTTTCCATTTCTGTTGCATTGATTTGTGTGGAAAAAACCAAAACATATCAGTACAATATTCCTCTCTCAGATGATCCTGATGCGGTGCGCGCAGCAAGAAGAGACAGCACATGCAGTTTCTATCAGCCACCTCCTCCCACTGACATCGAGAGGATGAGGAACAACATGATTAAAGAGCAGAAAGTCTTCGCCCTCATAAGGGAGATTCTTGGTAGGAGAACCACTTTGATACATAACAACATAGGAAGCAATGTAACACCGTTTGAGAAGCTGATGTAAGAAATCTGTTTGTAATGCAGCCTACATGGGATTTATGTGGATGTTGCTCCTGGTGGCGTACGGTCAGAGGGACCCCAATGCTTACTTTCTGACCCAACACATTCGACAGAGCTTCAGCAGAGGGATCTCAGACAGTATGAGTATTCAGAGTGTGTTCAACTGGGCAAACACAACTTTGCTGAGCAACCTGTTCGGAGAGAACCCAGGTCAGTATGTTGTGAAGTGAACTGTCGCACATGACTGCTTTGCATGAATTCCCTTTTACATTTGCAAATCTTTATCTGCTTATGACAAAATGGAAAACACGTAAATTATTCAACTTTCATCATTTTTATTTTATTTCACTTGTGCCTTTGCTCTTTACTACTATAGTACCTGATATTTACAGTATATTTATGTAGTAAAGTGTAAAATTCCTCCAAACATTTCCTGTCATTAAGCTGTCTTGCATTGTTCAAAATATGGAGTTAGTTGTGACCAAAACTACAATTCATATGAATTGACTGTGGCAACTAAAATGATCTGCAAAAAGTAATTTCACAGTCACAAACCACAATTACTACTTTTGACTGATTTTCCCTTCAGATGTGTTTATACTTGTTACTTGAAAATCCATCACAGGATTCATCACAGACGGAAACTCCAAGCTGGTGGGTAACGCTCGTCTTCGCCAGGTGAGGGTGCATCAAAACTCCTGCCACGTGGCTCCCTCCACGCAGCAGTCTAAGCGGGACTGTCACGCTCCGTACTCGTGGGAGTTGGAGGACATGGGCTCCTTCGGTCCAGGCTGGAGCCGCTCTGTGGGTGACAACACCTCAGTGAACCTTCACAGCCCGTGGACGTACCAGTCCCAGGGTAAACTGAGGGCCTACCCCATCTGGGGCAGCGTGATGCTCTACAGGGGAGGAGGGTTTGTGGTGGATCTGGGGCCAGATTTACAAAATTCCAGCAGGTAGGCATTGTAATACATTAGATTAACTGAAATGAACTCAATTGAATGACAGACAGGTGATAAGTAACACGATTAGTCTACCAATCGCTTAGTTGATTGACAGAAATTTAATCGACAACAGTTTTAGTCGTCAACTAATCATTGTCAGGATTTTTATCAAATAAAATGTCAAACATTTGTAGGTTCCAGCTCCTTAAGTTTTTCTTGATAGCTTTTCTATCACTGTTAACTGAATACAAATGTCTATTTATTTACTGTTCAGTCGCCTTGATCTCTGGGAACTTGCAATGGGCATTTTTTTCCTTATTTTCTGACATTTTATAGACTTCAATAAATAAATAAATAATAATTAGATAATGAAAATAATTGTTAGTTGCAGCCTTATAGATGATAGAAAGCGACAAAAGCATAATTTCTTGTACATTTATCCTAAAACACAATTCACACTTGTATGATCAACAATATGAATTAATACTATGTCTTTTGAATAAAGTGTTTTTAAATGCTTTTAACTCTTATTTAGCCTTAAATTAGTGTAAAAATGACAGTTATACACCACGAAATTGCGCATACTGTTGCCACCATGTCTCCGCACAGTTGGTCTCTGTATCAGAAATTGCTGTTTCATGACATCAGGAGAGAATTGTGTTTTAAGGTACAACATTTATAAATAATTTATTCTCTTTATAGATCCCTTCAGTACCTTTATGACAACACCTGGTTTGACATGTACACCCAAGCGATCTTTGTGGAGTTCACTGTGTACAACGCCAACGTCAACCTCTTCTGCATTGTCACACTCATGCTGGAGACCACAGCCATCGGTAAGTAGTCCATGTTCAGCTGCTGTGTGAGAGCTGCACAGAAACTCGAACAGTTATAAGAATCATGTCTCTTTGTGTTTCTTCCAGGAGCTTTCCAGTTCCGCAGTGAGCTTCAGAGTGTGCGTCTTTACCAGTCGACCGGCGGCTTTCACATCTTCGTCATGGCCTCTGAAGCCATCTACTTCCTCTTCATCTTCTATTACATGTTTGTCCAGGTATGAATTCATCATACCTTGAATTTACTACCATTACTTGTAATAATAATTAAGTTGCTCACTCGACACATCTCACAAAAACCCTTCTCCTCCTGACAGGGAAAGCTGATGAAGCAGCAGAGGTGGGCTTACTTCAAGAGTAAGTGGAACCTGCTCGAGCTGGCGATTATCATTCTCAGCTGGAGCGCGTTGTCTGTCTTCATCAAGAGGACTTTACTGGGAATACGGGACATGGAGTACTACCAGAACAACAAAGACCAGTAAGCAACAAGAAAAACACAGCCGATACAAGTATACACTCAAGGATCTTATCTTAACATTGGCATGAACAAGTTATTTATTTTCTCTGATTGTACTTACCAGCACATCCTCTCTGCTAATTGCATTTTCTAATTAGCGTTATCTGACAAAATGTTAGATGCTAATCTGCAAAATAGCGTAGCAAGTCAATGCATCTCACACTTCAACCTCAGAGAGAATAGCTCATTTTAACCTTTGGAAATGAATATGTACACTGTTATTTGTGTACACTGTTATTTGAATTACATTTCAACTCAATAAATAGGAAAACATTACTAGGTCAACTATTACTTTCTCAATCCATTCAAAACCTTTTTGAATAGATTGTTAAAACAAGGCTCTGTCCTCTCATGCTCTGTCTCCAGATACGCCAGTTTCCATGAGACAGCCAAGGCCGATGCAGTGCTGGGGTATCTGATTGCCTTCCTGGTGCTGTTGGCTACAGTCAAACTGTGGCACCTGCTGAGACTGAACCCAAAGCTGCACATGATCACAGCCACGCTGCAGCGAGCCTGGACTGATATTTCAGGCTTCCTGGTGGTCATGACCATCATGTTCCTGGCCTACTCCATTGCTGTGAGCAGTTTCCCACACTGCATTTCTGCCTATTTTATCTATACTACATGAAATAGAGCTCATTCAAAAGATGGTTCTTAACAAAGAGATGAACTTTCTACTTTTCAGTCTAACCTGATGTATGGGTGGAAGCTATACTCCTATCGGACTCTGCTGGATGCTGCACAGACCATGGTCAGCCTGCAGCTTGGCATTTTTAACTACAATGAGGTTTGTATGAGACTATTATAATTGTACCACAGCAGATTATGACAGCTGACCCTTCCTCAGTGTGTTTCTTCCTCCTGATCCCTCAGATCCTGAATTACAATCCAGTGCTTGGTGCTTTCCTCATCGGCTCCTGCATTGTGTTCATGACCTTTGTGGTGCTGAACCTCTTCATCTCTGTCATTCTGGTGGCATTCAGTCAAGAGCAGATACATCACCAGGTAACTCACCCATGCTGAGTCTGAAATGTCTTATTGCACACGTGTTGTAGAAGAAGCCTGTCATGACTTGATACTCCTTAAGTTATACATTTATTATTCACTGTTCTTGCAGCCATCAGAAGAGGATGAGATTGTGGACCTGATGCTGATGAAACTCTGCAGTTTGTTTGGACTCAAATATAAGAAACAAGGTGGCGACTGCCTAACCGAGAGGCCATTTGTTACATCTGCTTCAAATAATGGACTCTCGACGATTTCTTCTGGGAAAATTTGTGAGGGTTGAAATGTTCTTCTACAGTCAATCAGAAGTCCAAAATTATAAGACCCACAGAATGCTTTGCTTCAGTTTTTGCTTGCCATAGCTTGCTTCATTTATTCAAACCAACATGTTGTTGCTTTGCGAATGAATATTAGCCCATGCAAGTCTATATAAAGTATTAGCATTTCTCTCTACTGCTGCAGATCTGTCACTATTGTAGGTAAAGCTGAAACACTGAGAGAAAGTAGGAACTGGGGATAACCCTTCTGTTGTGCACTAAAGAACTGTAATTAGGCTGCAGTATATTTTGTTAAAGAAATACGTTTGTGTTTATGTGACTAAATCTTGTACAATATGCTTTTATTCCATAAAATAATTATTCATGGATACTAGTGAAACCTTGTATGTGCATCAGTCTGACTAATCAGATAACTGTTTTGATTCAGCTGTAAAACAATGTGCTTCATACAGTATATGTGTTATGTGTAATTTCCATCAGCTGTCAGATTAAATTTGTTTAAAAAAACAAACAAAAAACAATAGTAAAATAAAAAATACAGTTCATGATTGCTCACCACATAACTTCATAATACTCATAATCATGAATATTCCGTATCCCGACATGGTTTTTACGTATTGCGTCATCTGTGTGGGCGTGGCTCGCGGCGTGAGCAGCTCGGGTCGTCTGCTGACAACAACATGCGTCGTAGGCGGACCGAGGGGGGACTCGCCAGCCAAGTGACGGCGGAGACGGTTAACCAGCTGTAACGACAGTGTCAACTTGGTCACTACAGTCTGTCTGACCGCAAGTTTCAAGGCTTTCTGACAGCCAGAGAGAAAATAAGATCGTCCATCGACGTCACGCTGTATCTGACTGAGGGTGTCTGGTTTCGCAGCCTGAGGGATTGCGATGCCCTCTGACTTTATCTCCCTTTTCAGCGGGGACCTCGACCTGAATTCTCCCACATCCTTGTACTCCAAAGGTAATAATAACAGCTCTTATGTTTTGTCCTGTTTGTCGCTCCTGTTTAAGTTCCTACTCTGTTGTTGTAGTTTGTGAATGTGTGTGTGTAACTTATCCACCTACCTACCTGTGTTTTTGGTCGTAACTGTTCATGTGGTGGCGTTCAGGCCCCCTCACTGTCAGTCATCTCTAAACTGCCTCCTGTCACGTGCCTGCTGATAATACTCTGGAGTTAAGTTTTGAATCTCTGTGCATAGATGCACATGGTGTCCTTCAGCTTGTACTCTTGGTTTTGTTTCCTGAAGGAAGGTGAAGTAGTTTTTATTTGTGTTTGTCTGTTTTTCAAACTAAAGCCATCGGCAGCTGCACTCACACAGTTCAGACCAGTTTACTTTCCCCCTGCCATCTGAAAAGCAGTGCTTGTCTATTTTCTGTGGGTTGTTTGAATAGGCCATCACGCCCCCCGCCCCCACGAGGCTCCACACACGCACTACACCGCCCCTGAGAGCGGCGTTAGTGGCCCCATAAACATTAACTGTGTCATCATGGGTATGGGAGCCTCAGGCAGCCCTCAGGTAGAATAACTGAACTGAATTCATGAGAGCAGGTGTAAGTCTCAAGAAAAAGGGATTCTGAGTATTGTAGCATGCCTATTCACAGAAAGGGTTAATAATATAAAAGTGTTTATCCATTCAATTATTTCCACTCAGACACTTATATGGAAATATGCTCATTTGCATCATACCGGCTGTAGGAAAAGTGAAAAAAAAAACATGTCTCCAAATCTGTTTTGTGTATCTCATATTACTTATATACAGGTATGTTTTTAGCTTACAATGTTTGGAAGTCAGTACATCCATCATGACAGTGTGCAAAGTTAGCAACTGGAGTAAGGTCAGTAAATCAGGTAATGGTATAACAGCTAATATATAAAACATAACATAAACAAACATTTGAAAAATGATCCCTTTTTAATATGGTTACAAAAGATTTGTGACCAGGATACTGTATGTATTGAGCAGGATATGTTATGGTTGAGAAATTAACTTAAAGATACCCTCCAGACATGTTTTAACAAATTATCTTGTTAAAATCTTTGGAATGACATCTACTCCTCCTTCATTAAAAATCCAGAATCTATAAATATAAGTTGAACTGCTGGTGTTTCCTGCTTCACAGTAAAGTCCATACTGTCCAGTCAGTGTTTGTGCGCTGGAGGCTTCAAGTCTCCACATCACACTTTTGCAAGTTGAATATTGAACCAGGATCGGCTTCCAAACTATTTGTGATGTCACAAATCACGCGTGTAGGCCCAATTCTGAAAATGGTATTTTCAGTGAGCACATATTAACTTTCCACTTTCAGCAGATGAATGTGAAAACGTCCTTCTAGTGTCAAACTGCACATACATCATTCTGTACAGTGACGCTCAAACATTCAGAAGAAAAACTAGATTTTTGACTGTTCCAATGCACAGTGCTCCAGCAAACATCAACCAACAACGCGCAAGTACACAGTCCAGGTAGAGTACCTGAAGCAGCACACCTGCAAAAAACATGGCCCCTTTTTTAATGCAAAGCTGTTTTCATTCAGCACATCCAATAACTGTTCCTTTGTGCTGAACTAGGCTAAACAGTTGTCATGTTTATCTCTGTACTGGATGTACAGAGATGAAATTGTTAATTGATTCTCTCAATTAAGTGGGTCAGCACGTTTTCCAAAATGTCACTGTTCTTTGGATTGACCTTTAGACCTGCTGAATTGCTTAATTACTACTACAAAGAAATCCAATGATTACTGTATGCAGGAGTAAACACAAGTTGTCAGATACACTTTTTTTTTTAAACTTTTAAACTACGCAAAAAAAAAAAATACCCAAACACAACAACATCCAGACTCTTAATGGCGGAGGTTATATGAAAGTATAAGTCTGAGATTTCTGCCACTACAACGGAGCTGAATGGAATTTCATTTGTGGCATTCAAAGCATTGGCATATAAGAAAAACTCAACAGTAATCGGTCTTTCCATAAAAAATGTCCCAGTTTTTCTTTTGATAATTTGATGTTGATTGATTGTTACCGTGGTTAAAATGTCTACTTCACCGTACAATGGGATGCTGTACACGGCAGTTTACTTTAAAGAGGGTAGTCTCATGACGAGGACAGCCTGGATTATGCTTCCATTAGGAAAACTGAGAATAGGGATAAGATAAAAAATGGGTGTTGATTTTTCTACACATCAGCCAGAACCCATAGATGTATTAAAAACAAACAAAAACACTGCCAATGTTATTTTTACAATCCTCTGGTCAGCTGGATTATTTTTTACTTATACTTTTTACCCTACAATATTAATAACAATTCTTAAAACTTTCACAATCTCTGATTAAAACAATTAAAAAGTAGTGAACCCCAATCCTAAAATAGTATTCAAGAGGTTGAGATCCATTGGTAAAGTAAAATAATTTCACATTTTTAATCAACTGATTGGAGAAATAAATAAAAAAATAAAGCTTTTTATTTTTCTAAGATCAGTTTTGACTCTCTATATTATGTATGCTGTCATTCAGTTTTACTTATGACTCATCAGAAAGCCTGTCATCAATTCGTGTGCACCCTATAAATCAGCTGAAATTTCTTTGAGATCTATTCTAGACCAATAGCAACTTGTTATTTAGCCTAACCCTGTTTGCATACTAATCACACTATTGTGTATTCGTGTCAGCACAGTTGACTTGGCTGTGTGTGAGAGGTGAAGCTAGTGTTGCATCTTGCCGACAAGGCCGACTCTCCCCCCGGTTGTCTGTAGGATGACCCTTTTTGGTTGAAAAGAAAAATCCCATTCATCATTTATATCCCCAAATCGTCAGTATTGAGAAGTCTACACCTGGATAAAAAGGAATTATTCTCTATTATGGACATAATATAGAGTAGATTGTAGCAGCTTTGTTGAATTTCATTATTTCTGCTTATATATCAGGTTGTTGTGTCAGTTAGGCTGTTTTTCAGAAAGCTACATTGGACAGCTAAACCACAATGAGGAATACATATTTTTAACATGCGAGTGGTCCAGGGAATACCAAGGAAAAACACCACACTGTAACAATGGCACTCAGGATAGGAATGTTAGTCACACTAACTTCTGTGGTCGGTAAAGGACTGCAAGTTAATGGACATCATAAAATGTCTTCCCACCAGTTTCACATCAAAGGTGAAGAATGTTATGGCTTTCCCATAAGTTCTACCAAGCCTGGTTAACAATTGCAAGACCACAGATCTCGACAGTAGTTTTGTTTTTTTATATTGACACCCACCAAAACCTGGTCAATCATTAACTCTCTGGCTGCTCTGTGTGTAAACCTGGGCTTAAATAGCACTCTATTAATATTGACTCTGCTGTGTTAAGCAAACTTCGCAGCATGCGCTTAAAAATACTTGATTGCCTTGAAAGCTTGTTGATATCTAATGATGAAAGAAAAAACACAGGTGAGGTAAAACATCTGAAAAATAAGGTAAAGTGTATTTAGAGTTGATAAATGGGAGGTTGCATTAGGTTACTGCCTTTTCTATCATAAACACATCAATCAGTGGATTCTTGACATAATTAACTCACGACTCAGTAGTCTTGTGAAGTATCATTGCAAACATCACGAGGTAGAGATGTTTAGTGTTTTGTAGTCATCCAGAACATTCTTTATGGTGTCTTCATTTGTTTAATCAACCCCAACCTGTTCTGCATACAGTCAGTTTAGCTGGTTCAGCTTAACTCGGTTATTTGCCAGGTGTCACAAAGGCACAAAGGCAGCAACCGCATGATCAGGCTTGACATTGTGTTGGTTTTTCTTTATTTGTTTATTTTCTCTTTTGAAATCATATTGTGAGGAAACACTAGTTTCCCACGCCATAATTATGATATTTGCATAATGCACGCTCATGCAGCACACCTCAGGATGAGACACCAATATGAGCCCCACAAAAATGCGTCTAAAATCGGTCAGAATCTGTCTGAGAATCTACTGTGAATTTAGATACTGGAAGTAGTCCCTCACTTCTTGTAGGGTCCTTGATGTCCACCATTGGCCTTTGGTTCTGGCCCTCAGGCTCCTCGGTCATCTATGAATGCTGTACTCTGGTTTAGTCAAGTTCGTCAGGACCCTCTCTCTGCAGGGCCTCAATGTAGAGCCTCAACTCTCTTCTGGAGGTGCTAAGCCCAGGCCCGGGCCCTTTTCCACCACAAGAACTTTTCTGTTAACCTTTTCAGGATCTCAGGAGCTTTACCTGCATTGTGACTGAAGGAACCTAGTTCCAGTTTTATGTTCCTGGACCCACAAAGTCCCTGATCCTGAGGTAGTATTTAGTTTAGTTTTTCATGGCCCAGGATGTAGTGAGGTGGAGTTTGCAGTACTGTATGATCTGTAATGATGATACTATGTTGATCTAATGAAACTGGATACTGATACTGTGTGTGTGTGTGTGTCGACAAAAACAAATATAGTGATGCAAATTACTCACACCTCCTTACCTTCTTTTAAATCTCTTTGATTAATCATTAACACTAACCTCAGTAAAAAGACTATAATCAGGCTCAGGTCACAATATCACATCCTCTGACACCTAGATTAAATCCTCAGCCTCCCATTTGTTGTTCTACTATTTTTTATCCTGAGTAAATATTTTGCTTTGCACACAAAAGCTAATGTCAGCAATTGTGGGATCTTTGAAACAAATACCTGAAGAAATATCAGAAAATGTCAACAAAAATTTTGGGGGGAAAAAATCAGAAAATATATTTGTAAAATATTCAAAAATTATTAGTAAAATATCCCCCCAAAAAGTAAAATATCTAATAATATACCTCCCAAAAAATCAGCAAAATATCCAACAAAAATTACTAAAATATCCACAAAAATAATTAGTAAAATATCAGAAAAAATATGAGTAACATTTCTGACAAATAATAGGCAAATAATAGAAAAAATATACTGTATAACACTCTGAACCTTTTATTTTTATCATAATACTGTGAGTATTTTTTAAACGCCAAAACTTATACTGATATTTTAGTGATATTAGTACTTCATTAAGTGTCAACATTTGTGGATGTTATTTGCCTTACCAGAAGGGACGTAACATCTTTGGACCATGAAAGACATATATTTTGAATGTGCACTGTGACAGTTTTGTATGTACTATATAGCACACCTTAATAGATTTTATGATCCACTATGCAGTTATCAGTTAACCCATAAAACCTCTAAAATACTACAAGTGTGGTGCCCAGTTTTTCCACAGGAGTGCAGGAGGCCATTTTGCTTCCAATCATCTTGTAGAGGATCTCTCACACTCTTATGTGAAAAGCCCAAAGCACCTGTGAGATCTAACATCCACCCCTTGTGTTTCTCTCCAGAGCAAGATTATTCTGAACCAAGACATTAAATATTAAGTGCGGTGACTCTTGGCTGGCAGGAGTCTTTCCATTGGCAGATGAGAAGCAGCAGTTAAGGTGTCGGGGGCTCATAACTAGGCTGTACGCGCAGTGTTACATACACTGCCAGTGTATTTCCTGGCTCAGAGGTGCCACGTAAAGTGTGACCTATTGAACTGTCATTTATAAAGATAAATATTTTTCTATACCAAATCCTAAGCACTTGTGTGAGGCCCCATCTGCCTACCTGCCTATAGGAAGCACTGGCTATGACGTAAATCATCTTATATCTATAGAAACAAAACAAATAAAGATGGGTTGACAATATAGTCAAATAACACATTTCTTCAAAGACCACTTAATTTGCCACCCAAAGCATATCTTTTCTTCCAGTATGGTGCTTTAAATGAATACAGAAATACCAGAAACCAGGACACCAGCTTCATGTAATCCAATATACCAGCCTTACAATAAACCCTCCCTCTGTGAAGCTTATCATATTCAGTTTTTGTTGAGACTGTGCCAGAGAGCTGTTGATTCAACTCTTTGGTCTTTTTGAAGGCTGAATGTTGTGGTTGTGTATTGTTTGATTGTAATACACTAAAACAAGCTTCGAATTGAATCTAGTTGACCTTTAAGACCTGTACTCTGACTCTTCCCTTTCTCATCATCCCCTTCCTTCTGAGAATAGAGCGACAAAGTCCGTATAGGGAGGATGGATCGGTCAACAAAACATCAGACTTTGACACAGCAGAGTGCTGTTCGTTTCCAACCAGCAGTCAAGTTGTTGTTGTTTTTTTGTATGACCACGATCGTTCTCTAACCTTAACCACATGTTTATCATTGTAACCATGATGATGAAGGTCCCTTAACCTTAATGAAGTTGACATTTTAACCAAAACCATAATCTTTCCCTAAACCTAACCAAGTCATTTTAGTGCGTAAACGTAACAAACCTTAACCATAGCGTTGTCACGTCATAAAACAGATTTATTTTTCAACAGTGATTTGTAACGATTTTGGAAGACACAGACAAATTATGTCGTCCTGTCGGTACAGCCGTCAGATCAGGAAACGCTTCTATGTGTCATATGTAGAGGGCATGGACAAATTTTGGAGTTTAATTTGGAGGACTTGTTGCAGTTTGTTTTGTCAACAGTCCAAAACCTAAATATATTCAATTTAGTGCAATGTAAGACAACAAAAGTAGAAAATGTTTACATTTGAGGACTTGGAACCATCAAATGTTTGGCATTTATGCTTGAAAAATGACTTCAACCATTAATCAATTATCAAAATAGCTCCAGATTAATTTCAATCAACTAATCGGTTAATCGACTGGCATGCATTTCTACTCTTTTTAACCACAGCTGCTGATTGGGTCTAATTATCCTCAGGTCCATTTTTTTTCTTATTCATTAGATCTAGATTAGTTATTAGTTTTCCACAGGTCAGTTTTGGAACGGATCCAAAACTACTGACAGGTCCCATGTCAGTTCACTTCATTTGTGTCCCACTACCAAACTGAGAGCAGTGAAGAATGCCCTCAGTGCCGCAGCCACTTCATGGTTTCAAAGACCTGATCCAGATTTACGTGTTCAACGGTGTTGGTTTTCTGTAGGAGATGAGACCATCTTTGTTGACTCTGTTGCTGCCTTTTATACTGTACAACCTGTCTCACAAGGTCTCCTCGTAGAGGCTCATACAGAGAGGTATTTCATAACCTTCAGAAAACACTGAATACCTTTTGGCATAAAGTAGTCAAACAATCCATCCAATGGCCCAACAGTTGTAGTATCTCAATATCCTGTGCATTCATTTCTCTTTTCTGAGTCATCTGCTGCTTCCTTGGTAGACTGGCACGGTTGGAATGAATGGAAGCACAGGACTTGCCCATTTCCCCCTGCATCCTGTCATTGTTGGTATATTCCTTCTCGCTGTCTTTACTGAGCGAGATGCCTGGTAGTGTGGCGGATGACACATTATTGTAGCAGAGAATTTCTCTGTTCAGTTGAAGGCAGAAATAGCACCAATATCAAGATGTATTCTTTAGAAAAAGGAAGGTGGCATTGAAGGGGGCACCAACCAACCAACTCATGTACCCACACACAACAATTTTATCTGGACAGAGGTTAAGCTTTGTAGAACTCAACCAACACCGTTTATATTTGTTATACTTGTTGTTAATGTTAATATGTACATTTGGCACCCCCAGTGGTAGTTTAAAAAAGACACTGTGGCAGACAGCCCCTTCCCACATCTGACCAGGGATCAAGGAAGATAAACATCTGAAATCAACACATAGACTTCACCAATATTCACTTGGATTGTCTCATTTTTCTACAAACCAAAACATACTCCATCAGAATCATTTGAAAGATGATAAAGTTACGTAACAATTCTGCACTTCCAGTATGGGATTTTTTTTTAATACTGAACCCTTAAAGGTTTGAGGACGCCTCTGACTACAAGCAGCCACTTGTGCTCCTGTTGGAAGTAAGTTGAGTGTTGGTGAAAAGTTAAAAGGACTCAACCATGAAACTGTAGGACTATAGCAGACTGAAGTTGCTGACTTTTAACATTTAAAACTAAATAAAAGGAACAATCCAATAGATTTTGGTGTGCAAATCCTTTTTGGACTCTGACTTTGGTGGCACGCAGCCCAGCTCTCTTTTTGGTCGTTGGTTGAGCGTGATGTTTTTTTCCTCTACTTTATTTATGCTGTAATTTACAGCATTAAAGGCATATTTCACTCTCACTGAGTTCTGAAACTAGATCTGAGTTTGTTAGATGAACAAAAATGTTACGAGTATAATAAGAGTATTATAAGGATGTAATGCTTGGAAACCATTAAGAAAAATAGACCTATGTATATATGTTGGTTTTCATGTTAAACTCGAAGTAAACTCTGTCAAAATCTCTACATAAAAAAACCTAGAGCATGACAACATGACGCTGACTGCATGTTTTTTAAAAACATTCTGGAGATCTGCTTAGCTCGTGACTACATTACAGTCCTTTTAACCTTGTTTAAAGTCGCCCTTCCATAGTTTAATTTAAAATCAAAGGTCATGTTTGCTTCTAGCCCCCACACACAGTGGAATCTCTTGCCTCAGGACAAGTCAAGGCAAGTCAAGGTGAACTGGGTCTCTCCTGAGTAGCTTTACATTTATGTAGATTATTGTCGTCCCTTATGTCCCTTTTTTTCCCCATCTTGTTTGCCAATGTCACTTTTAAATTCTTGCCCTCATTAAATTCAGGCACTGTAACTTACTTACTGCTTCATAAAATAATAATTATTGTTTAATTTAAATTATTATTAATTCTCATTGTATCATTCATTTTATTAGTAATAATGGCATTGTATTGCCTCTCCTACATGTTTCAGAGTTTGACAAAGAGGAAGTTTTTTTTTTTTGATGAGTTAAATAAGACGTCATCAGCAGAAATTACAATGTTCATCTCTCACAGTCTCAGCAAGACGCAACCTGCTCGAATAGAAATACAACTTTTTTTCTCTTTGTGCTTATCTTCATGCTCACTAGAGTAGTGAGCATGTTATTTATTAAAGCATTATTTTGGGGGAATTTTTACTTAGATGGCATGCACAACAAGTGTTCTGGATCATTGGCTGCTCGCTTACAGAAAAAAAAGAAAGAAAATAAAGCTGCTCTTAAAATGACTTTTTTAATTGCAGCAGTGGTATTTTGAGCTACAGGAGCTGTATGGTATACATTTTCACTTGACCAGACAATAGGCTATAACAGGAATCTCACCCAAATCTACCTATAGTGGCTTCCTGTATTTTATTTTCAGTGAAACAGTCTAAAAAGGCCAGAATGACTTTATTCAGTTTTGTGGTAGTGGTGTTTGCTGATTATTGACCTTGTTCCCAGTCTGCTGTGGTTTTGCCTGACTAATCAGTAGACATTCCAAATCCTTAATTAGACTTAACACCAAATCTTCTTAAGTACTTAATTCTGAAGGAATAGGCTCAGTCTAGCTCTGGGTGGAAGGTGAGCTCGAAAGACACATTGTCATAAATCTGGTAAAATGGCAAGTCTTAAAGAAATAAAACTTCGGAAACGAGGAGAGAAAGACTGTTTTGCCAGGCCTGAGCAGACCTGCAGATTCTGCTGCTTTTTTGTTTAAGGCTGTGATTGTTTTGAAATGGCTTCTCATTTTACAAAATTGTGGCATTAGGTTTCTAGTCCTACATTCTTACGCTCTGCTGTTCTATTGTGAATTTCTGAGTGCCTCAAGACTCAAACAGGCCTTCCCAGTGTACACTAAATGTTGACCCAGTGCCAGCTGTTTTATCTGTTTATTCCCACTTTCTTATCAAGAGTCAACAGCTTCCATCAGAAATCAGTCCGCAAGGTTTCCTAAAGTAGACCTCTGTGCCACAAGCTATTTTTAAATCATGTTCACTGTGATTGTAGGTGGCCTGTGCACCGTGTGTGGATGCAAACAAAGATGGATTGGAGAGTCTTTGAGTTTAGATCTCGATCATCTGCTCAAAGGTTTTGACTTATTTTGTGAACAGTCACAGGGCCGTCCCAGTTCCAGTTTTTACACTTGGGTTTGTACGGATTAAACAAACAAGATATATAAAGTGCTAATTAGTGAACTTTAGAGGTGCTGGTATGCTGATTTTGTTACCTTTGGACTTAGCTAAGCTAGCTGTTTTCCCCTGTTTCCAGTCTTTGTGCTAAGCTAACCAACTGCTGGCTGGAGCTTCATATATACCATACGAACATGAGAGTGTTATCGATCTTCTCATCTAACTCTCTGCAAGAAAGTGAATATTTCCCAAAATGTTGAACTATTCCTTTAACTGGCTATACGCTTAAATCTTTTCCAGCATTTCTTTCACTAAATCACTAACTAATTAACTAACTATTTGGCAGACTGTGAGTAGCTTATGAATTCAGTTTTTCCGTTCCAGGCTCAGGCTAAATGCGGTTTGCGTGACAGCTTGGCGATGTCACACTCTTGGTGAGTGTTTGCGTGCGGTATTGCTAAATGCTCTTCCTGTTGCCTCAGCACGGTTTTCCTGTGGACAGAAATGCCTGTGTTGGCACACCAAACATTTTGGTGAACAGTTCTATTATACTATATAATATTTGTGTGTGTGTGTGTGTAGTCTCTTGAGGAACTTCTCATCACCATGTAGGCCTGATTTCACTGGTAGTGTTGTGCAGAAGTTTAGTAGATTCCAGTATCTGCATCTAAGCATGGCATTTTCTGGCGAGTGTGCACGTGTGTGTGAGCTTGCGTGTGTGTGTTGTCCTCTGTAAATAGTTAGAATTCCACTTCTTTCTGAAGTCACGCTTTCATGTTTAAGCTCAGTGTCTGTTTCATCTTTTCGAGTCCACTGGTAAACACAGAGCCAAAGGTAGATGTGTTGTAGAGCATTATTCTTTTTCCCGGTTGTATTCACTCCCAGTAACACACAGTAACACGGACTCCATTGCACTGCTGTAGCTGAAGCAACTTGCAGCTGGGTGGTTTGGCCTCAGTGGGCTGTTGTGTAAAGTCAGGATAGTGGTGGGTGTTTGTTGAAAGCAAGTCATGTAAACTGATGCCTGGAGGTCATTCCTGGTCACTTCAGGATTAGCTGGACTGAAAGAGCTACATGCCACAAACTCTGAGCCTGGAGTGACACAAATGACTTGGGGTTAGGGTAAGCCTGGCTGACCTTTACTTTTTTTCAAATGACTGTGTAGGAAGAATAAAACATGTGAGACTTTTTCAAAAAGCTGTCAGAACTCAAACATTATTGCCTGGAGTAACAGCCAAAATAGAACATGTTTACATTTCTGGCAAAAGTGAAAACTTTCTTCACTACAGCTGCTACAGTATGAGCACATTTGTGTAAGGGCTTCTGATAAAATATCTATAGTTTCCCACCAAACTTTAACTTCTCATTTGTTTTTGGCTTAAAATATATTTTCCAAATACAGCCATTACTTGCTTTGGTGTTGCTGTACCCTGAGATGTAGGCTGATGTGTAGCTTGCAGGTCCAATGTAAATTTGCAGATAAGCCTTCTACGTAAGTACATACAGTTATGCAGGTCAGGTCATATAAATAGATACTGTGAGAAGTGTTTTAGCTGTTTCTTTTGTTCACAGTGATCCAGTAGATTCACCTTTTTTAAGTATTCTTCTGAGATTATCACTGGTCTAAGCAACCTTTACAGTAGGATCAGTAGAAGGTGGTTAAGGCTAAAATATTGGCTTATGGTCTAATAGCATCATCTAAATAATTTCAAAGTTGATATCATAATATGCACTGACCATTCTCAGTTCCTGACTAACAGTTCTTCCCCTCTCCATCTGCTGACCTGTATTACTCAGGGCCGGGGGTTGCGTACTGTTGCTGTTAAACAAACAAAAATGTGCAGTTGTGAGATGCTACTGTAGCTATATGAATATTCGTCAGGTACAGGATATATAAAAATAAATAACTGTAATTTCACACATCCACTCTACTCTAATGTGGTGACTCTCGTCTTTTTCTTCATCGGGCAAACATTTTACGTCAATACAATGATGGTGTCGTGATCCTTCCTGGACGCAGTAACTGGTTAAATGCAATGATAATGCCTCCAGTTATAATGGCTGCTATTGCGCAACAGCAACAATAGAGTAACCACTGTAGGACTTTTCTTTCAACATAATTGAGTCATCATATCTGGTGTACTTATTTTGCGTTTATCGGTCACAGGCCGTGCAGTCAAAATAAAAATTGTGTGACCTATATTTCACTTAGCTGATATTATGTTATTAGGCAATGTGGAGTAAAAAATGTCGATCAAACACTTAAGCTGTAGAAAATGTGGTATGTTGTTTATAGAGCTCTATTTATTACTTTATTACTTTTCTGCCACCAGCCTTCATTATCTTGACCTACAGTACAAGACTACTTTTACAAGATATATTGATTACTTTAACAGATAACACAGTATGATAAGGGTTCACAACTCTAAATAATGCAGTAATGAATGACTCATCATGATGAAATGCATGAATTCATTTATGAAATATCAAGAACTCATTTGGGTCCACATTAAAAAATAATCATGGTATGTTTAGGTTCATATACTAGTAATTTATGAACATTAAAGATACCCCCTCTGGTTTTGTAAAGCATCCAATAGTGCCTCCAATTCCAAATGTTTCCTCTTGAAAATCAGTGTTTGGTGATTTGAAACGCCACATGAATCCCAGTTGAGTTAGAAAACATCAACAGAGAGCTGAGAGGAAATTTGTGGATTTTGGTGGGAGTTATTAAAATCGGGGAGCGTTGGGTTGGCAGCTTTTCAGGCAGGTAATGCATTAATTAAGGAGCCATCACATTACCTGCAATTGGCTTTGTCAATGGACAAATGCTTCTCTGTTCATAACTGCTGTTTACCGCCACCCATCATTGAGAAAGCAGTTTCTGACGCCTACTGGATGTTTTCACGTCATCGCACATGCGCTCACCCCGCCTCCACATCCATTTGTGCTTACATCATGTTGTCATGCCACTTTTACAGTGTGCATGCTTCTTTGACAAGCTTGTTCCAGCTTGTAAATGTACACTCAGTTGCCAGTTTATTAGGTACACCTAGCTAAAACTAACGCTGTCTAATACAACAGTCCCGCCACAAATCCAACCTTCATGGAGGTTATAATATAATGAGAGGCGTTGATTCAACTTTTTGGTCATTTTTGAGGCTGTTTGTGTTGCTGTTGAATTGTATTGTGTTATACTGAGAGGTGCTTCTAATATGTAATCTACCTTCATTGATACTGTATATGTAACCAAATTAACCTCAATATTGAAATATGTTGATCTTATGGGATGACATTTTGGAGATGACTATTGGTGATTTCAGGAAATGTGCACACACAATAACATTTTATAAAGTCATTAGTAACGTAGATATGATGATCAGCTCGATAATTCACATAAGCTCAAGTTTGACAATATTGCAGTATTTAAAATTCTTAACATCTACCACATGATATAATAATATTTGAGAGTTTAAAAAAATGATAATGAAATATCAGTCAATAACAATTTTTAACAAACTTTTATGACAAGGGTCCCTTAAATTTGATCATTTAAGAATGGTGACAAGAGCTGAACATTTTGCAGTTGAATAATATACTTGTCACTGCTCTGACAATCTATCGGCCAGGCTCTAATAATGATTTTTGTTTCAAATCGAGGCCCGTCTTGCATCCTTCTTGCTCAGCAGAAGCACTAATAGCTGAAGCTTTGTGCCACCAGCTACACTGATGAATGTATGACCTAAATGTGAATTGATTTATAATTTCATTATCCACGAAGTGTTAAGTAATTAATCAGTTACAATTATTATAAAACTAATTTTGTGGCTTGATTATTTATTAAACCAGAGTTGTGATACATCATACGCTAATTCTTGAGTCATGCATTAAGCACGAGTGGTATACTCATATTATAAAGGATATTATTTGGGGTATTGGTGTTATCCCATAGTAGTGGGTGACAAATAAGATAATATGTGGTGACATTTTACAGAGATGATTCAGATTTTTTTTTTTTTTGCCACAATGTTGTTATGTTGTTCATGTAATATCCTGCATTGTTAATGCCAAGTTCTTTATTTGAGTATTTGTTTGAGTTTTTCTAATTTTCTCCACATAATCTCACGAGAGACGCAAACGCTTAAAAGACTTGTCCCCTGATCTGTGTTGCTATGGAGTCCCTGGCAGCCTTCATGTAGGCTTGGCTGTAAACATTTCAGGGTTGTTGTACATGGTTTGCTGCAGGTGCCAGTGTTTTTTTTTTTTCTTTTCTTCGCTGCTGGGAATAATGTCCAAATGTACTGACAAGGTGAGCTTAATCTTATCTTCTCTATCCCTTTTTGTTCAGAAGTATTCCACCAAGTTCAATAATATAATATATTTACCTCAGTAGGTTATTCTATTGCTTCATTTCTGCTTGACAGGATTCCACATGACAATACCACTAACCTGTTGAGCAAGTTGAAGTACAGAAAAGGGGTCTGGGAGCATAGTAAACAAGACAGCCAGAGGGAGAGACGTAGGTGGAGTGGAGGAGGGGGACAGAAGGGGAGTTAAATCAGTCACTCAGCCAAAAAACCAGTGCCACGCCCCAGGTGCCCGGGCCAGTAAGAGCAAGCAGCAGGAATGTGAGGGAAATGAATGGGAGTGTAAGTCCTGCCATTCACATGGTGAGTGCTTTCTTTTTTCACCTTTAGCCTGCACTGCTTACCATATAAACATATCACAATGTATGGTGAGGGTATAAAGAGCAAAAATATTTGACTGTTGGCTCCAAAAATATCTAACTTAATGCAGAATTTCTGATGTGAAACTTTGATTTTAAGAGTGTGTGGTTTCTTAGTCATCCTTCTGTTTACATTGAACATGAGTGAAAGCTAGTAGCCACATTTCAGTTCAGTTGATATTCATCAAAATTTATTAATAGCGTGAGCAGACCTGATCAAATCTAAACCACAGAGCATGGTGTCTGTCAGTGTGAACATTTTATGGGCAGGCTTTAATCTGTTATTATGATGATCACAGACGGACAGAAAATGAAAGGTTTTCCTCAGTGGTCAGTGGTCTGCAGAACTCAACTGCAGTCTTAAGTTAAAAATCAAAACATCACGTGTCTTGTGAGTCAGGACGGTTTATTTCCCAGCAAACGAGGCTGACCTTTTTATTTTTTTAAAATCTTCTCCTGTGTGAAAGGGACAGTGTTTTGTCACACGTAAATAAAGAATTGCACTCTGTCTGCTTACGAGGAAACAAATATGCAGCAAAATAAGAATTTGTTTCAGTCTTTAAAAACGTCAAGGGACTGTGGAAACACTTTGAACAGGCCAGCCAGTGATTCGAGACCGCTGCTCTGAGAGAAGAGTACATATTTTCTGTCTGTGCGGTTGGCAATCTGTTTACTGGAAGGGTTGCTCACTCAGAGCACATGTTGCTGCATGTGCCGTCAGTCAGCGAGCCCCGAGAAGACTGTAGAGTTAAAGTGTAAATGCAGGGGGCACAGAAAGTGTTTGTGGAGGTGGTGGGGGGGCGTTTGTGTGCATGTGCATGCATGTGTGTCTGTGATTTTATTTGGAGAACTTAGCAAATAGGCTAACCAGCAAAACCACACTAGAATCCTGTGTGTGTGTGTGTGTGTGTGTGTGTGTGTGTGTGTGTGTGAGTTATATGAGTTTGCTGAGTCCAGATTTAAGCTCCCTTTCTGGGAACCAGCATTCCCTGCTCTTCTAAAGCGAGCTGTAAGAGACAGGAGGGCTTTGGGAATGAAGAGGCATGGGCTGGTTTCAGTATGTCCCAGGTTTGTCTATTGTACACAGCGAGTGGTAACAATGGGAGGGTTAAGTATCTGATATACACACCGAACCCTGGGACTCAGCTGCAAGTAATTAAAGCTGGCAGTTGGCAGAGAAGAGAGTCAGGCGACTGTAATGGCCGCTCTAAGTTCATACCATAATATTTGGATGATGAATCAGGCTTCTAGTAAAAGTGTTGTCATGCTGTTGACCCAAGGCTTTCTCCCCCTTCCCCATGTCCTGTTGGCCCTGGGGGAGGCACAGAGAGGAAAGAAAAAGCCTTTGTACCACCCTGCTGCCTGTTTGTAACGAGATCTGCTGTTTATTTGGTATGCTACAGCTTTTGCTTTTACCTAAATATTCTCGTCATTTTGTACTTTTGTTCCATTTGGTTTGGTCCTCCTCGAGGTGTATTCAGAGCCACAGAGTCACTATTTTAGCTTCAATGAAATATTGACAATCTTGAGACAGGACATACATAATCAATCAAGAGAAGATGTAGCTTGGATATTAGCTTTCCACCTCCTTGTTTAAGGAAGGTTTGCTAAGGTTAACAAAAATGTCACAAATAAGGCTCCAACTAATGATTATTTTCATTATTGATTAATCTGCTGATTCTTTTTTGATAAATCGGCTCAGAAAAGATGTCATCAAATGTCTTGTTTTGTCCTAACAAAAGTCCAAAACCCAAATTTATTAAATATAATATATATATCGGTAATGTAGGCGCCAGGTTTTGACAAGGAAGAAGAATGTGTGGAATAAAAAAGACGATATCTCTGATTCAGCTGCATCGATTTTGCTCCTTATTTTTTTATATATTTTTTTTTTGCTGTCCATTTTGAGTCCGACAGTGTTATAGGAGTGCAATACTAAACCTGACTGTCGTGCGGCAACAGGTTATTGTTGTTTTAACTAAAGAAGGATATTTAGAATGAAGTTTAAAGTCCAGATCAAAATCATCTTCATAAACAAGGTCTCGTCACACGTATTGCCACTCTTAAATTAATGCTACCATCTTGGAGAACACAGGCAGTGACAGTGTCACATGTAGCATGATGCCTACGTGCAGTTGGCAGCAGACTTTGTAAGAGAGGTGTAAACCCATCTGAACTGAGGCTGGAACTGTCATGCATTGTTCCCAAAGGCATAACTCTGTATCATGGGTATTTCCTTGTCATTCATCAGATTTGTTGCCAACCAGGTTGCAGGTATGCTCTTACAATTGTGTAAGAGTTGTGAACATGAACACATGAAATCAAATTGAATAGAGAAATGGTATTTATTTAAAAAAAAAAGCATGACTCAAAACAACAAGTAGCCTAATTATGTCATTTTCATTTTACATGTCTACAGTAAGTTGGTCATTGAGCTGACACATGATTCTCATTTGACCAACAAAAGCTGTCACCTTTTTATCCATTTTGTTTGTCCCCCCTTCGTCTCTCAACAGAATCAGCGTATGACCTTCTTCCCAGAGAGCTACACTTGCCTTCCTCTACTCAGCAGAACCCAAAAGTCATGAGTCAAAAGAGCGGCGGAGAGGCAGGGCCTCCCCCTTCAGCTGCTCTAGCATCAGGTAGGATCCTGTTCCTGTTTATCTTTATCTTTATTTCTCCTCTGCGAGCAGGACTGATCATGTCCCACCCCAACAAACACAACTCATGTACCTGTGGGAAAACAAAAACCTGCATATGGCAGGAAAGATCCTCACGTCAGTCCAAAAAAGACAAAAACAACAGTTGCTTAACAAGGAAATTATGTCACTGGAGTTAAATCAACCAAACACACCTGCTATCTGTACCTGCTGGTAGATTGAAATATTTGGGCGAGCGGATTGTCATTGTGAATACTTGTGATCTACTGTATGTTGAGGTGTCTTGCAGCAACAAAGAGTTGAAATGTAGGTCATGTATCGCAGGTTTAGATAGTAATTAGAGCCCTCTGCCTTTTTCCAAACTGTTTTTGTGATACAGCCTCTAAAATAGATTAATGGTTTAAACCGTACATAGTACCCAATAATGATGAGAGAGCCCAAGAAAGCTTATTGTTTCACAGTGTTGCATACTCAGCACAAAATACTTCACTCTTTTTTTTTTTTTTAGAGAATTAGGAAGCTTTGAGTGGATGTAATCACATTGTTGACCATTTTGCACTTTCAAGTTAGGAAGTCCAGAAATTAGATATACTGTGACTGGCTAATTACTGCACAATTTAAGCTTTAATAACATCTTGATCATTATGCTTGCAGTGTGGACAGATGGTTAAGGGTCACTTTGTGCACTTTCAGTGAACCAGAGATGTTTTGTTGGATGTGTGATGATTAGACAGTATTTCATTTAAACAGATTATTGGAAAAATGACTCGCTTCACCGAAATGAGCAGTTGGATTGTCTGGTTTTATGCTGCCATTAAACATTGCAAAAGAACAAAACAAGAGGAGCGTAGAGTACATACACAACAAAGGACATGCAGGTTTGAAGCATATTAAAGAATCATTTTGCTCAGCTTCTATCAGGAAAGTGTCCAGAGACACTCATGCTGCATCACAAGGTGTCCCTTTTCCTTTGACCCTTCACATTTGTATTGTGCATTCTCTTGATACATAGTGGTGTCCAAATACAAAACTTTCATAGGGAAAGTCTGTTCCCTATGGACTTCAGTGCTCCATTACAGCCACTTGCAGGTGAAGTATATTTTAGTTTACATGGAACTATAAGCTTTATTGAAAACTGCCAATAACATCATCTGGCTCTTATTTCTTGTTTGTTTTTTGTTACAAAAAACATGTGTTTTTTTAACAGACTTCACAGTGACCTCACTTTTAATTTCAGTGTTTGGCAGAACAGTGTTACATTTATTTTTTTTCTTCATTTGCAGCATTGTTTTTGCTGTTTTAAAACATTTCATGGCGCTCATGTAGTGAGTAGGGTATAATGGGGGTAAACGCTCATAACCCACCTCTCAACATCTGTGATAGCATTGGGCATCCAACAGTATTTGTTCCCAGATTTGGGTTGCTATTGTATGTTTTTTGGTTTGTGATCATATATGGCTTTGTGTTTTGATACCTGCTCAAAATGACACTACCTCCGTACGTTTTATGTGCCTCTTTTTCTTTCCGACTGTGTGTTTTGCAAACTAATGAGTCACCAAACAATCGAGAATGTCAACAGCAGTCTAACTCCTTTTTACGATCTGCAAGTTAACCAGACTTTTCCCCACTCTTCATTTAGTTCATTGTAACTATTTGAATGCTTTTGAAATTACAGTGTATGTCAGCATGCTGGAGCAACATTTTCTGACAAACAAAATACCCTGTGTTTTTATTATTTTTTTAAAACAAATCTGAATACATTTTTGCTGTTCAGCTCTTATTGCTCATTCGCTGTCTCATTTTTATATTCCAGGAAGTTCCCTCTGAAGCAGGGAGTGTCTGCATATAAAATGGTCTGCAGTTCTCTGCTTCATAGGTCAGAAGCTTGTTTATTTTGTCTTTGTGGCTACGTTCAGTCCCAACAAAATTAACTTTTGTAGCAAAAGAAAACAAAAATTTGAAAATAAAAGCTCCAATAATTGGCATGCGTCATATTGTACATATTACTGTTTTGAACTTCCCTCTCCATTTCATTATTTTGGCTAATTAGTTCAACATGAACAAAATGCTAATAATAATGATAAATTCATTCAGTTATTCCATTTTTTTTTTAGTTGCAGTTAATCTACTCTCAAGCATTTTTAGTCTTATCCCAACATTTTTAAATAAGGGGGACTGCTCACCTCTCATCTCTTCTTTGGCCCCTTTTTTAGTCACATACTGTACATTTACAAATCCTCAGCACCACACACATAAACACACATAAGATCCAATGAAAAGGGGGACATTATAATTGGATGGGGAAAAAAACTAAACAAAAGCAAAAAATAAACAATCATGAACAAAATTTTGCTGCTTAAATGGGACTGCTAGCCAACACTGGTTGGGATGCCTTTATTCACTGTCTAATTATTTGCACTGTAGATGCCATGTCCTCTTCTATGACCATGGAAGGCCCCCGCAGTGCTTTTTCCACCTCTTCCAGCTCCGCCATGCATTCCAGTACTTCAGCCAGTGACCAGAACCAAGTTCACAGCAGCAATGTTGACCCAGAGGACACCAGGAGTAGCAGAGTGGTACCGGAGGTTGTCGGAGGTAGCGGCAGCAGCGGCAGCAGTGGCGGTAACTGCAGGGGTAGCAGTGAGCTAGGAGGAGGAAGAGGCGCAACATCCCAGGAGGCCCTGCCACATCACCAGATGACCCCATCGAAGCGCCGCACCGTACTGAACATCTCTCCACCTCCACAAGACCTGCTTGATGACAGCCGTATGTCCTGCCAGGATGAAACATCCCTGGACTCAGAGCAGAGTAGCAGCATCTGGATGGATGACTCTCTCTCCAACTTCAGTATCATAAGCTCTGCCTCTTACAATGACAACACAGAGGTGCCACGGAAGTCCCGCAAACGTACCCCTCGCCAGAGGCCTGGTCCTAAGTCTGGGCCTGCAGAGGAAGCCAGCATGGACGTGTTTGATGCAGACAGTGCCAAAGGTCCACACTTTGTCCTGTCACAGCTCGGCCCAGACAACAAAACTGGACCAAAAGGAAGGTTTGTGTAACCCTCAGATGTTGTTAGTTTGAAATGCTTTAACTGAGATTGAACCGTTAAGATTCTAATGGCCAGAACATGTCCGTGTCACGCCCCTCTACATCTCATGAAGTTGTCGAAAGAGGCTGTGGTTATGTAGTGAAAAATGATCTGGTTCCAGCTTCTCAAATGTGAGGATTTGCTGTTTTTCTATGTCATATGTAAAGTCAGTTGAATATTTGTAGGTTCAGGATTGTTTGTCGGAGAAAACAAGCAAATTGAAGGCATCAATGTGAGCGCTAAGAAATTGTGAATGGCATTTTTTCACTATTTCTTAACATTTCATAGGCTAAATGATTAATGCATTAAGCGATAAGATATTCCCTCATTTTGGTGTTTTGATAAATGGTGGTAGAGAGCGTTGTCAAACACATTGCTCCAAAATCTCCCATTTGTGTTTAATTAGAATCAGATCTGGTGACAGCAAAAGCTATAGCATATGATTCTCATCATTTTCATAGTATATATACAGTATACAGACAAAAAAACAAAACAGTGACTCCACTTATTGTAGGAAGTTGTTTACTGAGTAGTTGATTGACTTTTTATTAATTTAATATTCTCCCGGTGGTACTCTGTGTTAACATCGTCTTAAAGGCCCTTCTGGATAATCTCGTACAGCACTCATCCTGGCTGTCAGAATAGGTATCATTAGGAAATGACACATTGCAAAACAGATGAAAATCTTCAACACACTACTCTGCCTCTAAATTTCCCACCACACTTTGACTGAAGAAGAGCAGTTAGATCAGAGGGGAGGGAGGGGCAGGATACTGAAGCACAAACAATGGTCAGCCACAGTGAATCACAGAGCCTCTCTCAAAGACCTAGGATTGGCAGAGCAGATTAAATAAACAGATAACGCTTTAAGAGCTTTGGATAGAATATGCTTGGTTGATGGAGGGCCTGTTAACTCTGCATTGCTCAGAGCACCATTGGGGGGGGGGTCATAATCATAATAATCATAATCTGTCAAAGCAAGTTCCAGACATTCTTTGCTTTTCCAACACAATACTAAAAGATGCCAGCTAGGTCGCACAAACTGACATGAAATTGCTAGAACATGTTAGAATTAGAAGTGATCTGCTGGTGTCTTTGTCAAACCGGTATTTGTTGCAGCTCTGATGATCCTCAGACAACTAAACAGAAAGGAGGAACTCTTTTGATGCAATACCCACAGAAGAGTGAGGGGAAGGAGCTGAAGATCCTCGTCCAGCCTGAGACTCAGCACCGAGCCCGCTATCTGACCGAAGGCAGCAGAGGGTCGGTGAAGGACCGCACTCAGCAGGGCTTCCCTACTGTAAAGGTAGCTGTTAAACCCCTGACACAGACTCTGACTTTTCTGCTATAGTGTACCATTGTTTAAGGTTAAGTTAATGATTGGGTTATTGCCAGAGGCTTTGAAATATATATATGTGTGTGTGTGTGTGTGTGTGTGTGTGTGTGTGTGTGTGTGTGTGTGTGTGTGTGTGTGTGTGTGTGTGTGTGTGTGTGTGTGTGTGTGTGTGTGTGAGATTTGCTATTCCTAGAGCCATAGGAGCACTGGGGCAAAAAATGACAAATATGTCTGAGGTGGGAGAGAAAAGGTCATTTTTTCTTTTGCCCCCAAACGGAGTCTGTTAATACTGATTGCCTGCCAATATCAGGTCTAATCCAGTATTTGTTTTATATCTGCTCTGCATTGTTTTGTATTATATATGTGGAGAGAGGAGTGTCATTGTAGAACTCTTGTGTCAGAAAGGTTTGGACTGGATTTGAACAGCCCCTCTTCACCCCCAGCATGAAGTCAGGGTTCGACAGGGGACCGTGAATGTGCTCGTCAAGTTTTATGATGATGCCAATTAGATGTTGATGTTTCTTGTATACAAGTGGACATCCGGATGGTGGTGTTGGAGGAAAAGAAGTCCAGCTTTGGGCTCTGAGGCCTGACCTCTTCACCAACACTTACTCTTCTGCTCAGTTGTTCTGTTGTTAAAGTCTCTAACAGGTTAAAAAAGGCACTGGAGATGATCAGGTCTTGGAGCTAAACTGAAAACAGAGTGCTTATACAAGCTATTTTATAACACAAAAGAAACCAACCCATTCTAGGTGGAGATCAGTGATTGATTTACCTTTTTCCTAAAGAACAACCTATCATTGCTCTGTAAATAATGGTGACATAATCTCTAAACTGGGATGGCCCGCCACCCTGTTCGGCGGTTCTGGCCTGTTTTTGTTGACTCCAATTAGCTTTGGAAAGTGTCCACCAAACACAGGTGTGAACCCTTATCTGGGCTTTCCCAGCTACCTTTTTTAAAAACAATATATGCTGCTAACTATGCTCCCACTGCCACATGCAGCAGCAGTGGCACGTCACCACCCCCCCACACACAGGTGTGGGGCATGAGCCTTCACACACACACAACCCTCTGATGCCACACATACACACACAATACCCTCTAGTGCCAAGTAGACACACATGCACACACAGAGCAGCAATCTTTGTACACACACACAAAGCAGTGAGCCTGCTACACACACACACACACACACACACACACACAGCAAACTTTAACAAAAGGTTTTTTCAACAGTGGTGTGAGGAAAGGTCTGGTAGTCAGTAATACTTTATGTAACTGCAGTCTCTCCCGGTCATTCACCACTCAAGACCATCGATTAACTCACATGAATCCAATAGAGTTTATCTGTTAAACTATGCACAGATACTCCACTACCCAACGTCTTTCAGTAGGTTCGGTGGTGTTTAGCCCTGCTGTTGAAGATTTAGTAGAATTGCCATGGTTTCCCGACCCTGAGAGGATAGTTGGACCACGGAAGAAACTGATGTTCTCAGCTTCATTTTCCTAGAAAAATGCTTTTCTGTGTCAAGGCTGATATGAAAACTAATTTTAGAATGATCTGTTAAAAAGGCAGAAATCTGGAGCTAAATAAAGAAAGGAGTGTTTCCAAAGCAGCACTCTACATCTCCGGACCTTTGATATCTGGCTTTCTAGTGGAGACTAACGAAGATGAACAGAGTGAGTTAGGAGCCAGACCAGAGATACTGAATCTGGGCACGAAGCAGCGTGTGTTCTGCTGGATCAGTTACTGGCTTGTTTGTACTGCCAGAGCTCGTGAAGAGCAGGCGGACCCAGAAAACGGGCATATCAGAAGATGACAGAAACAGGGAGGCTTTTAAAAGGCTGACTAAATTGCACAAGAAGGTGGAATGAAGACGGACTGATAAACACGCTTAGACTAATCGGAGAAGGCACTATAAATAGACAGGACACATGAAGCTTAGTTGCTTGATGAGAACAACTGAGCTTGTCAAGCTGGGCAGATGCCCACATCTACCTGTCCAGCAAATGACGACATCTGCTGGACAGGTAGGGACGTACACATAGTTAGCATCTGCAAAACAAGAGGAGAAAACGTGAAGAGACAAAGGAACAGATTCAGTCACAGGCACAGCTGTGACAGGACAGGACAGGATAGAAAATGATCTGATACCATGTCACATTTATTTCTCCTTGATTAAGCTTTGAAAATAAGCGGTTCATACATTTCTTGGCACAGTCTGTACTTAACCATTTCTGTATATACCGTCCTACAGTATGTGTCATATTTTTGCCTTCCTAATTTGGTAACATTTTTCATAATGCATATATTGCTTGTCCTTCTTTTCTTTTTTTTTCTTACACAGCTGGAGGGAGTGAATGAGCCAGTGGTTTTGCAGGTGTTTGTGGGCAACGATACTGGCCGTGTGAAGCCTCATGGATTTTACCAAGCTTGCAGGGTGACCGGCCGCAACACCACAGCCTGCAAAGAGGTGGACATTGATGGCACAACCGTCATTGAAGTGTCCCTTGATCCAAGCACCAGCATGACACTAGCGTATGTACTTTTCTTGAGATTGAAATTTTTGTGATAAATGTTACTCCAATAAAGAATTTCATTTTAATGTGTTAAACCACAAACGGAGCCCCTTTTTGAGAGCAGGTGTTCCTTTTACGTGCCCGGTTGTACTTCACAGATAATTCAAACCAACTGCTTAATAAAGCGATTGCATAATGGACACACACGTGAGCCGTAAGGTAGATTGATCCCCTTGGGGAAATCAGTTAATGAGATGCTGGAGTATTTAGTGTTTAGTGAAGAGCTGCTAGTTTAGCAAACACTGTAAAGTTTGTTGTTTAAACTGCGAGTTTTCCAAGCTTACATCGTCTCTCTGTGCAGGGTGGACTGTGTTGGGATCTTGAAGCTCCGTAATGCCGACGTCGAGGCTCGCATTGGTGTGGCAGGGTCGAAGAAGAAGAGCACACGCGCTCGGCTGGTGTTTCGGGTCAACATCCCCCATCCAGATGGTTCAGTGCTCACATTACAGACTCCCTCATCTCCGATCCTGTGCAGTAAGTCAGTCTGTGTTTGTCTGTGTGGAAATGCTATCATATGAATTGTTATATTGGTTGAACCATTGAAAAATAAACTGTTAGATCGTAGATATTTGCAAATAAATAGATTCTAGAGATTGTTTTCTGGTGTATTATTTTACTTTATTAAACCAGTTGCAAAAGAGGCAGAACAAACAGTTGGCCTGTAACCTACTTAGTTAATAATTACCATTATAAAGTTATTTTCTTCTCTTTTTACAGAAGAGATCCTGTTTGTTAAGTTTAATATAGCCTGAGGTCAGGAGACTGTTGTCTTTTGATGTGCGCATTTGGAGACAATGTGTAAAGATCCCCTCAGATTCAAGTGTTATTTGATAATGCGTACAGTACGAGGGTGTGGTTGGTTTCATAAACAGGAAAGACGCTTAGGGCCATAAGAAGGTTTCTGAGTAAGTAGATTTGGGAGAACTGCTCTGAGAGAGACAGGGGAGAAAGAGAAGGAAAGGACGAAACAATAGAGGTGTGTGGACTTCTATTGTTTACACAGAGCCAGTATGCAATCCAGGGAAATATCTCTCCACAAAAAAAAAAAAAATAGTAATCCCCCCTTGGCGTGTGTGTTTGTGTGTGGGTGTGTGGTGCAGAGTAGTATTAAAGGTTCGTGAAATGAGTTAGAGGAAAAGGGGGAGTGATTTTTGAGCTTCACATTGTTCAAAGTACTTTTTGCCATTTTGGAGGCCTGTGAGAAATAGCCAGTATTTGAGTTGTCTTTGTTCAGGGTATCTGCAAATGTATCTAAAAAGCATTGAATTTGGTTTCCTTCAGGGAAGTACTGAAAAAAAAAGTGATTTAATAATGAATAATTGTGGTCTTAAAAAGTCTCAATTTTCACCTGGTGAACGCTGCAGAAACCCTGTTGTTAATCTTACTTGACCCATTTGTTGAAAAAGATCATATGAGCCTGGTTAAGAAAATGTATTCAGCTGCCATGATGGTATTATATGCTTTGTCTGTAAAAAAAAATCCTTTAGTGTGAAATTGTGTGATTTTAACATCGAGACAAAAAATATAAAATTGTCTTTGTAAATTTCAGGACCTAAGAGCATCTCTAGTGTGTTGTAGTCTGATGTTCATTTATGGCTATTCATGTTCAGGTCAGTGTCCAGTAAAGCCATTGTGCCATGTTGAAATGATTTTGGGCGACCCCAAAACAAGTATTAACTAAATACCTAAATATAAAAGGTGTCTACTGTGGCTTTTTTCAATTCTTGGGATTAATCTGTGAATAATCAGTGTTTGTTTTGTATATTAAAAACTGGGTGAAAATTGGAAGAAAAATAATTTTAAAATAAAATTTCCAGCATAAACCCTCTGTAGTTCAACTATTTAGTGTTAAATTCATTACTTTGAGGGATTATAGACATCTCCATAGCTATGCATTTGTATTTTTCTCTGTGCTATTAACAGAAACATTTTTCTGAGCTGACCTTGACATGAGAGGACCTCACTGACTGTAAATAGCAGTGAATAGTGTATAACTTTTGGATTAATATCAACATAAAATCTGTGGTAAATAAGAAAATAACTTTAAACCAATCTGCTTCTTTTATTTCATAACCTGGGTATTTTTTGGTGAAAATAGGAAAAAAAACGAACCTCATCAAAAGTGTTTATATGTGCTCTGTTTACAGCTCAGCCTGCAGGGGTGCCTGAAATCCTGAAGAAGTCACTGCACAGTTGTTCCGTGAGGGGAGGAGAAGAGGTCTTTATCATTGGCAAAAACTTTCTTAAAGACACCAAAGTCATATTTCAAGAGAATGTCTCTGGTAAGAAATGAATCTCTTTGGAATATAATTGTCCATGGATATTTTGTGTTGATACATTTTTAATTTTTCTTCATGCTGCATCTTCTGTCTGTTCCAGATGAGAAATCGTGGAAGGCAGAGGCTGAAATTGACATGGAGCTGTTTCACCAGGTACAAACGTGATTGTTTGATTAATGCCAATGGCTAATGAGCTGAGTAGAGAGAAGCAGCCATTGCAGATTTGTATGGGGCTTTAGATGTAATCATCTTAAATGGCTGCTGGTTCAAAGGTTTGAGTAGTCTCATTGTGTTCTGACCTAATTACACTCAGTCTCAAAGGCTGTACTGAGTGTGTCTCAACAGTCCAGTTTAAACAAAATGGTCAGAAGTAGATGAACTGATGAATCTAGTAGAAAAGGTTCTTGTGTTTAATCCATTGGATGTCATTTTGTTTTTTGTCAAAGGTACACTGTGGAGTTTTCTTGTAAACAAACAGCACGTTCCATGCTCAAACCTTTGGTCTTTCCCTGTACATTTATAAGACAAATCTTCATAACTGAATGCAGTCATCACTGTGTAAATCCAGTCACCTCATTCTTTTGCTGCCTCCAGTCCAGTACAACATTTACATTACAACCTTCTGCAGTCACAGAAATGTGTATCACGTCACCCCCATGCTCATGATGTGTGGGAAGAGCACAAGATACAATCAAAGTGATGACCTGCTCATCCAAATATTGCTCCTCACTGTTGCTATTGCACAAAAACTCTACAGTGTACCTTTTATTGTTGTGTAGTACTATTTTCTAACCAACTCACCCTTTGACTCAGATTAGATACGTGCAGTTAGACTCTACTGTAGTATTTATTCTTTTGTGCTGACTTCTTTTTTAATGATCACCCCCAAAGAATCACTTGATAGTGAAGGTTCCTCCGTACCAGAGCCAAGCCATCACCTCTTCAGTGTGTGTGGGAATCTACGTGGTGACGAACGCTGGGAGATCCCATGATGTTCAGCCTTTTACCTACACTCCAGACTCAGGTTTGTTCCAGTCAATTTCAGTTAATCCACTAAATCACAAAAAGGTCTCTTTTTACAATCAACTGATGGGAAGACCAGCTTCTTAGATAGAAAACCTTCCTTATTTACAAAGTACTTTTAAGATTTACTGGCTGGCACCACAGCTGGCACACTCGGTTTCTCGAATTGAAGGTAAAAACTCAAGTTGTATTGTAGTTAACCACCCCAGAAAAGTTTATTTGACACACATTTTTTTCCGTACCACAGAAACAAGAGCTGCATCACAGCTTTGTTGATTTTATGCTCCATGGCTTTTTTGATCTATCGTCACTTTTACTCAACACCACCACCTACAGTTCAGTAGGATCAGAGCAAGAATTAACAATCATGAACAATATCTTTCAACAGCACAATACACAGCCCATTTCTAAACACAGGAATCCATCAGCATTGTTTATCAGGTTCCTTGATACAAAACTCTGAAATATGTGATCATCAAAGTAACTTAAATGAAATAATGAACAATGTAATTTACAGTCCTGTGCGCCACATTTACCATCTTTCCTAATAACATTATTATGACGCTGTATATTTATATTGATTTTCCTGGTTTGCTGGCTTATAGTAATAAAAATCTGGTGATGTTTGCCCTTGCAGCAAAAAATGACGTTCCTGTAAAGAAAGAGATGCCCTCTCCAGTGAAGACTTGTTCATTTGATGAACAAATTAAAGGTTCTTTTCCCTTTGTTAACTATTCGACATAACCATGATTGTAGTAGCTTCCCATTTGAAAGCCGTTTATTTGCTAATACACTGTACATAGAGTCAAGTGCATACTTTATTACACGTTTTAGCTCACACTGGATTGCCACTCGTTTGAATAGCTGAACACAAAGCAAAATAAAACATTTCTAGAAAAAGACTTAACTTATTCCTTGGTGTTGCTCTTACAGTTCTCGATGGTGCCTTGATGCCTTCGATGTTGCCTTTAGTGAAGAGAGAAGATGTCACCCCGATGGAGGTCACCAGCAACCTCCAATCTTCTGGTGTATTTAAGGTGATGTATTGATCTGTAACGTCATTAAAGGCCTAATTAATAACTTGTACACAGTGAAAAATATTTAGATCAGATTGAGGTCATTTGATATCGCAAATTACATAAATGTTCAGTAAAATTCTATTTAGTTCAAACTTTATTCTCTTACTGTGCTTGTCTGTCAGAGAAGTGTTATATGTGGACAGTTTTAACAATAAAAATAACACAAGAAGACTACACAATAAGTCTTTTATCTTTTGTTTTGTGTTTTCAGCAGACTGGTGACTTGTGTCCAGCCCAGCAGAACCCAGACATGACTGCAGGCCACCTAAATAAAAACAGACCATTCCCCAACAACCTGTCTCAGCCTGCAGGCGACCCTGACAAAGGCCAGGCTCCTGTTTTTACCAACACAGAGCCCTTGAGCACTATCCAGAAGCAGGATATTGCAGCCACCAGCTCCTTCTCTGTGCCTGCTGACTCCCTGCAAGGCTCACAGCAGTTCCTCCTGGAGCCCAGAGACGGCCTCGGGCAAGAGAGCTCTGGAGCTGTGGGGAGGCTGTGTGGAGAACCTGCACCTCAACAGCAGCAGCTGCCGCTGTTCCCCCCAGACGAAGTGGCCCAGCTGGAGGAGGCAGTGAGGCAGCTTAAAGCCAAAGGGTTCTGTAACTTACCACTTCAGTCTGACAACTCAATGGCCAAACAGCAACAACAACACATCCAGCACCAACAACATATCCAGAAACAGCAAATACAGCAGCAACAGCAACAGATTCAGCAACAACAGCTTCAGCAGCAGCAACAGCAGCAGGTTTTGGAGAATTTACAGCAGCAGCTGTTTCAGTCACAGATTCAAATGCAGTGTGGCATGTTTCAGGATGCCTCTCAGGGCAAGAACGCAGAACAGCAGGGCTCATCACAAAGAGTGGTGCCCAACCAGGGGACCCTTTTCCAGCAGCAGCAACAACAGCAGCAGCAGCAGCAACAAGCAGCTCTATTTCAGCAGGCGAGTGAGCTGCTCTCTATTCAGACCAACTTCCTCCAGCAGACACCCTCACACCCTTCACCGCCCATGTTTCACAATCCCAGTTCTTTGGCTGAAACACAAGATCCACAAGGGGGTTTGTTTCAGAAAGCCTCCCAGGAGCAGGTCCAGGCCGCTCTCTTTCAAAACACCATGACAGTGCTACAGTCTCCAGACCAACAGCCCTCAACCCCTGGACTTTTCCTCCCTCAGACGTCCCTGACTTCTCAGCTTACAACCAGTAGTGCTCAACAACAGCAACAACAACAGCAGCAGCAGCTGGCCTTCCTCAGCGCTCTACAGACCCCTGCCCCTGAACCACAATCAGTATTTCAGGCTCAGACCCAGCTCTCCCCCATCCAGCAGAGAAGCCCCATGGAGCAGCAGCAGCCCTCCCAGCCTCAGCCCCACACACAGCCATCCCAGCAGGCTTCTCTGTTTCAGAACATCTCCCCACATCCATCTGCAAACACACTCTCTCCAGGCCAGCAGCAGCAACAGCAGGCTGGCCTACTGTTCTGCAACAACCCCCTGTCTGCTCCGGACCAGGCCTCCAGCCTCCTGTTCAGCAGCCAGGGCCAGATGCCACCGTTGACCAGCAGCAGTCTAGTTTCCCAAGAGCCCCCAAACTCGTCTCTGCTCTTTTCCCAAGCCAGCATGGTGACAGTAAACCAGCAGGATCGCTCTGAGCCCATGGCCTTAGGGAACCCCAACGATCCACGACAGCAAGTCATGTTTCAGGAGCAACAGCCGATGCAGCTGGGCAGCAGCTCAAACAACCGGCAGGAGCAGCCTGTGGGCCTCTTTATGCCTCAGTCTAACATGGCCTCTCTACAGGGGGGACTGGCTGCGCAGGAGCTCGCACAGTCAGCCATGTTTGCCTCACAGAACGGCGTGGCAAGCCTCCAGACGACCACCTCCTCCCCTGTTCAACAGCCAGGGAGTCTGTTTCAGACGGCTGTCAGTGGGAGCATCAATCAGCCCAGCCAGCCTCAACAACCTGGGCTCTTCCTTTTTGGGATTCAGAACGGTAAGGACTTGATTACACAGGTGCATGCCCTTAAACCTGTTGATATAGCATTAATGTCTGCAAACAAGTTCAGATGGCAGAAATTATGTGAGCCATCTACAAAACTGACTTATAGCCAGTGAGAGCTTTTGTTAACTCCCTCAGTAAATAAAGTCCATAACAAGTTCCTCGCACCACATAAAGGATAGTAGAGCAGCTGTCACATGGGAAAGTAAATTGCAACCTGAAAAAAAGTAATGCCCTTTTAATTCCCAAAAAACCAAATTCAAATTCCATCATTCATTTAGATATTTGTTTAAATAGACAAAAGATTCCCATCACAAGGTTTATTGACTTACTGTTTCTGAAGCTTTCAGCCACATCTTGTGGCCTTCATCAGTGGATGGATTGCTCAGTTGTCATGGAGATAATATTTGAATTTGTTTTATTTAGTCCATTTAATTTTATCCCATTAGAGATGAGTAATTCATTGTAATGAATTGTTACTTTATTTCCCTCTTTATTGTCCAATTACATATAAATGACTGAATTGCTGTAATATTATTGATAATTGTCTTTCAGTGGAACCATATTGTATCTATTGTCAAAACTGATGATCAAGTAAACTTTTTAAACAAAATGAGGTATAAAACATAAGGAAAATAAAAATAAAAGTTCACATTACAATGAAATAAGTAAGTTCAGCCATAGTCTTCAAGTTCACCTGGTGTCACTCCACGTGAAATGAAATAAATGTACTAAAATTTTTACCAAGTGAACTACAGTTGAACAAGTATGTATGCATATGAAAAGCACAAAGAAACATGGAACATTAAACTTGCATTACAAACACATGTACACAGAAGAAAACATCTCTCATCATGTCATTAGTATGTATTGATAGCACGACTTAAAAGTGTGAGGTTTGTAAACTCACTGTGACCATCCTTTTCTGCTCCCTCCTTGCAGAATGCGGCCAGCTGCTGAACACTCCTGGAAACACGCTGTCAGATCAGATTATAGCCATCAGCCAGTCTGGTCAGAACCAAAGAGAGAGTGACGCACACATCCAGTCCCTGCTCAGCCAGTCCCTGTCTCAGTCTGGGTCTGTGCAGAACAGCATGAGTGCCTCTCAGAACATGGAGAAGATTGACGACCTGCTGGTCAGCCTGCAGGAGTCGGGCAGCAACTTAACTCGTTCATACTAACCTTCATAGAGGTTTACGGATTTGTCTTTTATATTTTACTGATAATATCTGGAATAATTGTAAAATGTAGACAAAAGAGTCGAAATACTGTCTGTTGATAAGCACTTACAGTAAAAAATGTATGAATGCATCATGACGTTTGAGACAAACGGAACATTTTGTGCTTATATTTGATCACCAAATATTTTTCTGCCCTACTAAGACACTATTTGGTCTTCTTCAGGATTTATTAGGAAGGAGCAGCGAAGGCGAGATAAACATTGTGAAGTGCTGCTGGCCTCGCTGAGCCAGTCTCTTCCCCCCTAAAAAGTCCTCGTGATTATTCTCCAGAGTAGCATGAAATTATTATTAAGGACAAACTGGACAAATTATTATCCAGACAGTGAACTAGGAATTTGGTTTGGAATTTCTTGGCTGAGTGGGCTGACCAAGAAAAGTGAATGTCTCTTATTGACGTCATGACTGACTGACTGAAAACATGCATGTGCAAAATGAGATGGACTCCAGGCGAAAAGAGACTAATTGTCATCACTGTTCTGTGAGAGAAGCAGCATTTGGCCCTTTCCTTCAACGTTTCCTCAGAAAGTGCAGCAAATTAGTGGCCTTGTTGTTCATTTAACTTGTGAAGTTTTGTGTTTATCTGTAGATAGATTGTCAGTGATGTTATCTGCAGCTTCTTTCAGTTCTCGTGGTGTTTTCTAAAATGTTCTCCAAAGTGTTGTGTGGTTTCCGTGAATAGTGTTCCCTTTAATACTTGTGTTGTATTTTTTGTTGCATGGAGGGCGGAGGGCGTGGTATAGCAGGAACGTCTGGACAGACTGTGGTATGTAGGGTTGGATACATCAAAGATGTCGAAGATGTTGATGTGGTTTGAAATTATTTTCACCCAACAGTGTAGAAAGTGTATTAAAAGAAGGTTAGAGAGGAGGCAGAGAAATGAAATGAGAGGCAGGAGAACTGTAGAAATGAATAGAAAGGTTTTCTACACTAATCTGAGGTGTAGTTACAAACAAGTGTCTATCATACATGTGGATGCTTATTATTTCAAAGTTTTAGCAGCTAGCAGCTTGTACCTGATAATATGAATAAATCCATTCTAGCTGTCTCTGACAGCCCTCAAAGTGGCTTTTATTAATGATATAGAAAGAAACTGTGCTCAGTAGATGTATAACTAAAATAATATGGCTTTTTTTTTGCTATCTACAAAAGGCCTGGCTAAATTAGGTCTAGTCTTGCCTAGACCTGTTTGGTACAGTAATACCTACAAAATAATATTTGTAGTTCAGCCAACAGCTGTGCAGTGAAGTCACCTCCAGCTGTGAAACATATCTTTCAATATTGGATTCTTTGCCATCTTCACCACAGTGTACTCATAGCACTTTGCGATATAGGTAAGCAAACATGTTCAGGCTAACATTTAGTCTGTATTCATCAAAACCAAACTGTGTCAGTTTGCTACATTGTGGAACAGATTCTCCTTTTAATACATTGCAAAGAGATGAATCTTTTAAGAACGTGTGGTCGTAGAAATATAACAGATACTGGCGGAGACTTTTTTTTTAACATGTATATTCAGCACTTTACGATGCTGTTCTTTGTGACCACTTTACTCATCGAGGGTACAGCAGTACAGTCCCACAAGAGGTGGTGTTTTTTTGTTTTTGTGTTTCAGCTGCCTCTTCCTCATTGTTTACAGTGAAGAAGATACATTTTTCAATATGCACATGGATCAGAAATTATTGTCATTACTGTCCCGTGTTTGCAACATTTGGGTAGTGCAGCAGAGTCGCAAAAATATCTCCAGTGGAATTTCTTTTAAGCCAGTATCATTAAATTGATCAGACAGTCAGTTACACCGTTGTCCTATTGGTTAAAAATGTAGTTTTATGGTCTGGATTTTGTAACATAACTGCATCTCATTTCCAGCCATGTTACAACTATTATTATTCACTCCCAAAACCGTATACATTATTTATTCCTGAAAACCAGCTTACAAATCTGGACAAATGAGGAAAATGTGGGTCAAGACAATTTTATGCAAACAATGTAATTTCAGTCGACATATAACTCTTATTTAAAAACATGCATCTACAGTAGAGAGAGTAGAATGTACTATAGTATATTATTATTACTATTATTATTGATGTCATAAGGGTTAGATCATTATGTGTTTTAGTGTCATTTTGATGCCATCATTCTGCGTCAGGCACGCATGAACTGGAATAGTATTCTTAAACCAGCTAGAAAAGAGCCTTTTTAAAAAAAACAGTTTTCTTAATGTGATGGATTTAGTGAATGTTGAGGAGAAGCAACAGCTTGTTGGCTACAGCTGTACATTATACATCTCATTCAGGTTAAGGTATTAACATGCAGGAACATTTTACATGTTTTCTTCTAAACGCAAACTGTACAAGTTCTAAAGACTCAATGTCTTCGTCTGCAGTTAGCCAGTGGCCTCAGGACCAAAGTTTGACTCGAATCTCGCTTTGCATAAATCCTGATGACAGGCCAGTTTTATGGCTCCTGAGCTTTTCTTTTTTTCTGACTTGCAAGTTAACTTTAAAACTATCTTTTGCCTCCTAAATTTCATTATCAGACACGATGTCCTGCTGCCACACTTTTCTTTCTGTTTGTTTGTTGTGTTGTTTTTGACGAAAAAAACCCCCAAAAACATGTTTGTGTCATGTTTAGTTTCACTGTAAGTGTATGCATGAACAAGGGGCTGGTCTCTGATGATGACAGAATTAGCTCAGTTTTATGCCTCAGTTGTTGTCTTGTTTTCTATGTACAGTTTGTTAGAAACACACAAACACCGTTACATTTTATACACTTTAAAATCAGAAACAGCTCTTGTTTTATGATGGAGATTATGTAAACTTGACTAATGTGATTTGTGGAACTACGGTGCATCAGCTTGAGCGGTTTGAGTGGTTTTTAAAGGGACCCTACTCCTGAAGGAAACCTGACTTTGGAGAAAAGAGCTATCTGTGATTGGCTTTCTTCAACTCGTGAAATAGAAGAACTAAGATTTCCAGTGTTGAGTATTTATGATTGTATTTGTTCTTGTTTGTTTTACAAAGTTTAAAAAGACTATCTTTTTTTTTTTTTCACGATATAGTACCTGTGCCTCTTTTCGGAGAAGCATATCTAATTTATTTGTGTGTTGGTTATTATCTAAATTGTTTCCCCTAATCATAGTTACGTTCGGAAATGTTCTGTTATTGATGACAGCAGTGTGATTTGGCCCCCACACCTGCTGATACTGTAACTGTCACCTTGTGATGATGATGATAAATGAGATAGAAAAGTGCTTTGTACACTATGAATAACACGTACATTCCTGTGCACTCTTTTATGATTTTGGAAGGTGTAGCTGTAATAATATACACATTAATGTACATACCATGTGTTTGTTCAAGGCCTATAATTGGACTGCTGGCCCTGTAGTCCTTTCTGACCAAATAGTCAACAGCAGGGCAAAATGGCACCAAACCGTTTTTACTGTCAAAATCAGAAATCCTTCAAAAATGGACCAACAAATTTCAGTATTTTTACTATGAATGTAGTACTGAATGTGATTATACAGCATAGCTGTAGTCTCACTTAGATGCAGAATGTTCCTTTATACACATACTGGGGAGGTAATTACTTTTTTGAAATTACAGTTTCCTCATTTGTGTATTTACAATGTAACTGGAGATCAGAAATATATAAAAGTGTGACTCATTGTGCAGTCACTACTAATTGTATGGAAAAAGAGGTGGGTTGTTGATAAAAGTTCTCATATTTCCTTAAGACGCTACAGACTCTTAACTTTCTCTGTTTCTTGCAATAGAACAAGATGGGGTTTTCTTTTAACATTACCAGTTAATTTAATATCAACGCATTCAGTCTGCTATCACAGGAGTTCAAATTGTTCATTTTTTCCCCCTAAAATGTCACTTTAGACACTAGTAGATATTGTACATGTGCCTTGAGGAGATGTTGTAGTAGCAACCAGGTTGACGTTTTACCATTGTTGCCTGTTTAATACCCCGCTGGTTCTGCCGGTGATGATTAGTCCTCATTAATTAGAACATTTTAAGCCATAAGACTTTAAGTGTACTTTAAAAACATTGACCAGATAAATGTGGTTGTGGTTGATAAATGTGTTGTGCAATTTCTGTCATGCATCTAACTTGTTTGTACTGAAGTATCCATTGCATTTATGTTATACAACGTAGATGCAGGCAAATTTTTCTCTGAAACTGCTATGCAGCTAATATACTGTAAATGTAGATCTGTTAGTTTTTGAATATATATTTTTCTAAATAGCCTCTCCAAAGTAGAAAACCAAAGTAGATGTTCTTTCTATTATTTATGTTGCTTGTTAAAATGTCTTCTGATGCTTTGAGTGCCGCCTGAAACCGATTATTAAATCTTTTAGTCAGTTAAAATGCAAATTTCTCTTCTCAACAACTATCTTAGACATGGATTGTTTTTTTGGTGAGACAAGGGTCACTAATTGTCAGTCTTCTTTATTCCCTTCGTGCTTGCAGGGTTTATGAGGAGGTTTGTGATGAATCCAGGCTTACTGTTTACTGCTGCAGTGGTTCCTAATCTGATTTCTCTCAGGGCCTCTTGAGTTTTCAGAATGTCATGGCATTCTCACGTCTTCTTATTCAGACCAGTAAAAGTCAAAGCATACTAGATTTGTTTTGTCCTGTAATTTCGGAAAAATGTGAATTACAAATTCTGCAAAACATCAACATTCAATGTAGTTTGTCCCTTATTTGTTCTGAGTCTGATATTATTATCTTCCAAAAACATTTTCTTACTCCGCACTTCTGTAACATCTTTCAAAATCTCTTCACTCTGAACACCAGTGAACCACTCTTCCAGTAAACAGTAATGTATTTTTGGTCCTGGAAATAGCAAGGGGAAAATTTTGCCTTTTTGTTTCTAACCATGTGAACAACTGTCAAATAATCACCCTTGGGGGAAAAAAACCCTTTCTATATATTTGGCTTTTGTTGGGACGTTTTTATTCTCTTGCAATTAAATTTCTGTAAACTTGCTGCTATCTGTATTAAACATATATACTTTAAATGTTACGCCTTTGAGCTTTTATTTCATGTTTTTGGGTGTAAGAAACTGCACAAGAATACTGGCTGCGGGACGAGGAAACTATTTTTACCAGTATACAGGATATGTGGGAAAGCACCTAAACCTTCTGTAGCATTGACTGTATTAAAAGTGGATGACCCTTCAGGTTGGAAACCAAATGATGACAATTATGCAAACAGCTGCATGAGAACATCACCTCTGGCACCTTAATCCTGCTACCACCCTCATATACAACTCATAGGCAACAGTATTTGTCCTGTTTAACACTTCTGCTTTTCAGACGTTCAATTTATTTTTTATTTTCAATTTATTTATTTATTATTCATTTTCATGTGTAATTTTTAAAACCCATGTGAGATTTGTTCCAGACTTTAGGTTTTTACCCTTTAGGTAAATTGATTAAAAATGAGCTGTAATGTTTTATGTGAGTTTTAAGGTTTATGTTGGATTTGAAGTTGGGACTAACACATGGAAGTTGGTTGAGGCCTTGATTTAACCACACTGATTTCCCACCTGATAAATTATCGTACATAAGAGTATCATTACAGACACTGTAGGTGTTTGCAAAAGTAAAGGTTAAATGTGGCTGTGTGTAGAAAGGGGAACTGTTCGTTGATTTAAAGGAAGACAGTCGGTCAGTCAGTCAATCTAACTTCCCGATCTTTTATTAGTACTACTGTCAGGTCAATTTCCTGTTGACCAGCACTTTGTTCTAGTTGTGCCAAAAAACTGACATAATTCTGTGAATTTTACTGTAATAATTCATGGTCCTTGGAGATGAATAGCGTTTTTAGTGACCCTCTGACCTCTGCAATAGTGCCACCATCAGGACAAATATTATTATGTTTTCTCATTTTCTCATCTCTCAGGGACATAAAGGGCATGTTGTTTAAATGGCAGTAGTGAAAATTGCAGCCTCTAGGGTCCACCAGCAGACATTCTTGAATAATCAATTCTGCTCTTACAAGTGCTGTTTTTCAGTTTAGGGGCTGAACCCTCGATCAGTGTTACTGCACAAAGTTTTATCTTTTTGTGGTACTCAAAAACTGCTGTAGGCTGTTTTAATGAAGTATTCTTCTCATAGACATATATATATATGTGTGTGTGTGTGTGTGTGTCTATGATTCTTCTCCTCTGTTTCCGGTGTGCTGATTTCCGACAGTCGCCCAAACGCACCATCAAATTCTCGCGTTTTTTGCCGCGCGTGCGCGTCCGTTGATCATTCCGAGCGCAGCATCTACAACATGGCCGACGTGACAGCGGTGGACGAAGGGAAACTCAGCAAAAAGTGAGCTTATTCTTTCCTTCCATCGTATTGTAACCAGTCTCAACCCGTTACCGGTGTTATTTTCCTCGAATAATATGTTGTTTCGGCAGTCATGGCCGTTTTAACTCGGCTGTGCAGTATCACTAAATGTTGCATCAGGTCAGAAGATGATAGCGAAGTGAGGGATCCATATGGAGACACAGCACAAGCCTACACATCCCAGTATTCTGTTCGTTTGTGTCTCTGGTAGTTGTAGTCCCGAACATGAGCTGAAGCCAATCGCGGTACTGTCTTTTACTAATCAGTAAAACTACAAGATCCAAAATACGTTCAAAGACATGTCTTCCACACGTTGATCGTGTCGTTTCTGTTTTCTTATTTCAGATATTAGTTTTAACGTAAGGTATATTAAATTGTGGCATTTTTACTGTAGCAGAGCACTTTGTTATTTATTTTAGGCGTATAAAAACGTCAAAAACAATTTGTTTGCAGCGTCTCTGACACACCGCCTGGCTAACCAAAAGAAAAAGTAACATCCTTAACAGGATGTCAAATTCTCTACGACTTTACCTGTATACTAAATCTATTGAATTTTGTTTTTACCATTGACTGGATTTGTGCTCTGGGCTGGCGATGGTCTTGGTGCAGACTAGTGGAGTTATATTAAGTTACCCCAACAGTGTTTAATTTTGCCTGGTGAGCCGAAGACAGCCTTTGCTGTATATGCTGTACATTGTCTTTGTATATATATGTCTATTTTCTCAGGTGTGTTCGCTGACTCTGGTAGCTCAGCATGCTGTGTCTGGTCAGGGCAGCCAGGCAGCAGCTGTGCCAAGCCTTTGGGGTCAGGGGACAGTGGTTAAAATGTCCACCCCCATGTACAGCTGCAGTCCCAGCTCAAATTTACGGGAACCGTTGGAGAGGTGACAAAAGGTTGGTGGCTTTTCCGTTCCAGTGAGAAAAACAACCAACCTTTTGACATCAGAGCAAATGTGGTCCCCTTTCCCTTTCTGCATGATTGTTTGTTGTGCTTCTCTGTTATTAGCCTTATATTACACACCAGAATGGAATAAAACACACAGTGTGGTTATGTGCGAAATCATATATTCGTGTGCAGTTGTTAAGTTTTGTTAAACAGTTTGAACATCCATTAAATTTCAGTTGCATCATTAATAGCAAATTTCAATATCTAACCTCATGACTCATCTTTAATTCCTCTTTTATTTATTATCAGTGAGCTGAAGAGACGAATGAAAGCTGATAAGAAGGCGGCTGAAAAAGAAGCCAAGGTCAAAGAGCAGGTGGAGCAAAAGAAGGAAACCAATGACCAGGGAGCGCAAAATGCCTGTGGTTTGGATGAGGAGACGCTTGACCCAAATGTGAGATTTCTATGGTCATTATACCTTATCTCTTTACTTAGTATACCCTTAATGTTTTGGTCTTTTTGTATAAATACAATCGCCTGTTTCTCTCTAACATAGCAATACTACAAGATCCGCTCCCAGGCCATCCAGGACCTGAAGGGCACAGCGGAGGACCCATACCCACACAAGTATCATGTAGACTTGTCGCTCACAGAGTTCATCGAGAAATACAATCATCTACAGCCTGGAGATCAGCTGGCTGATGATGTTCTCAATGTGTCAGGTACCAGGAATGTTTTATAATCTTAGACTTCTTTTCTATTTTGTATGTACAGTGTGATCCAGCAGTAGACCCCCTGTTAAACTTAATATATGATTGGCAGGCCGCATCCATGCCAAGAGGGTTTCTGGTGCCAAGCTGCTCTTCTACGACCTGCGAGGTGAAGGCGTCAAGTTGCAAGTCATGGCAAACTCGAGGTACAGAATGACAGCCACGGGTAAAAAACATCATGTGTGCTTGTTTGCTTTAGCCTGTACTGTGACAGCGTTTTTGTTTTCGAGTGTAACGATGACCAGTTCACACTCTCCATATTTTTTACAAATTTTGACTGATAACAACCTATGACTGAAAAAACCTTAGTTGGCCACAAAACATGTTTATACATTATAATGCTTGGTGTGGAGGAGGGAGAGATTGAGTTCTTGGGAAGTTTCATAATCAATTTCTTCGGTATTGTCACACACTGAATCAGTGCTTGTTATTGCAGCAAATGTCCATATTGTTGGGGAATTTATTGGCTCCTTGTAGCCGAAAAACACAGACTATAAAACCACACCAGCATTCAAAGCAAGCTGAAAATTTAACTCATTATTGAGATTGCTTGATTATGTGATTGTGAAATTTTGAAAAATTTCAGCCAGATTATTCATATCATCACATTTTTGTATTGTGAAATGTTATGCCGTATATCATTGCACCTCCAACTATTTGTTTTTTTCCATGCGGATACTTTTTATAATTTCTGTATATCTTCTTTTACTCTGTCAGGAACTACAAGTCTGAGGAAGCCTTTGTGGCCATCAACAACAAACTGCGACGCGGTGATATCATCGGAGTCCGCGGTAACCCAGGGAAGACAAAAAAAGGGGAGTTGAGCATCATTCCCATTGAGTTGACCCTACTGTCACCATGTTTGCACATGTTGCCCCACCTCCACTTTGGCCTCAAAGACAAGGTAATGCCCACCATGATTAGACACTCTGAGTTAGTGAGAGACGCCCTGTACTAAAAGCAAAAAGTTATATAAATCTCACTTGTTGTTGTGGTACTCTACAGTAGACCTTTTTCCACGGTGGACAGTTTGACTTGTCAAACACAGGTGTAATTAATAACATTAATGATGGCTGCATACTGATGCATACTAATGGCCTGCCGGTGCCAGGGGTGTGGTATGCATAGACATTACTGCAGTTATGATCTGCAGTGAAACGGTAAGTATATCGTCTCTTGTGCATACTGCCCCGCTTGCATGGTATACTGGCACGCCTAAAAGGAATAGAGCTGTGATTGATGTTATAAAATACACTCGTCAGAAATTCCACTGTGAGAAAGTTTGATCTCTATGAGCCTGAAGGGAAGATTCCAGTTTAACTGGTACAATGTTACCTGAAAAATGTGTGGCCTTTTCAGAAACTGTACTCTCAGATAGGGACACATGATTCTTCTTTCTCTTGTTACCAGAGAAAGAAGAATCTTGCAGAAGTGATTTTGGTTCATTGGTTATTTCAACAGCAATAACCATTGTTGAAGTTTTTTTTTTTTCTCACCACTGTGTAATCTTTCTCTCAAAGGAAACACGATTCCGCCAGCGCTACTTGGATCTGATTCTCAATGACTACGTGAGGCAGAAGTTTATAACTCGCTCCAAAATCATCACATACCTGCGCAGCTTCCTGGACCAGCTGGGATTTTTGGAGGTAAGAATTGGTGTCTGTAGTGTATGAACAGTATATCTTTAGTTTTTAGCTTTAGTGGAGAATGTTTGTTACACAAATTCATATTTGATTTTGTACAAAAAAGGGATTTCATAAAACAATGCTCTCTCTAATAGTTTGTACATTTGTTCCACATTTGAGGCGGTTAAAATGAGTCAGTGTAAGCTTGCTTTGCTGAATCACGTGTGTTGTTACTTTAGATTGAGACACCAATGATGAACATTATTCCTGGTGGAGCAGTGGCCCGTCCATTCGTTACTTACCACAATGAGCTGGATATGAACCTATTCATGAGGATCGCGCCTGAGCTCTACCACAAGGTAATCCGTCACTTTCAAGAGCCATCCTTCTCGGTAATCAGTCACTTCCAGGTGGAATATTTTAGTAAGTTTGTTGTATCAATTTGATGTCGTGCCTGTCAATATTTTGTACAGAAATGCATAGATTATTTTTATACTGCAACTTCACTTGAAGGGGTTTGTTACATTTCTCAAAAGTCTGAATATTGACGCTGTACATGTTATCTTTCCCACAGATGCTTGTGGTTGGTGGAATAGACAGAGTGTATGAGATCGGTCGTCAGTTCAGGAATGAAGGCATCGATCTCACTCATAATCCAGAGTTCACCACCTGCGAATTCTACATGGCATACGCAGATTACCATGACCTGATGGAGATCACAGAGAAACTACTCTCAGGTAAAGGAAAACACATGGTCAGTCATATGGTTGCGTTGTAGTCATTTTCTCCTTCACCTGTCAGGGATTTGACTGTCCAACTGTCAAATATCACATTTTATGTCACGATAAGCAGACTGCTAGGCTGATAAAAAGACAAATATCTCAGACACCTCATCTAAATGTACCGTTTATATGTTGATGGAGGCATTTTGAGTTCCCTGCCTTTCAAAGAAGACACGATTGGCCAGCTGGGGGTTGCTGTTTAAACTTTGAAAGGTCAATTAAAATTTGGTTAGTTCTATAAAGAGTCTCACATCCACTTTATCTTTAGATGTCTTAAAAAATTGCTTTTATATTGCCATGCATATAATATATTATCTGCAATTCAGATAAATTCAGTCAGAAAATTAAACTCTGGCAATACACAGATAAATGGATTATTTCCTATTTTTTTTGCTGTGAACTCATTGTGTCATAATGAAATAAGCAGCTGACTTAATATTGGCTTCACTAAATGTTGTACAGCAGTCATCTGGTTGTAGAAGGGTTAACAGTTATCATAACAACAGGCAGTCTTGTCAGAAGATTCCCTTTGCTACAGTTCTCCTTTTAAAATCCAGTTTGTCAAATGAAACTGACAGCCCTACCCTGTAAACTGCCACGCCTTAATCATCCACCATGCGCTAAAAGATCTGCCATGATGTGAGCCTCCTTCTCAGGTGGCATTCCTGTCCTTCCTCTCACCTTCTATGTATAAACAAAAAATACTGATTGGTAGAGTTTGTTGGGGCACTACACAGCCTGAGAGGATGTGGTCCACATAAAGAAATCATTTGAAGTATGAAGCCTGAAAGGGGTCAGTTATGAGCTAGTTGCCAGGTGATAGTTGTATAGAAACACTGATAACATGCAGTGTTTTCATTCACATCTGTGTCATTAAGGAAGGCACTGTCAGCAACAGGGATTTGTGTATTTTAAAATATAAATTGGCCAGAGCTCCATTTCGTCTCAATGTCTTCTCAGTTTTGTCACTTCTCACACACTTGGGATGTCCAGGTGAAGTGTGCAGCGAACAAATAGGAAAGCGACTCTCTTTAACTCAGTGGTTCCCTCTTTGCTGCAGGAATGGTGAAGCACATCACTGGAGGATACAAAGTGACTTACAACCCTGATGGTCCGGAGGGACAGGCCTATGAGATCGACTTCACTCCACCATTCAGAAGAGTGAGCATGACACACGACCTGGAGAAGATTATGGGAGTCAAATTCCCTCCTACTGACAGCTACGACAGTGATGGTAAGAATCTGTCAAAAAGCTTATGTCCTTTTCTTTCTATTTTCTTTGAGCCGATGTTTTGAACCTTTTATCTCCATTTTAAATAAAACGCATTGCCCCATCTCCGTTTCCATCTCTCTCACTGTCTCTTCCACAAATTTAGGCTTTATTTTTCATTTAATGTCTGTATTTTACATGGTTTAATATGTTCTAACAGCTCAGTAATATTTTTTATCAGTCATTTCTGATTTCTCTTTCACACTTTTGTCTTCAGAGACACGCAAATTCTTCGACGACCTGTGTGCACAGAAAGGAGTTGAATGTCCTCCACCCAGAACCACTGCCCGCCTCCTTGACAAGGTCCTCTATTGTTGAACATCACCATCTGTAGTACAGTTTATTGCTTTTTCTCCATTTCTCTTTACTAATAATTTTTTTCCCCAACAGTTGGTTGGAGATTACCTCGAGGTCACTTGTATCAACCCCACATTCATCTGTGATCACCCTCAAATCATGAGTCCCTTAGCAAAATGGTGAGAAACGCCTTGTTTCAGCCTCATATTTATCATTTAAAAATGCGCTGCTGAGGTTCATACTGACACTTCCTCAACTGTTACAGGCACAGATCGCAGAAAGGCCTAACAGAGCGTTTTGAGCTCTTTGTGATGAAGAAGGAAATCTGCAATGCTTACACTGAGTTGAATGATCCGATTAGACAGAGGGAACTTTTCGAGCAGCAAGCCTTGGTGTGTATACAAGCCTAAACTAATAATGTTTTTCCCCCTTCTACCCTGATACATTGTCCCATAATCACTATGCTCAGGCTCCTTACTGTTGGAGTGTGAGCGTGCATATTGTATGTTAATCATTTGAGTTGGATGTTTTCAGGCCAAAGCTGAGGGTGACGATGAAGCCATGTTCATTGATGAGACCTTCTGCACAGCACTGGAATACGGACTGCCACCAACTGCCGGCGGGGGGATGGGCATCGATCGTCTCACCATGTTTCTCACTAACTCCAACAACATCAAGGTAAAGCTGTCGTATGAATCATGATGCAAGCAGGTGCAGACTTTATTTCATTGTCTTCCAAAACGACCAATATTAACATTTTCTGATCTGATTGTCCATGTGATTAAAGGTACACATTCCTGCCAATGATTTCACACTGTTCAGTTTCAAACTGTTTAATATTCCCTTTTAGGTACATGGTGTCAAGAAAGTAATTTAAGACAAAACCGTAATTATAAAAGTACTTATTCAAAGTAACAAATTACAGTAAGATAACCAACTTGTTGCTGATCATGAAGTATCTGTGGCCACGTGCACTGTCCTCTAAAGACCTTTGGGCTGTGTTTAGACTGAAATACAACAGAAGAACACATGATTAAAGAGATGGAAAGAACAATGGGTTAAAGAGATAACATAATCAAAAAACACACACAACATGAGCTGCCAGCATCTGTCAGGCAGATGTGGTCGTCTTTTATGTTCATGCTGTAAGAGAAAAAAAAACACCTCAGCTGACAGTTTTTGTTCTTTCACAGGAGGTGTTGCTCTTTCCAGCCATGAAGCCTGATGACAATAAGACATCAGTGCCCACAGAGGGCACCTCCGTCTAATGACATGACCTCTGACCTCTCGTTCAGGAGTTCATATGGAGTTAGGAGCCTTTACCTCACTGTGGTCATTAGTGGAGCGTGCGGGTTTTGTGTGTTATCAATGTTACTCTGTCTGTTTGATCCTTGCTGTCATTAAGGGAAATCATCTTGTCTCACTTACATGGTTGACTGGTAAACAATGAAGAACGCTTTTTATTTTTATTTTGTATTTCTTACACTTTTGCGATCACATTTGCTGTGTCCTCCTCGTTTGACTGTAAGGAGACATTTTAATCCACATTGTCATCCAGATAGTAAATGGATGGTATTTGATCAGGAAGTCATGTGTGATCTGCTGTTGTATGCAGACTTGGATCAAATATTTTTGAATATACTTTGAGATTCTTCAAGGGGTGCTTGAATTTGGCTACCAAAAATACAGAGGAGATACACCACATAATAACAAAACTCAAGCACCTGTAATATTATAAGTGTTCTCAGTATATTAATCTGTTTTTTACCAGGTCTGCTTGTATTCCTTGTCTGAGATTTGTCAAGATGGACTCAACAAATTCAATATTCCTCTGCCAAGAAGTTTAAACGTGGGTATGTCTGAATAAAGTGCATATGAATCTACTTTTTCATTCTCTTGTGATGTTTGTGGTTTGTTTACAGAACAAAATTTAACTTCACATTTCAAGAGCCTAAGAGTTTCATGAAAAGGATTTTTTTTTCTTTTTCGCATGATTGAAAATTGAATTGAATGGAAATTGATCACCTTTAGGGACTTGAAGGGCTCTGAAGAAAAATAGTTTTAGGGTTTCAACTACAGTGAAATTGGAAGCATGCAGTACTCTTTGTAGTCTCTAGTAGTCTTGGATGAATTTCAAAAAGTGTAGAGTTTATCCTTATGTCCAGCACATTTTGTTTATGTTGAGCCATCACAGGGTTTCTTTCACCAGTATCTTGAATGAATACATAATGTCATAACAATGGATTCAATTATGGGGATGTAATCTGTGAACAGTTTGACCAGTGTTGACTGAATTTAACCACAACTATTAGAGAAACGAACAGATTCAGAATCTTTCCTTCACATAATATGATCAGAGATTTATGGTGGTTTTGAGGGTCACTGATTTAAATAATCCTGATGGTAATAATGATTATAACCCACCCTTATCTGTAAATGAGACAAAAGTATTTGAATAATTATCTACATGACTTCAAGATCAGGTGTTTATTGCTGGGAGGAACATATAGGGTCTGGCATAGTTGCACTCACCTTGCAGCTGCTTAACAATCACAGTAAGTGATGCAGAAAAACCCCCAGAAAATGCAACATTACCCTGCTCCTTGCATGCATCCATAATAATATTCCAATAATATAAAATATATAATAATGAAGCAGTCTGAAAGGGGCATTTCTGCATAACAAGTACTTTTAGTTTTGATACTTTTACATTTTGTTGCTAATACTTCTATACTTTTACTCAAGTGAAATGTTGAATGCAGGACTTCTACCTGTAATAGAGTATTTTGACAGTTGGGTATTGCTACTTTTACTTAAGTGAAGGATCTAAATACTTTTTTCCGACACTGTTAATTTGTTATAATTAACACCTGAAAAAGTCTGTAATATTTTAATGTCAGGTTTTAGACACGTACTTGGTTTTGAACCTGAGCTGAACTCATCCTCCTCCCTGCACCCCCGGCGGGAGCGCGCAAACAGTGGGATGGTGCGCGCTCCCGCGGTCAAGTGCAGTATGTGCACTCGATTAAAGAGTCGACACACACGGAGTGAAGATGGCGATGAGAGCAGCGCGGCGGTGCCTCCCTGCAAACTTTTCCCCCAGACTGCCTCAGCTCTCGTCAGCAGCAGCAGCAGCAGCGCAGGTTTCAGCGACTCGGCTGCTGTGGAGGAGCGGCTCTTCGCGGACACTGAGCACGACCTCGGCCCTGTCCACAGGTAAAAAAAAAAGCTTCCCAAAGGAGCTGTAATGTTACACACTACATGCGGGCTGTTCACACATTCCTGTCTGTGTGCAATGGTCGAAAAAAACTCACGCAGTTTGTGTCACTTTCCCACAGCGGAGCAGAGGAATGCGGCAGGGAGGGCAGCTGGCATAAAAGTTTGTTTTTAACTTGGAATTGGCTGTCTAAGCACAAAAACTGTAGTACAGGAAGGTAGCAGCCACATGTTATGTTGCTTAAAGTATACAACAAGGCATTATTTCCCCCCTATTTCGCGTCTTTGGAAGACAGTCAAACCACGAGCTCCAAATTGGGATGTTAATTAATGACCGTAAACAACAAATCACCTTGTCTCGTGCACCAAGTAGTAGCTTATTAAACAAAAGTCACCCATGATCCTGGAAATGTGCCACATATAGCTGTGGAGTGGTGCATTTCATGTGTACATGGGGTCTAAAATGTCAACTATTGAATAGTTTTCTCCTAGTTGTAGATTTCAACCATTATTCTTCCTCACAGACAGCCCTGTGAAATGTTAAAGCTTTTATTATTATTTTTTAAGGCTCTCAACCGGTGTAAAAGAAGAGAAACGTTTCTCCAGCCCTTTACAGCAGTCAGCACTGACTCTGCTCTCCCCGGTCATGCATCAGCATCTGGCACTGTTCACAATCTGGTTCAAACCTGTATTTTTCTGCATGGTCTGATGCCAACACTGGGGATTGTAGAGGCACTGTGGTTCTACCCTCAGGGTATTGTAAAGATGACATCATGAGCTTGGAATCAAAAGGCTCTAACTCTTGTTTGTTTATTTATTTATTTATTTAATGGCAGATCTGACTCCACCTCATGAGTCTTTTTGTGCACCTGTTTGCACCTTTTTTTTCTGTCAAAATGGTCCGGATCCAAAACTGCCTGCAGAAAGCTCATGATTTTGACAAGTGAATTTTTGAGGTTGTTTCATTGCAGCCAGTAAACTACAGGTTTTTTTTTTTTATTTCTAATTGACAGCACATAGTGTTGCATACGAAACAGCCTGCTCTTCAGCTCTGGTCCATAGTTCAGTAAGGTGTTCTTTGGACATCCATATTATGTGCTTTGCTTCCCTCTATGTATTTCACAATTATAGCACCAGATTACATGTATTTTATCATGGTTCATACAGATTCATAGTTTCATGTTGTCTACACACTAATTAATTAATCTGTTCCAAACTAACGTATTCCCTTGTTCTCTCCGCAGCCCTAAAGCTCACAGATAAGCATGAGTGGGTGAAAGTGGAGGGTGGAATTGGCACCGTTGGTATCAGCAATTATGCTCAGGTAGGGTAGATTGTTGATTCTGTCTCTTCACTAATGATTGATTTATGATACACTTGGTTCAGAGGTTTGCTGATGGCGATCTAAATATTGTGATATGCTAATGTCTGCAGTGGGCAGTACTGCACTTTGTCCTCACCTGCAGCAACTGTGCTATAACAGGCTAATTTACTGTTTTATGGCTATTGTTTGAGACAATTGATTACCGCCAAACTGCAGTGGTGTGCAGAAAATTTAAAGGGCAGGCACTTCCTTACCTATAGACGTTCAAAGCTTTGAATAGTAAGGCAGATGTATTTAGCTTTTAGAAAAACTATACTTAGATACTTAGAGACTATACTTGTTTTCATATGTCGAGCAGAGACAGCTAATCTGTCAGTGGACTGGGCACCGTTCAGGTTTGCCACACAGCCGCTGAAATCAAAAGTTCAAATGATTTTTATCTCTGCTGCTGACCGATCAAAAGTACTGCCAGTAGGGTTGTAGTTTAATGTGTTGCAAGATGGTGATGTAAAAACGTGGAGGAGAAACTCGGTCTGCTGCTGTTTGTTGTTGCTTGTTTCTAAAACGGCACTGCAAATGTAATATCTGCAGAGAAAATAATTAGCATAAAGAGTTCATTGTCAAGCTTGGTTCAAGACCTCTGAATCGCTGCCCACGTCTCCAATATTCTCAGCGATTTCAGAGATTATCTGAATGTCCGGCTGACCATTTTCAGACATGTCCTCTTTGCAGTGTTTTTACTGCCTCCGTTTATATTCATTAACCCTCATATCACCACTGCATTCAAAAAGATGCAATGCTCATAAACCGTGGATGTGATTGATTTCTGAGCAAAGTGTGGATCAACTTGCACTTATACTGTACTTGGGAATGTGAACTTTGACCAAACCTTTGACCATGTGTACCCACAGCATCTTGGAAAGGTGAACTGTAAATGGACTACATAAAGCCTAATAGACCAAATGAGCAAACTGTAAAGAGAACAAGAATAGTTAACACTGAGTCTAACGTCTAAAATGAATTTGTGTTGAACATGCAAATAAAGCTGTTTTAGACTCAACTTTAAGGCGTTTTAGAGAACCGCAGGAACAGGAGCCTGAAGTCTATAAAAGAAATACTATTAAGGAACTTAAGTTCTTAATAGTACAGTAATTTCTGATGGCCTAGGACAATGTATTCAGTCACTGCCAACATAAACACTGATTTTTAACACAAAATTCAAACCTGAAATTTCCCTAGGTACAGCTCTTCCAGATTAGCAGAAATGAGGAGAAAGTTTTACATCTTGTTGACGTCAACAGTTTGGGTCTCATTTCTCTGCTGGAAAAAGTATTGATCAGGCTGACTGCAATTAGCTGTACTTATAATTCATACTGTTTGTTCTATCGTTTTAGGAAGCATTAGGTGATGTGGTATACTGTGGACTCCCTGAGGTTGGCCAAAGACTTGAACAAATGGGTAATGGGAGCCTGGAATACTACGCACGTTTTTGTTAGTAATTGAGTCTAGCAGTGTAATAAGAAGTATCTGTCACATTGTCTGTGTGTGTTGTAGAGGAGTTTGGTGTCTTGGAAAGCGTAAAGGCCGCCAGTGAGCTATACTCACCACTGACAGGAGAAGTGACTGAAATCAATACAGAGCTGGCAGAGAATCCGGGCCTTGTGAATAAAGCTTGCTATGCAGAGGGTAAGCGTCTCGCACTCACTGTTCTTTTCCAGTACATTTGTTGCCAAGGCAGACTGTTGCCAAAAGTTGCCAGACCAGAATATTGTAACAACTTGTTCATGAGAACATGGCTTTGTGGCTTTTAAGATATGATCTTACTTTTCAGGGTGGCTAATCAAGATGACGATTGAAAAGCCTGAAGAACTCGATAGCCTCATGGATCAAGCTGCGTATGATAAATTTATTAAGTCACTTGAAGAATAAATTGATAAACTCGCTGTGCTGTTTTATAATGTAATTGCAATCAAAGATTAGTAGGCAGGGTTACTAACATCTTGTGTGACACTCTTCCTCATTTGTGGTATTTATTTTGATACTGGAATTGTGCTATCAAAATAATTTTAAATCCTCAGTAACATCTTCCACTTAGAAGGTTAGGATTTGTTTAGCTACTAGCCAACCTGAAGGGCTCTTAATCTCAAAATCTGTCAGTATTATTGAGTCTTGTTCTCGTGCTTTGCTCCATTTTTAAGTGTGCACAGATGTGGTAAAAGGCTGGAAAGTGATTGTAAGTGCCGTGTCAAAAATAAAATTTGGTACTTGCATTTGAATCGACACCTCTGTGATTTATTTATTTATTTATTTATTTATTTATATATCTTTTTAATCTTTACAAATTAAACTTAACTTTTACGTATGTCTGTGATCACAGTCTTGCATTCTTGGCAGCTATAGTAAACACAGCAACAAGGACAGTTTAACTTAACATCTAGTTTAAAAAAAAAAAAAAAAAAAAAAAAGGCTCATGCACAATTCATGATGTGCTGTAGACAGTTGACATGTTCATATCATGTTCATGAACATGTGCTGGCAGAGCATGCTGCTTCTTTTTGCTTATAGTTCCACAACACCTTGACCTTTGCCCTCGGGTGAAGATAGGAAGAGATTGCAGAAGCTAGTTGATCAATGATTAATGAAGCAGTGGTTTTAGAATCAGCGACAACAAATTCCTGGCTAAAACTGACTAACTGAAATATTGTCACAGCTGGTTTAAGTCACTGAGAATAAAAATGACCCGCCTCTAGTTCATTCTGTCATACAACATTTCTATTAAATAATCTGAATAATGAAAGTGTTATTTTTTATGTTTTATCCAAATGTCCCTACAATAACCTGCTATTAAAGAGAAGGTCTTTTTGTGTTGATCCCTTTTTACACTTGACCTCTCTCCACGTGATGTCCTGCTCCAAAATAATAAAACATGATGCTCTTAAAATCATGTTTCACAGTGTCTGCTGCTGGCATTTAACAACCATTTCTTCTTATATTTCTCTGTTAGATTGTTCAATGGATGACATTCTTTTTACTTTAATCCTATGTCTATGGCACAGTTTACGATCACTGCAACATGTAATGTATGAAAGCAGTTTAATTTGATCAAGACATATAATTATCCCTTCATTGTGTTCACAGAGGACACACTGACTCAGAGGCATCCAGAGACACAGGTTGAGACAGGTCCGAGCACAGCAAAAGTGCACAAAACAAATTGTATTTACATGATTCACATGGATTCGACATGGAATTAGTACAAAATAACCAATTATTGTCATTAGATGAGACTAATGTGGCTGGTGCTTGATTACTTGTCCATGCACTCAGCTATGCAGCTCTCACGGATGGCTTCTGGACAGTCAATCATTTTCATAACCTGAACCACCACACATCCACCTTTTAATGTCCTGCACAGCACCACTCTTTGATTATTGAGGTGTCTGATGACACTATAATACGTTTTTTATTTCATCTGTAGGCTGTTTAATAATGGAAAGACACATGTCACAGATAGGCTCAAGCAAGCGGGAGACAATGATAATAATAACAGCAATCACTAGTTAAAGCCCAGTGAATTCATTTTTCACATTTAAAGTACATTTGGTTCTTAATGGGATTTTTCAAGTGTCCCACTCAAGTATCAAGCTTTAGGGTATGCTGAAAGCTGTACATAAAGCACGAAATGAAACATCCTTTCCCAGGTTAGTGCTGTCAGGATCCACGTTTTTACATATAACAGAGGCGAGTTTTGTAGCATGTGATTATAAGTCTAAGCCCAGCATATGAGTCAATACGTCTTTATTATATCAATTTGTAGAGCAAGGTTGTTTCCACTGTTCTCTGTGCCTACAGCACATGGAGATGCGAGCTTTATTTTCATATGAGGAAGCTAATGTTCATAGGTTTTGTATGCTGCTGCTTCATGGATGGATCATGAGACAATGGGCCCCTGGCTCTTACCTACTAGAAAACACCCACAATAACATTTATTATAAACAAACATTGAATCTAAATATTCTTTCTCGTTATGAAAGCACTTGGATCAGGAGCAAGACCAAAAAAATAAAAAAATAAATTATAAAAACAAAACATGATCAGGTCATCCCTACTGTCGACTGTAACCTTTAACTCTCCAACAAGAAATGCCAATAACAGTCACTTCAAACAGAGACCCAGGCTTAGGGGCCCCCTGATCCAGGATCTGCTGCAGTTGTTACATGACAGCTTGGTTTTATTGAGCTCATGTGTCAGACACTGTGGTAAATAAGACACACACATACACACAAATAATATACCAAAGACTAGTATTTAACACAAAACCCATAACCCATATGAAAGTTTTGTCTTCGGTCATTTCCAAATACAGCGACATACTTACAGCTACACCGTGCTATTATAAAGAGAGTGCTAGGCCTACATCTAGTGGCCAGTGCAAAAACTGCACCTTTAATTGTAATTTACAAAACGTGCAGTATTAAACTTGTGAACACAAAATGACATCATGAAATATTTCCATTAAACATCAGCTTACAAAATAAATTTCAACATCAGTACAGACTTCTAAAATTTTGCAAATGTAAATTACATCTATTTAAATCAATCACAATATACTTAATAATAATACACACTTAGGTATTAAGAGGCTGTTATTATTAGGCTACTATCCTAGCCCAATCTTTGGTGACAAAAATGGACGTTCATAAGTCATTGGATTAATAAATCTCCACACTTTTTTGGAAACCCCATTTCTATTTCAAAACACAACATTAATCTATTTTCTAATCTAAACGCAACCCCATTAACCGCTGTGATATTAGTCATATTTTCAGAGCTATAGAAAAATAATTTGTATCATTTTGACAACATGAACAAAAGCAAGTTGGATTCCCCTGCATCAACCAAGATGATTAAGTGTGATGGACGCGTACTTACTTCCGGTTTTGCTTACACGAAATAGTTCCCTCTGCGCTCGGTTTAAGTGATTTCATGTTTTTGCGCATATTTATCTTTTTGTGAAGATACTGGCAAAATCTTTGTTTAGCGGCACAAGAACATAGTGTACAGCCATTTAGCTCTGCTAAAACGAAACACTCTGCAAACTGTTAGATGGGATCGCTTAGTCTTACTCGTCTAGTAAAGCATGGTTGTAAATTCAAACATATTATGAAATCCCGGATATGACAGCACTACACGGGGAACCTTCAAACATACACGACGTATTTGTCAGACACCGAATACCGTAATTAGATGTATTTTTGTAATATATATCAAATATCTTTATCTGTGGGGATAGCGCTCCTTTATATACTCTTTGATAACGTCTGCGCGACCATTGGCTGGTTGACACATATCCCACAATCCACCGCATTACTACTTCCTTTTTCCTTTCGGCCATTTTCCTCCCTCGTAGGTATGATACTTTTTTCTCTACAGATTCAGAAAGAATCTATCATAATCCTTGGTATTTCATAGACATTTGACGATGTCACTTACAACCTGAAATAGTGTGTTTTGTCACCTTTAAAATAAGGTGACTATTGTCATGGGTTTCCTCGTTAAATCGCTGAACAGCGTCTGTGTTGGTGGTGTTTGTGCGTCGCCGTCACAGGCCAACGCTTGTGGCTCCGAGTTTCAGCAATGTGATAAAAAAAAACGTGACGGATGCCGAAAAGGCAAAGACCAGTAATTAAGGCACGCAGCGGCCGTTAACGTGAATTCCCCATCAAAGCGGCTGATGGTGTGCTTAACCTGCTGGTTTAGCACCTCGGACGTAGGTCCGTGAGGACTGGCGGCCCGCTCACGCCTGTGTGCCGTGCTGTGTTGCAGGGAAGCAGGCAGCCATGGCCCCCAGCCGGAACGGAATGATCCTGAACCCTCACTTCCACAAAGACTGGCAGAAGAGAGTTCGCACCTGGTTCAACCAGCCGGCCAGGAAGATCCGCAGGTGAGAGCCGCCCTGCAGCGGAGACGAGCTTCAGTGGCAGGGTGGTGCTTGAGCCACTGCCAAGATAAGCAAGCTGATGTAGTGAAGTTAGTGGTCGAGGACATTTGCAAAGGTGACGAGCATCCAGACGCGAGCACAGTCAGCGAGCTTCTCAATGCTGACCTGTTTTTATTCTGTGTATGAACTGTAACGGGCTGCAAGAAGTTAAATGAGATGTTATCACGCTTTCCTGTTAAGTATCAACTGATCAGAGTTTTGTGTTCAAGGACGTGTAGTGATGCCTATTGATCTGACGCAGGGCTATAAACATAAAATAGTGGATATGTCAGTTTGTGTTAAGCTGAATGCAAGGCAAGCAGTCTTTATCGTCTGGGGACACATCGGGTCTCCAATGTGTTTCACAGGTCTTGGGCTACACTGTGCTTGAACATCACAGGAATTTCAAAGCACGTTAATGTGTATCAAGTCAGGGAAGTTTTTTTTGCGTGGTCCTGCTTTGGTGTGCCTGCACGTGCATTTTTTTAAACGGCGGAGGGAAATGTGTTCAGTTGAGGGTGGGATGTATGTAAACGCACACATGATTTTGATTCAAGTCCGTGATTAACATGCCGTGTGGTTGCACTACATGATTTGCAGCTTGCAGCCTTTGTCTCGCCTCAGGACCATCACAAACAACAGTGTTGTAAATGATGTTAGTCAGTTCCTTGACTAAAGTGTGCGAAGAGAATAGTGGGTGAGGGGGAGAAACAAAATGTAAAAGTATTTGCTAATTGATTAAATTATGCGATGTACAAAAGCATTAATTATAAAACAGCAGACTGTACTGCTTAAGAGACGGACATTCTGGCATTTTCAGTCCTCACTGCTGCACGTCTTGTTTGCATCCATTCATTACATCTGTTCAAACATCAGTCACACAATACGAAACAACAGCGAAAAACAAAAGTACAGTTACTGTGGCGTTTTAGTTCTTGGGACTGCAAAGGGACTTTGGTTACTCTAGTTTGACTAAGATACCTCTTTCTTTAGGCGAAAGGCTCGTCAGGCCAAGGCCCGTCTCATTGCTCCCCGTCCTGTCGCTGGACCATTGAGGCCACAGGTCAGGTGTCCCACTATCAGGTACCACACCAAGGTTCGTGCCGGACGTGGCTTCACTCTGGAGGAACTCAAGGTACTACTTTCTGGTTGTCCGTAAATTGATTTGTTTTATATGCAGGAATAACTGATCAGCAATGTTACTCTTGTGTCCAAAAAAAGAACTTGGCAGTGTTTGAAAACTGTCAGTGCATTAAATTGATTGATACCAATGGCAAAAAAACAGCAAAGCAACTGATTGATGGTGTCTGTTGATTGTTTGGTTGGGTAGACACTTATTTGTATGTCGGCATGACTGAGACCCTAAAAACCAGCGTTTATCAAGGTTGACTGCTAGTTTGCAACCGAACAGACTCGACCTTTCTGTGATGATTCAAGCAACCCACCTAACCAAAAAACTCAATAGCTGCAGAAGAACACAAAGTGCTGCTCAAAGACTAATGTTCTTGCCAAAAGTGTACCTTGCCTTTCCTCCCATGTACTTGCCTGCTGTGGGAGGAAGGCTAAATGACTGTTGATGTGCATCACCCCAGAACATGTGGTTTGTTTTCCTTCACAAGAAGTAGGCTCAAACAGGAGTGAGGGTGATTTATCCTCTCAGATCCCATCTTTATGCGTAAGAACCATTAATTTCAAACACCTATTGCTATTCAGTTTTCATTCAACAAATGCCCATGTGTATGGACACCCAAGTCGCATACTGGAGTTTGATCCTCCTCGTCAGCTAAACTATCTGTGAGCAAACATTAAATCAATTTCCTGTAAAATCTCAGCCTTTTTAAAATGTGTAAACAAGATATTACTTGCCACTAAAAGAGGCTGGTTTATTAGGTTCAAGTGTTAAATCTTAATTAATGGAGTGTAATCGAGTGCATCTGTCGTTAATATTTATCAGGATATGTAAATAAGGTTTGCTCTTGTAAATGCCATTATGTTGATAGACTAGATAATCAATATTCTGACTTAAGACTTGAGCCAGTCAGACCGAGGCTCATATTTTAAATATGAATGTGTATGTAAGCGCACTCATTATTGGCCAGTGTGCAAGTTAAGTGCGAGCTCTGTGGAATACCTGACCCAGCGCGACACCAGTGACTGTCAGCAGACATGTTCAGAAATATAAGAACCATCTTGTGTGTTTTGTGTCACTGCAGTCAGATGATGACAAATCTCCGGAATCTCTGTATTTTCTTGATGAATACTTTGAACCCCTTTTCTGATGACTGCTTTTTTGTTACTCAAAATGGAAAACCCAATTTGAATGTCACAAATTGGACAAGAGTATCTTATCATGTACTGGACATTACATCCAAGACAGAGGTTTTTATCTTTAACTCCTAATGTGCTGTGCTCCTCCCTGCAGGCGGCTGGCATCCACAAAAAGACAGCCCGCACCATTGGCATCGCAGTTGACCCTCGCCGTCGCAACAGATCCACAGAATCTCTTCAGTCCAATGTGCAGCGCCTGAAGGAGTACCGCTCCAAACTCATCCTGTTCCCCAGGAAGGCTTCTGCTCCCAAGAAGGGAGACAGCACTGTAAGTTTCTTTTTTTGTTGCCTTATGGAGCATAAAGATGATTTAAGAGAAACTTCACATCCAATTTGTAAAACATGTGATCGACTGTAGTAGTGATTGTTAATTAAGTGTTTTATTGTTCGTTTTCCTGAGAAAAACGAGTGTTAAAAAATTTAACAAAGGCATGTGGTCAGTGGAAGTCATCTCTCAATATGGAAAAAGTACAATTTGAAAGTCTTTAATGTTAGTTTACTATTGCTCTTTTACACAAGTTTATTGTAACAATGATTATTTAAGAATTTATTCCTCGTGCGTTTTGAAATAATGAAACAAAGTGTGGAGATTTGTCTTTGAGCAAGCTCAAATCATTAGCCCTAACCTGTGTATCTTTGTGTTTGAACTTTTCTAAATGCAGTACAGTGATTACAGTTCCTCCGTCATCTCTGCACGACACTGTTTATTGAGCTAAACTCTTGTTTCTGACAGCTGCACACCTTCAGTGAAAGATCATAATTTGCATTCTGAATGTCATTTTATTAGATTGGTTGTGTCAGGAGTTTTTATTAGACTGCATGAGATTTGAGGCTCCTTAATGAAACTGGGGACACTAGTGAGCTTCAACTTTGAAAACTAATTCACCCATGTAGTGGTGAATTTGAGTTTTCTGTAAGATTATCCAGCTGATAAGACATCACTGAGGACCGGTAATGTTACAGACACTGTACGGTCAGTCAGAACAACAGTGGTGGAGGCTGACAGCCAAACACTGCTCACGTGTTAGTTCACATATACTCCTAAAAATCAGACTCCTGTACAGATTTAATATTACACTTTCAGCGTCATACAATCAGTCTGCAGGTGGATCGTTCTGGTCGAAAATTAATAACCCACCTTAATCAGCTTTTTTTCCCTGCCTTGGCATTTTGATTTGAGTGATTTCACAACACGCAAATGTTGGCGATGGCTAGATGTTCGTTTGCCTTACCAAGCAATATGGATGTTTTTTGTTGCTTTGAAGATTTAACTCTTTGTTATCTTTTCAGGAGGAGGAACTGAAGATGGCCACTCAGCTCGCTGGTCCAGTCATGCCCATCAAAACTGTAAGTTTCAATTCCTTCAAACTTCCACTGGAACCCAACACATCCACATTCAAAAGTACATTGGTATCAAATACAATGAGATCACTGGAAATGGATGTGAATAGATTTAGGTGGAAAATAAGTCTGAATTTTATCCTTGAAATTGCTTAGCAGCTAACATTAAACTGGCTTGATTTAGTCATTTGCCATTCATATGTGGGCTTCATATCAGAAGCATAAGCACAATGTTGATGTTTTGCATCACAGCAGTCAGGTGATGACAAATCTCCGGAATCTCTGTATTTCTTTGATGAAACATTTGAACCCCTTTTCTGATGACTGCTTTAAAGTCAAGCTGCAAAAGCAAATCGTCACAAAATATTGATGCCATAAAATTGGACTTCAGTCAATGGCTGCATTTTGTCTTGTTGGCAGAGAGATTATTAAGCAGTGGGTGGAAAGTGTCGTATGTGGTTACTACTGTCTTTTTCTCCTCTTCAGGTGCACAAGAAGGAGAAGGCCCGGGTTATCTCTGAGGATGAGAAGAACTTCAAGGCTTTCGCCAGCCTGCGTATGGCCCGCGCCAACGCTCGTCTTTTTGGCATCCGTGCCAAGAGAGCCAAAGAGGCTGCAGAGCAGGACGTGGAAAAGAAGAAGTGAAAATAGTCACTATGGAACTTTGCAAAATAAAGTGTTTAAAAAGATAAATGTGAGTGTCATGATTATGATCTGGTTTAGGGGTTTCATGGTCTAGTCATGAAAATACATGGTGTCTTGTAAATACTGAAAAGAACTGAGTGTCATTCTGCAACTGGGTCACTTTTACAGGCAAGATCTGATTTATTAATGGTATCGGATGTGTTAGAATAACGACTTATGATTGGCTCCTAACGTATGACCATGGTCACATCTATAGTCGGAAGTAAAAACAAAACAGTATTTGGAGTCCAAAAGTTTATTTCAACCATAACTTTATTGTTTTGGGACCTGCGGGCAGATGAAAGGAAAGATACAAATATAAACAAGTAAATGAAAAAACCTGTGCCATAAAATAATAGCTTTTTCACAGAAGACATTTTGACTTGTCAATGTAGGAAAAGCGCAGATGTTTCTAATAACATTAACGATGGCTCTGTTGTATTCAGGTGTCAGTGAGCCAGCATGCACAATGCCGTAGCCCTGAAACTGAAGCAGATCTATGGAATTCAGCCATCATCAATTTTATTATTTACACCTGTGCTTTTCCTTCCATGACGTCAAAATATCTCAAATCTTCTGTTTTGCAGAAGTTTCCATAATTTAAAAGACTTCTGAGCCTTGGACAGATTTGGGTTGAAATCGGAGCCATTGGTAGTACCAAAGACAAAGACTGTTCTTACACATTTATCTGATTATAAATTGACATCAGTCTGAAGTGTACAAGCTATGAACTAAAACCTGAAAGCAGGATTCACTGTCCACATAAGGCTCATAATTACAGCAGTAGGTGGCACTACAGGCACAAAATGTAGCTCATTAATGGAGACATAAAAGCATTTAAAAGTAGGGTCTGTTGACTGTAATTGAGGAATTGTAAATCCATTTTTAAATAGCTGGATATTTTGAAAGCAGGTTATTAACCTGACATGACAGTGTAATTGGCATCCAATTAAACAGCCTATTACCCGATTAATTATGTCAGTAACTCAGCAGTTAGTAGAAGAAAGCACGTGACAGAAAGTGATACATGTTAATTCAAACTTATCAAGTTAATTCATATTTTTTACAGACAGGTCACCAGACGTAAAGTCTTAACCAGCTGAAGAGTCAAAACCAGGCAGCAACCCCAGAGGCAGAGGAAGGTCAGGAGAGGTGGAAACCAAGAAAAAAACATCTCATCCCAGTGGGACAATTTTATGTTCATCTTCTTCGGGGGGGGGGGCAAAGTTGAATTTTAATTTTCATACAGAAGGTTATGTGCTGGTAGACATGAACCAAAACGGACTGCTAATATGACACGTTGCCATGACAACGGAGACATTTCTCTGGACATTTCTAAACTATTTGCACATGTTGGCTTGTTCTGATGAGGTGAAATGAAGAAATTAAAAGTTAAACAAAACAACACGGGTGCAGAAAAACTCCCTCATTGAGTGTGATTGCCTATTTTGAAGGCATAAGATATTACTATTGAAAAGTGTTCATTTACAAAAAATGATCCCAAGTCGACCGTGTCACATACAGACTGAAAAAATCAGGATGAGGTGAGACTAAATGTCCTTGTCTGTGTCCTTTAGTGCCTCTCTGTGTTGCAGCTGTCTGAATGCAAATAAATAATTCAGTTAATGGAGGTGAGTGGACAGTCAAGTCATATTGGACCAGGGGTGATTGATAAGGCTGAAATGGGAACTAGAATGGATGGTCCTATTTATCCTAAAGATAGAGTACTGCAAAATAATCTGTTTACTAAAAGTTACTCTAACCACCTTTCCTAAATGTGTTACCGGTGTTTTAACCAAATGAAGATGGCCCCCAGGTAACAACAGAATAATTTAGTATTTGGACACTGAACAACTCCCACATTTCGTTATTCGCCACTGATTTTATTTGTCCTATGATAAACTACATATAAAAGCAATACCAAATAGTGCACAAGTCAGTATCACTTGTGATGCAAGATGTGATGTAAATGTCTTGATTTCTCACTTTTGATAAGCAGAAACAGAATGAGGAGAGGATTATGTTCAGTCAACGTATATGATGCAAGACCGACCCAGAGCTGAAACGATTAGTCACTTAAGCGATTGACAGAAAATGAAACGGCAACAAATTTGATAACTGATCATTTAATATGGGGTTATGTCACTGGCGCACTGTCTACGTCGACTGCTCACCTGACAAAACATTTGTGTGTGTCAATTCAACTTTAAACTGTAGGCTACTTCTGTTGTCTCTGTTGTCATTTGACTGTTTTATTTTTCATGTCGTCCTGATGTTTAGGGTTAGTTAGGGTCCTGAATGGTGACAGAGAGACAGGAAAGGCAGAAGAGACGGGGTGATTTGCAGCAAAGGTCCTGGGCTGGCATCAAACCTGCACTGCTGCGTTAAGGACTTCATTGGTACACGCTCTGCCAGGTGAGCTACCTTGGGCTCTGGGAAGGTGTGACACGTCTTTTTCACTATTTTTTCTGATGTTTTATAGACTAAATGATGAATCAATTAACTAATTAAGTCACTACATCAGATACTCGTTTAGAAGAGAATTCTCTAAGCCAAATACCTGCTCTGGTTACAGTTCGTGGTTGTGAATATTATATTATATAATATTTGATTTCCCCACTTTTGCGCAGAGTGTGAACGACTAGCGATTCACAGTTGCTCACCTGATCTGTAAATGTAATAAAGAGGAAAGCTAAACATGCAAATTCACTCTTATACTCATATACTTTGCTGCAATAAACCCATTTCCTGCATGGACTACTACAACTATCCAGCTGACATCAATGAGGTTGCATGTGTGCTTGTATTCTGCAGTGTCACCTTCACGCCTATGATGTATTGTGTGTATCATGTTTCCTCTGTAAAAGGGAACTGAAATCTTTTTGATCACAGTATTTGTAGGTCAGTAAGGCAAATATATCGACGACAGAAGAGACATATGGAGATAATATTTCTATTCAGTGGGCTGTTACCTAAAGTAGAGCCTGCTGAAACACGAGCTCAGTGATTGATTGCCATTAACAGGGATGCTGCAGCTACCATCACCAATAAGAAAGACTTAAGAATCAATAGTGTGTTTGAAAAATTTCCAAAAACCTAGGCTACCTATGTACAAAAATACCTCTACTCTGGGGAGCTGCTGGTGGAAAACTGTGGATGATGTTATACAAACACACCGGAGCTAGTTTGACTGGAAATGTTGAGTGCATCAGGCCATAAGAGATCTTCCTATTTGGGTTATTGTACACGCAATGTGGTCAGCAGCACCAAGGCGAACGCTGAATGTAAGTGGGGAGAAGCAGCGGGGTGAATCTGAATAGGTGATCCATGTGTAAACCGCAGGGAACGTCCTGTGAGGTGCTGAACTGACACAGCAGCAGCAGCAGCAGCAGCAGATGGCCGTTATTTGGAGCTGTGGCGTAACAGGGCTCAGGTGTGTGCCCCAAAGCAGACGCTTCCTACTGACTCTGAATACCCATGGAAGAAGAGGCAGTGGGAGTGAAAACTGCAGGAGAGATCTGACTTTAGGTGATGGCCGTGTCAGAAAGCAGAGAGTTTCCATGTTAAGCACAGTGTGTGCAGATCCAGGCGTGGATTTGTTACTTTTGTTTAAAGAATTTCACTAATAATATCAACCTGTAAGGGAAATGTGTGTGGTCTTTGTGTTATTTGGTGTGTAAGATGCATGGCTATCGGCTTAACAGAGGAGATAATTAAAAAGCAGGGAGCCAAATGTTTTATTTTTCCTGCTGTTGGAATAATTTGATTGACCTGCCTGCCTACTGCACACATCATTTTAGCAGTTGAAAGCCTCTCAGTGGCTCAACTCTCAAAGAATCAGCCGTGTCCTCCTGAAATCAAAGACAAAGTTGTAATGCTGCAAAGCGCTAATGAAAAAATGTCCTTTCTGTCTGAAGGACACTTCAGAATCATGAAATTTCAAAGCCTTCAGGGATAAGTGTTACAACAGCTCAAGCCTACACATTTCTATTATCATAAAATGCGTTAACTAACTGCCAACCACCACAATGTACTTTTAAAGAGTCAAACCAAAGCTTTTATTTTCTGTTTTAAACTGTATTTTGATGAACCCAAATTTCCCCAAGTAATTTTGTCTTTCATGGCCTTCACTTCTGTTTTGCAGAAACTCTGCAAAGAGCTGTTGTTTTGTCAGTGCAATCCAAAAAAATCTATAAATGTTATGCAATGTCTGGAAATACATTCATGAAAATAATACATTTGTGGGTGGACTGTGAAAAAGTTCAAGCATAAACGTTGTGTAGAAACAATACCTTATGTAACATACATTGCTGTCAAATGATTCAAAATCTGCACTGATGAATCAGTTCTTGATCATTTTAATGTGAGTGACAGACTACAGTATGTGCAAGTGTGTGTGCATATACAGTATACATGTGGGTGTATGTGTGTGTGTGCATGTTTAATAAAGGTAAGAGGGAAAGAGTCACAGGTCCTCAGCTGTCTGGAGCTCCCACATGGAGATGTGGTTGTGATGTGCTGCTGCTGGAAGATCCGTCCTTTTATGTTCCTGTTGTTTTGCTGTGAAATGTCTCACATGCGTCCTCTGCATTTTTATCACTGAGATGAGACAAAGCCAGACAGGACCCGTTGATTGAGACATGAATTGCCTTCTTTTCTGAGTAAAAACTGACAAACTATGGATCCTACTGATTATCATCTAAGCGTTTGATTTCACCTCTTATGTTCACATGTGCGATGGAGCCCACGTCATTTGAGATTGTGACCTTATTGTTGAGCTGAAGGTCCAGTAAATGACAAGGAAATTTATCTGAGGACAGAGTTTAACATGAGCAGCTGATGTGACAGCTGGGACGTGTGTGTATATAGTGCCAAACGCTTACCTCCTGTAACTGTGTCATGCATGCAATATGTAAACATAATCATAATGATAGTGAAAGATGTTAACAGTGTGACACATTAATTACTGGAGAAAAAATCAGATTGATATATCAGTCTAAATATATATTAAACCCACTCTATTGAGCCTGCAGAGGATTATTGGTGCAAGGAGAATTTCAACTCAAGGGAAAGAGTATGATATTGCATGTCTCACTCTTAGATTTTTATGTATATCATTGCATTATTCGTGTCAGCAAAATCACACAAAAACTATGCACATATTTCCCCCATTCATCTCAGGCTTTCATGCTGTGTGAAGGCTGCCAGATAATCAATAAAATCCTCTGTATTGCGTGAGTCTCGCGTACTGTCTTTAAGGCTCGATTTTTTTTTTTTAATTGAACTCCCAATAATCGAGTCCCAGCGAAAGCCCCATCCTTACATCAGCAGCTGGACTCTTCTCCACTCCCCTTCTCCACGAGCCGAGCCTACTTCCTCCTCAGCAGTCTAACCAATGAGTTTCGGCGGAGAGGAAAAAAAAAATCAAGCAGCGTGTTATGGGAGAGGATTAAACAAGTGTGTTAAAGAGTACAGAACAACGGCAGGTAGGAAGTGAGTTTTTAACTTGATCGTCTGCAGAGTTTATCGGGTTGTTTTTTTTTTATTATTATGAGCGAATTAAGTGCGTTTGCTTGCTTGTTTCTTGTGATCAGCTGTAGATTGTCTTATTGGAAGTGAGTAAGATCAGTCAATGACAAACGATGTTATCTAAGTACACTGTTCACGTTTAGTGCGACGATTAGGAGAACTAAAGCCATATCGTCATTTTGCCGCCCTATTATTATTATTAATATTATTATCATTAACAGACCATTTACGAGCGTTTCCCGTATCGCCTTCAGTAAGTTGTTGGATTGAATCTGCAGCCTTTCGCTCTTGAGCGGACGTGTTGCTTTACCGAGAGGGTTTTTTATTTTTTGTACATTAGGAACTTTCGCTCGGGTCGTATTTTGTGGCTTCTCAGTGTGATTGTATTTCGAGCTTTATTGAGTTAAGTTTCAGATTGACGCTTTTGGGTAACATCTGGTTTCCAGACTCACAGCTGACAAACAAAAGAATCACGGGCGCTGTCCCTGGTGCTGAAAGCCAAACAGTGCAGTGCACTTGTTCATGTGTCTCCTAAGAATGTTACACTTGGAGAAAATGATGCTGGTAGAGAAATTCATACTTTCTCTCCCACTTAAAACAGCTAAATGGGGTCAGAAACCCTTTGCTGAAGGACACTTCAGCAGGGCGGATGCTTGCCACATTGGAGCTTAAACAAATCAAAGTAATATTCTTAGTTTTATGTTCTCTGGGCAATAAAGACACTCAGCCATGTGTCTGCTGGATTCCTGGTTTTATCAACCACTTTCACTTGTTTACCCATTGTTGAAGGAGAGATTTTTTTCTTCTAAAACTGTTTGCTATCTCATGTTTAGTAGTGGAAACAGGATAAAGATAGTGGTAAGGCAGTAAGCAGAAAATGACAATATCATGTCTATGTTTTTGTCTATATTTTTTGAAGATAGCGTTGTATTTCCGAGTGACACCCTCCTTCTTTTTCACACTGGAATTAAGAGCTTTTAAAAAGAGGAAGCTCCAGATTTGACCGTCTTAAATGAATCTTTCCAGGGATCTGATCTAGACTCCTAAAAGCCCAACCCTGCCACCTTCATGTCCTGTCTCTCGTCATTACCGAGGTGAGATGATAGCCCTCAAAAGGGGGATAGCTCAGACAGGCAGTAATAACAGCTTGGCTTTGGTTTGGTCCCCTGAGACTCAACAGGAATCTCTGTTCTTTTTTTTTCTTTTGTGACATCTGCACCAAGTCAAAAGAGCCTGTCTCCTGTGAGCGTGCCACGTCTTTACTGAGATCCCTCAACCCACCACTACATTTTCCCATCCCCTCGGAGCTACCAACAGCCTCACGCCGTACTGCTTCGCTGGTTGGCAGCTCCTCTTGCCCCGAGCCAGGATGAATGATGTTCAGGAGGCCACCTCCCCTGCGACCAGCCTCAGCGGTCCGGCAACCTGCGTCTCCAAAGTAGAGCTACGCGTGTCTTGCAAAGCTCTGCTGGACCGAGACACGCTGAATAAGTCAGACCCTTGTGTCATACTCATGGTACAGAACAACGGACAGTGGACAGAGGTGAGCCCCCCCCCCCCCTTTTTTTTTCTTTCTTTTTCTTTCTTTTTCTTTCTTTAAGCTGATAAAATGCACAGTTGGACCTTTTGGGAAAAAGTGTGAGGCTGATTTCTCCTCAGTCACCATTTCTATAGACAGCAGTATGTAGCTTTTAAACATTAATCCACCATCTTTTATTAATCAATACCCATCGGAGTCACTAACCACATTATTTCATGTGTTAAGAATCGTGCTTTGAATCACACACAGAAGAGTTCAAATTATTCAAATTACAGCACCCCGAGGTGGTCTGAGCAACATGTTTTCTTGATGGCTGCACAGACAGACACCTCCCTCCATTGTCCAGTACAAATCTGGACAAGCTCAGATTTTAAGGTTAAGCAGTGGTGATGTGTGTACATTTTATACACTGTGATGCATTTTCAGTCCCACTCCAGTTACCCCCAAAACCCGTGTTGTCGTACAAGATCAACCAGGGAGACAAATCTGTTAATGGTTTGGTGAACTTGCAGCTGTTTTTCACTCTTTCGAAAAAGATCATGGCTCACACAACAGCTGTCTGATGCAAAATTAAAAATGTCAAATGCGGCGTACAATTGCAGAGGAAGAGTGAACATTATCTGTCTCCACAATTTAATCATTTACAACAGACTGTACTGCCTGCCCTGTAGGATTCAGATTGTACAGCAGTATATATTCCAATGATCTGCATGTGTGGACAAACAGGAGGTTAGTAATGGTAATATGCAGTGTGATGAGTTGTGTTCCAGCTGAAAATGTTTACTTGCTTGGATTGGTCCCAAGCTGATTTGGAGTGTAGGCAGCAGGTCTCTCATTTCCCTGTTAATTAAGTCATTTAGTTCATGAGGGGAAGCCAAAACACAAGTCTCCATTAAGTAGAGGATGTGTTAAAACGTGGCCGAGGATATCTAATTATATACATTTTCTTTCCTGCAACCTTTCATCCAACAAAACGCTCTCTTTTCAGGGAAATGGGAGATAATAATTAACTGTAACTCTGCCAGCTTCCTGCCACATGGGAGCCATTTGTTGAAGATCCTCACTGTGATGTTTGGGCTGCATGAATGTGGAACCTCGAGATACTATTTTGTGGCAGTGATGATAAAAACACTTGGCAGACGATGTTGAGCACACAGTTATGGATTTTTCTTGGTTGTAAGGAGGCTGTTACATGAGATGACTGACCTGAGTTCAGTGTAGCATATAAAATTGGCTATTTTTAGCTCCACTGGCTGAAGCAAATTCATATGATGTATCAGAAGATCTATCTATCTATCTATCTATCTATCTATCTATCTATCTATCTATCTATCTATCTATCTATCTATCTATCTATCTATCTATCTATCTATCTATCTATCTATCTATCTATCTGACAGATGTAGTTACCAGTTACTTGGCAGATACCCATTTTACATACAAAACAAACGGCCAGCTTATAAAATATGATGCATTGTTATAAATTAAACTACCCAACTATGTATAAGGTAGCTATTTAGTTATTATCTCCTAACCTGCTAAAACATTACAATGCTGCTTTCCTTGTAACAAATCAGTATATGCTATAATATACTGTATTATAGTAGTTACAGTTATATTATTATATTATCATCCAGTAAAATAACACTGTGACAGGGGCCATTCTGTGGCCTAATGAGTGTTTTTTTTAAACTTTTGATACTCTTTGGTACCTCTAGTTAAGACAATGACTTGTAAGTGAGCATTTTTATCGTGTAGTGTTGCTACTTTCACTTAAAAGATCTCTACTTCTTTCACCACTGTCTGTCTATGTATCTATCCGTCTGACAGACAACTGACAGTGTACACAAGTTGTCCAATCCTCCGCTGTCAATTCCCTCGGTAATGGGAGGCACCATTGCTTGTGCAAATTGTTTACTTACGTCAACAACTGAGTAAGAGGCTGAGCCCACTCACATCACAGCCGCCCTCTTTCTCTTTTCTGAGCTCATACAGTATGGCCCCACTGACTTGCGACTGCTATTTTTTGAACCGCGTTTATTTCATTATTACCTTATTTCACTACCTAATCTCTCCCAAGGACAGACACAAAAGCAGGGAGGAGATGACTAAACATTTTCCCCTACAGCAGACCTCTCTTCTTTTTATGTGAACTAGACTCGAGTCACTTCAAACCCCGATCTTCCTGTTGTTATCAAACCTAAGCTACAGGGGCTTGTTATGATCGAGCTACATAGATAACGCTCTACCTACCTGGCAGAACTGATTAGAAAAAGCCTTAATTTTCCATGTCAGGGATCTCTCTATAGTTCTGGCCCCACACCAACAACAAACAGACGTCACAGACTTCGGCACAACCTATCCTCCGTAGCTCAGATTAGCTTTCATCAACAAACAGACTCATCAGACTCATCCCAAATCTGTCCATCCAGATGGCACAAAGAGAGGAGGAGAAGGCAAAAAAAGACAATAAAGAGAAGTGGGGATGAATGAGGCTGAGGAAGCCAAGTCCTTTCTGGAAGTTGTTTTCTTTCTTGGTGAGGTTTGCCAGAGTGAAAAGGAAACAGTAGAGATATCCCTGCTACTAGCCATCCATTGCATTTGTTATCACATTATTATTATAATTGTTTGCATATTGCAAATCAGAAAGAGTGCGGCAGATGCTATCTAGAGAACCAGTCAGGTTATTCATCCAGAACCATGACAGAGACAAAAGTCTGGTTATTTTCAACCCAGTACTGTTTATTTTACAATTCAAGGAGTTACAGAAATGATAAAATATTTTAAGCAACGACTGTGATATGTTTTTTCCATTTACTAACCAACATACTGAATGGCAAATTGGTAATAAGGCAAAGAAGAATAAAATTGATAATAATTGTGTAGAAGGGTGTTGAATGCTTAAAAGCTAAAATCATAAAGTCAGGAGCAGGACAGCACTCTGATTAAATTGTTTATTGCACAGATGTTTCGAGCAGATGACCTTCCTCAGCGTGCAAACTGGCAACAGTGTGAAACAAGGAGAAAAATCATAGAAATACAACAAAGATAGTGAAAATGTAGGTTTTTTTAAATGCAATTCCATACAATTTACAAATAAAGGAAAAACCTAAATAAATGAAAGTAGAAGACGGTGAAGATGCTTCCATACAGGTGGGAGGAGGTTTTCTGGCAGGGCTTTGGTCCTCTTGTCCCATTAGATGGAAGAGTAACTGCAAATCAATACAAAGTTAATCTGAGTCATCACTTTGATTCTATGATGAAACATCTCTATCCTGATATAAATCCTGTTTTATAGCCTTCACATTCGCCGGCTCTCAACCCAGCTGAACACAGATGGGAGACTTTAGACCAGCGTGTTAGATGGCTCTCTCCACCACCATCATTGAAACACCAAATGAGGGAATATGTTTTGGAAGAATGCTGTTCATCCCTCCAGTAGAGTTCAGAGACTTTATGCCAAGAAGCACTGAAGCTGTTCTGGTGGCTCACAGTGAAACGACTCCTTAAGGCGGGGGGTATGCTCGAAATTAACTTGTTTGTACGGCGTGTCGTCCAACCACGTCAGATCACACTCGAAGGCGAGGTGAAAAGCCTGCTGCTAAAGAAAGAGGGAGATGCAATAATCATTTGAAAATGGGGATAATGGTCAGTCTCTCCTGGAAGGTATTCATAGTGTTGCACTTGTTTTAACGTATGAAAAGTGGCAGAAATAGTTTGGTAAAGAATGAAAAAAGTCAGCGTTAGACTCTCTCACCTCCCCACAGCTGCCCAATTACGGCGTGAAGTGCGTGTGAATGTCAAATTATCGGTTTTGGAAACTTATGACGGAAAGCTGTGGGTTGAGGGGGGTTTCAGGCGCTGTTTGACCATCCGACAAGAACTTCAGTGACGCCTTTACTACGATGCTTTTTGTCACCCATCTATAGATTGGTAATGAAGTAATGTGTGTGTGTGTGTGTGTGTGTGTTGTAGGCATCATAATTCTTATTTGAACTGTGTTATTCCTAAAACTGTCCAATTCAGTCTTTTTTTTTTTCACAGAAAAAGACTATCACTGACCTTCTCTGCTCACAATAAAGAGATGACTTTGGACACTGTGGCAGACAAAATTGTATCCAAGAGTATGTTTAGGATGACCACTAAAAGACTTTTGTCAGATGTAAAACCTTCTATAGGTCTAAAGCCAGTATTTAATCTAATGTCAGTAGATCAGCTCCAGATGATGCCTTTGGATGGGTCTGTTCTGTTCTTTGGCGTCTAATTTCCATATATGTAGGTTTAAGTCCCAAAACATGCATTAAACATAAACATGCCTGCAGTATATCATGAAAATTCATGTACTGCATGCATTTACTCTTTATTTATTTAATAATAATAATAAAATTATCCTCTGTAGACTGGTGATGATTTGTCCTTGTGACAGATTTTTCCTTGTCAGGCAGTGAAAGACAAGCATGGACGTTTTCTGTACACGTGGGATTAAATGTCTGAGCCCTCCGATCTTCTCCCATATCATCCTCTTAATGGAACGTAATAACATTTGCCCTCCTATATACGATGGTGCTCCTCAAAAGAAGTAGTAAGACAAATATGCTGTATGTTATATTTCCAGTCCTATTTTTGTGAGATCTTGCTGTATAATTGTATAGGATACAATCTGTGAAAGTGCTATCACTTTGTCAAAAAAGGCTTAATTCCCATAAGGTCTACCTTTGCTTTAATCACACATAATATTACAATGTTTAAATCTAGTAGAAAAAAGCGTGTGAAAGTTCAAAATCAAATTCAGTGTGTTCCCCCTCAGCTGGACAGGACAGAAGTGATCAAGAGCAACTTGCACCCGGTCTTTGCCAAGGTTTTCTCATGGGACTACTATTTTGAGGAGGTTCAAAAGCTGCGATTTGAAGTCTATGACATCCATGGCACTCACAGCATCGGGACCCGTGATGATGACTTCCTGGGTGGGGTGGAGTGCACTCTTGGCCAGGTAGGCAGATGCTACTTGTCTTACTAACCCATTTTGTTGACTTGTATTAGTTGTGTTTTCCAAAATACACCGATATATGGCAGGCTGAATTAAAGTTCTGTACGTTTTTGTGCCCTAAAAACTGTGATTTGCCTGCAGTAAAAGACCTAAAACATGGTGGTAAATATACCTGATCCTGTATATTTGCTACATAGAGTGGCAGAGTAAGCGATGGTGTTGATGACTCAGATTCCTGTACACTGCTCTTCACTGTTAAGGGCTCAAGGCCAACATTGTGTTTATCTTGCTCTTTGCAGATCGTGGCCCAAAAGAAGATGGTGAAGCCTTTGTTGCTGAAATACGGGAAATATGCCGGCAAATCCACCATCACAGTATGTTTCTTATAATGCTTATGACCTCACTGCTCGGGTGAATGAAATTGTCTGGATAGCTGGACATCAATAAAGTGGAAGTTAGTAGCTAAAGGCCAGTCAGAGATGAGTGAAATAATGGATGGTAAATTGACGGGTAGTAAATCCTATTTTTTCCAGTCCCACATCTGTTTACTCTCAGGCACCATAATGGACTTAGATTCTGTTTATGTTGTACTGTGTATATCTGGGTTTTTCTTTATTAGCCTGATTTGATTGGAAAAAATCAGCTTACCTCCTGTAGCTCTAATCTTTTAGACTATTTTCAAACACTTTTTTAAGATAAAGCTGAAAACACCACTTACAGAATGGCTTCATGTTGCTTCTTTACATAGCTGTTTTTTTTTTTAATGGTGATACTTGTTAAAAGTATGCATCCTCTCTGAGCGCTTTCTACATGCTAGTGTCCATTTTTGGTGGCATGGGGCGCCATTTCCTGCTAAGCATGCCAATACACACAGGGAGACAAGCAAACTCAGAAGAAATGGTGCGTGTATAAGAAATCACGTGTCAGATGTGGAAGAGAGGGGCTGTTGGTTCATTAACCACCATCTTACAGTTAACTGGCCAAGTGGTGGTAGCATGTAAAAAAAGCAAGACGAGCTAGATCGTGCAGGGTTCCACTCTGGTCTGTAGAGTAATGGCTTTACCTTGTTTGGGAATACACACGAGAGGTCGACTAGATGCTGTAAGGCCTACTGTTGTCTGTTTAACCATTTATGTACAGGATGAGGACTTCGATAAATAGAAACTGTATAATATTTTGTGACAGGTGGCACTATACTATCAACAGTATTGGAGTTTATTGTATTATACAGTACAGATGTTCCTGTTTTTGTGCCCATCACTTGTATATTTGGTATTAATGAAAGTATAAACTGCTATTTAAACTAAGTCCCATTTGTCTAACATGAGCAGGAAGCTTTTCTCTCATCTATTCTCCTCACTCTCTGCACACAGAGAGGACCTGGCCTGAGATTTGAACCCAGGATACCTGTGCTGTGAGGGGAAGGTTAAAGACAAACTCATCCATTTTAAATCTCAGTCATTTCATCTCTTACCAGAGTTAGACTTTATTTAAACCAGAGCCAACAGCAAAGACCTTTAGAAGGTCTTCAGGATAACTGTGAGAATCCACACAGGGGGATCTTTTGACCATTTCAGCTGTGCAAATAGTGAGAATTCAGTGCACCCTCATATTATTAAACCCTTATCCAACATGTAGTTGATGCCCACACATGCTGACACCAAAGTATGTATTTGTTCATTTTTATTGCATTTGTAATATTGTACCATTTGCTTCTCTTTGCTTGTTGTATATATGTATTTAATATATGCATGAATGCATGAATACAATATTTTTTATGAACTTACAAGAGTTAAGAAACACACACACACACAAACACATACTGTACACATATATTTGTATTTGTACTTCTATACTTGTGAGGACTTCTATTGACATAATGCATTTCCCAAGTCCTTTACAATAACCTTAACCAGGGGCAGTTCAAGGGACAATGGTCTGGGACTTAGCCCTGGAATCTTTGAATTCGTCTGGGGTCACGTGTCGATCAATAAATATTACAATATAAATAAGTGCTATATGGATAAACGATTATTATTATTATATTATTATTACACAGTTAACTGTCATAAACAGCTCTTGCCTTCTTTAACACACATGAAACACATTAAAACATTGCTATAATTTAAACAATGTATAACAAACTCATTCTAGCCTGTAATCTGACTGAATGGCCATTTTATTTCACTTCAGTGAAATACTTAGGGTTGGCGTGCCTTATGGAAAAATAAATTCAATAAGAAACATTAACAAAGGCTAATCAAAAACGGTACACATTAGAATAAGTAAACTTAGAATCTGGCAAATACAAAAACAAAATGCTTCATCCAGTTTTGAACAACTATTTCTGTATTTGAAATAAGAGCCAATAAATGAGTGGTTATTATCAGCTGCCACTGAATGAACAAACTGGGTAACGTTATGCGTAACCTAATTCTGACCTCAACCCTCAAACCAAGTATTTACCTTTAAGCAGATCTTTGCAAAAAATAAGAATCGGCCAGAATGTGCTCTCAAGGTCTAAACCTCAATTGGGTCCCAACAAGGATAGAAATACGAGAGCACACACAGACAGAGAGAGATGGAAAGACAGAAACACACACACACCTTCTGCCCACACCTTTTATAAAGATTTTTCCATGCCCTTAGTACCTGTCAGAACAAGTTGTCTGATAAAAAGCACAAGTTTCCTACTTTGCCAATCATCACTGTCAAGCCTTGTCAAGCCCTGGCCGTGCACGCTCTACAGCTGCACTTCTGGCAGTTTGATGTAAAGTTTCTGTCAGTTTCAAATAGAGGAACGGAGAGAGAGAGCAAACGTCTGTGTTCTGGGAGTGGGCCAGACAGCCTAGTGAGAGCAGCAGAGGGTGCTTGGTGATTCTTAAAAATGGCAATCCTGAACTTTTTCTTTTTAACTAACACACAAGTACAAACAAACAAAAACAAAAGGCAGCCATTCAGAGAGCCAGCTGTTACAAAACTTCACGGTTGCACCGTACTGTATGTGGTAACTTTTACATCCACATAAAGTGAAATGTTCAAGTTGAGACAATAACCTATAACAGCGGGGGCCCATTAGTTTGCAGCTAATGGGGCTCTCTACTCTCTAGTTTTAATGGTCAGCAATCCTGTGTTAAGTAAAAGCCACTTCACTTTGTTAACTGCTCACAACAGTGCAATCGCTACAAAAGTGAAATTTACTTTTTGGGATGGAAAGGAAAAATGGTGTATACATACTCATAAAAAAAACTGACTGTGTGTTTTTTGTGTTAACCCTTTAGAACCGAGCGTAGCATCGATGCTACATTAGACATGTTCTACAAAACATTAAATAACTTTGGAACCGTTTATGATAGAAACAAGCTTTAAAATGCCCAGGACAATATCCAATAAATGGCTGTAACTCACTGGGGAAATGGTGTATTTCCACCAAACTTCACATGGAGTTCCAAAACACCTAAATACAACTTTTCACATTGAAAAAACAAAAATTCCCTGATTGACTATGGAGTTATTCAACAAAACACAAGTTTTTATTACTGGGCTTTTAAAAAAAAGTCAAATATGGTATGCTCACACAAAGATAATGCATGATGGCGACATTACACTGCACCATAAAGAAAGAGTAGGGTCCCCGAATCATATGATGTATAACACTTGATACTGACTGAAAGAATAAGCTCAGAATTGGCAAAAATATAAAACTATGTCCAGGCGTTTCTTTGTCTATGTAGGTTTAAGAGGGTTAAAGAAGGTCTTAGATAAAGGCTTCGTTACGTTTGTGTGAAAAGTCGAAGTGTGAGCCACTATAATGCCTTACCCATGGGCATTTTTTGGGCAAATATTAAAAAAGGTCACTTGTGCAGATATACTGCAAGTAAAGCAGCTTGTTTTAAATGCTGGCAGATAATATCCACCTTAATTTTCAAGAAGCTTAATCTGTAACCAAATATCATTTGTCAGAAAATTATATTTCTAGTGTGGAGTTTCAATTTCATGAGTACAAAATATTACTGACAAATCTTATTTCCTTTCAGGTGCATGCTGAGGAAATTTCTGGCAACAACGGGTATGTGGAGCTTTCCTTCTGTGCCAAGAAGCTTGACGATAAGGTGAGCGGAGCGCACGGTTTTGATGGAAATACCAACACGGTTCATGTTTTATTAGATATGGTTTAGTAGCACTAGACAGGGATAGTAATAGTAATAATATGATAATGATAATACTGTAGAGAAACCTCAGAAAGTACCCACAACGCATCACATGTTTGGACAGAAAAAAGGTGATAATAACACATCTTTTTATTGACATAATGTTCTAACATGTACATCATAAAACATACTAGTCTCACATATAAATGACATGGCATCACATAATATCACATGTGAAATGTGTGCTATCACTTGTTGAGTTCATATGGTTCCACTTTAAGGCTGCATGTCACTGACCTTAGCTGCTCCTGCTCTCACATCTCACACTGTCAAACTTTGCTGAAGGCATATTTCAATCAAAAAGGCAGCAGGAGCTTACATCCAATTACAACTCTGATGATCTGAAGTCGCTCCATGTTCTTAGGAGCAAGTCTTCGGATGCCACACTCATAGGTTGCCCTTGATTCCCAGTGGTATTGGCAGAAAAAATCTAATTTTCCACAGCATGTACACTTATTTTTGAAATTGCAGTGCACAATTTACAGCTACTCTGAAATTGAACCTGACTCTTACACAAGAGCGATGATAAAAAATTTTAAAAAATCCTTGCTATAAAGTGTTTCTTCCTTGTATGAGATATTTGCTTCATATATCCAGTCTGCAACTGGAAGTACCGAGTTTCTGCTGAAATCCTGGAGAATCCACCCGCTGGGTTTGTTTAAACTGACGTGATTGCCACTGAGATTTCTGCACATCCAAATAAATTACTGTTACGTTTTGGATGTTACAGCTGTGGGCGTATCACTGTGGAGCAATGGTGTGTAATCATGTGCCACTGAGACACCAAAGTGTTCATGTTTTCACTCTGAACAAACATTACAGCAGCTTATTTGGTACAGCGTTTTCTTCTTCAAACACTGCATGCTGAAAATGATAGACACTGACTTTGTTTACACGCACGGACAATTTCATTCTGGTTAGAAAAATCGCCCATCTTTAGGTGGATGATTGCAAACATTACTGGGTCAGAATAAACTGGGAAAGCTCAGTGTCTGTCGTGTCTGTCAGTAAAGTCTGGCTACAACAAACACGGGTGTGAGCAGTGTTTGCTATCACTCATGCAGGGTTGGAATTTACATTTCTTGTATTAGAAGCAAGCTGTTACTCTGTCAGATTGGACAAGTGCAGAAACTGTACTGTTAAAGCAGCAATAATTGATTTTTTTGGTCACTTGAGGGCTATATTGACATATGTTTTCCTTAAAGGCTTTTATGCCGAACGTTAGCAACGGTGTTGGGCAGTGATGCATTACTTTGTAACATGTAAAGTGAGTACTTTTTTCAGTAATGAGCAGTGTAGGGCATTACAGTTTTAAATTCAGTAATTTCATTACAGTTACTAATCCAAGTAACGGTCCGTTACTTCAACAGTTTGTTGGCCAAACTGTTGGCTTGTTAAAACTCAACTTCTCAATTTCTTTTTCTACACGTGTTAAACACGCAACATGTAACATGTGTGTGGAGGATCTGAAGTTGTTTAAAAGGCACCGATGAAGCTAGGCTGAGTAACAAAATTAAAGTAATGAGTAACGTTACTAATTACTTTTGCCATTGAGTAATTAGTAAGGTTACATTTTTCAAGTAACCTGCCTGAAACTGGTTAGCAAACTGCAGCCTATTTACACATCCAGCAGACATACAGAAGAGCATTCATTTGGAGTCGTGTTTCTAACCACCTGATCCTTTTAGCTAAGTTTTGCTCTCCACCAGCTCCAACGTTTAGCTTTTTAGTTGCTAAATGCGCCACTATGTTCACCTGCTAGTCGCTAACTTTGTCTGTTTGACGTTTGGAAAATGAAAACAATAAAGTTTGGCCTTAAAAACCAAAACCACCAGCTAACAGACGCTAAAACACTCCATCCATTCTTGATTCGTTGATCAATTGTTAATATGAAAAAAGTGAATAGTGCAGCTTTAAGTGGTTAATTATGTAAACAAAGATATCATATATAAAGCAAGTGGTGGATGTCAACAGGTCACAGAGTAACATTTGAGCTCCTGTCATACTACAAACCTGTTTAATAATATTATGATGTTAAAGTTCCCATGAAAATGTGATTTTATCAGCCATCAGGTGTATTTTAGACTCATATACATTTTCTTAACAATGCAAATTAGCTGCGACAGACCACTTGGGTGTAACAATTTATCTAATATAGACAACAGATGATGACTGAAGCAGCAAACTGTTTCTAATTAGCTGCTTGTCAGCTATATCACCTCTCAACCTGCTGTAAATATTGAAGAGTCACCGTGTAGATGTTGCTGAACAGGAGGATTAATGACGAGATATCGTAGATTGTGGTAATTGGTAATGACTAACGTTGCTCTCATTGTTGGCCTGGGACTGAATTTTGACGTGTGCGACTGATGAGTCCATGCTGCTGATGTCACTGGCTAGCGGTTGCCATGACAACACAGTGAGGATGCTACAGCTCTTTTAGCTCTTGTCCCTCAGGAGATGTATCTGGCTAATGTGGCGGGAAATGCAGAATTAACTGTCTCATTCGGTGTACACAAAACCCCCTCACCAATCCCCCACCCAACCACCACACACACACACACACACACACACACACACACACACACACACACACACACACACACACACACACACACACAGACAGTAATCATTTATATTCCTCCTTGAAGAATCAATTGACCTAAATAATCAGTGTTGCTCTGCTCTCAGACGCCTGTACTTGAGACTCAGGGGATGATTTAAGGCTACTGCAAATAACCGTAACAGGATGCAAAATCTGACGCATGTTTTCAATTTGGCAGGGTATTTACTAACACTGATGATGTAAATGGACACCGTTGAGTTAATTCGAATGCATGACAGTGATAACAACCCAGTGCTGGGCTATTTTAGATGCATTTTGCACTTGGGAAGTAATGGAGTGCAAAAGAAAGTTTAAATTCTAGTGAGCTTCAAATATTGGTTGAAGAAACCAATAAAGATATGCCAGGAAGGCTGTATGGGAGGAAATAGCAGGTCAATAAGGCTATTGCCTCAAGAAAAAGGTGATTGAGTGAAAAAATTGTAATAACTAGGGAATGGCATGAGCTGGAAGCTTGTAAAATATTCTCAAATTCTCCTCTGACCAAAAAGTTACTAACACCCTCTTTTTTCTCGGTCTTACTTCACCACATTGATGATATTCTCCTCCAAAAGAGCCTCCATGCTGAGCTGTAAATTTGATGCCTACTTCTCCCTGACCTTTAATCACAGAGACAATTACCTCTGCAATCAGCAATGATAAGTCAGCGTCAACAGCCATTTGAATACATTTCAGTTTCCTTTCGTACAAACCGTCCGAGCAACCCAAGATGCATATTGAAATAACCCAAACACTGACTTTTTAGTGGTGATGCTTTTCTGTAATTTTGGCTGTGTGAAGGTCATCACAGCCCCGTGGTAAATATGGACAAGCATTACAAATATGGGCAAACATTACCTGACTCGTTAGCTTCAAGAAAAATACTGCAAATCAAATTAAATCAAACGCTCAGTGTTAAATGTGATGTTTTATGTATGTCATTTGTTCTCATTTGTCTCTTGTTTAATAGATCTAGAATACTTTTCTTTGTTTGATTTACAGCAATTAGGAAGAAATTTGACCTAATGTTACCAGAAGAAATTAGACTATCTAATCTTTCCAATGGATGAATTGTTACAGGGTCCTGCACTAACATTAAGAGTCAGTGGGCCACTAGTTCTGATATCCCGTTTTCTCTGCAGGATCTCTTCAGCAAGTCAGACCCATTTCTGGAAATATACCGAATCAATGACGATGACACCGAACAGCTTGTGCACAGAACTGAGGTAAATTCATCATATTCCCTCTTCATTTTCAACAACAGCTGTCTCTGCCACTTTACTTCATATGTGATGTGTGCCTACTCTTAACAGGTGATTAAAAACAACCTGAATCCTGTGTGGGAGCCCTTCAAAGTGTCTCTCATATCCCTGTGCAGCTGTGATGAGGAGCGGAAGCTCAAGGTAAGGGACATTTAGCAACTGCGAGTCCATACCAGTAAAAACCACAGAGGTCAGTGGCTCAGAAACTGTACGGCCAGTTTGATTGAGCTGGAATCAGAAAACAGGGTCAAATAATGAAAATGTATGTTATCACCCTTGAAAAGATAGAAAGTATGGCTTGTGTTTCTTTGGATCTATTGAGTGGCACAGTACCTTGATTATACTATTTCTATTACATTATGTTTCTATGTTTTAACTGTGATTCTCATTGTTAAACTGACATAGTTTTCTCTCCTCATTCACCATATTTCTTAATAAAAAAATGAAACAAAAAAATGAAAATGTATTACCTAGATATATAGGCTACATTATATATGAACAGAATAAAAGAAGTTTACTGAATATTTGAGGGATAAATGAATACATATTGTATGTACGGCCAAACTGACAGAGAGAGAGCAGTAAACAGTGTTGTCTGTGTGTGCCACAGTGCCTAGTGTGGGATTATGACTCGAGGGGGAAGCACGACTTCATTGGCGAGTTCTACGCCACTTTCAGGGAAATGCAGAAAATTTCCAGTGGAAATAAGGTCAGTGAATGGAGAGGCGGAGCAGAGCGGAGGAGAGACAGCCGTGTAACTGTTTCATCCATTTCCAATGTGCCTCTCGTTTTACTCTGCTGAAATCCATCACAGATGAAACAAATAGTGCTTAAGATATATTGCAAATGTTCAAAATGCCATAAGTTGTTGCTCCTGTTCTTTGTCTTCACCTTGCTTTGTTTAAGGTGATGTGGGACTGTGTGAATCCCAAGTACAAACTGAAGAAGAGAAACTATAAAAATTCAGGAGTTGTCATCCTCAGTGACCTTAAGGTAGGAATCTGTTGCAGAAATATCATGTTTATCAGAATAGTCGACACTGAAGGGAGTTAAACCAATCAGTGTTTTCTTCTTTTATTTTACATGAAAAAAAAAATCCTCTTTAATAATGACAACAAAATTGGACCCAGGAGCTTTTTGTTGTATGAAACAGGAAACAGGATGAATATGAATTCATTTTTGCAATGAATGCCTGTTTGCATGTATGTATTGTACATAGAAACAATCTTGTTAGTTTTTTACAACTGTTTACACCAAGGGTATTTTTAGTTTCCACTGCTTTGACACGATATATCACAACATATTTTTACCCTTTACAGTCAACAGATTTGCTGAGTTGATTCCGTTTTAATGACCAGATGCTTCTGACAACATAGCTGAATATTCGCTCTCTCACCCAAACATCCCTTCTGAGGTTTTGCCCCGAAGAAATATTCTTTTTTTTTCTTTCTTGCAGCTCCACAGAGTGTACTCCTTCCTAGATTACATCATGGGAGGATGCCAGATTCACTTTACGGTAAATTGAGCAGTCTGTGTTTAGTGACGCTTCACTGTCACTGTTGAGTTTTTAACTGCACTGGCCCCACTTCTATAAATTACTAAATACTGTCAAATTCTCTGCATATTACATATTTGTTTAAGATCATCTTGCTTATAGATGAACAGACGTTGGTATGACTTTTCTTTGGTGGTCCATTAGCATGCAACATGCAGCGAATGCTACATCTTCTAATTGTGAAACATTTCACAGTATTCAGCGGTGAAATGTAAGTACATTTACTTTAAGTATTGTACTTAAGTACAAATTTGAGGTATTTACTTGAGTATTTTAATCTCATGCCACTTTATACTTCTACTCCACTACAATTCAGAGGGTAATGTTGTACTTTTAACTCCACTACATTTATAAATAAAGATTTTTGCACAGAAAGCATGAAAATGTACAAGTAGAACTGAAACGATTAGTCGATTAAACGATTGACAGAAAATTGACTATTTTGATAATCTTTTCAGTCATTTTTCATGCAAAAACATTTCATGGTTCCAGCTTCTCAAATGTGAAGTATTTGCTGCTTTTCCTTTTTAATAATTTTAATAATTTTAATTTATTTTTTAATAATTTTGAGTATTATGAAGGTGTCACTTTGGGCTCTGGGTAACTGTGACGGCATTTCTCACTATTTTCTGAATTTTTACAAACCAAACAATCAATCGATTAATGGAGACAATAATCAGCAGATTAATCCATATTGAAAATAATCATTAGTTGAAGTCCTACACAAAATAGTAAGAAATTAGCTCCACCTCAACCAACTACAACAGTAAAATCCTGCTTTTACATGAATGCATGAGTAATAATAACTTAATGATATAATATACAGTATAATAGTAAACAGTCACAGGAGCATTTTTCTACATCGAGTTCTTTTTTCTAACTTTTGTACTTTGTACATTTTCCTGATTATACTTACATACTTTTATTTAAGTAACATTTTCAATGCAGTACTTTTACAGGACTATTTTTATCCTTTACTAAGTAAAGGATCTGGATACTTCCTCCACCTATGACAGTATAAAGATCCTTTTATCCATGAAACATCCCCTGATGGTGTTTTTTGTCCGTGTACACAGTTAGTTCTCTTGTTGTAGGCCGCTGCTTCATGGAATAAATTCAAGTCGTCTTCAACTTGTGCCCCTTGGTCTGCCCTCTGTAGAGCTACCTCTCACTCTCTAGCTGGATTATTGAAGCAATGAATATTAATCATGAGGACTGCTGTGGTAGATGCAGTTCCTCCTTGTTAGAGTAGCTGGCTGCTTGGATCTACAGTATATGGGAGCTGTAGCTGCTTCAGTCTGTGTGGGTGTAAAAATAAAAATAAAAGTGCAAATTCTTACCTCTGATCAGATAATTTATACTGCTACTACTTAGATACATTGCAGGCTCGCTCACACAGAAAGACTTGTAATATCACAAGCAGTCAAATAAAAGTTAAGTAGCAAAAGAAATTAATATTGTTCATGATGCACACTTTGTAATTCTTTCTACCAGGTTGCCATTGACTTCACAGCCTCCAATGGAGACCCCAGGAACAGCTGCTCCTTGCACTACATCAACCCGTACCAGCCCAACGAGTACCTGAAGGCTCTGATAGCAGTGGGGGAGATCTGTCAAGACTATGATAGGTTTGTCAGTCTTTTGTTTCTCAGCGAAGGCTCTTTGGTGCCTACGGGGATTGTCAGTGTCTCCTGTTGGGAAATAGAGCTGCAGAGTGCTCCTTGCATGCCATTTTGGTGGGATCTCTCGCACTGAAACGAGCCACTCCATCTGAACCACAGCAAAAGGCTCGTAATGGAAATCATGGGGTACAGAATGGCAGAGACAATCCTGCAGGTTATTACATTTCTGCTCACCAGCTTGTTATAGCGCTGATGGAGCTGAACTGTTGACCGCCAGCTCCTCCATCCCCGATTGATTTCCTCACTGAAATGTATTTTGCATTTTGAATTCTCTCTAATAGTTGCGTTTCAAGCCTTGCATTGTAAAAAAAAAACAAAAAACAAACAAAATAGCAGCTGTTTACTTGCAGCACAATTACAATTGTGTTTATTGTCCACATCATGTTCACACTGGTAAGTCAATTTGAATCTGTGCTAAATCCGTGGCTACGTAATGCATGAGAAAGTGTACAAAATTAGAGCAAACAAATTTGGCCTCTACCGGCATTACTTATGCATGCGGCTAATTTGGGGCTGAAGATGGTGCTTGGTAGCAGCAGCCAAGGACACTGACACAATATTCTGGACACACTCCTTTATGGTTCCTTGTTGTCTAGCCATTTTTTTCAAAGTATCCATAAATTTCCAGCTTTTAACAATCTGTCAGAAAGATGACATTTTGACCTTTATATCAGCCACAGGCATTTAAATCCTGTGCAGACATCAGTTTTGTTACTGACAGCTTTTTGGCAGAGATTTCTAAGCAATTTGTTAATTTATTTCTAACCCAGTCAAGCGTAACAGTTTGGAAGGAAAATAATTCTACAAACACCACATCTCTCACATACTGATTTATATTATATGTTAAGAAATACATCTTGTATTACAGTATATAAACAGTATACTACATATAATGCAGTTTCCTTTTGACTCTCATCAAAATTACTTGTTTTGATGACAGATTACCTGTTACTGTCATCTGTGTTTACAAATACCTCTATATTTCTCTGTCCTTCCCTCTTCCTTTTCCTCTTGTGGCACTACTGAGGAAATTCATGTTATAATGATCAAATCACCAATTTCCCAGTTTTATGTAACTTCAATTTCATGCCACATCATCACTAAGTAATGTCATTTTTCAATTTTGCTTGACTTACCTGCTCCCTCCCCACACCCACGCTCCATTCAGACACAAATTGCAAATTGGTCTGTTTGTCTGTTTGCATGTCTGTTAGTTTGCAGCATATCTCAAAAACAGATATCAAAGAACAGGTCTCCCATAACTACTGGTGCTCTTGGAGGGGAAAAGAAATTATTTTAAAGAGGAAAAAATATGCCCTCATCCATGGATGGGGTGTGGCATAGAACGTCCAAGGTACTCAAGTGGATGGTTGAAAAAAAACTAAGAAATAAAAAGGGCCTGGAATTGCATTTTTATCCCATATCCCACCCATGGATGAGCGCATATTTTTTAAGCGGTTTCAAAGAAATTTGGTGGAAATTTAGGAATTTAGGACAAGGGTCAAGGATGATGTAATTAGTTTTTGGTGGGAAATTATACCAAGATACAATTACAGGAAGCTTTTAAAGGACTTTGTGATGTTGTAGGATTAAAAACATTTTAGGATATAGATATAAAATACATCTTTATTGTCCTCTACATTACGTGCTGGTGTGGTATAAAATTTGTCTACACCAGGAACATTATTATTAAAAAGTAGTTGAAGTTGGACAAGTTGGTGTCCTAGTGGTTAAGCTGCATATCATATGATAGTTGCACCCCTGGTTCGATTCTGCCCCGGGGACCTTAGTTGCCCCTCTCTATACCCCTTTCTCTCTTTCTGCCCATGTTTTCTGTTGGTGTGTCTGCTGTCTCTGTCCAATAAAGGAAAATACATATAGATATACATTATATATATATATATATATATGTACTTTATATATACTATGTATACTTGCACATAGTATATGCATAAAATACATTTGGAGACAGGAAGAGGGTAGCTATGGTTCTAGCTGATAATAATAAAGCATGCACACGAACACACACATAAACACACACACACACACACACACACACACACACACACACTTTTGCATAAGCCCGTGCCTGTGCTGTGTGTAAGGACAGTGCTAAGTGTTTTGCATGTACTTCACAGTCTCTTTGCTCACAGTGGTGGCTGCATGTGCTTTCTCCTGTGGATAACTCAATGATACAGTTTCCTCTCAGCATCTGCTGCAGCCACTGGTCCTCCTTCTTAGCTTGCACAGGCTCATTACCCTGAACTACAGTCGAACACATGCAGAGATAGGGGCTAACACCAGGATAGCAAGCACTTCAAAAAGACGTGGGAGGCCTAATGTCTGGAGAAATAACAGCGTGGCGTAGAATCAGATGTAAAGACAGAGAAGGTGCTGCATGAAGCCTGTTTGAGGAATCGTTAAAGACACTGAAGCTATTTGAACAAAATGATATTCTCACGTGAGAACTCCTGTTACTGTAAATGTAAATACTGGCTGATACAGTTATCAGGTTTTGGCTTCAGTCGCACACATTTTTTCTTTTTGAGAACAAATATTAAATAATGTACATTCAAAAAACTATTAGTTATCGCAGGCATGCTTGCAGGTACCTGCTAATTAATGGGAAATTATTTATAATATGATATGTTTCAGAGAAAGACCCTCTCATCTGTCGAAACTAAGCCAGATGAGGATTAACACTCTGACTGCTGATTTATGCAGATCCTCCTATTGAATATCAGGGGAGCACTGTCTGGCTAATTATAGCATCTGAGAGATAACACTGGAGACACTGAAAACCTGCCTGAAAATTAGCAGCTCAGCCTTGTAGCGTTATCATCTTCGTATTTACATAGATACACAAGAGCATCATACATGGGAACATGCCTCTGGGCGAACAGTGACTGCAAGTGTAGGCAGCCCTTCCCTCTTAAATTGGAATTGTTATTGAGGTAAAAAAATAAAATAAATAAACGTGGGCAAGCAAACCTTTTAGCCTTTAGTGAATATAGGTGATGTGGGATTTTAGAGTCCTTGCAGAGGAGTGCATTATGGAGCTGGAGTGACTAGCTTTTGTCTGTGTGGGCAGAGGCTCGTTTACCTTGCTGAGAGGGCTATTATACCGGGCACATCTCCCCATGGCTCCTCACGTGTGCAGACAAAGTGGGAAAACAAGGACCACCATGCACTTCACAACAAAATTCATATAATGAAAATGACTTGTCAGTAGTCCTCTCTGTCTTCTTGTCTGGGCTGAAGGTGCTATGTCATATCTCTACACCTATGAGGTTTAATGATCTCCTAAAGACATTTGTAAATTGCACATAGAAATCAGTTCATTAAGTCTCCAAGGGAACATTTATAAAAGTATGAAAAGAGTCTAGAGGTCAATAATGAGTGCTATATATTTGCCTTACAGTACATCTGTACTGTAGAATTGGCTGTGCATGAATAACTCCGTCCCCATTAAAATGTTTTTATTAAAAATCTTTCTCTGCATTGGTAAAGCTGGTAAAACCAATATAATACCTAAAAACATAATTTGTTTTTTCCTATTATTTTGCGTCCATACAGCAGGCCTCTGTGTGTTTGAAAGGTCACAATAGTGGGAGTAAGGCCGGTATTTGATGAAAATGGATAAAAAGTGAGTAGAAACACGTAAATGTTGGAGGTGAGTTTAGAGCAAAGACATATTTCTATGCTGTTGCAGAACCTGTTGGACACTGAAATCTATTAATTTGTTTGGGATATTGTTACTGGAGTGGGTTTATTTCTGGATACTGTACAGCACATTAGCCAGGGCATGTGGAGCAGTTGCATTACAGAGAATAAACGTTGGACTCATTCACATGTTCATTTTTTTTTTCTTGGAACAAAGCATAATGATGGTAACCAAATATGCTCTCAAAATGGCCCATGTACCATATTCAGTGATGTCTTTCTAACTGAGCTCAAATTTGCCTACAGGCTATTGCTGTTACCATTTGCAGCCACTGTAAATATAATACTGCAAGGTTATGGGAAAAGATACACATTATCCTTTTTCTCCTCCAAGTTCCTTGAAGAGGAGTGAAAATAATGATAATAATATTATACATTTTTTATTATTTGTTTTGGTGTTAGTGTATTACTAGTGCTGCTAACAACAGAAATTGTCACTGCTATTAATTAGAACAACTAAAACCTGCCAAAGTGAAGTTGTTTCTGTCAAGAGTTCACAGTTAAGAGTGTAAAAATCATCACTCTGCCAGCGTCCACACCCATCAGAGTTAATTAAACACAACTGATAGCTCTGAAAAGCTGCCTCAAAGCCATATTAGCTCTGTGAGTGGACAAACAACTCTCCAATCAACACTTGTCAACACACCAAATAAATCAACACTTATTAACACTGTAAACTTTGCTGTGAACCCTGTGATGCACCCACACCATGTCCAGAGTAAACGAATTAAACACATATTTTCAAATGTTTGTGCCCCAAACTAAGATTCTGTCGAGCTGGAGATGTTATTTGTGATTGCACTGGGCTGGAGAATGTGGGGCTGATTTGTCAGTCATGAAGGCATGCACAGTAAATGTCCTGATAAGGGAGGCAGCCATTGGAGAAAGCTGTCTGTAGGCAAACAGTCACTGATGTGACTGAAAACAAGCCGTGACAGCTCTGCTGCTTATAATAAATGCCACAAATTCTAGTGTATTACAGTAAACACAAAGTGTTATCTGTTTAATGTGTATTTAGTTTACAGTAAACTATATTAAACTATATGGCATTAAAGGGGAACTCCAGGAATTTGTTTTGACACTTCTATAAAGTTAGGGGACTTGCAAGAGACTGGTTTAAAAAACAGAATGGTCAAAACAGTATACTACACTTCCCATAATGCATCTCAATAGCGTCTTTTTTAAGACCCTTCCTGCCTGGTAAAAGCCCTCATCCTTTAAAAAGAAGGAGATAAAATAATTACAACAAGAATTACCATTAAGCACCGCAAAGCAGTAAATTGCCTTTTGTGGTACATTTTATTTTTTTTAATTTCAGTGTAAGATTGATTGAATACTCGAGGAAAATGTTCCACACACCTACTGTATGTCATCAAACCATCAAGCCTCGCTGTCCACGTACAGTATTCCCTTTGTATACATCAATCATTTGTTGTTGTCGACAGCTGGGACGGTGTGGACTGCAGGGTCAGGTCTCTTAACACTCTCTCTACACACATGTGTGACAGCGGTTCATATTTCTAAAAACAATCTGCACCTTCTCTTAAGAGGAAAATGATTACATGAGCTGCTGTCTTTTGATAGGCATTAAATTAACATTGTTCTATCCATTTTACTTTGAGTTGCTGTTGGTAGACCCTTCATCGCTTTACACTTCACAATTCATTACATCGACATGAGTTGACCACTCTTCAGCTGTGTTTCAAATGAATTGCTCATTTACTCATTTACCTCCCATGTAATAGACACTCAGTAGTTTATTTTAATAGTGAGCAGTAAATTGAGATTTCTTACACGTGTATGTAATCAATCATCGTCATTATGCGCCATCACTGACAGGTGTAAAGTCATTTTCACTTTTATGAACTGCAGCGTCTTGCGTTGTGTTACTTTTAGCAGAAGTACTTTCTTTGTTCCATTGTAGGAATTTTTGAGGCCACTATATACTGGATACATTTCATGCTCAGATTTTGGATACGCAAATAAAACAGCAGAGGGTAAATATAGTGCACAATCTGGTAAATAAGGAGTGGTTTCAGACACAGCCTTTGTCTTGTTATTTACACAAAACTGTGCACCCTGGCCTTTGACAAGGAACACACAATCCATCATAGCAGAGCCTCTTACAGTAATATCTGCCCATCTAAATGATGTAAAATGAGAGGATAAAGACTGTGGGAGGCTCTTTGAACAGGTGCAAATGCTGGCTGCGGGGACCGTGGGACAGATTTCAAATTGTAATTCAAGCTTTTAACATTTATGAAATGCAAGCAAGCAGGGGCTTTGCCCTTGGAAACGTGAACAGATGGATAAGCCATCAATATTTTTCAGATCGCTGTCAAATGCTATCCCAGATTAAACTGCAGTAACTGGAATATATGACTGATTAATGTCCTTGATCGTTTTCAGTGACAAAAGATTTTCTGCTTTGGGGTTTGGTGCCAGAATCCCTCCAAATTATGAGGTGAGTATCTCTGTTCGTATCTTGCTCTCCCTGTTTTTACTGCATGAACAATGTGAACAGTATTTTGCATACTGTATAATAATGTGCTCTCATCCAATCCTGGTATTTTCCCCTACCCTGGGACTTTATGTTAAGCAAGCTGATTCCCATTAACAATTTTGTGACACAATTTGTCATTCTGTCAAAATTTCACATTTAAAACTAATTACTGAGTTTATTTTTATTCATAAGCCCCTTGCCTTCAAATATCAACTTGTCTTTAGAAAATAACATGTTCCGATGACATAAAAGCCGCGTGGTGTTGTGATGCTCAATTTACATAAGAATTCATGAGTTTGAGAGCATTTGTTTAAGCAAATTGGACTTTGAGAACCAAAAACCTTCAGTGAATAGAGCCCTGGGGGGACGTCTGACATGTGAAGAGAGTACACACACACACACACACACACACACACACACACACACACACACACACACACACACACAGTTGAATCACTATGTTGTTTGATAATCTATCAAACCAGAACGGGGCCTATGTATAATGTAAGATTGTACTGTGCCATGTGCTGATGTGAAAACCTGATAAGTGTCATTTAATTAGATTTGTGGCTTAGTAAATACAAACTATTAATTTCTGAATTTACCATGACAGTGACTGCCTCGCAGGAGTCAAATTTATTTCACTGCATGCTGTTGCCACATTGTGGTTGGTGGTGCAGGTAAATGCTAATTAAGTCATTAGACTAATCATAAACTGCATCTATGAACTCATAGGCTACACCTGTCTCAGTATGTGCTGTTGTGCACTCTTCTATCCTTAATTATGCATTATGCATACTAAGTGTGTTTAGAAAACAAATATAAATAAAGATCCAAGATGTTCATTTGCCAGCCAAGGATGCATCAGATAGTGAGTTGTGTGAATTAATGGGAAGCCTCACATTTCATTGCAATGAATATGGCCTATTGTGTTTTGTTAATTTAAAGCCTTTTCTATAACCTTAGATTTGCATGACTAAATTTGCACCAGTCAAAGCTTAAGTTTATAAAAGAACATTCCTAGGTTAGGTTTAAGGATGCTTTCACATCTAAGTTGTTTGGTTTGGTTAAAAACGGACTCTGGTGCATTTGCACGTTTGGTGTAGTTTGGTGTGAAAGCCGTCAATCGAACAACCCGGTTGTTTGCTTCCAGGCGGACTCTGGTGTGATTCGTAGGTGGTTTGTAAGCAAACGGACCAACCACAGGATTTGATGATAGTAGATATGTGATTAGCATGATTTTAAAGTCAAAGTACTATTAAATCCATCTGCTGATTGCAAACTGTTCAGGAAGTGATGTATATACAGTATTTATGCAAATCCTTTGGTAACCATGGTAACACACATGCGTGTCAGCATGTGAGTGCAGGGATCAATCTGACTGTCAAAAGCAGTTAAAACTGCATTGTGTTGTGCTTGTTTCCTACCCCGTGTACTTTGACAGTTCATTAAGTCCATTAAAAGGTCCGGTCTCTGTTTGTCATTACTCATAACATGCAATCAATTTGCAGGCAAATACTATAACAATGCTCTTAATCATTTATTTCTTTGTGAGCTCTGCGTGGCACCAGAGAACATAAATAAACACACGAGAAGCATTAAAGTGCAACATGACCTGCTATCAGTCACTGGAATTTGATTTCTCAGAAGGACAGTCACCAGAACTCTCCAATCAATGAGTTACCTGTCAGTCTGTATAACTTGAACATGAACCGGACCAGACCTGAAAGGCAACAATGTATAATTTTTTTCCCTTGGTCCAGACCAAATGAACTTAACTGCTGGTGTGAACGCCTTAAGGTGTGAGTACCTTAACAATCAAAAACAATTAATCAGAACTGTGTGAGTGTGGTTTGATCATATTCAATTGACAGTGGCCTGCCAACATAAGCAAACAACCTCACAACTGTGATCACATTTAGATTAAAATTTTGCTAAATCCTGATTGGTGCTCCGAAACATGTGACATCACCTTTTTCCAAATGAGCCCTGCCCTCTTCAAACCAGTGAGCACGGGCAAAATCACAAATACAGAAATCTCTCAATTGAAATAGCCAAAACTGACTTGAACATTTTGTGATCACCCCTTTTGCGCATAGTAAAAAGACGACTGAGACAGTAGGTTTTCAGGGCCTTTAAAACCTTACATGTAAGGAGTTTTGTTTTTGCACTGGTGCTCACCTCAAAAGTTTTTTTATGCAACTGGGCAAACAGGCAAAGCTAAAAAATAAGATTGAAATATTGAATGACTGACTTTCATACAGTAGCAGGAAAAGCACAGGTGTTACTAATAACATTACGATGCTTAACGATGCCAGTGACCAGCCTGCACAATACCAGAGCCATATAACTGGAACGCCAAATGGAAGACAACCATTATTAATGTTATTAGTTACACCTGTGTGTTTCCTGCTGTCATGTCAAAAGCTCTGCTGTGAAACAGGCTTGTTAAATGAGGTACAGAACAAGATAACTTCTCTTGCTGTGGACCAATGCAAAAACTAAATTGTGGTCTGAACGATTAATTTCTCTATGGCTCCACATATCTGTCTATACATCGACTGAATTCTGGCTGTTATTCACATTTAAGACAAAAATGACTTTTAAAAAACGTAGCCAGCTGGAGAGGAGTCAGTTGTCACTGATCTGGCTGACAGTTGGTGCTTGTGAAAAAAAAAACGTTTTGTATTTTTTTTGTGAGAGGAGGTATCAAGAAGGGGATTTCATTTCTGCCAATTAAACAGCTTTGAGATAAACAAAGTCAATCTGACATTTTGATGGCAAGAATAGACCAGATAGAAGAAGAGAGGTTGCAATCTCTTTTCAGAAACCAGATATTAAGCATATAGTGTGCGCTATATGCTCGTTACTGTATAGAGTGATGAAGTGATGATTCAGGATATTAATAAAAGCAGACCAAACCAGTACATCACATAACAAAGCCTCACTGTAAATAAAAGTGAGTTACTTTTATCCAATGGTTTAAATAGTTTTATTTTATTTCTAATCTTAAATTATAGGCAAAACCCTAGTATTAGGACATGCTTTCCCTGCCTTTGTTAATTTACATGCAAAACTAATCATCTGCCGAACCAATGTATTAGCCATTAACTCACTATTGATATAAATATATCCCCTCTGAACCATGTTAAAATTTGTTGTGGTCACTGTAAATACACCCAAAGCAAAATGTATGTTAATGCTCGTTATTAATTATTTTTATTTGTCTTATAATATTAAAAACTACTGTCTTACTAATTAACCCACCTGGTGGCGAACTGACTCCCACAATCATTTAATGTGTTCAGTATTACCCATATTTTGTTTCCCAGTTTCAGTTTTGGTCACTTTAGGTTCCCTTGCTGCTGCTGAGCTCTTGAGGACATTATTATAAAAGTTACTTCTTCTTAACAGAGCTGTAGTCAGTAATACCAGACCTTCACAGATTCCAAACATGGGAGCCATTTCTGATACAAGGTGGAAATCATAAAAAAGGATGTCAGAGCAGAAAGCCTCATTGGTGAAGAACGTTTAGCCTTCTTTACCAAACACCAAATTATTATTCACAATTTTGTCTTTTCCCTGTCCACAGGTGTCTCATGACTTTGCCATTAATTTCAACCCAGAGGATGATGAATGTGAAGGTAGGGAAAAGCTTTGTACACCAATTTTCCTGAAAAGTGCACCTCTATGCTGATGATACTAGAGTTAACGTCTGTAATCTGACAACACAGCTGCTAAAATATCAATATTGCTCACCAGGTTCCCCATCACAAATGTCAGGTAAATGAATGTATGATAGCTCATATTCACAACATCCAACAGTAAAGAAGAAAACCAACTCCTCTGTACTGATTTTTACGAGCATTTCTGTGTGCATCTTTCTCCAGTTTTGTACTTAGTCAAGAGTCATAGTAATGTTCATGTTTAATTGTCTTTATGGATTTCATTATTGATTAGATGTTAAAATACACATGAATAAACTGAAATCTAAAACTTTGCTTCTTTCACAGGGTTTAACTTCTTGAACTTGTGTGAGACAGAAAACACTCAGGCCACTTATAGTTCTTTGGCAGACTGCAGTGAATTATTCATCTGACTGTCGCGTACAGTCGCTTGTTTACTGACAAGTGTAGATAAGTGTATTGATGTTTCTTTCATTTTGCTCTGTGCTCTCTTTGATCAGAGATCCAAGGAGTGGTTGAGGCATACCAGAACTGCCTTCCTAAGATCCAATTGTATGGCCCAACCAATGTTTCTCCCATCATTAACAGGATAGCCAAGCTGGCAGCAGGCGACGGCAACATTAAAGATGCTTCTGTGAGTGTCCCTTTATACTCTATTAAGAAAATATATGGGTGTAATATAGGCTTTTGTTGTTGTGCCTCCCACTGAGTTCGCAGAGTGAGTAGCCTCTGGTTCACCTCACTGTTTATTGTAATGATGACCTAAGGCGCAAAAGAAGAAGTGGCTCATTATAGAATAAGTTAGTATTCTTTAAATTATGGATTGAAGTCATACAGTGTTGTATTGGTGGGTTTTTTGGACATATTTCCATATCATTGACCCTTTTTCTGTAAGAAATGTCCTCATGAACTTCAGTCAAAATGTGATTTAATAGAGTTACTGTGCTCCTTATCTTTCCTTAATATCCCTTTGGGAATAAAAATACTCATTATTTATCTATTTACTATCTTAAATTACCCACTGGCTGCACGAACATTGTGCTCTAAACTATTACACTCCTGTAATTGTGCTGACCCTCATGTAATTATTTACTCCTCAATGTCAGTCCTTCTTTGATCAGTAAATGAGCTGCAGTAAATAATTTCTTTCTTTCAGGGCACACATTAGATATACACACACTCAGGACATTGAGAAGTCAGGGTACCAACAAACTAACCACTCATGGGACTAATCAAAAATGATTACAGTATATTGTGTCAATGTTAATATTCTTGTACTGTACTACTCATATTATACTGTTCAGTGGGCACATGAAATTAATTTCACACATACACGCATGCACACACATTAGATGCTGTGGTGTGTGATGTAGTTGCTTTGTCTTTTGTTTTTAATATGCTTCTTTTTTGATCTGTTCTTGATCCCTTTGTTTTCTGTGTAACACTTTAACACACATAAACTTATCTACTCAGTGGAGGCAGTAAAATTATCCAATACAGCATGAAAGGCCTACTTCAGACCACAACACACACTGAGAGGTGTCTTTGCTTATAACCACACATTGCTGTTAAAATGGGTTAATGTTCACATGGATTTATTCACACTGAAAGCTCTTATCTTCTCCCAGCGATACCACATCCTGCTCATCCTCACAGATGGTGTAGTGACAGACATGGCAGACACGCGTGAAGCCATTGTACGAGCCTCCTACCAGCCTCTCTCCATAATCATTGTTGGTGTGGGCAATGCAGACTTCACAGACATGCAGATTTTGGATGGAGACGATGGAGTCCTACGCTCACCGAAGGGCGAGCCGGTCCTCAGGGACATTGTGCAGTTTGTGCCCTTCAGAGACTTCAAAACGGTCAGTTCTTTTCTCTGTCTGTCAGTCCTCACTTGTTGACTTTCAGTTTTCTCTTCAACCCCACTCCTTCTGACTGCTGTGCTAGCGAGGCTCATTAAATCTGTTTTATATAACGTCCCCCTCCCTTGTTATTTAAAAGAGCAAACAGGAGGCTTTTGCTGGCTTTGCCAGTGCTACAGATGGGCATCATGGACTGGAGGAGATCCAGAAATTTCCTCAAACAAGAATGTATTCAAAATGTAGCTACATGCAATCAGCGACATTTCAGCTGTTCAATTATACTATCTGTTGTGGAGTAGATGTCTCATGTTCAAAACAGAAACATTTCCCAAAATTTGTGTTACAGTAGCCTATATTTTTACTATACAGACGGGTGGCAAATTAAAGAAAAAAAATGAATAAATGAATGGAGAAACCTAACAAATGCAGATGCTTCCATGCAGGGAACAAGGTGATGAGAGGTGAGGAGATGAGTATGAAAATGATGTGAAACACATGCTATGGTCTTCACAGTCACCAGATCTCAAACCAGTTAAACACCTATGGGAGCTTTTAAACCAGTGCATTGCACAATGCTTTCCACCACCATCTATAAATACAGTTATTATCATCAAAACACCAAATAAGGTAATACATTTTGGAACAATAGTGTTCATCCCTCCAATAGAGTTACAGAGACTGAGAATCTATGTAATCTATTGAAGGAGCATTGAAGCTGTTCTTTATGTCAGTTTTTTCCTTTAATTTGTCACCCATCTGTATAGTTAACCTAATTATTTATTGATATAAATCATCCCTAGTTTGAGGAAATATGATTAAAAGAATCTTTATTATATAAAATTAAAATCATAAGTGCAAAAAATAATAACTGCACTTCCCTTTTCCACAGAGTAATTTGTTCCAACTTGGCACATAAATTGTTAGAAATCTAGACACATTCATTGCGCAGCCTGCACATGTGTATTAAATGATAACCTTATGTAATGAGTTTTATACTACTGTAAATTATTTTCAAAATATGCTTCAACACCTGTAGTTTTTTTTTTTTTTTACCCCAGGCATACTAGTTTAACAGTGAAAGAATCAGCTACCAAATGCAGCAAGACATTATTCATTTTTATGTAGCTCTTAGGATCAAGGTAGAAGAGACTTTTTCCAGAAGTCATGAACAGAACAGCTACTCTCTAATACAATATCTGACACTGACATACCTCTTTTAATTTGTCTGAAACAAAGAAAGTAGTCCACAGTCCCCTGATTAGGAAAAAAAAACAAAACATAAAAGCTTCACCGGAAAATGTTCTGTATCTCAGATTAAAACAATATTTAACAGTTGTTTTGACAACTCCAGCTGTTCTCCGTCTCTATTGCAGGCTTCACCTGCAGCCCTGGCCAAATGTGTTCTGGCGGAGGTGCCCAAGCAAGTAGTAGAGTACTACAGCCATAAGGCCATCTCCCCTATGTGTCCTGTGAGGGACTCATCGACCCCCATCCTCAGCCCAGTCACCACCACCCCAACAGAATAACCACCCACCCTGTTCCTGGGACCAAGCTTTGACCACAGCACCAGTCCAGCAAACTGAGACGGAGAAAGGACGCATGCCTCGCGATTTTGGACAAGGACTGAAGAGAAAACCTTTCTAAATGTGTTGTTACTCATTAATTTCATTTTTCACTGCTATCAAAGTATTTACACAAGGACAGTACGACAGAGACTGTGGGTTTTTTATTTCTCTGCTCAGTGTGGATCCGACACTTCTCCCTGGCTGTGCAAATTGACCATCCAGCTGTTTCAGCATCATGAGTCCTGGAGGATTGTTTTTTTTTTTTCTCCTAATTTTTATGCATGCAGGCCAATCTCTCAGTACTGATCCATCGATCGGATGTAGGCTTATTATTCCTCGCTGCCCATGAAATTCAGCACCTCAGCTCTGTCTATTATGTTACTGTATTCTTTACGTCATATCTTCAGATAATTTTGAAGATGTACAGTACAGTATATCACAATCAAAATTAGATTGCTCAACTTGAACATACTGACAATATTTAGAAGTTATGATGAATCACTGGAAGTATGAAGAAGGGATGCTGTTATTATTATTACATTGACCTTCCCTCATATTCTTAAGTCTGTCTGGCTGCAGGATTATTTTGGATTGTGGAAAATATTTCCAGACACACACAGATCTCAATTACGAATCCACCTACCATGAGTTGACATTGGAACAGACTAGTGGTGAATCATTATTGGTTCATTTTTCTAATAAAATATAAATGAACTATTATAATCCAATGCTAAAATGAAAAGCTCTGTTCCAAAGGGGGCCAGCCATTCTCGACAAACCAAAAAATGTCTGGAACAGCATGAACTATGAATGACACCATCCCTACCTGGCAAATACAAAGCAGTGTGTTTGGCAGTTAGCAGGTTGCCAAGTTAGTGTATTCTGTGTAAAATAATTAGCTGAATAACAATAATTAGCTGAACCTTCAGTAAATAGGCCTCATTAACAAAAAACAGGTGAGAAAACAGCAGCAATGGAAAAATCTTTGTTCAGTTCTGACGGGTCACCACGTCAGACCTGTTCACCTTGTACATCTGTGAAACTGCAAGTGACAACACTTCAGCAATGTTCAATATTTGCTATAGCTTGAGCTCTTTGTATGCTTTTTCATTTACAACAGGAAGCCAACAAGTACACAGCAGGGCAGAAACTACAGTCTGGTCATCAGCTGGCAGGTTGAAGTAGGAGATGTGTTTGGGTTGCTGTGCAGTAAGAGCTGTCTCCATTTTTCTCCAAGAGAAGATGAATGATTGCACCCTATTTTTGGTCTTTTGTAAGGTGGCTACGGTATAAGCTGTGAAAATCATGCTTCATGTCAGGTGAATCCTTTCCCTCTGAATTGTTCGTTATTGTTGTCATCCCTGAACAGGTAGCATTCGTCACGTTTTTTGCAGTATGTTTCATTATTTTTTCCTTTCTGCTGCTTTTTATATGCAATACAGTTCTTCTTGAATTTAAGTGGTGAGCACACCGTTTAGATCAAATGAAAGCACAAAGCCGAGTGCTGTAAAACACACAGTAATGTTCATAAAACCAGCTGTGGAATGTGTTACATCACTTAAACTTACATGCGTATATTAAAAATCTAAAGAATTTATCATTACTACCAAATTTCCTCAGTGATTATTAAAAGGTTTCTTACCATACAATACCGTAAAACGTTTTCTCATCATTGCACATGTGCATCTCCAGAACAAACTGTTCTGTTCTCTGTTCTGTTGAGCTTTACAATGTTCATCATAAGCTATAACCTTCACTTTCACTTGTCAGATTGTCGTCACAGTGTTCAAAGGAAAAAGTTTAATAGACCAAATGTTTTTACAGTTTTCAAAAGCCATCCTCCTGGCATTTTATTACTTGTGCAAGGAACAAACAAAAAAGTTTCTTTATCTTTATCAATCAAATATTTAAAAAATACACATAATTTTACCTCAAAAGCAGGTGACTGACTTATTATCAAGCATCATTAAGAGCATACATTTAACAACATTTTGGAGGTTTGAATTAAATATAAATCCTACAGAGTCTCTATCAGAAATAAACAAATTCTTTACTGTAATGAATAATTTTCTTTCCTTTCCCTTTGTTTTTAACTGCATGTGCAAACTGATATTCCGCTGTGTTAAAGAAGTATAATGTGGATCTTATAGACCCACAGAAACCATAATATCCCCTAAAAGTGGAACATTTTATGAGACCAGCAGTCTGACTGAAAAGCATCACCAACTAAAATGCTCCACTCTTTTAAAATCTTATTGTTCCCAATACAGTAAAATGTATTGTTTGGTTTTGCCTGATAGTTCATTATTTGTGGCCTGTTCTAGTAATGACTATACTTTGTATATTTGCTCAGTGTTTTTGCATTTATCCTACATGGTGTATTTGTGCTCTGAACGACTCTGACTGAATGGTGACTAATTCACTTGGCCGATAAACAAGCTGTCCCTGCCATTAAATGCACTGGAAGAATATCTAGTCTTTGCAGCTATTCTAACATACACATACACACCCCCAAGCTGCAAATATGAATCTGACTTTGATTTGTCCTCTAGAGCTTTGCCAGCCCTCCCCAGATACAGACTATTGACTTCTCATGAATGCACCTAAACACAGCTAGCTCTGCTGTTGGCTGCTCTCTGAACTCCTTTGAAGACCACAACTATTGAGGATTCGTCAGTCACTGTGGATCACAGGATGAGGCCTATTGATTCAGCAGGCCTAGATTTGGAGCCATACTCAGTTTCTTGAACGTAAATGATCCTGGAGGGACTTTGGTCTCATGACTGAAGCGCAGCTCCATGAGACTGGTTTACAACAGGGAGGGAAGGGATGCAAAAATTAGGAAATACGCTGCTGGAATAAACAGCATTTAACGTTATAGGTTATTTACTGATAAAACCTTGTCATTTGTGTATGATGAATAATTTGTGTATTTGCGCATCTTAATACAGTCTTATTTTCATGCATCGATTCTTCACTTCTAAGGATTCCTGGTTCTCACAGCATTTACAGCACAAAAAGTGTGACCAAAAAGTTGCAGTTCTCAGATGATAATTAAAGTCACAAAAAAGCATTTTCGCAAGTCTTCATCTATGTGCTTTCCCATACATCTCTAGTGGCTACTTATTCTGACTGAATAAGGCAGGAAGTGCAGATATCAACCAATATTTCTGTTCCTTGAGGGCAAACCAGCTCACATATTAATATCTAAAAGGCATCAGCAGTTCTTCTGTGATTTGTGCCTTACATGGCAATTCACTCTTTGTCCCCTATTACCTGTTTCACCTTATTGCTACTTTGCCTCAGGTTATGAGCTGCACCAGCTCAAATGGTTCATTACCCCGCACTCTTAACATTTTTATGAGATGTGATACAATTGATAGATGACTGACCTCTGAACATACAAAATGTTATTCCTTTATCTAATAAGTAACTTTCAAAAATGTTTTATTTGTTTTTATTATCAGTTAAGTAATACAACAATGCCAAAATAAGTGTTTTTTCTTTGTTCGAACATCAATACAATGAGCCATGCAAATGTTTCATGCTCTTCTGGGGTTACCTGAATTACAAAATGTATTAGATGTCTTATGGTAATACATGCTAAACAGTGATGCATGGGTCTTTAATGCCTCACCAGATTTGCCCCAAACAAATAACTCCTTAGACCTTTTTTGAAAATGATTTTGAATTCTTTATCTTTTTCATTAAGTGACAATTTCATTGCAATCAATCATGCATGAAATGCTAAAATATACAAAGAATATCATGGTGTGCTTGTGTGCTAGCTGAGCCCAAGTGCACAGCCATTTGGTGTCATCACTTTAAACAGCTTCACGAAAAAAACAAAAAACACAAAAAACTACATTCATGTCTTAATGGGAAACCATCATTTGTGCCTCAGTGGTGCAAACAACAGTGAGCTGAAACATTGGAGACAATGAGACCACAGTTTGTGTGGCCATCTTGCACTGCAGATTTTTAAAAAAAAGCTGGGAAGAATTCACTGAGCTTCTTATTTCCCCTTATCTATACTTGCACCATTGTCAGACAAAATTAAAAAGTCATAGGTTTTACACCACACTGAGGTATTTAAAAATTTCCCATACACACCCTCTCTCTCTCTCTCTCTTTCACCCATCCACTGTTAATCAGAACAAGGTTTACAGCCCATAACCCTAATATGCAACTGGTGTAACTGCAGGCTGTGTGGGTGCGAAGCAACCCATGCATCATTAGTAAATATTTGATTTCTTCAAAACGAAGAAAGGGATTTATTGCATGCTTACTTTTATTGTTAAGCTGTGCTGTGCAGTCATTCCTTTGGGTCTTATGAAATGCTAATATGCAAGCCTGCATTTGCACAAACCTCTGTTCTTGTAGTTGATGCTCTCTGTCTTGCAGTTAGGTAAATAAATCTCATAATTTAACTGAAACTGCCTCTGTGATTTGTTATCATGTTTTAAGAAGTTTTAATTATTTCGTCAAAAATGATACGCTACATGTCTCCTTTTGTCATCCAGGTTCCTCTGATCCTACTCACTCATCTCAGTGATCATCTCACAAAACATTTCCTCACTGCTCGCCGCTGCGCAGGAGGGAATGAATAGAAATGAGAGAACGATACTGATGTGCTTGATGAAATGTAGGTTATGCTATCGTGTACACATTTGCCCTGTGTGGTTTGGCTGCCGATGCTGTGGGTACTTATTGCATGGAAAGAGGGACTGAGCCTACTCGTTAATTCCATCAGACAGCTCCTTTCATTTAACGGCTATTGTTGAGAGCACTGAATAACGGTTGTTTCCATGGTGACACCTACTTGTGGGGAGACGTAGACCTTCATTTTTTGTCAGATTCAGGGACAAAGATGCAGGATGTGGTGAGGGAGGCCATCCTCACATTATTATGAAAAAGAGGAGACTTTGATTGTGACGGTTGCTGTCCTTGGTAAACCCAACTGAATGTCCAGTGGGGCTGTGAGCCTCAGGTGAGATCTGTGTCCAATATAGACCTCTCTCTCTCTCACTCTCTCTCCTGTAACCCTTTTTGTGCCTCACCGGCTGATTTATGGCCACAATTAAAGAACACCCACCACTGCTTAACATTCACTGGCAATAAAATCAACAGCAGCGTCGTACCCTGGGACAAGGTGCTGTTGTTTAGTGGAATCAACTCATTGCCTCCATGTTATCAGATTGCCTTTGAACTCAGATGGGCTTCCCTAACGCTGCTCTTGCTGGAAGGGTCTAGCTGGAGGCCACTGTAAAAACAGGAAGGACAGAGGATAAATTGGTTTTATTCTCAGTGGCTGGTTGCCTCAACGCCTTCCTGTAATGAGGAAATGACTAATAAGAGATGGAGAATGGGAAATCTCAGTAGTAATTAGCTGTCTCCTCCTTCCCCCGAGGGAACAGAACACACCTTTGAAATGCTTCCAGCTAGCTCCTCTGATGTTGTCTCTCACATGCTTTCTATCCCCCAGTCTACTTTTCGACTATACACTACCAGTATAATATTCTATTACTTTCAAATGATGCAATCACCAGCAGCTTTCTCCGCATCCTTGGACGAGAGTCTATTGAACAAGACAGCAAGATTCACGCACACAGCTAAGGAAGAAGAGAAGTCACAGCTCCACAAAAGGGACAGTAGTTGTGATTTTTAGTTGAGTTAAATAGACCCTCTGGGATAATTTAGCACCATCAAGCCATGTCATATCAGGGTTGGAAAGAGTACTACTATTACTCTACATGGTATATTTTACTCAAGTAAAAGCACTGTTACTTTAAAGCATTTTTACTCAAGTAAAAGTAAAATTACTGTAAAATGTTCTTAGATAAAAGTAAAAAAGGTCAGTAAAAATGTTCTCTGGGTAAACGAAAGAAACTCATCACATTTTTAAAAGGGAATGGGGGGTGCATGGAAAGAGAAAGAAAAAATTGTATATGGTGATGACGTTATATGATAGACCCACTAAATTAAAGAACAGGTTAAGGCTACAAAATAAAGTGCATTAACATGTCAATGTATGCACATCACACCACAGAGCCCTCACGTCCAAACCAACAATATATTCCTTTTCTATAGACGGATGTTTGCCACCTCTTCATACAACTGATTATCAATTATGAACATACAACCACCTTTCTCTGTATAGCCTTACTAGAATTAACCAGAAAAGAGGAGTAGTGCACACACACACACACACACACACACACACACACACACACACACACACACACACGCACACAACACTATGTTGCCTAGCAACGTTGACGTCCTCCTCTGTACAGCGAGTTACAACTATCACAGTTTGTTGTTGTACTCACCTCCCTGTCCCACTATAACCAGTTCACTCAGCCTCTCTGTCCCAAACATCTCATCTCAAACATTTCGAGCTGAATGAGGCTCTGCATTCACAGCTGTGACAGAGATTATTGTAAAAAACAGCAGAAAGGCCTCAGAAGGTAAAAGTCTGCAGTGAAAGTGAACGCAGAAGTCACCGCTGGAGGATCCACCATGAGCATTTGCACCTGTTGGTTATACAACATCGTGGGTGTGTTTGATTTGGGTCACCTTGTGCTCGACAGGTGGTGCATTAAATCAGTGATTAATCAGGGTAGATGCATCCTTTTTTAACAATGCAGAGGTACAATAATGCTAACCTCAACCCATAATGACATTCTTTATTATATTGCATTGTTGTACTTTTCACAAACTGCTAAGTCCGGCCTGGTTGCAACTGCACCTCTGTCTCATCCTGACACTCGACCAGCGAGCGTAAACATTCAACATGTATCTTTTCCACCTCTCTGCAGCTCTGTCCTCCTGCAGCTGCAGACACACCAGCAGCTACTGACTGGCGCCGTACTTGTTCCATTCTCGCACAGTTTATCGTGACATTTCATGTGACTTTTGTTTTTACTCTGTAGGCCTGTATGTAATTCGTTACTTCCACCCCTGGTCAAATCATAGTTTTGCATTGTGTCTCACTTACTATCTCACCCTCCTGCACCCTCATGCACTCCATTCACATTCTCTCTCTTCTTTCTCACACACATTTTAATTTTCACATCCATTTTGTAATTCAACTCAGTCATTGTCACTGTTCGTGAGAAAACAAAAAACCCTCACTATCAGCATTCAATATGAGTTTTCCCATAATATGGGTATTTAAGTACATTTCCTCATCATAATATTGGAGGAAATTAAAAAACACAAGACTAAGAGTATGCATTTTGACCTGATGATAGCGCATAAAAAGTTAAGGGATCACCAAAGTTATTACAATTCATCCTGGGGATGGGGGCTGAAAATCATATACAGTGTAACCATATGCACCCAGCAGAAAGTTGAACTGTCTGTGAACCTGTAAATATGTAGATAGCAACATGAAATCTTTCATCTTGTGTCAAAATGTAAACAGGACAAATTTCAAGAGGGACATTGTTTTTTACAATATGTGATATGTTTTGCGATGTTCAGTTTATAACAAGGAGGGTCACAAGGAAACTACCACTCTCCTCTGGAAGTGGATCTACCTGTCTGCAGAAGAATTAACAGCCTTTTCAGACTGCAGGACATTCAGATGTGGCTCAGTGACTTTGTACCTCAGTCCCAGTCTCCTCTGTCTATGTCTCTAACACCCACTGATATAGTAATTTAATTAGGCTATAGAGCTCCTTGTTGACCAGCTGGACTGCTCTTGGCTCTCTAAAGCAGTGCTCAGTCCCTGCTTTATGAACCTCCTTCCATAACTGCACAACTTCAACTGTGGGGACTGACAAAACCTCCCACTCTTCTCCACCTCCCCTTGTGTCCCTTGACCAATATGAAATTAAACAACAGATCCACATGTGGGACTCTATCATGCAGTAGAGCCACAAAACCTGGGTGTAATAAGAACAGAGAGAAAGCAGGCACCACAGGAGCTGGATTGGACACCCATCTTATGGCAACATTTTCTGTGTTGCTCTTATTGCACCAGACCTCTTCTCCAATTTCTGATGGAACAAAGCAGCCTGAAGGTCTGTGTTTGAGACACCATCATCATCATCATTCATCATAATTCTTGAGGACAGAAGCAGCGGCAAGAGGTTAGCAGAATGCACTACGGATGCCTGTTAAAGATGAAATCCATAACTTTTTAAAAATGATCTTCATTTCATACCATCTGCTGGGTCGAGTTTTGTTAGATGTGAAGACTGGCACATTTACTGTGGTTATACTTTTTTTTTAATGTGTTGCCTGCTATTCAGTCTCATTGCTCAGGGTAGCAGCTTGCTAACTTTCTGGCTGACAACACCAAGAGAGTCTGTTCAAACCAGAGCATCATACAGAAATGATGTTTAAATTGACAAATCTGTGTCATCTGATGCTGCTTTAGTGTGTAATTTCACCACTTTAGCAAAAAGAAAAATGTGCAAAAAGCTATGGATTTCAGCTTTAAATTTTATATCTTGTCAAAAAAAAATGTGACAAGAGTTGTGGCACAGGACAAACATGTTTATATTCTACAAATGGAATATTAAATCTCATTTTTAATTTTGCTGTTTTTCTTTGAGGAATACTGAATAGTGTTCAGCCCACGGGCCCCTGTAATCAAATGAAGCAAGAAATAGTAGAGTAATAGTAGAATAATAAAATACAGTGGAAGCAAAACAACAGTGGCAGATTCTAGGCTACTGCCTTTTTTTCTTTATATTTCTTGTTTGGTCCAACACCTGTTGAAGACTTTTATAAAGTGTGTACTTGCAAACCTGCAATAACTGATTTTTTTGGCCACTTGGGGGCAGCAAAAACAAGTCGTAAACACAACATTGACATGTCACCTTTTAAGTTAATATTGCAAACTGATTATTTACACATCCAGCCGTCACGGAGCAACATTATCATTCATTTGGAGTCGTGTTTCTGGCCTCCTGATGAATGTAAGTCCAATTTTAACTCTCTTTTAGCTCTGTTTTTGGTCTCCACCGACTCCTGAGGGAAATATCTGGCTTCTAAATGCTTCACTATGTTCATCAGCTAGTCGCTAACTGTGTCTGTCTGTCGTTTGGTGCTGAGCAGGTAGTGCACAGTGGATTTTTAGATAATAGGGAATGATGTCACCCACAATATGTAGGCAGCAACATAGGAGCCATGAAGATGCAGCACCTGCTGTATGAATCAGTGAAGCAGAACAACCCAAATGGAAGTGTAACACAGACCACTTCTCTTACAGCGTTAGATTCTCCCAGTGCTGGCAGATATCAACAAATCATTCAGTATTATGTTACAAGAAGAATTCATACACTGAATAAAACGATGGTGTGTAATATCTGTGTTTAATGCAATGGCTGCTTTGGGGTAGCAAGACGAGGGCAACAACAAGTCTTCAGAGACGTTGCTGATTTTCTGGTCCATGATGATGATTGGCAATTACGTGTTAACCAGGTTAAATGGGCTTGTGTACACGCTCGTGCTTACCGTGGGAGTCGGCATTAGGGTTGTACACGTGTGCACATTTTCACAGTGATTATGATTCATTAAATGGAAGAGTGAGTTGGTGGTGCAGTTCAACATTTGGGTTTCACGATTAGAGTTCACTGAATAAACTGTCATGCACAATTTTCACTCAAATGCTGTGAATTTGTACGTGACCTCCAAGTGCTGTGGCAAAATAACTGAATCTGAACTTTTGCAATAAAGAAAAAAACAACTGAATGCCACTGGTTATATCTTCCATCTTCTAGGCTGGTTTATTAATTTGTCTTATTCCCACAGATAAGTGGCAGCTAGTGTGACCTCATGTTCAGACATTTCCAGCTACACTAGAGATTAGTAAATCTTTCAGCCACTTAAAATGTCAGTGTCTGGTCCTTTGAATAAAAGAGAAATAGCTTTTTTCCTACACGCACTATTTTGAACTGGCATTTAACAGTCATACAGGGACAAATCTGTTGTAGAAGAGTAAGAAATACCAGTTTCTCAATCTGGTAAATTACAGAACATTACATTAAATCACAAAATAATTCCTAGTAATGGACATGAACATGATAAATTGATGATATCTATCGTTTTTCTTTTAAGCAGAAGAAGTACGGAGTAGAACTAACAAAGTTACAACTCACTGTTGCTGTAGCTATTTCCTTTGCAGTCCAGTCAAAGCCAGTCTTTGGAGACAGATGGTGAATTTATGTCTGCGTCAAGTATAGCAGTGATGTTGTTATTCAACTCCAAAATACAGAGGTCATGACTGTGTGCTGTCTTATCAGAAAATGACATCTGTTATGGACTAAATGCTTTCATGGGATTTTTAGCTAAAGATAAAGGGCAGTGGGCATCTGTGATTCAGCGTGAATCTGCCACAGACAATAAGAAAATTAGATTTTTTAAGGTTAACTGAATTAATCATTTGGTATTTTATGCAGACATTTGCGCAACATTAAGACAGAATGGAAAATTTAAAGACTCGTTGTTAGACAGGTTGATTTATGTGTCAGTCTGATCAAATATTTTAAAGTTTTGTGGGGTATTTTATTTGAGCCTCTCCTCCTCTTGATGGGCTGAGGTCACATTGCGATCTCACATTTATTGACCCCAATGTCACAGTCTGCCTCCCTGTCCGTCCTCTACAGCCATGTTTTCCCAGTGTTTTTTCTCCACTAGTCCACCAGATGCCCTATGACTTGCTCCTGTCTTTCCAGATCCTGCCACTCCCGTTTTTCTTGCAATCACCTCATTCCCTTCACCTGAGCTTCCCCACCCATCTTCCCCTGCTTATACTGGTCCACTTTGTTCAGCTGTCGGTTCATACTGGTTGCCATGTGTTTAACTGCCATGGTCTTGTCTAGCCTTTTGTATGTTCTTTTGAGCTTCTGTAACCTGGACCTGCCTGCTACCAGTTGCCTATTTTCCTGCCTGCTTGTCTGCCTACCTGTACCTGCATGTAAACTCATTTAGTGAAAATGAACAACTGAACTGAATGAGCCTACCTGTTCGTTTGCATTTGGATCCTTTCCCTGCTGCCTGAACTACCCACCTTAACACCCAAGTTGTATTTACAAGAGTAAACGCTATTCATATTCACGAGAGGAATCTCAAAAACAACCCCACCAAGATGTGTTTACATTGGATTTGTGAAGATTTTGTATTAAATGCTGATGTCATTTAACTAAAAAAAAAAGACTCATCAGGTTTTCTGATTGGCTCTTTTATCAGATTGTATGTATGTTTCCTGTTGTGTTGAAATCTCACTGGACTCTATCTATTAATAATGTCATTTAAGATCGTAACTCTTTCCTGATGTTGCATCAGCATACGAGGTGGCTTGCTTGGTGGTTAGTTACCTATTGATCGGCGACGTCTTCAAAGAGACAGCCCTCCCTCTTCCTGATGGTTGTTTTTTATAGTCTTAATTGTAATCTCAAACTTACAGTCACAAACTGAGGTGAATATATTATTTTACTGAAGCACCTTCCACTTTACTGATTGACTTCTATTGTTGGGGGATGTCATTATTGAGGTCGTTCATGTTTTTCATTGTGTACGTTTCTTGAAGTTATTATTAGCATTATTAGTAACTTTAGTAATCTGAAAAGTACCGTTGAATCTCCTGTACAGGCAAGGCAAGACAACTTTATTTCTATAGCACCTTTCAAACACAGAGTGCTTTAGAAAAAGGTAAAGAAATACATGCAAAGAGCAAAATCAAATCAAGTTAAAATAAGAGCTAAAAAGAGCTTTTAAAAATGTGATAAATTGAATTTTATCAAATGTCAAATCAAATATGTGCCAATGTGATGGGAGCCGGATGCATTGTTTTCAGTCACCAGTAAGTTTTATTAACGGGTAATTCTGATTTTCTACAGCGCAGGTCTTATTTTCATTGTTTCAGCCATCATTTCTAGTGGTTACTATAATATTGTACTCACTAAAGTAATCGCTGAAATCTGGGACCACAGCAACATCGCTACAAGGAAGTTTGATGAGGCGGAAAACACACATGCATGGAATGAATGATTTTATCAGGTGTTGCTGGTAGACAACTGCCACATAGACAGTGACCCAACTATAGGAGGGTTAGAAATGACTCAATATGTTGTGATTACAACCCACCCATTAGTCTCTTTCTCTATTAATCAACCTAATCAATAGCTTCAGCCACACTTCACTGAATTGATGCTTTTAAAAGGGATTGAGCCTGTAATGCCTTCTCTATCTTTAGTGTTTCAATGGCACAGAAAGAAGAGAGGGTTGGGGGCTTCTTCTTGCCGTTGCCTAATTTATACCAGCGAGAGAAATTAGCAGATTAAAAAAAATCTAATGTGTTGAAATCCATTCTCTCTGTTTTTAAATCCATTTATCTCTGTACATTCAATTTTGTCCATTGCCAAACCCACAAAATTACAGCACAAACTACAAGGAAATAGATACTGACATCTCAATTTCTATTAATACCTGAAAGGTAAAGGTGGAGATCAGGAAGTTCCCTTTCACAACTTTGAAGCAAAATTTCCTATTCAGATCCATAATCCCTTTCCTAGCAGTGTACATGAAATTTATTTTATCATTAAAGACCTACCATATTTTTGAACTTTGAATATAAGCTTTTTTCTCCCCACTGTAATGTAAAGACATTTACAGTATAAACTGAGCTATATAGAGTAGAGGAACTGCTCTGAATTACACAGTAGGATTATCTATATTCGTCATTCTATCTATATCAAGTTTTTATTTTTATAATTATTTACTGGTTTAAAAAAAAGACCAAGAAGAAGTGTTGTACTGTACAGAGATTTGATGCCCTTCATGACAGCAACAGATGAGTAATGATATAGGGAATAATCCAAAGCCATGAATAATTACATAGCCTTTATCATTAACCTTGGTAGAAATCAATGCATTTCGACATAAATGCAATATTCGATACTGCATGTGTGTGTCTTTTATTTAAGACGACCAATGTCACATACATGACATGAAAGCCAACTAGACATGAACGGACCCCCATAGCTCAGTTTACTTCTGTAGCTCAAAAAGGTCACACACAGACATAAACAGAAGATAAAATCACAGGAAAAGGGAAAAGTCACTTTCCTCATTCAGGCCTGGAGGACAAGCGGCCCCAGGTTTCCCACTGGAGGAGACATTTGAGTCTGTCAGACCATTCTGACATGTTTCGGGATTACTTTAATAACCTGTACCTGAATTTACCTGAATTTGGGTCCCTGTGGCCCCGGCACCTGTGTCCAGTGTGTGATTGGATAGTAGATGTTTGGAGTTGAAATTGGGCATTTCTTTTCTGACAATTGTTGGTTATATGAAAGAGGGGCTTTATGAAGCAAAATGTGTATGTAATGTAATATGTAATGTGACAGGAAAGACAGGCGACACAATGATATAGAAAAACATTTGCACAGGTAAACAAGCCAGGAGTCTGTTGCAGTATGTGACCTGAACTCTGACCTGAATTGTTCATTTACAAATCTTACTGGTTAGATGATCACAGGCTTTAAAGCAAATGGTAATTTCCTAATTTAATCACTGATTCGGCTTCACTGAAAATGAAGATGACTATTTATAGATCTTGTTCAAACTGAGGAGCTAAAGCCACAGATAATTGTAATGTAACAAAGTGGAAAAAAATGATCTCTGCCCAGTCTCCATCCGAGCACGTAAAGAGGAAAAGCCTATTAAAGATGGGGCTTGATCTTGGTCATAACAGTGAAAATGTAATTGAGCATTATTATGAGTACGGGCAGAATGTCTTCATTATTTTGCTGACCTTTTTTTGAGTAAAATTATGACTTAATTCTTTTTTACTGGCGGCTTTTGTGTAGGTATAATCAACCTTTTGCCCTATTGTCACTTATTGTACTAAGGAGATTTCATTACTGGACTTTTTAAACTTTTATAACAGAGGTACAGGACATTCTGTTTAATAAAAAGTAGAGCAATGCCATAATACGTTACTTGTTCTTGTTCTTCACACTAGTCTAAGGTATTGTAATGTATATATTATATATCACTTTTTAGACTGTCATCTCTCTAATTTCTTTATGCTTCTTTGTGCAAGTATTTGTGTGAAAGAAATCTTGTAATACAACTCTGGCAGCCACGTGTGTACGATATACAGTATAAGTATGTAAGTGTAGGTATAGTAGTAAATATAATATACATAATAATACACACAGAACAGTTGTATTGGACTGCATTAGATTGTACAGGTGTACCTAATAAAGAGTGTATATTAAAGTATATAGTGTTAGATATAATACATGTATATTATACAGTAATACAATACATAAAATATATGTAAAAAATTGAAAAGATATAGCATATAATATAATAATATAAATATATAATCATACCATTATAGTAGTAGCAAAGTATTATTGTATAATATGTAATATAATGCAATATAAAATAAAATAGTTTTACATATGTTACTACTTCTTATGCTACTACTTCCATAGCGATAATACCACATTTTTCATAATGCATATTTAATGTAATAGTTAATATCCATTCATGTTGCCGGACTAATACTGAGCATGTCTGTACAGGGACAATTATTTATAGTCGCAGTTACTATTTTAGACAAAATGCCATATGCTATGTTCTCTGTAGTCAGACTTTGTAAAAGGTTTGGCACAGAGCGTGTTACTGGTGGCCCACAACAAAGTAGGTAATCATGTCATGATAGGAAGAAGGCTGGAGGCTGCATTTATATGGATATATATGTATGCATTTAATGGTTAGATCCCTTTGTTTGTCTTTGCCAGTTGTCTGATGAACGGCGGACAGGTGTTGTCAGTGCTGCACTTTCCAAAACTAACAATCGGAAAAACATCAGCAACACCTTTGTGAGGCAAATGCTCCCAACCAGACGGCTAGTTATATTTATTTTGTGCTGTCCACAAGACAGAGCAGTCTGTCCTCACCAAGCACATCCATTGTGGGAGTAATGCATTGCTAACATTTTTTTCCCTTAATGTCCCTGAGCAATGTGTGAAGGGAACTTCAAAACAAGACATTTTGTTTTAATGGCCACTGACGGTATCTGCCTCTAACTGCAAACCCATGACAGAGGTGCCATCTATCAGAACTGACAAAGAGGATAAATACATCTGTCACTGTTTTTCTGTGGAACAGACCACATGATTGTGTCTCTATTAATCACAGTTCTCACTCTATCACAGGAGATGCTAACAGTTATTGTTGCTACAAAACATTATTGAAGGACATTTAAAAAAAGGTTTGGAAGCAATAATGTGTCAGCAATTGTTTTCTCACAGTCTGAAGTTATCCTCAAAAGCATTTGAATAGGGGCTTCGGGACAGAGAGGCTCCATACTTACATTACTTTGACTAAAAAGAAACAATTCTTTAATGAAAAATAATTGGTGTAGATCAGCTTTAAAGGCCCTGAAAACCATATTTTTTCAATCAACTTCTTACTATGAGAAATGGGTTCCTATATGGATGCAACATTGAGCAGATATAATGTAGATGTAAAGCCGGGTCAAGCCGCAGAGTATCTGCTCTTTGCTTGGGTGAGGATAGGATTCAAGGACGCTTTAAAGGTGCGCTAGGTCAGATAATGATGTGGGAAGTTTTCTGTTATATAACTGTTTGATAAATAGGGATGATAGCTGGACTACTGAGCTGTGGCATTAAGATGATACTGCCTCTCAGGCCAGTTGTGCCAGCCATGGCAGTTTAACCTAAGCAGATACAATGTAGATATAAGGCCAGGTCAAGCTGCCGAGTATCTGCTGTTTGCTTGGGTGAAAGTAGGAGTTAAAGGCAGCTTAAAAATACATTATGGTCAGGGCTAGAGAAAGGTGTCACCTGTCATGGGGCCCAGTAGATTTATGACGGCACAGCCTGATACCCACTGCAATGCTCACCCAACTTTTGGCACATTTTACTGTGTACAGATAACATTATAATAATGCTTTTTATTATATAGTGTATAGTGAGTTTTGAGGGAGTTCAAGAATGGAAGGAGACTCAACACAAGAAAAAGTTGTCCTTGCTCAGACCCACAACCACATCCTGTTCACATGTGTGAATGGGGTTGTGTTTCAGTTGTAGAGGGACCCGACGTGTACATATGCAGATGGTATCATGTGGTGTCATTAACTGAAACCATAGAGGCAATATCTTTCAGCATGCATCGTGTGCTGTGTGGCTTGTGTCCTTTTGATTTTTTGAAGGAGACCAGCTGAGTGCAGGAAATAGATAAATAGATTTTCCCTCAGCATTTACTCGTGTGACTTTATGATGCAAAAACCTGTAAAAGATGTAAGGAGGTTAGATAATGGAACCATCTTTTACTTTTGTCTCTCTATTAATCTCATTGTGACCATGTAAACTGGGTTGAAAAACTAGACGCTGTATAGAGATGAGATTCCCGGTATTAAGATGTTTTTTAATTGATCCCTACAGAATGTCTTTAATTAAACTGGGCCACTTCTTTAACTGGAAGTTAACCTTCAATTTTCAGCATGAACACTAATACAGATTTATAATGCGAACAGTTAACTATCAGAGGAGGAGGGGGTGATGAACAGAAACAGTTAGCAGTCCATTGAGAGCTTGGTAATGGTTCTGTTGGTCCATTAAATGTTTGCCTGTGTGTATGTGCAGAAAAAGTCAAAGCTTCATCTGGGACTGACTGAATGTTGTGATTTAATGCCACTGTCCCTTGTACAATCCCACATTAGCACTCATTGCCACAGTTGTGCTGTTGCTGTTGCTGTTTCACTGTTTTAGAAGCACAAAATGTCCTGATGGGAGTGAAGGGGTCCAAGTTCCATTTTAATTATAGATTAATCTGGAGGCCAGAAAGAGAACAGAATATGCTTTGCGTCAAGAAACAAGACTCAATTTCTCTTTACCCACGGTGGTGTGTATGCTATAAATGTTAATGTGCAGTTATTGCCACGGCTTTGACTGCTCATTGAGACAAACATTGAGACACAATAGTTTTTTGGCCAAGAACCTACTCTATTCGATACACACACAAATACACACAAACACAGAGTTAGTTTTAAGGAGAGTTGAGAGACAGGGAAAAACAGTCAATCAGAGTTGGTAGACCAGTGGTGGTGTTGGCAGATTTGGAGTTAAATCCCTCCAAATCTGTTTTTTTTTAACACCTGGCAGAGATTGATATTGGTCTTGCTCTTTAGAGTGTGTTTTCATCAGTATCCCCAAGAGATTACTGCTCACCAGTCATCAGCACATTGTGTACTCAGCTGACTTTCTCCACTTGGACTGTTCTAAATGTGCCAACGCACACGAATAAATTAAACTTTTTTAACTAAACTTTGTCAGTCGGTCCATCACTGAAATATCTCAACAACTTGGATTGCCATAAAAATCTGGTACAGACATTCATGGTGCACAGAGGATGAATCCCAATTAAGTTGATGATAAACGTGAATAGATTTGAGCTGCAGCTCAACGCTGTCATCTTTAGCTTTCTACCGCCATTAGCAGTGTAAGTAAAATAATTTTAAGCTTGGTGATTGGATGTTTCTTGCCGAGTTCAGTTGTTAATCTTTTGTCCTGGTGATTTTTCTGGTGAGTTTCAAGCCAATCCAATCCAAGCCGTGCAAGTGCTTGTGATTTAATTGTGAGTCAAGTGACATTGTCTGTGGGGATAATGAATGGGACTTTTACTTCCAGAACCAGGGGCGCCCGAAATAGCCCCTCACACTCTGCAACTCTATATGGTAAACATTGCCTGCTAAAAATCAGTATGTTAGCATTGTCATTGTGGGCATATTAGCACGCTGGCGTCAACAATTAGATCAAAGCATCTCTGTGTCCTAAGTACAGCCTCAAAGAGCTGCTAGCATGGCTGTAGACTCTTGTTAAAAGTGTTGGCAGCAGGCAGCTCGTACTTTTTACAACAGGTCCCCTAAATTAAACGAGAAAATACGTCATTCGTCCTTGCCCTCTAGACCGACACATAGAAGCACTTTCTGATCTGATGCCATAATCGGTTGGACAACAGTGTCAGTGTTATCCAAAACCGTTACAAATCACTGTTGGTAAGAATAAATCTGTTTTATGATCTGACTTCATTATGGTTAATGTTTGGTTAGGTTTAGGCAAAAAAAAACTATTTGGGGTTAGGGAAATATCATAGTTTAGGTTAAAATAATGATTTAGTTAAGGCTTCAAAAACTTTGGGTTACTTTGTTAAGGTTGTCATGGTAACAATAACAAACACATGGGTTAAGGTTAGGGAATGACCATGGTCATGGTTAAAAGAAACAAACTTTGAGTTTCAGTAGGAAACAGGAAATGAACAGTGGTCTGTTGTGGCAAAGTCCCACACTAGAGTTTCTCTTGTGCCTTCGACTGGCACTCTCATGCCTTCAGTCACTACCACTGGGCTGTGTTTCATTGAGGACAATATATGGATCAAATTTCTGCTTACTCTGGAAAATCAATCAGTCGCAGTTGTGAGTGAGGGTTTCCTTCTTATCTCAGTAAGCTTGGAGATGAAAAAGAAACAGTAAACCAGTCAGAGCACTGAATTGCTGATAGTAGTAGGTGTGAGATTTCTGCAGTTCAACACTTCCTGGATTAAGCCTCTGTGCTTTGATACTTACTCCCTGACCGACTGCATGGATGAATGACAACTACCTTTACAAGCCTTCCCCCATTTCCCCGCTGTTATTTAATTTGAATTTTCAGAGCTCTCATTTCCCTTTCATGGAATCAGGTACTTTGTGCAGATGTAGTGAAACATCATCCCAAAGAAAGGATTTTGATGACAAAATATGCACATCATCAAAGAGGTGTGATTTTTAAGGTAATTGTACATCAGCCACAAAATGCTTGAAGGTGGAAATAAACGTGAAATTGTCAAAGAGTGTGGGATAAACTTAATGCTCAGCAAAATCTTTCACAAACTGCTGCTTTTTTTCCAGTAGTAAAACAGACCCACAGAATTACAAGCAAGTGCTCCACTTAGCATTCAATTATCAGGGATGTGTGGCTCCCTCCTCCATACTTCCATCTTCGAAAAAGCAACTTTTAAAGAGATGAATAAGCTGTGTTTTTTGGCAGTCGAGCAGTGTAGTGGTTCAGGTGTTTATTCTTTCTATACTTCCTATCCTGTACAATAACGTTGTGATCAATGCCACTGATTCTCCACAGGTCCACTGTGTGGTGAAGATCAGATGTGGAGTTACTTCAATATGCCTTTTCCTGTCCTTCTCTGCTATCACTCTTCCCCAGCTTCATTGACCGCTTGGCAGATTAGGTGTCACTTTTAGTGGACAGACAGGCAATTCTTTGCAAGAGAGAGGGTGTAAAGCCACATTTATACTGTGCTGTCCAAACAGACTATCTGATACAACTACACATATTTGTTCTTGTTGTTTGTATTGAGCTGTTTGCCAGGACGCAAGCACACTGAATCTGTGTAAACAGCTGAAGTCCAACCCAAAAACTGGGATGAAAATGGACCGTGACTGACAAACACTGCGCTGCGTCCATGCAACAGCTACACTGAGGAAATATTCAACACTCAGCCTCAGTCAATAAAGTGCATCAGACATCTTAAGCCTCCTGGTCAAAGAGCTTGGTGATGGTAAAAAGTCTGGAAACAGGTGATGTGTGCTCCAGGCTTTGTCATCCACCTGAACTCATGCAGAGCAGACGTCCTCAGGGGTGTGAGTGGTCAATGACCTCCGCAGTTCTGTCCCTGAAAAAACAAACAAACTAAAAAAAGAAAACAAAAAAAAACCAAGACGCTGCCAGGTAGTGTATGCAGCATGCACTTGGCATAAAATAGCTCCATGACATGAAACATTGCTGGTTGTTTTGAAAGATCGCCCTTTTTATTGTTCCAGTTTCTGAGCTGCAGCCAGGAAATTACACAGTTTGATGGAATCATGCAGCCAATTCACTTGAAAACAATATACTAGTTTATTAAAATGATTACGTAAGAGATACTGTGGTTCCAGTCCTCCTCTCTGATTGTCTGAGCCATGTGTAAAAACCTTACGTAAAAATATGAAATCAACACACACCTTTGACAGTGAAAATCTTTTGTGTTGTGAGACCAACACTGCTTGGCAAAAGAACAATGTTATATTATTAAAATATTTAATTAAAATATGTTTTGAACATTTGTGTTTTGTTTAGTAACACAGTGGTGTGTGCTGATTCTTAACCTCTTGGTTTTCTACTTACTGAAAAGGATAATGAGTATCACAGTGTCACGTATCTGTTGATCTTATATTTCATTTACACTTACACTAACTATTCAAACCAAATACAACATGTTTTCCACGGTTATGCTAATCCATCAAAAGGAAAACCCAAGATGTTTTGTGCATCATTTTACACACTTCATTGTATCGTAGGCTTATTTGGGATCCTGAATTTAAAATAATGCTCTGTTAACTTGAACAGTGCCGTTCTGCACAGCATGTGGACAACACACTTGAAGGCACAGCTTTCAAAGCTCACAACTGCATTACTACTCACTGGTAATATAACAAAAGACTAAAAGTGACAAATTGTTCACAGGGATGGATTACTGCACGTATCACAAGCAAGTTTCATGTTTCTGCAAATTAGTTTAGTGTATCCACGTGTTGAAATGGATAATGGCTCCGTGGAAAGTAGGAAATCGATGTAAGTCTAAAAACTTGGCAGTATGATGGTATATGCTTAGAAAATGGTCAGCAGTAACATAAAATATACATCATTTTTAGCTAAAGCCTTAATCTGTGATTGGTGTACATCTGCACCGATAATCAGGCTGCATTCAAATGTTTTATGCTCCATGGTCTAAAGAAGGGTGAAAAATAATCCTATTGGAAACTGTAACTAAATACCTCTGATGTTGAGATTTTACAGTGATATAACAACAATCAAACAGACATAGTGCTTCTTAAAGATAAAATGTCGTATGTTCTTATTTCACTGGGTATGCAGCAGAGTATGTTGTTCAAGTATGCTGTGTGGTATTTTTATTTTTTTATTATTTGACAGGCAGGTTGTTTGAGGTCAGGGAGGAGTCACAGCGACAAAGCAGAAGCCAGCTGGGACAAGGCTGACCCTCGGTCAAGAAGATCACCAGCATAAACACTCAGCAACCTGCTCTGAATAATAAAACCTCAGAGTGGAAAGTTTTCTTGAGATCAATACGTGTTCTGTAGTTAAAATTTCCCGATGTGTGTTGCTCATTGTGAGGCACTGTGTGTTTGCTTGTTTGAAAGTACAACAGCCACACACTGAGAGACCACATATGGAATTTTTATGTTTGACAAATCCTTTAGTCACAACAGCACGACCACATCATTCGGTGGTTTAAACATCAACATATTTCAATTCCTTTCAATCAGGTGTTACACTCTATCCTTCCTCTCAATCATCTACAAAGTCAAACTTTTCAAAATAGAGATGGCTAAGTCCTCCAAAATGTCATTTCTGTAAGTGAAGAAACGGTACCTTGAAACGCATACCTTTGATCTTCAGTGACTTGCAGTGAGGTTTACCATCCTGCCATCAAAGAGCCTTGCAAGTGAAAAATGTTTGAACTCATGGATATGTCATTGGAAAGAAGCTCTTCCATTGTTGACAGATTATTCATACAGTCATGAATAATATTACACCAGAGGATCTCACTGTAAGAAAAACAAAGACTACTTACACAGTACCATAACATCCCTAGATTATATGATTGGATGATAGATTAGACTCTGAAAATCTTAAAGGAACAGTCTGACATTTTGGGAAATACGCTTGTTTGGTGCAAAGTTAGATGATAGCAGTGATATGAATTTAATCTCTGTGCACTTAGCAGCAATATGGTAAGACATGTTTAAACTGGTGTAGGCATGTATTTCAATCTTTCTGCACCAATGTTGGTATTAGACATGAAATTCCATAAACTATTACACTGTTGTTTATCTGTGCTTGCAGGTTTTTTTCATAAAAATTACAAAGGAATGGCCATCATTTTTAAAATTGAATAAAAACATTAAAAAAAAAAATCAGCTTTGGAAGTATTTGTATATACTGCAGCCTCTCTGAAAGCAGACAGAGTTTTCATTAGAGACACACCACTGCAGACAGCAACCTCAATAAGTATTATTAGAGACTGAATCACCCAGCCAAACATGGAGGACATGACGGACAAGGCTGATAGCCAGAGGTCCTCGGGTATCTACAAGTTGGCCAGGAAGCTCAAGGACTGTACGGTGGGAAGATGGCCAAAAGAAAAAGAAGAGGAGTGAAAGGCTAAACCTCCAAAGTACTGAGAACCACAGCGTCTGTGAGGAAAAGAAAGCAATCGAGTTTGTCACCAAGCTAGAGGGACAGGAGAGAGAAATACAGTCTCTCCACAAAGACATGGATGATTTGAAAAATGAGCCCCAGAAAGAGACCTGGACACGGCAGGAGAGAGAGAGAGAGAGAGATAGAGAGAGACAGGCGGCCAAATCCCCGGAGGGAGGTGGAGGCACTTAAACACAAAAACACGACCAAAAAAATCAGGAAGGGCCATCAAAAAAACTACAGGTGCTGAAGATTATATACAAAGAAAGCAACCAAAGGTTTGCAGCAGAGCTCCACAAAGAAAAAGAGAAGAATGAGGCTCTTCGTCAAGGAAATGAATGAGACAGAGCTCAAGGCACGAAAAAGAACTTGAGAGGGAGATAAAATCAAAAGTAGAGAGTTTGTCACCAGACTTGGAGCTGCTTAAAGGGTGATTCTGGTATTTCTAAACCTGGGCCCTATTTTCACATATTTTGAGATGCAAATGACGGTGCAAAAAGTTTTGGAACTGGTCCAGTAGATCGCCTCAGCCAGCAGCTGCGAAACAGGCTGCAATGGCTGCAACGTAGTCCTTGTGGGCAACTGCGCCCGTCAAAGTACATCCAATAAATGTGCTTGTTTTTGCCGCTGACAGGCTCAGACAACATTTTGGAAAAGATCCCTACAGATACAGAACTTTTTGTTAAAGAGTAAGATCCTTTTTGTTTAACCAGAAACAGAAGTCACACTCAAGGAGAAGTATCGCTCTGAAATCTCGCGAGAGGTGAGTTGTCGCAAGAAGACGACGGTGTTTCTGGTTAAACAATCCATCTATCAGTGAAACTCTTTCATTATGTTCGGAAATATGTCTGTATTTGTTATGGCATTTATTGTGCAGTTGAAGCAATCACAGAAGAAAAGGTGAGGAATGGTAATAAGACCAAGCTCTTTATCTACGTATCATACCGCTTCATTGCTTTGATTTTTTATTCTTCAGATATTCAGGCCAAGGCTGAGTGTTAAAAGGCATTGTGATGTGTCTCCAGCAGTTGAAAAATCCACCCCTGAAGTTCTCTCTATTATACTCCCTCTGGCACAAATAGGCTCCCACCTACGCCTTGCCTCATATCGATGTGTCTGACATTTTAAAATGTTTGACTGACGCTTTATCACTGCCACAGATTTTGTCTGAAGGGATGGCGTCAACATTATGCCAATTTCTTATCTTGTGTCAGGACACTGAGACATGGAATGTATTTGGACTGAGAGGCTCTGCAATTTAAAGAATACTGTTTATTGAATGAAAAAACAATGTTACTCAGTTTAAGCTGGTTTATTGTCAGAGCTTAGTATTATTTTTTAGATGCTGATCTTTGTAGATGTTTGCATTTTACCATGAAAATATTTTTTTTTTCATTGCATACATTAATTAAACAGTAATACAAGAAAGAAAGTGCCAGTAGGATGGTGCACTGAGGGTGTATGGACATCTACAATCTACCAAAATAGATCTGTTACATCTTAACCAAGCCATGAAAAAACTGTTGTTTTTTAAGTTTGGCATGTTAGACTGAAAAATAAAAGTTTTTAGAGCAACAAAATAAATAAAAATAGACTTTTTGGTAGACTATTTGGTTATGCAGCTACAATACAAAATCTGCCCCGAGTATTAAAAGTAATGGTGTATTAGAGTGTGGTTAGATTTAAGCAGTTAGAGCAGAAAGCTCTGATGACTGCCTTTGATCATCTGTCCGCACATAAATGCAAAATAACAACAGAGCGGAAGTTTAATCTTGTGAAGTCCTAAACCCTTTGTTAAAGAAATAAAGGAAAATACAGCATTAGGCATTTGCTATTCATCACTGCCGGTGCTACAACTGTGTTTTTGAAATTAGCATAATGGAGATGCCATGGGCTGAAAAACACTGGTATGAATGGATGGTCTCTTTCACACTTACAACATTCATTTTTATGTTTGGGTTTTAATGAAAACCAACAAAAAGTACAGCCTCCTGTAGAGGAGAGGCTGTAATATCCCGGTGCATTTTCTTTTCTCTTATGCAAATACAACAGTTAATGACACACAAGCACTCATTTGACATCAAAACACCCATGTATTATCTTCAGTATCATATCAATGCTCATAATTTTTCAGTGTTTTCAAAGACAATGCTCATGCATACCAAACGGACTGCTAATTACTTGCCAAACTGTTAAATTTCAAGCTAAGTTAATGACATTTCCCACAAGCTATCTCTTATATGTCTTTTGTCTTGCAATTAACTGTAATTTCACGTGCAAATTGGAAAACCATTTGGAGAAAAATGTTTACAGGCACCCTTGTAGTCAGACAGTAATGTGTAATGTGTTACATGCTCAAATCCTGATCAGTTATCTATTTGGGTATTTTATGGCTTCATTAGATAGGTAACAGTTGAGAGATTACAGGAAATGAATGAAGGAATGACATGCAACAAAGGGTCCCGGCAAATTCTGATAATTTTTAAAAACAAAATAGAATAATTTCTTGTCCTAAAGATGATTTGTTGCAACAAATTATAGAGGAATTAAACAGTTTTAAATAGTTGCACAGTTTAAAATACAAACAAACAATACAAAAACAAAGAAAAATACAAATTATGGATCTCCATTGATGTAGACTCTTTCATTTAGTGAAAGAAAGAAAGACAAAGAAAGTATAAGAAGATTTGCTAGTTCTCTACTTTTTATACACACAAGCATACATACTGATCAATATAGTAGCAGTTTCTGACATAGTCCTTGCTGTGTGTGTGTGTGTGTGTGTGTGTGTGTTATTGAGTTTCACTATGGTTACAGCACATATATTTCCAGAGGCTGTGGATCATTCTGTCAGGCTAAATGAGTTGTCTGATAATTAGGGTTACTGCATCATCATGCAGTCATTGGTCAGTGGCAGACAGCTCCATCTCTCACATTCCTGTCTCATTCCCATTCAAGTCTCCTTCCACATTCACTCTCAAAGTCATTCATTATTTTTCTTTTTTCCTTACTTTCTATTTTTTTTTGTAGGTTGGCCATTGTTTCGCTAAGATTAATCTCAGCATATTATATCATGATATTAGAACATGATTTATTTTCCATATGCTCCAGTGATCAGTCATTTAGAAAGCTGACATGGTCTTGTTATTCTATACAGAGAAAAAAAAACATTACGCAACCAGGTTACCTGACATCAGTTGGCTTTGACCTGTTTCTGTTAGTGTTTCTTTTGAGCCAGTAGGAGGACACACATCTTTGAAGAGAAATGTTTCTCATGTCAATATGTTGCAACACTGATCACAACACCCTGATTAATTACAAATATGATGGAAAAAGCAACTTTAGTTATTGCTCCTGATCTTTCTAACACTCTCCCCACTAAAGACAACTTTCTTGTAAAGGTGTTGATCAAATTGAGTATTTATTTGTTTTCTGTTCCTGTTAGCCAGATAATCATTCAGATACCGAAACTATTTGTTATGTGAGTAATATATTTGCGATGAGTACTGGGTTAAGTGGGAGCATCTAATTTGATTTGTTGGTTGTGGAATTGTTGCACTGTGATTGTTGCATCTCAAGTGGCTGCTTGGCTATATCTGTCCACAAACAAGTCATCTCTCACTTGTCCTTCTACAAGCAAGAAGAGTTACATTAATCCTGTTTTTAAAACCCTTCGAATAGGAAGGTTACACACATTTTTTAAAAAGTAAATTTGCCAACCTTTCAGTCGCGGAAAACACAATAAAAGCTGGAGGCTAAATCATCTACACATTTTCTTTCTAAAAAACAAATACAGACCATGTTTGCACTCTTGTTGCTTTTCTTTTAAGAGTCAGAGAGAGAGAGGCAAATACAAAGAAAAGCAATGCAGTGACAAATCTGAGAAATGCATGACCAAAGAGATTATTTAGTTTAGTATTTATTTCTGCTTATATAGTCTAATTGGAAGTGGCATCTCGGGGCAGTCAGATTACCTTCTGTCCTAAATGAGTCTACCCAAGCTCTGCAAAAAAAACCCACATGATAAGATATTGAGCCGACAGAGTCTGACCTCAGTACAGCTTGACAGAGCTAGACTCTATATCAATCTAACACCGCTTTAGGATTCAGGCTGCAACACCACAAAAAGTCAAGGCTGTTGAAGACTTTCTGAAGGTGCTGCAGATTCCAAAAGATTCTTTGCCCAATAGTTGGGAAATAAACCACAATTTTCTGAGTTCCGTTTGAATTAGTGAACACTCAATACTATGCACTGTTAAACAGGATCTGCAGACTAGAGTTTCTCCTGCCTCATTTGTGTGGAGAATTACATTAAAGAATTCATGTGACTGGGAGAGAACACAAGGCGATTTTTCAAAGGGAAGACACTGTTTGAGAAAGCTTTTAACTCTTCATATTCTGCATAAGTGAAACCCTTCATTTCACTGACAAGTTTAAAACCATAGTTAAGAAGTACACATTTGCATTTGGATTCAAGAATATTTAAAATCTTTCTGCTGTTGATTCTGAGCTCTTACAACATGCATTTACGAATTACATAAAAATACATAAATGTGTTTAAATAGAATAAATAATAAATATTAATGGTAAGATTTTCATAAGAAAAATTATCCAGTGTCTTAGTCAATACTGTAGAATAGCCAGTAACTCCTTTTTTGAGACCGTGATGGACAATGAATGATAACCCTCATCCTAGAAGTATTCAGAAGAGTTCACTGCACGGTTGACAACCCAAGAAAGCAAGAGCGAGCAACACTGTGGGGAATGAATGGAGCGCCTGTGGAAAGCGAGTCAAGCGTGTGGTTGTCTAAAGTTTGGAGAAGTTGGCTTATGACCGGAAGGTTGCCGGTTTGATTCCTGAACCGGCTGGAGAAATCTTCGCTCATTACCACCAAGATCTCATTGTGGTCGTGCTGGGCAGCTTCCAGGTGTGAATGTGTGTAACTGTTTGACTGTCGGCAAGATGTTCCTAAAAAAGAAAGCACTGCTCTCATTGAAACTTTCCTGATTAAATAGAGGACAGCCATTTTGCATTACAGATATTTTGACTTGTCAATGCAAAAAAATAAAAAAAATAAAAGCCCAACATTTATGTCGTTAGTCACACCTGTTCCGTTCCAATTAAGGGTACACTACCAACAAGCCATACCAGTGAGCTAACAGGATCATTACCAGGCCTGTGGAACTGGCACAGTTAATGGATTGCAGCCATATTACTTATTCCGGTGTTTAACAGCTCAAAATGATCACCATGACAAAAGTGTATTCCTTCTGATTTTGGCACATCAGACATGGTAGTCTGCATCCAACAAGTTGATAACGGTCCCTGTCAGGCTTTACACAGTCCCAACTCATAAATACTAACAACAGGTGAAGGTAGCTATGGCTGTTAGTAGCCTTTATTGGTCTGATTGCTTTCACCATCATAAATGTTTCAGTCTGTGTGGTGTGGTTAAAGTACAATGGCTGCTCTGTAGTCTGCTCTATTCTGCCCCATTGTACTGAAGAATAAGAGAATTGTTTTATCATTGTGAGCTTTACGACGTGATCAGACTGTAATTTTATTTTGTATAGTAGCTCTTTTCTCAAATCTAATCAGCACATGAACGTAAACTAACATACACATTTTTTTTTTGTTCTTTGTTTGATCTTATATTCTTTTTGGCTACAAAAAGTGGAAATGACAGTAAATGGAGGGGATGAAAGAGAGCTGTCAAGTCTATGACACATGGGATGCAGCAGCAGCCAAAAAACACATTTCTTGCTCCATGCCAGCGTGCCCATACTGAAGCCTCCATTTGACAGAAACGATGCCGCCAACATCCATATTCATTATCACCATCGCTGCCACAGTATTGCTGCGTTAATGATTCAATAATGGACTCGTTGCTAGAATATCAGCCTATATAAGACGTATATATTACCATACATTGTAAAGATACAGCAGCTAGATATGGTAGACAGTAGACACACATCAGAATAAAAGGGGAAAAGGTATAGTTTGTTGAGTTACATCATAAGTTTATATAAATTTAATAATGAACATGCTTGAACAGCCAGTTATTTATTTTCTCCATTGGACAAATTTTTGTGACAAATTATTGTGACTGCCTGACATAACTCCACGTCTTCTCTCTATAAGACATAATGTCTTAGATGTGGATTCAAAGGATAAAAATGACGTACAGAAATGTTTGCTGTAGTAACGTCTATGTGTGCTAAGGTGATATTGCAGTACAAACATGAAAAAAAATATTCATCTAAATTGAATCAAAAACAGCTCCCCAAGCAGTGGAGCTTTGTACTGACGAAATGTTGCAGACATTCAAGTGAATTAACACAAAAAGACAGTCCCTGTGTGAATGTTTGCCTGCATGTCTTTGAGAAAATTAAAAAGATAAATAATTTAACAAGTCTATATCCACACTTCATTGTGTGTGATTATTCTAAATGGGTTTGAGGCCCAAATATTCTCATATTTCTTCTCAAATTCACCAGAATAAAGAGATATTTATTCTGAAAGGTTCTCTTGGGGCTGCACTACCATTTTGTCATGTTTTTCTCTCTAGGATAGAGTGGTGTACACAAAGACATTTTAAACAGCCGGGGAAAAAATATTCCATTTGAAAGACGGTATACTTTGTATAACAAACTATGCAACCTCTGAGATTTGCAAAACCCATTATGTGAATTTATGCAGTCTCTATACAGAGTGAAATCATTACTTTACCAATGGTTCTCCTGAATGGAACAAAGGGACCTCCCATGTTTTGTGACTCACCAGGATCCCAGCAAACACAGCACAGTCTGTTCTCTCGACAGGTCAGACACAGACGTCCTGAACCTGTGGTTTTGTACAACCTGAAAGTAGAAGATAATGATGGTTATGAAAGAATGGTGGAGAGAGGAAGAATGGCAAAACAAAAAAACAAACAAAAAAAACCCCCCAGAATAAACATGGTCTCATTTATCAAGCAACAAGGTAGATTTGGCAAAAACTGTACCATACTGACAAGCTACCTCTAGATAATGAGCTGACACTTCCATAATATATATAACTGTCAACCACATGATAATGGGCCAGTGTCAGTCTTTCTTTTATTCTGTTTTCAGTGATAGAACATGCTGCGTTTTGCAATGTTTGGATACCAGAAATCCATCTTTCCCTATTTCTCCTCTACACACTAAGGCAGCAGCTACACACTGATAGTGAACAGGGCACCAATATGTGGATGGTAAACAAGCTTCATATGAAGACGAAGTCCTGGGGGATTCTTCTGCAAGCACCTGCTCCTACTTAGATAAACAGCAGAGAATCCAGAACAGGAGGGGATGTAGACTGAGGGGGAGGGGATGAAGAATAGGGAGGAATGTATGCTCTCCATGAGTGTAGTGCTCTATCATTCAACAAAAAGACAGTTTGTTGGATATCTGATGTAAGATGGATAGGAAAATGAATAATGCTCAACATCAGATCTTTGAATATTTCAGATGTGTCCTGGATGGCTGCAGTGAGTGTGAACAAACACAAGTGTGAAACTTATAAATATGGTTGCTAACTATATATGCAACCCACTGACAGGAAATAGTGCCAAACAGTATGGAAAAACACAGGTATTAAGTGTTTTTTTATTAGCCACACTAGCGGCTCTAAGCAATGTCTTTCTGTCAGCCGGTTGGTCCATTCACCACTTTGGTCCAGACTGAAATATCTCGACAACTGTTTGATGGATTGCCATGACAGTTTGTACAGAGATTAATGGTCTCTAGAGGATGAGCCCTAATGACTCTGGTGACCCCCTGACCTTTGCTCTAGTGTCACCAGCAGGTAAACCTTTTCACTTCTCCTGTGAAATATATCAACATCTACTAGATGGATTGACACAAAATTGCGTACAGACATTCATGGCTATACCCAGAGGATGAGTCCTACTGACTTTTCCTTGAGCGCCACCAAGAGCTTCACATTTGTGGATTAGAGTGAAATGTCTCAACAACTATTAGATGCATTTCCATAAAAGTTGGTACAGACAGTCATGTCTTCCTTAGGCTGATTTGTAATCACTTTGATTACATTTCATCTAGCGCCATCATCAGATCCAATTATTATTCTGTACAGTGCTTTGGTTTATGACTTGTAAGACCACGATGAAATTCCTAACAGGCCTCAGCTGTACTTTGTGTTTAGTGCTAATTAAACAATATTAGAAATGGTGGCTAGATGGTGAACATGGTAAACATTATACCTGCTTCACATGAGCATGTTAGCATTGGCATTGTGACCATATTAGCATGCTGACATGACATTACTATTTAGCTCAAAACACCACTGTGCCTAAGTACAACTTCACAAAGCTGTTAGCATGGCTGTAGACTCTTAGTCTTGTTACTTAACACTGTTTAATGTCAATTTTTCAAAGGAATTGTTCCGTGTCTATTTTAAAAATGCATGAAATCTGATTATAAAAATGTACCTGTTAAAGTGGAAGCTCACTCGCTGATTTTCAAGGGGCCCATTTCACCAAATTTGCAACATGCAAGCGGTGATTTGCAACATGAGCTAGTTTCTCTCATTTTGACACATTTCTGTAACCAGAACAAACAGCGTACTTGCATATGGGGCTTTTTTACGAGGACACGCAAACTTATCTGCACATTGCGATCTGCATGTGTTCAGTGCTCACAAATCGCTTTTGTGAAACAGGCCATACAAGTGCACTCTGCTAGGACTATGGCCCTGTCAGTGGCTCTGTTTGGTGGACCGACAGTAGAGAGACAGGAGCTCTGTACAGCAGCGTCTTGGTCTATAATGTGCCCCATGTCTGGTGGTATTTCTTGGACTCCAGGTCAGTTTTCAATGTTGGCATGAACCATACAGCTATGGGCTCCAAGTTGCTCTAACTAGGTGATGGATAGTCTTCTTACTTTTCCATCCACCTCCTCAGATGAATAAGGTGTGTGTTGTGAACCAGACTGTGTGCTTTAGCATTCAGTGAGACCCTCATGATGTCTCCCTAGACCTGCAACCACCTTGCTGATTTGAGCAGATCAGCTAGCTACCTAGCAAGCTTATATATAAGTTATGGCCACTACATAGAAATTAACTGCATCTATTTGGCCTCTAGTTAGTATGTCACACACAGAGGAAGCTTTAATTTTCTAATGTTTTTGACTAATTTTGATGTTTTACAACTCTTTAAACTTTAATTGAATGCAAATAAAATTCACAAAATATTCTATGTGTAGAAATCAATGACATCTTTGCCATTATGCCAACACTACTGACAATACATCAACTCTGATGGCACCACCTGGAAGAATCTTTGAGATGCTATGTTATGTGCAATAAAAGCTGTCTTGACAACGTCTGGGACCATACTATCAGGTAATAAAGCAAATAACATTTCTCCTTCCGAGCCTGCAGATGAAGGCTGAAGATGACTCTTATCACGGCCTGGTGCTGAAGACTCGGCTGGCAGATGAGCAATCTTCTGCTCAATTAGTAGTCTTTTAAATGTGTTTTTGTTTTCTCCATCAAGATTTCATCTTTGGCAGCTACAATCTGATTTTCTGTTAGCATGGTAAATAAAAGGATTTTACCCTAACAGACGAATTTAATAAGTGCTCATTATTAAGCTTGACAGCAGTCCTGAGGCTGGAGATAAAAAGTTGACGGTGTGTGCGTTACATTGATTCTGCTTTTGATCTTTTTATGTGGTCCTCAAAACATGAGATAAACCATTCTGTATCTGCCACATCAACACACGTTATGTGCAGAGCTGCCCATGTGTGTGTGTGTGTGTGTGTCTGGGAATTGTGGTTTGTGTACAACAAACTTGAATTTGAACTTAATCAATGGACTGTAAAATCACTGCAGACTGCAACTAAACTTTTCTTTGTTTTGTAAAGACATTTAGGTCAGAATTAGCATCGATATCTCCACCTCCACCTGCTCCACTCTGCTGGACCTGCTGCTCTCTCTCTCTGTTTTTCCATAGGCTGGAATTCAGAAGTAACTTCATCAAAACCACATCCAACATACCGGTAGTAATTTTGAAAACACAAATGTTTGGTGATGGCTCTCTGATTGCCCTAGAACTATTTTGTTAAAAACCTGTTGTGGTTGTTGAAGGGCAGCTTATTAGGCTTAATAAATAAAGTACAGCTGCAGAAGAGCAAATGATTGCCATAACTGTAATAGGCAGCGCTTTCAGCCACAATTTTCACTCAGTGGCTCATTGTCATTCACTGCTTGTTACTCAGCAGGGTTTGACGCACACATGGATGACGTCACATAATAAACATTTCTCTGCACAACAACAGGAACCAATAAATAAAAGAGAAAGTCACCAGCTGTGCAGAAAGGGCAATCACAAAGGAGACTTTGATTTAAGCTAGCCTGTGTTTTCATCTGTTTTGTGCATGTTCAATTCCTATCTGTTTTATTATTTTGTATTTGGAGCACTCCGTACCTATTAGTGCTAAAGTAGTGCTGCAAACAATGTTTTTCTCTCCTCTCCTGCCTGACCTCTTGGCCACCCTGACATGATGACAATTTGAGGAACGTAAATACTTTCTCTGCGTTTTTCCCATTCACATTTTCAGAAAGATACACTCCATTTATGCACGTTTTGGCTTATTCACCCTTACAAATGAAATGTATCATCTCACTGTCAAACTGTACCAAAACAAAGATTCAGTCATATTTTACAGCTTAAATCATTTGGGAGGAGATGGCCAAGGATGTATTGTACGTGAAAATACAAGCACATTATTTGTAGACCTTCCTGTGATCTTTTTAAGATTTCACAATAATTCACACACAAGGTCTTATTATAGCAGTTACACAACAGTCATTTTTATCACAATTTTCTCTGGAGTGGAGTGAAGCAGGCAGGGTTGGGCTTAAGAGACGATACAGTATTAGACTGTAGAGCAGGGGTGACACAGAGAGAATAGTCATCTCAACTTATGTGCTTCTGGGGGCCCAGCGTACAAATGTTTTCATTTCAGTGACCAAACACTGTGGATCAGCAGATTTCACAAATACTGAGGACCAAAAGCATACTGTACATATTCTTCACTGATCTAAACCGCTGTTCTCTCCTGCTTGTTCTTGTTTTACTTGTAAACTTAACTGCAGTGTTTAGTGTTGCTCACAACACACTTTGGCAAAGTTCAAAAGCCCATGCCAATAAATAGAAGCTATTATTCTAGGAGATTGTATTTTACTGGCTTTTCGCACAAAATTGCCAGAGAAGAAAAAAAAACATGGTGTTTTGAGGAAGGACATCTTTGCCAATGTTGCAGACCAGATTCCTACAGCTGCTTATTTTAGATTTTACTGATAGCACCTTTAAATGTCATATCCAACCAGAAAAGACAACAAATGAAATGAGCTACAGGTCATGAACAAAATTCTTTGTTTGTACAAAGTACTGGGTTTGACTTGCTCATTAGCTGCAAGGGCTGAGGTCTTTGCACAATCTTGAAATTATGAAATGGCAGTGTTTATTCAGCCAAGGAACAGCAAATGGCAGTTCATAAGCTGCGGAGAAAAGTTCAGATTTTGGTCCTAAGTTAATTATGATCAATATGTTGAAATGATTAAATGTTTTGTAATGTCTCTTTTACCCGCTATTATACTGTAGACATAATACTGTTGGCCATGAGACTCCAAAGAACATTACGTTACAGTATGATGCACTGTCAGTAAAGGTTGCGGTATAAAAATCAACTTGAAATACTTTGAAATCTGGACATGACAGATTGCATTCATTTCAGGTCAGTGGGGAGCACTTGGCTTCAAAATAAATCTGCTGTGCTGCTGACCAGCAAGGCTACCAAAGGATTGTGTGGCTGTGTGTAAGTTGCAACCACAGGCAAAAAAAATGAAATGTCAAATCAATGGGTCCAGCTTTCTGGCAGTTAAACAGCTTAAAGTTTTGCACTGTAGAAGATTTTAAGAATTGAAACACATTATCACACACACAATCACAGCACAGAAATCACAGTATTATTCTTTGTGCAACATTTAATGATGGAAACAAACTTGTAATCATTCATTCATTTAGTTTAAAGCTAGTATAATGCTATAATGCTCGATGCGTGACAGCACCAAAGCAGGATTTGCCCTCATTGGCCGGTCACTTTTTCAATGCCTGAAAACCCTTTTTCAAGGAGACAATGTTAGAGAATGAGACCCTTGTTGCATAAGATTGACTACAAAGAGGCACATTAGCTGGTTTTGATGGTGATCCTCTGACAAATGCTAAAGTAAAAAGATATTCAATGACATTCAATACCCAGGTCTTTTTAAATGAAAGGGGAATAGCTGTTATGCAAGGCTTAAATTCTAGCCTCAGTGTAGGTATTTTTGTGCAAGGGAGAGAAGCAGAGGCACTATGACATACAAACATTGTGTAACAGGGTCAATATGTGCTGCTTAAATTACCCAGGATGTTTTTTTAGGAATGTGGAGCACCAGATTGCTATCTTTCTGTCCACACACAGCATTTAGGAATGCAGCATGTTTCTCTGCAAATCCCGGAGATAGGATTCTTTTAATTGACTGAACTTAATCAATAAACTCCCACAGTTGTCTTGTTGCTTCTGTCTCACCTCTGCTATATCTTCTTTCAAAGTGTTCATGAAATGCAAAGGGAACCCCACACATGCTGTCCCCATTTTCAGCAAAATTATTAAAGATTGTGTTGGAGTGACTTTTTAGATTAGAATGGGAGGATTATACAGCCAGCAGCAGAGCCATGTGAATATTGTTTGTATGGAATTGTTCAGTCAAATCTGAATACGGTTCATCTATATTTCTTCTGTCTTTCATATGCAGTGCATGAATATGTATAAGCAGTCCACATACAGTACTTTCTCCATTCAGTTTCTGCACTTATCTCTGCACACAGCATGGGATGGTATTCCTTATTCGAGTCCACAGGGAGTACACATTGGTGTGTAGGCACAAAGAGGATATATCTTAGACACCACTTTAATAACATCCAACCTGCCAGGTAGGTTTTGTCTGTGCTGGCAGGGCCCTGTTATCAGTTTGACAGACTGTCAAGACAGACATCGAGATTTCACACAATCGCCTATCAAACCGCCCCGCTATACTATCTCTTCTAAACATCATGCATTAAGTCTCACTGGTAGAATTAGATAGTGTTGCTGCCCACACACACACACACACACACACACAGACAGATCAAACCAATGGCTACCTTCCTCCACATCAGGAAGTGCTGTACAGTAGGTGGCCAATGGAGGAGCCCACCCACTCACAGGATATTCAATTGCAAGCATGTACGAATTCATCCTCTCTCTATCTCACTCATGTTCGCATGGGATCAACTACATTTACACATGCACCTATGGGCAAGTACTGCTTGTGTGTGCACACCCACACATGTAGACCAAACATAGAAACACACACACACACAAACACTCGCTCTCTGTCACATAAAAACATCTCATGATTTGAGCCACACAGAAATACTCCGAAAGCAGCTGGATTTATGAATGAACTGAGAGAGGAAGAAAATGGATCACAGTGTTCTTCCTTGTTTTTAAAAAGAAAGAATGTGCATTAAGTCACTCTTTAAAAATACGCCCAAATGTTGGGCTACATTGGCTTTACATTGGCTGACAAAACACTTTATTTGTTGAGTCAATTCTGTAGCTTCATGAGGACAAGCAATGAATATTTTACAACTAATGGAGCAAAATTGGAACATTTTAGGGCAGAAATAATAATGTGGTATTGACATCCTGACAAAATAGGCTACCATAAACTTTTTGCCCCTTAGTAATATATGTAGCATCTTGTGCTAAATCTGTAACAGTCTGGGTGCTTCCTTTCAAAATGAGACAGTATCAGGTGAGGAGCATGCAACTGAACATAAAGCAGTGCAACTGGAGGAGGGGGACTGAGAATATTAACCCAAGAGCCAGAGTCCATCCCCTCCTCCAGGCCTCGTGGTAGACATCACCAAGAGAAATCCGCTCATTAGGACAGCGAGAAACACATATATCAAACGCAGATAGCTGTCAGTTCTCCTCTGGGGGATCTGGCCTTAGAGCAGAAAAGCTGTGTGTCTTAGGGCCATATACAGCATGTACATGTACATGTATATGTACAGTCATAATTTCATCCTGTGTGTGTACTGTATACCCTTTATAGGAAAATGTCTTCCCATGGCACACTGTAGCAGCTGCTAACATTAAAACATTTATATTATTAGCAGTGGATTCTTGAAAAAGATTGATGACTTTGAAGCCACTGTGGGAGAGGTCATCATGGCATTAAAATATAATTTCTTTACCTGAATTATACAATACAAATATAACATTTTTTCATTCATTTAAATGTTTTCTGCTCAATGTAAAACCGTGTTTGTGTATTCTAGCAATGTACACATTAAGTAATGTACCATTCATTTCCACAAAGGCTAATTTTCAAGGTCATGGGATGAATTTTCTGCTCTCATGGATTAAAATCTTATTTTTCTTTATATAAATGGGGGACACTAAGACATGTAAGACTGTTTGATTGTCTGCCATATTGTCTGTCTGTGGATATAATAAATCATAGGCGGCATTAGTGTCCCTGGGGGATGCAGGAAAGTGGGTGCCTGGGAAGAGTGTGTTGGTATCTGCTGTTTAATGGACCGACTGTCACACAGAAGAATACGTCTGAAACAGATGGGTACCTGAGTGGGAAAGGTCAGTGACAATATTTCCTGCCATTTTCTTTGCCCTTGTGTCATGTCGTTTTTGTTTTGTTTTTTTATAGGAAGGAAGTTGGCAGCAACCACTCAGCAGTGCAGACAAAAACACTTAAGCTTGTCACTGGAACAGGAGGTGGAGAAAAGCCTGACACTTATGGCGTGTGATCGTGGAAATTGGACCATGATTGGTTGTGAGATGTCAGGCTTCCTAGGCTGTGACAGATCGTACATCTTCTGTGGGGCCTTAATAGTGATGCATTGTTGACTGACTCATTGTTATTGTTGGTGATGAAACCTGCCAAGGTGGGCTGCCCTGCAGACTTGGAGCTTGATGGAATGGCTGGTTGCGGATACAGTCGATAGTGGCGTTTTTATTTGCTTCCACCTGATAATTTGCAACAACAGAACCATTTAAAAAACAGTAATGCTAATTGTAAAACATGAAAGTAGTTCTGTTTTACAATATTCTTTGTACTACTACTAATGTTTCTGTCATATGTCAGAGATACTGGATACATTTACTTCTTAGTACTGTAGAGGCCACACTTTACACCCACATCACACCTTTATTAATTCCAATTAGTGAGACAACCTTACTGGGTGCGATGAAAGCCCTGCAGGGCTGAAAATGTCTTGCTAACTGTTAATAAAGCCACAGAGAGAGCATGCAGGTCAGCTTCTACATATTATTTCTGACGTATGGTTTAGCCCAGCACCTATGTATAATGCGCTAATGGATAAAACCTCACTGTGTAGATTTGGGGGATTCCTGTTATATCTAAAAATCCTGAAACCCACAAACAACTGCATCAATAGTATGTCACGGAAACAGAATCCAACAGTGTGATTGTGGGCCTAAATACTATCTTAAAGGATAGGTTCAGATCTGTTTAGTCTATCTCAATACATTACTCATGTGCCGTAAGTATATTGAGGGAGTTACTGGTCGATTGATTTGGCTAACTCTGACTGCTGAAATCTCATATTAGCTTTGGATTAATTTTGAATTTTGTCTCCCATCTCTTAGAGAGTAGTCACATTAGGAAAAGATCGCTTCACAGTAAAGACTGTGGAAAGGAATCATCACAGTGACCAATAACTCTCTTAATGTATACTTATGGCATGTGAATTTTGTATTAAGATACACCTGAAAAAATGCAAACCTATCCTTTATACCAAACCATTACACTGATTCTTCCTGCCCCTCCTGTTTGATACTATTTTGTGGTACTTTTCTACATAAATATCTTTGCATATCAAAGTCATTATGTGCACAGACACAAACACATGCACACATATGCATACATTAGTATATCAATACAACAGTAAATAAATGTATAAATTTAAAAAAGTCATAATTAAATGTTTGCAGCAGCAGATGCATAGTGAGTAGAAAGTGAGGATAAAGTTAGTGTGGTTTTATCTGCCACTTTTTTTAAAGTCATGCTCTGGTTTACTTCTATGGGATGATTCTTCAAGTGTACACTATGTATGAAATATAATATCCCTCAATTGCCTAAAAAGAATTTAGAAAATATTACTTATGCCAACAGCAATTTGTATATTTAAATTTTCAGTATACCGTGCAACATAAAGCATATGGCAAGAGTGCCTTACTGAAAGACTTATTATGTAAATAAATTATACAATTTACAAAATGACAATTATAAAAGTAGTTATAATTATGAACAAGTGATTTCGATATCAGTGAAAGAAATTACTGGTAGGCTATCTGTGGCAGCGGATGTAGACTGTTACCACCCAACACTAATTGCGCCAGGTGTGCCACTGATTGTTGAGGTAAAAGGCTACAAGCAGCTGCAGCGCTGCTTTCTAATGTAACCCCGCATCTTTGCTTATACTTTAACTGTCTTCCAAACCATTTTTGCCCCACGTGCCTTATGTTTTGGTTAAACTCATGCCACTGTGAAGAAAAAAAATGTATTCAACGCTTAACTTATCAACTTCTGACTACTCCAACCTGTCAGGTGTAGACCCTCAGAGACTGCAGGAGCTGACTCACCGGTCCGTTAAAGTAAGCATAATAATCGTTTTGGGCGTGATGATCACTTTGGGAAATATTGCAGTTCTCCTAGTTATTACTTCCTCCGTGGCTGGTTGGTCAAGAAACTCTCGGTACTTTCTCCTCTCTCTTACTGCTGCAGACTCCGCGTTTGGACTGCTGGTCATGCCCTTGAATCTCTGGGTGAGTCTGCTAAAGGACTACACTGAAGGGCCAGATGCTCTTTGTCATGTCGTGGCCTTTTGCAATGCCACCGTCTACTCCACCTGCATGTATACACTGGCCACGATAAGCCTCGAGAGGTACATTGCAGTGTTTTACCCGCTGCAATACTCATCTCTGATGACAAGAAAAAGGACACTGCTCCTGATTGCCTTCGCCTGGTGCTTCCCCCCAGTTTTACTGTCACCAATATCATTTCCAGATGGCATTATCGAGGTTCACTTTTCTTCTGCGTCACTGGTCTGCAATCCATCCTACTCGACGAACGCGGGATACTCCCTAAGCTTGACGTGTTTTATATTTTTCCCCTGCTCCATCATCATGACATACGCAAACCTGAGAGTGTGGTGCGCTGCCAAGAGACAGAGACTCAAACTGCGCAAATACAACTGCGCGCCTCGCAGCAGACACAATGTGGCATCCAGAGTGCTTGTGCCTGTGATGGCAGCCTACTACACCTGTTGGACACCCTGCATGGCAGCTATGATCTACAATGGTAAGCAATGCATCAGTGGGAATAAACTTTTAAAGGGGGTGCTGTGGGGGAAAGCTTAAAAAAAGAAAGGAAAGGGCCTCCCTTATTTGGTTCCCTATTCCCTAATTCTGTTGATGACACTTCTATTGCTTCTCACACACAGTAGCACATTTATCAGTGTGGATATTGCTGGAATATGTAGATAATGGATGGATGACTAAGGCTTTCCTACAGACCACAGCTAGCATCATGGTTAAAGGTCAAATTTATCTGCATAGTTCATAGTGAGGACATCTTGTTTGGCTGCACATGTACTCAAATAATTGAACTTAGTCGCTAAGAAAATGAAGACAAAACTTCCAATAAGTGCAAATTATGATCCAAACCTACAACTGAAAATCTAAACATATACAAAAAGAAAACATTATTAATGTTACAATGACTGAAGAAGTGCAAAAATACTGTGTAATGGCTACTTATAGGAAATGACACGTCATCCTTGTATATGATTTTTAGCTTTAAGCTGTTTCGGGTCACATGTTTTTGAATCTACAAAGTAAATCCAAGTTCGACCAGGGCTTTGTTGATATTGCAGCATTTTTTATGCTTAAATCAAACTTATTGTTTCAAAAGTAGCAAGAGAACTCAAGTAGGTATTTGAATATCTAAGATTAATTTGATTTAAAAAAAAAAAACGTTTAATGGCTATTTCCCCCTCTACAAATTTCTCCATCGATTTCAGCTGGAACTGTGCTGAGAGAAATGGCTGTCAAAGTTATTTATGTAATTCTGGGCATGGATATACTGATTCAAGGCCAGTTTTATGACTCAGACCTTTTTTGACTTTTTCTCATTTACCCCATCCATGTGCTGTCTTGGAGTAATTAAGACTGAAAGTGGAGTCACAGATGAATATTTTTAGAAGTGAAGACCTTTTTCCGAAGAGGGCTGTAATTCATCTGATATGAAAATCCCTGCAAAATGAAGCTGACAGTCTTAACTGTAACTTCAAAATGTACTGCTGTCCAAACGCTAGTGAGCCTCACGGTTAAGTGGTTGCTTCCACTCCACCAAATCTATCAGTTAATTTTGTACTTTTATATCTACACTATAAATGTTAAGTTGATGGCTTCATATCGTTGCTCTCAGGGGAAAGACTCACATCTCCAAGGGTGATTTTTCATGTTTTATTATCAGTTGATGTATTACATGCTCATCTATGGTTTTAATTTATCAATGTATGAACATGATCATAAACCAGCCATAGCTAGACTGTTTGTTTAATTTGTGACCCTTTTCATAAAAAAAGTCAACAAAAGGTCAACCACTTTTCTCATTCAGAAGCTGCTGTCTTGTGTTAACAGTCGTTGTCATGCTGTGGATTCTCGCCCCACTTCAGTCCCCATGTTTTCTGCCCCACAGCAGTCTCCGGTAGCAGCGTACCAGAGTGGATTGAGTTTGTGGTGGTATGGCTGCCAACCTCCAACGGTTTCCTCAACTGCATCTTCTACTTCTGGATAAACCGAAGCTTCCGCAGGAAGTTCCACCTCGTCCTCCAGAGGCTGGCTCTGGCCCTCTGCCCCAAACTGGCCGACACTCTTGGGTGCTGCAGCACTTCAAAGACACAGTTTGTGTCAGGAATTCTGGATAATAACAACAGCGTCCATGAGCGTTCTGCCAGTGTATCCTCCACCTGCACCCTGTTGACTTTGGCTTAGGACGTCTGCAACTGAAGAGCACCTCTGGCGTGGTAAAGGACAAGGTCAGTGACCTCTGTGCTGTCTTGTATTGTCTGGCTGGGCAGGTCAACTGAAGCCAAGTTATTGACATATCCCTACATAAGGTATCAAGGGTAAGAAATGGAATAATGGCTCTCATGGGTTACAATGTAAATGGGTTGATACCAAGACAGGCTATAATGGCAAGTATTTGAAATAACCACTGTACAGTCTACATCGTTATAATTTGAGTTATATTGATTGCTGTATATTTTTCTTATTTTTATTTTTTTTATCAATTTTCAGTCAAAAAATAATGTTCAGTTGACTGGAACACAGGCTCAGTTTATAACTTATTTGGATTTTTTTTTGTTTTACTCATGCACACAATGTTGCCAAGATTTGCTTTCCTGTCAGAGACGGCCTCTTAAACCACCTTTTAGTTGTTTTATAGTTGGCCATCAACCTTGCCTGTGCCCCAGAAATGCCTACCCTTGTTCTTCGTACAGCTGCATTTAAGTCTTTTAATAGTATCGGCGTATTTAGACTTTTTTGCTTAGGTTAACATATTTCACTTCAAACATTTGAAGTTAGTCAGTTAGTCCATCACAAGAAACTGATATTTAGACTTCTATTCATACGAGACATTTGTGAACTAACATCACTATCCGATTACAAGCACTTTAAAGGATTGAGGCCATCTACCTCTTCTTCAATTTAAACTGTGTGTCGAAGACCTTGGCATATAACAGCTGGGAGAAGTTAACCTTTAAGTCACGGCATTTCAGTGTATGCAAGGAGAAAAGTAATTAAGCAGCTACACTGTAGAAAGGTCACCACATTTGCGCCGGCAAGAGATAACTTGGGTAACTTCTGAGGCTGTGGTTGTTTATTTTGAGATATTAAGCCCATGATCTTCCTCTCAGTATCTTCTACTACAGTATGGATTCAACCTGGCAATGCCCATGTCATCTTTGTCTGGGCAGAGTTAATTGATTTAAAGTTAATTAAGAGTATAGTTTTCCAAAAACATTTGAAAGAAACTGAAATTCAGCACCGTTTTATGCAACTTATTTTAGCCTTTGGGTTGCTGCTTGGTGTCACCATCATTAAAACTTTGTGCATTGGCAAATGATGGCCCTCCCCAGGAACTTTCATAATGTCCTTTTGTATGTATATATTTTGTTATGTTTCTAAATTCCTAATTTTATAAAGAATGAACAAATGACATTTGATAATGTGTCAGTTTATGGATCTATGAAATAAAGCACCATGCCTTTTGAGTTGTCTTCACTTGGTCTGAGTTAGGTATTTACAAATGTATCATTAGTAAAAATAAATAAATAAATAAAAAGTGTTCTGCTGCACTCCACATTACTGAAGAACCAAACACACCTGTCAAAAGAACAGTGAAGAGCAGTGTAACTTACTCATAGTACCCGAGTCTTATAAAGTTGTTCACTCCTATGACAGCATGTTGCTGCATGAGCTGCTCTGCCTTGTCAGACAAAATAGAGCACGGTTTGCTTCCAGTGAACATCCCTGCTTTAGTATGCTGTGGATATATCTCCAAACCCTGGGGCCAGGTGTATAACTGCAAACACTTCTGCAACACTAGTAGATGCTGTTGTTAATTTGTTTTTCTTATCAATAAATTATTGTGTTACAGAGGTTAGAAATGGAAGTTCAGTTTGTTTCACTGTACCCATGCTGTTTTATAGTGGGCTACAGCATGTGTGTGTTTGTGGGGTAGAAGGAAGAATTTAATTTATTTATTGCCTAGTCTACTATTGTATTACACAGTACATTAAAAACAAAATTCTTTACAGAGATTAGATGACTAACAAACTATTGGACCAACTGAAAGTCCCTTGCTGTACAGCTGGCACAGTTCATAATTCCACAAAACTAGTTTGATATAATGAAAGTCTCCAAAGTTATTGTCAAAGTTGTTAATTAGCGTTGGAGGATGCTGGAGGATAATTTCCCAAGTGTGTCTGATATGGTGTGATTATTGAAAGTAAGATATTTCCCTATCAGCACTTACTTGTGATTAAACAATAGACCTCTGGGTTTACCATTACAGTAAGTTAATCTATGCACAAACATTTGACATTTTATTGGATTTTGTTAATGTTTGCTCTCAATGTTCAGTTTCTTCGGTTTTACATCTGTCTTATGATGAATAATTTGAATTGGATTATGCTAATTACTACCTACCAATGCCATGTTAGATAACAGGTTGAGCCAGGGGTATGGAGTTGAAGAACATTATTGAAAATAAACAAAATGAGAATATAATGCTTTGGCTTCTGAATAATGGATGGGTACAAATTCGATTGATTCAAATCAGACGATGGACAAACAGCAGAACAACAGGTCTACATACACATGAGGCCAACAACTTGTTTGTGAAGCAACTACAAGTAGCTTCACAAAACTAGTTTAGCAAAAGCAGTTTAGCTTTCCCTAACCCTAACCCTAACATGTGACGTGATGTGATGATTATATGGTTTGCAAATTAGTAATGACATATTGATATGAGGCAGGTGTAATCACATAGGCCATATAAAGTATTAAACAAGTCTAATTTGTTCAGGTATATGCATTTTATAGCTTTTCACTTGATATTATTTGTACCAAAACTGATATATTTAAGATATTTTATTAACCCGTATTGATGTGGTGTGATGCAAGGACCCAGCTCAGAAACGTGACGCGGCAGGAAGACAAATTTGACTTTATTACTGAGTGAATTTAATCCTTTCATGGGTCTAAGTCCTTGAGAGAGAATAAAAGTAAAGTTGGGATGTTTTTATTGTGAGAAATGAGCGTTTTAGTGAACCTTTTAGGCAGTTGTCAAAGCTGCAAAACCCTCTTGGGATTCCCACTGCAGACAGAAAATTTGACACTGGTTCACCGTATGCATGTATCTCTCACAGTATCCCTGCCTGCCTGAAAAACAAAACAACAAAAATTTGATTTTAACTTCCCATATTACACAAAGCATACTGAATATGTATTCCACAAATAGGTGACCTTTTCAACTAACTCAAACCATTTGTCAGAGATCATGTTTATTCCTGAAGCATCCGTAAGTGTTTTTCCAGCCGTTTGAGATTTTTGGTCTCCCAGGACACTGGAGTGTTGTGCATTAGCAGCCTCAGCTCTCCTTAAGGATGACAGGCAATTCAGTCATGGGGAATGATGTCTATCTGAAGGCTTCATGTGCTCCCACAGATACAATATGCTGTCGTACAAGAGCTCATCATTCTGTCTGGTCATAATTGCTGCCACAACATCAAGGCTGACATGGATATAAAATGGCCAATGGCTTTAATGCTGTACGGGTCAAAAACTGAGATAACATCTACAAGTGAGATCTAATAAATATCTAAAACATTACTTACTTTGGCTTTCTATACAAAACATTGGAGACACTACAATCAAAGAGCTTCTAATGTAAAATATTGTGAATCCATTGTCCATGTACAGTACTTCTAAACAAGTGCTAAGCTGTTTCCGACAAAGTCAGGAGTCCAAAAACAGTCTAGATGTTTGCAAAATCCAGCCCCATGTCAGTTTTGTCAGTATATTGTCTCTAGATACCAAACCATATCATTGCACACAGCCTTTATCAGTGTCACACTATCACAGTAATAATGTTGCAGGTTGTTTTTCATCATTGCATAATGTCTTTCCCACCATGTGTGACAGCATTGTGTTTATTGTGTTTACTGATGTTCTATGCCCATGAAAACCTGGAGATAAACACTGCTGAACTGTGTGGGTGCACAAGTCAGATTAGCCATTTTAATATGTATTTCCACTGAGCCAAATGAAATGACCGTCATATAAGCATCTTGAGGTTGTAGTGCCACCTTGTGTTTATACCAAGTATGGCAAGGCAAAAAGGATAAGACCATTTAAACATCAGTACATTTACTGTATAATTTCTGACTGGTTGTGGTGGTGCTAAATAAAATGAATTGCTGTCATTTTATACTAGTGAGTGAGTGTATATTTTCTTCCATTTTTCAAGGTTTCTCCATGTTTGTTGCTAAAATTCTGGTATTGATGAACATTTAAGAAACCCAACACAAGTAGTAAAGGTAGTATCAGAGTCTTTTTTTCAGATAAACTAAAATGCTTTATTCTTTTTAAACAATTCATCAATTTACATAACTAGAGGGCATCCAGCTCTTGATATGTCCCACCTCATTAAAAAGGATGAATCAATGTGGTTTGATTTGTGCTTGCTGTGGTTTGCTGGTCATGGGCACTCTGCGCTGTGAGGGCCTTTGTGGAGGTTGCAGATGGAAAGGCTTTAATTACAATCACTGCTTCCTGCTCCTCTCCACAGGAAAAGTAGCTGACTCAAGTATTATTCACTTTGTGCTGGTATCGCGCTATGAAATGGTTACCTAAGAAAAACAAAACATTGAATCACAATGGCACAATGATCGCATTTAAAAAAACAAACAAAAAACAGGATACCACAGTATGAGGATCATTCAATAATTTTGCTCTAATCCACTCACTTCCCTGTAAAGTATGGACAGTGGACTGACTTTCTTCATGCTCATAAATTTGTTGCCCTCCAACACAATGTGATACAATGTTAGGCAGTTACTGTAGAGCTTTAATGCCAGTTTTTAAAGGAGCTCATTGCCTTTGGTCACCAAAATATGAATGGACACCCTTCTCAGCTGTAGCCAAGAGCAGGACCATTAAGGTCATATGTGTATTCCTTTTAAATGATCACAGTACTGTTGTGATATATGATCCATTATTGAGTTCATAAATATTTAAAGGAAAAGGAGGTGGATATTTACCAATACAAAGAATTAGTCATTTTAATGGTCTGAGACAGTATTTAAACAGGTCAGATGTATGAAGAATGATGTGCTAAGCTAATACAGTGGTGACCGCACGGGACACAAGGCTGTGACACTATGGCCGCCTCCTCTAATGACGGAGTGATGAGTGTGTGAGTGGAGTTGTTTTCTGGGCTGCTGCCATTACAGGTGTTAGTTGAATTAGAGCTCTAGACAGCTCAAAAACCTGCACTTGTTGCCCCTTACTTGTGTGTGTTTAGGCTTATTCCTTGTTCCCAGCGTCACCCTGTCATTTTTAAACTTGTGACTGGCCTCAACAATGATAGAGGTCAGACTTTTGGCTTGACAGAGCCCGCTGCAGAGTCCAGAGGCTGATGTCCAGCAAGAAGTTAGTTTATGTCTGTCCTCTCTGGCTAATCATACCTATCAGTTTTCTAGGTTAGATTGTCATTATTTTGTCCTCCCTTTGAGATCATAAAAACTTTATACTACGACCATACTTTTTCTTAAAAGTATTTCAAAATTATGTCAATCAGGCACTCAAATTAAGAATGTGTTAGGGCCTTGACTGTGATGATTTCATGATTTTGGTGGGTGGATGCATTTTCTTTCATTCAGCTGCAATACTGCCCTCAGCCTTGCATAAAAGGCTGTTTACATTCAGTATACAGTGCTGGCTCCAGTTTTTCTTTTGCTCTGTACACAGGGCCCTTCACTTTTTTATTGTTTCTGTTTGTATGTTTTACTGTATTTGTTTTAATTCCCACCAGCACAAAGTGAATTTCCAAAAGGACAGTTAACTAAACAAATGTATTAAGAAAGATAAACTTCATCACATATTCTGATGATTATATATATACACCATATATACATATATTGATATTGTTATTTACATAGTACATATCAATGACTAGCCACTTACACTTTTTGAAAGATTTATTTTATTCAAAGATAATTTTAATGACAGGAAATGGCAGTTGCAAATGCAAAGAGATGGCAAGTATTTATCTTTAAAGTCAACCAACTAAAACTTTGACATCTGCAAGTTGTAGTCACATGTAAAAATGCTTTTTTGATAGTAATATGAAATAATTTCAGAATATTCAATAAAAGGAGTGATTTTAGTAATGCTATGCAACGCTAACCTAAACCAAAACATATTTGCAAAATCTGAACAGCAACCCAGAGAATTCAAAAAGGTTGAGTAACTAAAATAGATTATTAAATATGTATGGGGACCAATACATTTCCCAGCTGTGGGACAATTAAAGGCTTATCTTATCTTATCTGTGGCCTGAAAGACACCCATCTATGGCTCTAATGACAACTGGCTAGTCCCCCAATTTACCAACAGCAGCCAAACAAGAAACACACCAGATTTCATCCAATACAATTCAAACCCTCCACTGACGGTTACCAGTATCATTCACCCAAAACATAAAATTAAGATGCATTACAAGTTGTGAAAAAGCATCAGTTAAATAAAGGGCATAGTGAGGAACAATGCAATTTAAAAACAGAACAATCAAATCACAAATACTTCTACTCTTCTTTCAAGGGTATTTATACAGTCGTTCACTGTCAGCTATTATATCTGGGTAATAAAATATTATTGTATGATTAAATACTACATAAATGTATATTAATAGATGGATCAGGTTTTTTTTGAACATTTACGCAAATTCCTGATAACAGAACTGTCGAAAAAAAAAAAGGGACAAGTCAGAACACATTCTACCTTAAAAAATCACTGATACAATATAATTCACCACTATTTTCAAAAATGAACAGACACAAAGATTTGACACTGCAATTACATAATCGGAAAGATTATACATTTACAACCAAGTGATAAATGCAATCAAGCATTGCTTAACACCAGAACTGTGCAGTAAGGAGTGAATAGAATGAACTCATGATTCTTAATGAATTAGGTAGCAGTAACATTTCTCACTTTATTAAAAGTAGTTATAATAATTTATAATTCAGTGTAAAAGGTAGAATGGTGACTGTTAACTATTGCACTGATTTCATCACCATTCTGCATACCAACACCTCCTTCATTTCGTCTATCTGTGTAATGACGGTATATGTATACCATGCTGTAAACAAAACCTTTCTCTGAGCAGGCAAATGGGTAATGAACATACAGTGACTAAACTGGGTCAAATGCATATGAAAGTTTAAACTAAAGACAACATTTAACAATAATGACAACAAACATAGTGACAATGAAATACAAAGAAACTGAAGGCAGACAATTTAATAAAGTCTCTGCCCAACTGTCTATTTGGTGCGCTTTATGTAGACGGACAAGGACAAAAGTACTTTATCAAACTGTTCCCCTCCTTTTCTTGTTGCAGAGGATGCACACACTCCTAATTGTGTGCGTTCAGTGTCAGGAGGTTTTGGTCAAACACTTCAAGGCCTCCAGATGAAAAGAATGAGATGAAAACAGGACGCCAGCACTCAAGAGGACTTGTGTTCAAACATGTAGCGATACATGACACCAACAACAGTTGCAGCAATAGCAGGTATCAACCAAGTGGTCCAGGAGCTGCTGGAAAAAAAAAAATCAAATATAATTTTTTTGAGCTAGAGCAATTAAAATGGACAAAAACCAAAGAGAAAGGCAACAATATGATAAAGATATGAATTGTTTTTTTTAATTCATCAGTGTTTATATTGATAATTCAAAAGAAATGGGTGAAAACCATAAATCTATAATTAGAGAAATCTGTGAAAATCATTTAACTATATACCGTTTTTGTTTCTTTACATATTTACAGGGATTCATACACATGCAGCAAATCTTTTGTGCTTTCCCCCCCCATTTTTCTTCTCACTTTTATATTTCCAGAAGCAATTTCTAAGCTGTCAATATTGCAAGATGACTTTGTTTACTACAAACTACAGGGATCACTGTTCACCTGAAGTAAGGAAATGAACATTTTGGTGCATATGAACACAAATGTGAAAACAGTTAACTATGAGCCTGACACACAGTGTTCATCATGATGACTCACCTGGACTCTCCTGAATTTGTGGCATGTTCCTCCTGTACCAGGTAAAAAAAGAGGACAGAAATTTAAAAGAGATATTGTATGATTTAGCAACAAACCAAAAACTTTGTATCGTCTGTTGTAAATTCTGTTCCAGTGAACAGTGTGCAGTTGAGACAAGGTCAGATGAACAGACAATGGAACTTACCTTTTCTGTGTCCTTCTTCCTGTCATCCTACAAAGCAAATCAACAAAGTAGTATTACTGTCTTCATGTGATGGCTGACACAAAAAATCATTTCTTGTGGAAGGTTAAATCCACTGGATTGAATATGACGATATGAATATGTTTTGTGTGGCGTGTTGCCAGTTCCAATCAAAGGCAGACAAGACAAACTTGTTGAAAAGGTGCAGGTAACTGCAGAAATCAGCAATGGAGAGCCACAGCAATAATCAGCAAAACAGAGAGACAGCAAGGACAGTTTGTGCCCTCAACAGTTTTATGAATTTTGTTAACTTTGCTTGAATGTGCAACTTTCTCCGTTGTCTTTTCTCACTGTCTGCCACTGTTTATTGTTTGTTGTAGGAGGGGCTCCCCTTCTTATTCCCTGTCACTTAAAGGATAGGTTCACAATTTTGTCTTAAAACAATGTCATGTGCCTATATGTACATTAAAACAGGTTTTGCTCGCTGTAATCACTCCTTCTATTCAAACTAGCCAGTAAGAGAGCACTTCCAATGTAAGTGATGTGGGACAAAATCCACAGTCCTTGTTTTGTCGCTATGCTCAGTTTCAAAAAGCCTTAACATTTTGCTTTTGGGTGGAAAAGTTCAGTTTTTGTTTCATCACACAACAGAATTTGTTGCCTCATGCTCTCAGTCTTCTGGCAAACGGTCATGTTTTTCCCCCCAGGACAGGGTATTTGATGTAATCTCCCCCAATTTGCCAATGAGCATGTAAACCACTAATTATTGCATGGCACCATCTTGTGACTTCAAGCAACTTTTTGTGCAACAAATTGATACTTTTTTCTCAAAGAGATCTGGTGACACCATTTAATTACTCTGCTTGATTAGGTTAATGATTTGTTAAGTTAACTTTGGTATATTACAGAGGGATGTGGACATCATGTGAATATACTACAGGCGGGAAATCAGGTCTTTCAGAGCTAACAGAGGCCTTATCTTACCATGTGAAGCTCCCCAATGTAGTACTGCTGGAGCAACTCCCTGGCATCTGTGGAATGACCCACATCCTCAAAACTCTCTGTGGCGTCTGCACCTGCCTGCTCCAACAAAACCTCCTCACCTCCCGGATGCTGAAAGCAGAGTGTTGAGCCAGTTAATTTCCTTGTTTGCCCCACACTCAGAATATAGTAGTTAATTTCTATGCTTGCAGTAAAAACTCTTGAAACACTGTACAATTTTATAGCATTTCCATTTTATGCTACTTTACACCACTACATTTTAGAGGGAAATATTATGCTTTTTTCTCCACTACAAGTGGCAGCTAAAGTTACCAGTTACTTTACATACAAAGCATATGATCATCTTCTAAAATGCAGTGCATTCTTATTAGTTTAACTGTATATAAAGTAGTTAAAATTATCTCCAGGGCAGGCAGCTACAGCATTAAAATGGTGCTTATATGTTAAAGCATCTACAAAATGAATCCAATTACATTGTATATAATAATGTTAAGACTCTGAGAAGGGCCTGTTTGCATAATGAGTACTTCAAGTAAAATATTTAGTATAAAAAGTTAATAAAGTTTTGAATGCAGAACTTTTACTTGTAATTGAAAATGTTAACTCTGTGGCATTACTAATTTTAGTTGTAGTTGTTTGGTGCTATATTAATGTTCACTATCTCATATATTGCACATGTAAGTAAAAAGATCTGAATAATTGATCCAGCACTGGCATTTCAAATGACCATGTCACTTATTACACCGCTGCTTAAGTGACAGACTCTTATGAAACAGATCACCTGAATGCAGTTTTCACAATTAGCCCATGTTACTGCAAGAAGATACAATTAATGCTGGACTGACAACAGTGTTGCTGTTATGGCTAACATCATGAAGGTCTATCATTACATCTCTAAATAACGTTATGAAAATGGTGGGCAACAACTTAACTTAACGTTAATAATTCATGTTGCTAGAATATTCAAGTGTCGCTTGTACGACTTTGTTTAAGCCCGAGGAAACTGCTCAATACACGAGGCCAACAATCGTTTCGTAATTCCAGGATGTAGTCGTATCCGAATTGTGTTAACCAAAAACTTAAATTATGACAGCACAATGCCAAAGTAAACCAGCTGACAGAAAGTATCCCTTACCTCTTCGAGGAAACCTGTGACGTTATATACTTTATCGTGGACGACGAGCCATGTGTCACTGCTCATGTTATGCACTCTTATTTCTTCTAATGTGTAGTATTTGACACCACCTTCCGTTTCGCCGTTTTCCTCGACAGTGGAGGTATTGGCAGGTCCGTGGCCTGTGTTAATGAGGTTGTCGTTAATTTCCTCGCCCATTCTGACGTTAATGCAGACAACCTATATCGACTGAGCGGCTAGCTTCAGTTAGCTTCAGTTAGCCAGGTGTGGACCAGTTTCCACCCTGGTTGAATAAAGGCTAGTTGTGCTCAGAAAAGCTCCCAATTACACAGTCGAGACGAGCTTACATAAGCTACGGTGTTACCACAGAAATTCTAAACAATGTTGGGTTACGAAAAGAGGGAAAAAAAAAAAAAAAAAACACCCTAAACCGGCACATCAGCAGACATGTGAAACAGACCAATGGTGTTTTTAACCATCAAGCGCAAACGCGTCAACTGACCAATGAGACTGCGGCTTTTGGAGTGCTGACCAATCACAATCGACCACTTGATGATCACGAGACGAGGAAATCTGCAAAGGTTGTCAACTGTGCGCCGTCTTTGCGCATACGAGTTTCTGCGTTTCCAATGACATAACGCGACTCTTATGTGGGCCTATGTAACGTTTCCTAACATTGTCTGTGTTTTGGGGATTGCATTAATTGCAATAATTTTCCCCGTTTAAACTGCAGGCCTGCAGTGCCAAGATAAAAAAAAAATATTATGATGATTATATGTTGTTGTCTGATTTCTAATTGTCTAATATTATGTGTCAGTATATTGTAAGTATATAACAGGGGGATCATTTGCAAACATGTACAACTCTCAAACCCAGAAAAAAAAAACATATCTTCATCTAATATGCACATAGTAGAAATGCTCCATTATATAATAAATTTAACATTTGTTTCTTCAGTACTTAACAATTCATAGAGGTTGTCATATAGTGTGAATTGTAACCAGTAAAACAGAAAATTACCTTGGTTGTAGGCCTACAGCCGTGGACATGTTTGGGGGATTCTAATTGGACTGATGAATATTTATTGCAATAATATTGTACATAAGTGATTTTTACATATGGGGATATCTTGTAACAATGGGCCTCTTTCTGTGCTGATAGGGGTGCCTCTGAAGCAGATGTATGCTACTGATAGCTCAGGGCACCTCCACAAGATGACATATGTACTTTGCCAATGGTTCACACGTGATATACTTCACATGTAAAGACTGGATTTCATCCTCTGTAGCCACATTCAGGTGTATAAGAGCCTTGTCTCAGGAGACACTTAACAATACACTATTTTCAGTAAGCAGCATACCTTTTGGTCCAACTAACCCACCAGATAAAATATCTATACTCATGCAACAGCAGCAAAACACTTGTTGGCTGTATGAGGTTCAAACCCTGTCACCAACCCCACCCCCATCCCAACAGAGTGGCTGAATATCTTTGTTCATCATGTCAAAGTCTGAACGTAATTTGCTTTACTATCTCCTCTCACGTAAAAGTCTACATAAACTACTGTGCCAAAATGAAACTGATAGCTCAGTGATAAAGATAAAGATAAAAAAAAAACCAAAAAACCCACCAATTTAAATATCACTCCTTGTGATGTTCATGCCGATTCTTTTGTCAAAAACAAACAAACATTTTTAAGAGGATTAACTGAAAACTGGCTCGTCATAATTAACGCAACAAATGTGTACTGTGCATGCGTTTACAATTTAAGTAATTTAACTTTATTCATTATCTTTTATGGTCATTATGTTACGTTAAGGCTTCAGCTAAAATAAATTAACTTGATGTGACCATCAATGCGATTTTTTAATTTAAAATGTAGTCAGTTAGTGTCACCATCCCCAAGCAGCTGTAAACTGTTCTTTTGTAAATCAGTTTACAACTCATAGTGCTTTGCCCCTAACGCAGGGCAGAGAAGGCACACATTCTTCAGTTTTCTGAGGCAGCTGGCACGTTTTCTTTGTGATTTAAAATTCCACAACAAACACGTGACTTCCTTTTTATCTCAGCTGCTCTTTCTTAAAATTAATGTTATTAGTTTACTGTCCAATACACTAACACAATTTTAACAATTGTATTTTTTAACAATATTTATCTCAGTTGACATTGATAATGATTGTAGTTTTACACCAAACTCATGTGTGTCCTTAGCACACAATTGTGTGTTTTGAGTTGAACACTTTTCTAGTTCAGTAGAAACATCGACCAATATCTCCTGCCAAGTACCCACCAATAAGTTGATTCTTGGTGTGTAAGCCTTTTAAAGCATATGTTTGATGTATTAAAGATTTTACCACATAATGCACTACAGCAGCGACCATTGCGGAGCACATGAAAGTTTTCTTTCCATCATCTTTTTCTTAAAGTATTCTCTAGACAAAACCATGGTAGTATTTATGCCAGTCTTAAAGACACACACACACACACACACATCAAAATGATTCACTTTGTATTGTTTCGATTTCTAATTATGTTCTCTATCAAAACTGTCTAACAGGGAGAAGTCTGCTGTCTGTTATCTATTGACAGTTATGGGCACATAAGGCATTAGGGATTTGTTTTAATTATTCAGTGCACTTAAACCTTTGAATTTAATACATATTTTGTTTGCCGTTACCTGCTTTATTCATTCTGCGTGGTTATAGGAATCTCATAAATGTTGTTTGTTTTTTTGTTTTTTCCTCACTCATCTCCCCTCTGTTAACACAACCGGTTTAAATAAAGCTTTAAATACTTATTTTTTTTCTGCCGTCCCTTAGAATTGTGGGATCGCAATGGCCGCTCCCTTGTCTGTAAACATACGCGTTGTGTTTACGAAAGCCGCAGTTTGACTATTTTCCAGTGACAGCCACGGGTCACACGTTTTCGGGACTATTTACCGGTCCATTCGTTTACCTCAAATGTTTAACTTGATGTGAGAATCCCCGCACTTTAGAGCCGAAGGAGCACGCGGCACCTCCCCGCAGTCTGCCGCCCGGCCTGGTCGGGTCTGAACCGGATCGCTCGCAGGCTACTTAGCGCTAGCTGCTCCGTCTGAGGTACGTAGCTGCTGGTTTCACTTCATTTCATCCGACTGTGATTAAACGAGGGGAAAGCACAACGTCTTTACCTACTCGTTTGTGACGCCGGAGTATCACGCGCAGTGCCGAGTTCACAAAAACAGATGCTGAAGGTGTAAAATGTCGAACTAACGTGACGACTTTTACACTCGAGTTGTCTTCGTCTTCTTGAGTAAGTTCATAGATTTACTAGACGTTGTCCCTTTTTGAGCTGAAAGTAACGCATACTTGTTCTTATGGTGAATAATCTCAAAAGCCTGTGATTTTTACAACCAGGGTTGGACCCGAATCTCGGTTCGGTTCGGTTCGGTTCGGTTCGGTAGTTGCTGTATCGATCTGCTGATTTACTGCGGTGAAGTTGGTTTAAAGTCGGATATTCGACAGACATTCAATGCGGATCCGGCGGCGTCTCGTTGCTCAGTTTCACCCGGTGTCGGCGGCAGCAGGGCGGTCGGCCCACCTCCCGTTGGCCGTTTGGAGACTGATTTAGGGACCATCAATAAATCACTGTTCACGTTAAAGACGGTTGGCCGAGTAGCACACGACAAAGTGAATTTAGTCCCTTGCTGTGGAAGCCCATTTCCGCCAGTAAAAAAAAAAAAAAAAAGTCGAAATTATGAGATAGAAAGTGCACATGCGCCACCAGTAACCCCATGCAAACGATATGCAATCCTAAATAAGGCAACTATGACGGTTGACTTTTGTAAATGTTTGATTAAGTTAAGTTGCTGTTCAGTGAAGGTTGCCACCTCTGTCACATTGGTTTTATTCTTTCTTCGCCAGAACTGCTTCTTCAATCCCATGTGAGTCAGCAAGCACGTGAAGTGTTTCATTTGTTGTAAAGCCACGTTTAAAGTAGGGCAATAATTATGACTTTTTATCTCATAATTTCGATATATATATGTAAATGTGTGTGTGTGTGTGTATATATATATATATATATATATATATATATAATTTTTTTTTTTTTACTGGCAGAAATGGGCTTCCATACCTTGCAGATATTTACAGTGCTCAAAATAAATGGTTGGCCAAAAGAAAAATTAAAAACAAACTATTATCCTAAAATAGGAAAATACAAAAATATTTCGAGACAAAAACTGCACTTTGGCTATGCCACTGAAAGGGCCCAAGGCAGAAGCTGCCGTCTGTAGTAGTGTCTCTCTGTGTATATCCAGTTAACGGTAGTGATGGCGAGATGAAGCTTCATGAAGCACTGAAGCTTTCCATCCTATTGGTTCACTCATGGGCCGAAGCTTCATGGTGCTTCATTTGCTCTGCTGTGCCATCAAGTGGACAATAAATGTAAAACAGGCAGAGTGATTATAATGACACCATGGCTTTGGTGTGTGAAGCTTTGAATTGAATAAATGAATGAACGATGTTTGTGAATCCAATACATAAATTATGAACTTATTAATATGGTGTCTGTCTTTATGATACAATGGTGGGGTCAAAAGGGAAAGTGGAAACAAATTGGGGAGAGGGTTGTGATGTGAATGTGCTTATGTTTCCAGACAGGGGAAAATCTCCTCTTTCTTGCTGGTTCCATCGCAAAAAAAAAAATAGCTCGAATAGATTGCAAACAAACGCGCAATAAAGTCACAAGTCCACAAAATGTGAAGGGGGGTCCATTGCGTTTCGCTGCCCCTTATATTTTGAATCGCGAACCATTTCTTGAATCAGTCACGTGGTACGGCCGACTCGCGAGGCTTCGAACGTCACCACATACGTCATCAACACAAGCCTCGATACGCGCTTCACAAAAATCTTCCTGGATTACTCGACACACGCTTCGAAGCCTCGACACGGAAGGACACATCACTAGTTAACGGTCCCCCTTGGTGCTCCAGCTTTCTCCCTTTATATAAAAGTGGGCTCCACCTACTCAGAGACATTCAATTATCTGTTACCACATACTCACAAGGACAGAAACATTACAATTCATTATGTTATTGTATAAAAATACCTTTATTTTATAACATGTTTCTTTAAAAAGGGTGCTTTCAACAGCCTATTCCCTAAACAGAACCAAAAACACCCCTGCCACTATATCACACTTGGTCTCTTCCCCCGGGAACTACAGTTACATGCAGTTATTTACCATCTACTCCTTTCCTGTACTGGTGTGTTAAGTATGGCTTTACATTCTTCACAAGATGTAAATAAATTCTTCTTGTGTATTTTCAAATGCTGTTCTATTTAATTTTGTGTCACTTTACTTCATCATTGAGCAGCAAACGTGCACCACTAAGCTCTTCAGTTAATTTGATGTGAGTATACATCCTTTTCTCAAATTAACGTCTTGCCCAGAAAAGAATATTCCTCAAACCTTTGCCAAAAGAGATTCACTATTATCAGTTTTAAGACCTGCCCTCACTGATAGGAAGACCTCTCCATGGACACCATGGTTTTCAGATAACTGCCATATCCTGTTTAAAGTGTAGCCCCTTAGAGGCCTGAAAATGAAAAAACAATGGGCCTCACATACAAACCTACATACACACACACACAAGAACTGTGGGAAACCCTGGGACGATAACAGAAACATCTGTCCCAGAAATTGCATTTCAGTTACCAGCAGCGTGAGATAGAGAGGAGAGAGCAGTAAAGCTGTCCATTTCCAGGCAGTGACATAGAGTGAGGAAATCCCCCATTTACACAGGAAGAGGCAACAACATGACCTTCAGTGTCCAAACCTGTCCGCATCACCCAGTCAACATTTATTTACAGTCAAGGGTCAAGTCAATTCTGTCATGTGTCCACACAGGTCAGTCAAGGGACACTGTGACGGCTGGCCGAGTAGCCAAGTAATTACTGCGAAAAACCAATGTGTTTTCAATACCTTCATGCTGACTTGCCCATATTGGTGAAAATTAGGGTTAAAAATCATACTAAATTTGTCTCATGTAGCACACTTACTTTGATTGCTAATGTGTATTAAATTTATTTTACGTAAGTATTTTAATAAAAACAAAAAAGGCATTTTCTTTCAATAGCTTCCATGTCATGTGACCCAGTGACTCCAAATCAATACCAGAAATTATCACTATGTTGGACAAATAGGAAACACCTCTTTTATATTGAATTTTAATGCTTCTTCTATTTTATAATATCTTTATGGAAAATCCAGGTTTTTTTTCAATAGCTTCCGTGTCCAAACACAGGCCACATAAAAATAAAATATAACATAAAAACATAAAAATATGAATATAAAATAGAAGAAACACTAACGTATAAAGAGGTGTGTCCTATTTGTCCAGTGTAGTGATAATTTCTGGAATTGATTTGAAAAATATTAATCATGTTCATCAGCATGAAGGTATTGAAAACACATTGGTTTTGTGCCAGTTAAACAGTAATTTATTGATGGTCCCTAAATCAGTCTCTAGCGGTTAAGTGTGAGGGTTGGGAGGTGAGCTAACCGTTCTCCTGCTGCCAACACCGGGTGAAACTGAGTAACAAGACGCCGCATTGAATGTCTGTCGAATATCCAACTTAAAACCAACTTCACTGCGGTAACAAATTTGGTAGCACTAATTGTTCAAGTAATTTTATTAAGAAAGAATGGCAAACATTTTCTTGTTCCAGCTTCTCCACTGTAAGGATTTGCTGCTGCTCTGTTTTCTATCATTGTCAATTAGATATGACAAAATTAGTTGATTAATCAATAGTCAATCACCAGAAAATTCATCGACAACATTTTTGGTAATCAGCCAATTGTCTAAGTCATTTTTAAGCAAAAATGCTAATATTTCACTGGTTCCCACCTCTCAAATGTGAATGTTGATTTTCTTAGTCTTCTACGACAGTAAACCGAATCTCTTTGGGTTTTGGACTGTTGTTTCGGACAAAGCAAGCAGTAGGGAGAGGGCACCTTTGACACTGGGATCTTGTGAATGCCATTCATCGCTATTTTCTGACCCCTTATAGATCAAACGATTCATTGGAAAAAAATATCAACAGATTTATTAATAATGGAAATAATGGTTAGTTGCAGCCCTAGTTTAGTGGTGCCCAAGCACTCAGTTAAAAGAAATCAGAGTAGTTACACTTTACAGGAAAAGTCATGAGCAACAATTTGATAGCTTTGCACATTTTCACCTTTTGCACATATCATTATTTCCCCACAGATAATGGATGACGATGTGTCCATGCATAGGCTGGAAGGGGCCGATCCAGCTGCTCAAGTTGGTGGACTGATATTAAAGAAGAAGAGTGCTGCTGCAGAGCCCCATGTTTTCCGGGCACCCACTCCGCGCACCTCCTTGCTGGGCTTGGATCTGCTGGCAGCCCAGAAAAGGAAGGAGCGTGAGAGTAAGGAACAGGCAGATGCTAGTGGCGATGGCACAAATAGAAAGAAGTCAAAGGTTTCCTCCTACAAGGACTGGGAGGAAGGTAAAAGTGACTCTGGGTCTGATGAAGAAGACGATGATAAGAACAGAGGTGCTAAGAAGGAGAGGTAAGTGTCAGTGCTTCACACAGAATAATATAATGTATAAATAGACAGGCAACACCTATCCCTCATTTGTATGGAGAGCCAAAGTGTTCAATATTAAACAAACAAGACATTATGAAATAAAAAAATCATATCAATAAATACTAACAAAATATTTTATTTCATAATGCCACTCTGCAAAGACATTTTGAAATAAGAACGCTGGAATTAAATAAAAATGCAATAAACTCTGTGAAACTGTGAAAAGCAGGACATTTTTATAATGGGCTGAATTTTGAAAATGTATTGGGTTATTTCACAATTTCATGGTAATATATTGCATTTGTATTTGTTCATATGATCATTTATTTCATAATGTCTTATTTATTAAATATTAATACTTTGGGTCGCTATACCCCTGGACATCCCAGTTTTGGAATTTTGAAAGCACTTTTTTGTGGAGATCTTTCTGAGAAAAAGACCCGCTTACTAAACCAGTGAAAATATTAAACCAGGACTTTCACTGTGAGTCATTGCAAAACACAAATGAACTTGGAACATTAGCATCCCTTTCTTTTAACGTGTCTGTATTCTTAAAATTGTCTTTGTTCCCCATTTACACATTGATTTTTTTATCTGTAGTGGCGTATAAATACATATAGCATGACTAATATGTAATATTTTCTTTTTTGTCTTGCCAGCAGGAAGTATCGTGTGACTGGCTCTGAGACCCCCTCAAACCCCGGCGGGGTCAGTGAGGAGTTCCGACGCAGACACCAGCAGAGGGAGAAAGACAGACGTGAGCATGGAGTCTACGCCTCCTCCAAAGAGGACAAGAACAGAGAAAGAGACAGAGAAAGGAGCAGAGATAAGGGCAGAGACCGAAGGAGTGAAAGAGGTGATTCTAAAGAATACTTCAGTAAATTTTTTTACATTTATCTATTCATTGTAAAATGGATCAAGTATTTGAAAAAACAGTTGGTAGATCGATAATGAAAGCAAATGTTAGATCAGTGGAGAGTAACTTTTCCTTGTCTGTCTGTCAGATGAGCGAGAGAGCAGCCATAGCCGTGGCAGCAGCAGCAGCCGGTCAGAGCGTGGTGAGAGGAGTGAGCGCTCACAGAGAGATGGCTGGTCCGATCGCATCAGCCGGGGGAGTAAGAGAGATGAGCCCCTCACACCACAGCATCGCCCCAGAGGTAGTTTTGTTTTATTCATTAGCTTTTATTTCAGTTTAATTTTCCTTATGCAAAAGGTCTTTATCTTTAATTGGCTGATTAAACTTGTTTTGTTTTTACATAGATTCTTTCACACCCTCACGTTCCAACTGGGAAGAGGATGACAGTGGTTATGCCAGTTCACGACATTCCCAGTGGGAGTCTCCATCCCCTGCCCCGTCTAACAGAGAGTTGGATCGCTCAGAGCGAAGCCATCGCTCCAGCCGAGAGAGTGAGAGGAGGGACAGGTAAACGACTGTCATTCATTTGATCTCACATTCTTATCCCCCTGGCCCCACAGCCTTAGTTTTATTTGAAAAATGTACTTAAAATAGATAGTGGAATTGTAATAACACACAATACATGATGGTTCAATGCACTCAGAATAATTGTGACTGAAAAAGAACAAAGACAGAAAATTCCTTATATTCCTCAGTAGGCATAAAATATGTAAAATCAATGTTGTCAGTCTATTTTCATTGTACTTAGTATTTTAATGTAAGTTTTCTCATGAATGTTTGTGCAAAATGCAAATGATTCTAGTTTCTGTTAAAGGTTGGGTAGGCAGTTTTCTTTTGGCGTCATTGGGCAAAAATGCCATATTAACCGTGCAGCATATTGTAATTGAAGTGGTCTGAGAGCAGACCTCTACTTCAGCCCCCCCTCTTGCCTCTGTTTTCAGGCTTCAGAAAATCTATCCCGTGACGGTAGACTTTAGCCAATCACGGGTTATTTCAGAGAGACGGTGCGTTCATATTGGCTAAGCTACAAGAGCAGATGTGTGTACACGTCTCTTCAGACGGTGAAAACCTGATTGAATGGCGGAAAATCCTGAAACTTGTGATAAATTTCCAACACCTCCTTTGCCTACAGCGTATAGTACAAAACAACACGTCCCGGCTCCACACGGAGCTTCAGGCTCATTACGTTCAATGCCATGGCGCTCATAATGACAAAGAGGCATGATGACAAACAGTGGGGAATAACTTTTGACGGGGGACAGTGGTGTGTGTGCGCGGTGTACTAGCCTCTCATCCTGCTGCTGGACGGCGTTGCAGCTGCCTCTGAAGCCTGGGGCGCTCTGCTCTGCAGCCGCAAAGTGCTGGAGGGGCATCTTTTGAGAAAACAAGTCGCAGCGGGAGGGACCGTGGTCTCGGTGAGGCTTATGCGGTGGAGAGCGAGCCCTACAAGGGATACGGTTTCGCAGGGGAACCGACTCCTTCTGCTGCCTGTTGAAGTTGTGGGTTTGGTGGGAGGGGCTTAGTGGAGTGATATGAGGCAGCAGAGAGAGGCGGAAGGTTTTGCCTAGGTTGCACAGATTTTGCCTACCCCAGCTTTAAATAAATAAATCGCCTCCTTTTGCAAACAGATTCTTATTGGATCATAAGATTGTTTGAACTTGGTTGGACTAACATTCTCCAAACACCTTATTCGTCCACAAACTCAATTTCCAGTATAATCGTGATAACAGCCGGTTATTTACATTTTTCAGCTCCATGATGCATATTGTCACATTTTTGTATCACAAAATATTGTCATTACACTCCTATTATGTTTTCTATTACCGTCATATCGACATATCAGAGGCTTTTATAAATCCTCACTTTAAGTTCTGCTCTTCACATTTGGTATGAAATGCTAAGCTGTTGAGAAACTAATGCTACTTGATGCTTACATAACGTCTTGTCTGCTGTGTGCTTAGGTCAATCAGAGGCCGTTACCCTGATGACACACCCCTGCCTACCCCATCATACAAGTACAACGAGTGGGCCAATGACAGAAAGCATTTGGGTTCTACACCTCGTTTATCACAAGGAAAAGGTACTATTCGAAAAACAAGCCATTTTGTGCTCACATGCAAGATTTAAATACTGTATGTCTGATAACATTTCTTATTCTGTCTCTTCTTCAGGTAGGAAAGAAGATGGCGAGGGAGGTATTATGTTTGATAATGAGGACGAGAAAGACCAATGGCAGGAGGACCAGAAGGTGAGTGTTACAATTATCCCTCATTTATGCCTCATAGAAACTATTTTCTGGTGATATGGTTTTTTTTTATTTAAACCTCTAATTTTCTCATGTTTTGCAGCAAGCTGACAGAGATTGGTACATGATGGATGAAGGCTATGATGAGTTCCACAACCCTTTCACTTCCACCTCTGATGAATATATAAAGAAGAGAGAGCAGATCCTTCAGAAGCAGACTCAAAAAAGAATATCTGCCCAGAAACGACAGATCAACGAGGTACAACCACAGTGCTTCATATCAGCCTAATCAGAACTGTGTACTCACTTGTGTATTTGTCTTGTTAGTGCATCTGTCTGTGTTGGTGTATCTCTGTAACAGGCTGTGTTTCTTGTCTCAGGATAATGAGCGGTGGGAGACCAACCGTATGCTGACCAGTGGTGTGGTGCAGAGGTTGGAGGTGGATGAAGACTTTGAGGAGGACAATGCTGCTAAGGTTCACCTGCTGGTTCACAACCTGGTTCCTCCCTTTCTGGATGGAAGAATAGTCTTCACTAAACAGGTAAACAAAACCTAAACAGTTTATGATCTAAGGCCTGTAGTCACTCTGTTTACCGTTTATGTGGACAAATAGCTGTGACAAAATATTTCATAAGGATTCAGTGGCATAGGTGTCATATTTTTGTGTGTTTGTTTTCCTGCTGCAGCCAGAGCCTGTCATCCCTGTGAAAGATGCTACCTCTGACATGGCCATCATCTCTCGTAAAGGCAGCCAGCTTGTCCGTAAACATCGCGAGCAGAAAGAACGCAAGAAGGTTTGGCTGGATTAATACCTTAAACTCAGAGTACTACTTAGACAAATACAGAGACCCGGTGAATGGGTCCGACCTGGCTTCATGATCCTGATCCTGACCAGTGTTTAATGTGGGTCTGACACTGCTTGTCTTTGGTATGAAAGGGTTAACGTATTTATCTATGACATGACTGATAGAGGGTTAAGATCTCTATAAAATTACTATGCCAGTAATATACTAATGGCAAATCTTGGACCTCTCAGAGAGAAATTCTGCTGTTCTCAATTGTAAATGCAATAACTGTAGGGCAAAAATGTTTGCATTAACCCTTTTATAAGGGTTAATACAATACAATCTGGCATGCTGAATACCCATACATTTTATAGCCCTTTAAATCGTACAGAATATGGGTTTATAGGTTTGCATAATGCTTGGGCTTTGTTTTGTGTGGTGTAAGCATTACTATTCCTGTGCTATTAATAAAAGTATAGATAGGATGTATAGTTAATGTTATTGTTGTTGATGTGTATAAAAGCTAAAACCAGTTAGGATTTGAAATGAATATATCATTGTTATATTCATCTGTATGGAGAAACGCGTTGATCTTCATTCTCTGCTGCTGACAAATGTGAATGGGGTGTGTTGGCGTGCACCTGCCCGCTTGATAATGCCAATGCTGTCTAACTTCATCACTTCAGCAAATGATTTATTCATGATCACCTCACCTGGTCGGATGATGACATTTTAACTGCAAACCACCATCAGTGAGGTGAAACAACTTGACAAATGCAACACCAGATGCTCCGTCATCGCTCCGTCATCGCAATCTGTGTGTCAGGTTTCAGACTGAAGCTTTAATCTTCATAATCATATGATATAATATATGATACAATATCCTATATAATATATGAATAATTATGTTTTCAGGCACAGCACAAACACTGGGAATTGGCAGGCACCAAGTTGGGGGATATCATGGGTGTAAAGAAGAAGGAGGAGGAAGACATCTCTGGGGGCAAAGCTGTAGGCGAAGACGGCAAAGTAGACTACAGGTAACCAGACTGTCTATGCAAAGTTTGGATCTAGATGACATTTCACATTTTTCCTTTTAATAATCCACCTGCCATATTCATTTTTTGGTGATTTATATCTCTCTGCCTTGCAGAGCAGAGCAGAAATTTGCAGACCACATGAAAGAAAAGACGGAGGCCAGCAGCGAGTTTGCTAAGAAGAAGACCCTTCTGGAACAGAGACAGTACCTGCCTATTTTTGCTGTCAGACAACAACTTCTTAACATCATAAGGTATTGATACCCAGAGTTCATTGCTGTCCTCAAATCCAATTTCATCCCCAGTTTTCACATTAAAATTGTGATGAGTTATTCTTTGATTGAGTTATAACTGTTTCGATGTGTTTACTGGCATCTGCAGGGACAACAGCATAGTGATTGTTGTTGGGGAGACAGGCAGCGGGAAGACCACCCAGCTGACTCAGTACCTGCATGAGGATGGCTACACTAGCTATGGCATGGTGGGTTGCACTCAGCCCCGAAGAGTGGCAGCCATGAGTGTGGCCAAGAGAGTCAGTGAGGAGATTGGCACCAATCTTGGAGAGGAGGTGAGATAGCTGTCTAATGCACCAACAAACTGTCACTACATTTGGGACTACTTAGCACTGCTGTCGCGAACCAGCAGTCTGTGCAGTTTTATCTCTGATTGTGGAACCCTTGTGAATGTAAATTAATTTGCTGTTGATGTCCTGAGTATTGATTTGCTCATATCTATTGGACATAGCCCTCCCCTTGATAATTTGTCTAATCTTGCTTCTTTAAACATGGTCTGTTTTGGTGGTTGGTTGTCGATGGTTTTGGCCATCACTCCTGTCTGTTATAAGATTTTACTCTTCCTTGATGAGATTTGGTGACATGTTAGTAGCTTCGCTTTACAGTGGATTCCAATAGATTTAAATAAATTCTCAGTGTATCCCAATTATCTACATTTGGGTCCACATTGATAGTGAGCTTAGCTGGCACACCCATGTTGCAGGTGTCTGTGAGAGAATCCATCAGCGCATCCATGTCCTTCTGAGACTCAGAGTTTTTTGGTCTCTGCAGGAGTATAATGCTCATTTTTCATAGAGCTACCATAGAGTACATTTTACATTGTGGTATTACCAGTGGTTAAGTTTAGGGCTCAAATCTTTAGTCTGCTTAAGACGCCAGGGAGGATTATAGGAACGCTATGCTATGTCTAGTATTCGGCAGGCCAATAGGATTTTATCTGAGCCTTCTCATGTGTTGAACTCTGAGTAAGTGCTAATGAATTACAGGGTCCCCTTGTGTATGCCCAATTGTTGTAAACATTTATTTGTCCCTCTGTCACTTACTTATTAATGGGCAACTCTGATACTCAGATAACTACAGGTTTTCACCATTTGCATTTACAGAAAAATTGGTTAAGAACTTGAACTCTTGCCTTTTGTTTTCAATTTCAAAGAAGTGATTTAACTAATAAGTAAAACTGTGAACTTGTTTAAATGTATGTAGTTGCCCCATGACTTATGAGTAGAGCCACTATGTCTCTGCTATGAGGTAGTTTTGAATGACTTGTGCACTACAGAAATTACTTTATTGGGCAATGCCCAGTCCGAGGTCTCCCAGCAAACTCAATATTAAGTCATATGCTGTGTAACACCGCCATCTAGTGGATAAAAGTAAAATATAACGTGTTGCTGGCCTGGGGTTTGGCAGGGACTGAACAGTAAAGGAAAACACTGTAGCTGCTTAAATATTTGGTAGAGCTCGTCAAACACTGAGATTAGGTCGTATTTTTTTATTTTAATAAGGTCGTCTGTAAGCAAGTACTTTAAAGTTTATACATACATTTTGAGTTGATTATTCTGACATTGTTGCCTGCAGGTGGGCTACGCAATCCGTTTTGAGGACTGCACGTCTGAGAAAACATTGATAAAATACATGACAGACGGTATCCTGCTCAGGGAGTCACTGAGGGAGTCGGACCTGGACCACTACAGCGCTGTTATCATGGACGAGGCTCACGAACGCTCCCTGAATACTGATGTGCTGTTCGGCCTGCTACGCGAGGTCGGTACATGACTACCTAACGCCCATTAAAGATAGATTTCTTTTTGTTATTTTCAAGACATCCACACAGCTGCATCTGCGGTGTGTCTAAATGATGAATTGCCTTGTAAGGTTGTTGTTTCCTTTTCTGATTTCAGTGTAAATACAAACCGTCTCTCTTTTGTCCACTGTTTCCCATCAGGTTGTATCTCGACGCACGGATTTGAAACTCATAGTTACCTCTGCAACTATGGACTCAGACAAGTTTGCTGCATTTTTTGGCAACGTTCCCATATTCCACATTCCAGGAAGAACATTCCCTGTTGACATCTTGTTTAGCAAGGTATCTTTGTTTCCGTTCTGCTTTCACTTAAAGGCACTTACACTACATCCTAAATACATTACATCGGTGCCACTAGATCCTTTTGGCAGCTTCAGATCATTATTATTATTCCATATTTCAGGAATTACTGCTCATATGTAATTTTTCTGTGACTATTAATAAGACTCTTTTAGATTGTAATGAAATCTTAAACATTTAAAATGTGTTTAACCTCAAGAAAAGTCAATATGACAGACATAAGCATGGTAAAATGATGTATCACATGTAGTCATACTTTCACTAAAATACAGTTTTCAGTTTATCAAATACCCTATAGACAATTAATATACTGCGTAAATTGAACTAACTTTTGGCATATGACGTCTCTATTGTCGTGTCAAAATTGTAAGAATTATGTTTTGGTTGTTGTAGGGTCATCACAGTGGGTTTTCTTTTGTATTGGACTGATTTGTTTTGTTTTGTGCTGTGTAGACTCCTCAGGAGGACTATGTGGAGGCAGCAGTGAAGCAGGCCCTGCAGATCCACCTCAGTGGGTTGATGGGAGACATCCTCATCTTTATGCCTGGGCAGGAGGATATTGAGGTGAGGGACATGGTGGCTATTATCACTCAAAAATTTTGGCATAAAGGGCTGTGATCTGAATTTTATGTACAAAAGGTGTTGTATAAGTAAAGTTAAAATATATTGACTTTCATATTCCATGAGTTTTTGCTTTCAAAAAGACAGAATGTAACCTCTCAATCGATACCCTGCTGGCCACATCCTGTCTGTAGTTTTTAAAAAATATACATTTATGTACATTTAACATATAGTTTGTCAGTGGACAAGGAACAGGAGGTTCTTTGCATTTTGTGTTCCCAGTTGAAGTACAGTATATCCTTGTTCTTGCAGGTGACGTCGGATCAGATCGTGGAGCGGTTGGAGGACTTGGAGAACGCCCCTCCTCTGGCCGTGCTGCCCATCTACTCCCAGCTGCCCTCTGACCTCCAGGCCAAGATCTTCCAGAAGGTTTGTACCTGTAACTGACCGTAGTGTTGCATGCATTTTACACTTCACATCTATGAGTACTTGAAATAAACACACAAGATAACAAAGGTGACTGCCTTTTAATTTCTCTTCTGCTAGGCTCCTGATGGTGTGAGGAAATGCATTGTTGCTACAAACATCGCTGAGACCTCCCTCACTGTGGATGGAATCATGTTTGTCGTGGATTCAGGATACTGCAAACTTAAGGTTACATTGTATTTTCTTTTCACACCGCAGTTCTTGAAAGGTCCTTTCTCTGCGTACAAGTTTAAAACAGTGTGACACCATTTTTGTTTTACTCACTTCTTTTTTCTGTCAACAGGTTTTCAATCCTCGCATTGGAATGGATGCTCTACAGGTTTATCCCATCAGCCAGGCTAATGCCAACCAGCGTTCTGGCAGAGCAGGACGTACAGGACCAGGGCAGTGTTACAGGTAATGGCCTTTGTCTTCTCTCTGCTCTCTGTTCACAAACACATGCACACAGCCACAGCAGGGTTGAGCTGGAATTGGTCCATGGTTAATAGTTATGCCATATTCAGGTCCCTGCCAGGCCGCTCCTCCTTAACATTGGCTTTTAGCTGACGATACCAAGAGTGTCCTGATCCTACAAAAGGGAAGAAACTTTCATTTTGTTATTCTTTTTACAGTTTCCTGAGAGCACGAGCACACATTATTTTCCCGCTCTGATGTCTTAATTCACCTTCAGAGATAAACCACCTGCTTCCCTGAGAATATAGCATAATTTTAGTACAACTGTTAAAATTAGTGTGTTTTCTCCCTTTAGTTGTTTGAGATCAGTGCCGCCCTCAGATAGTTTGCTCCGGGTTCTAGATGTGTGACATGACCGTGCTTTCAAGACAGTCAGAGGCAGGGAGAGGGAGAGCGGGCCAGAACTCTAATCTCCAGAGGATTTCATGCAGTTTAACTGTGTATGGCAGGGAAATGTGCCACAAAAGACCCTGTCAGAGGTTCCACTTGACCCCTCCCTCTTTTGCCACATTTACTTAAGTGAAGATTGAGGGACATAGACACACATAGGGTGATAGGTTTTGCATTGCTAATGAGCTAGGATGCTTATGAAAGCCCACATAGTTTTAGATTAATCCTGCCCACCTGCTCTTACACACGAGCTCACACAAATCTATGAAGAATCAGTTTTGGAGCGGCTTTACACAGAGTACAGTCAAGGTGTTTGAGTAGCTGTGGATGTGTGTAGAGAGCAGAGAGAGTGGTTTGCTCCGCTTGCGTGGAGAATTCCCCACTCAAAGACCCTTTTAGCTGTGACTGCAGGCACTCGCTCACAAGCTCAAAACCTCTATATACATTCAAATCGTTCTGTAATAATAAACACCCACATCAGACAGCTGTAATTGTTGCGAGAGCTTTGTTAAGTCAGGTCCTTAACTTCCTTTTACTTTAACTCCCTAAATAAATTGTAGCTTTGTGAATTTCCCTCTGCAGCTGATCTACATCTGGTGCTTACTGCTTAGAGCCCCACTAACGTGTCTGCATGTATTGGAGAGCAGAATAATTCACATCAGTGTCGCATAACAACACGACCAAGAGGAGCGTATTCCTCATTGGTCTGTCCCTGCAATGCTTCAGTTTACATCAAAAATTAAAACAATGTACAAACATCTGTACATTTTTCTTGATTAGAAAAATCAATTTTAGTATAACATCATTCTTGGTGGCTTAAATTTCATGCTCACTGTTTCTGTCTCTGTGCCCTCCTATGTCCAGGCTCTACACTCAGAGCGCCTTTAAGAATGAGATGCTGACTACCACCATACCAGAGATCCAGAGGACCAACCTGGCCAACGTAGTCCTGCTGTTGAAGTCTCTGGGTGTTCAGGATTTGCTCCTCTTCCACTTCATGGATCCACCACCTGAGGACAACATGCTCAACTCCATGTACCAGCTCTGGATCTTGGGAGCTCTGGACAACACAGGTGGGTAGTAACGGGCTGCAATTACCAGAGGCATAATAATTTAATGTTGATAAGATACTTGCATTTACATGACATTGACATTTTTAATAGACTTGTAATAAGCTGAATATTGTAATGTGTTACCTTTTTGACAGCTAATTATGTCCCTAAAGAGTTTGTCCAAATGAGCTTTATCTAATAAAAAGGTAATAAATCTAATAATGTTTTAACTGCGCTCTGGTCAGTTCACCTCCTGTCTTTTTTTTTAATTGCAGCAAAATGGGATTGTCAAGTAGACGGGGTGAAACATTCATTATCATTGAATTTTGTACACATCTGAATACAGTCTGAACTGGTTGTATTATTATTGAATTCAAATTTCACAAATTCTTTATTGGCATGAAAGTTTCAAACAATGTTGCCAAAGCATCAAAATACAATGTGTCGAAATATTTGGACAGTACACAGTAACACAAGAAGGTCTACGCCTAAGTCCATCTTCAGTAAATGCAAACTGACACACTATGAATGTGTGTCAAAATCATTCAGTGTACATTTAAACTAGGGCTGCAACTAACGATTATTTTCATTATCAATTCAACTACTAATTATCTTCTCGGTTAAACGATTAATTGTTTTGTCTGTAAAATATCAGCAAATTGTGAAAAATGTCCAGCACAAGTTTCCAGAGCTCAAGTTGATGTCTTCAAATGTCTTGTTTTGTCCGACCAGCAGTCCCAAACCAAAGATATTCAGTTTACAGTCATAGAAAAAAAAGAAAACAAGCCAATATTCACATTTGAGAAACTGGAACCACATGAGTTTTGCCATTTTTGCAATAATAATTAAAAAAAAAACTTATTTGATCATCAAAATTGTTATTAATAATTAAACAATGAGAGTAATAGTTGTCCATCATGTATAAATAATGCATAGTATCCTAATTATATGTTGTCAGTTTTCTTTTCCCTGCCTCTAGTTGCAGGCCTTACAAGGCCTAGTCCAGTCTTATATACAGTAGGGCCTAACAACATAAATCATCCTCCTTTTTGAGATGAAGATGAAGCTGTGACAGAGAAGATTTGGGTATTTGAGGGTTGTATTTTCCCCTCAGCGCTGCTTTGAGCTGCTACATAGTGATGCTGACAGCACAAATACAGGCAGGAGACTAGCTGTTTAAAGAGTGCTGCAGTGATGATGCAGACACTGCAAACAGACCTGGAGGAGGTAGTTGTGAGGTTTAGCCAGTGGAGTAATTGCCTAGTAACTGATCTCGTGTTTGATTTGACTGGTCGGGTCTCATTTCTGTCTCATCCGTAGCAAGATTCCAGGGGATTTAGGGATTTGGGGATAAGGGGGGGACTTTTGATGATTCCCTGTATGGTGTGTTAACAGCAGATTATCTCTGATTAAGGCTTGCCTGCCCCAAACTGGCTGCTCTGCTTCTCTGCTTTTCCTCCTCCTAAGCTTCTTAGACTCTGTCGTCTAATCATTTAAATCAGAACTGGCAAAGTTTTTGATCTCACTCCCTTTTTTTTTCTCAACAAATATTCTCAACTGTCAGCAGTTCATCCTCCTTTCTCAAGGTGATAGACAAATAGGTGTCACATTATGCTGGCTTCTCCCTCACGCCAGCAGGCTTTTGATGGAAAAGAAGCTTATCACTCGTCTTGTGCTTCTCCCTCCTACATTCTTCACATCTCATGCACTTTTCTTCACTTTTGACCTTGTAATTATGTTCTCTTTTGGCCTTTCAGGTGCTTTGACACCGACAGGGCGTCTGATGGTGGAGTTTCCCCTTGACCCCGCCCTCTCCAAGATGCTGATTGTGTCCTGCGACATGGGCTGCAGTGCTGACATCCTTATCATTGTCTCCATGCTGTCTGTGCCGGCCATCTTCTACAGACCTAAGGTACGTCTTATTTCATACACTGCTTAATTGAAACACATACTGTTTATCATCTACTGTACTGTCAACGTGAAACAGATGGAAGGCTGCCAACCCTTTTTTCATATTATTTTTACAAATCCATTTGTATTAACGTTTTGTTGTGTTAAAGCGGCTATAATCCATATTTTCATACCATGACTACTTGTATGTGAAAGGGGTCGCTCGTAGTGATGAACCCACAGAGAATTATCACCCGAATCTGCAGCTCCCCTCAGCTTTAAGGAGCATTAACGTTTTCAGCTGATTGTTTTGGTTTTCCAGCTCACAAATTTACTGTTTTAGTTCACTCTCAGCGTTGTTTTCAGCCTCAGCAGTTTTTAGTGAAAAGGCTCTAAAAATGCACGGCACACTACCTTCCCAGCACAAAACGACAGACAGACACACTTAGTGACTAGCTAGTGAACATAGTGGAGCATTTAGCAGCTAAAGAGCCAGATGTTTCCCTCAGGAGTTGGTGGAGACCACAACCAGAGCTAAAAGGAGAGTGAATATTGCACTTACATTGGCCAAGTGACCAGAAATGGGACTCCAAATGAATGATAATGTTGCTCCGTACTGCTGGATGTGTAAATGTGCAACTGCTAACAAAATGGCCTTATCAGCTAAAAAGGTAACAATTTACCAAAGAGGTAACAATACGTCTATGTTGTGTTCACAGATTGTTTCCTACTGCGTGGCCAAAAAAATAATTTTTGCATTTTTCAATACTTTATTTAATAATTAACACTTTTGAATACATACACTGATTTATTGGTGTAGAACAATATTCCACCACAGAAGAAAATTAACCATAGAATGATAAAAACAACAAAACAGTAATTTATGGAAAACTCGGTGTGTGTGTGTGTCTCTGCAGGGTCGTGAGGAGGAGAGTGACCAGGTGAGGGAGAAGTTCTCAGTCCCAGAGAGCGACCACCTCACCTACCTCAACGTCTACATGCAGTGGAAGAACAACAATTACTCCAGCATCTGGTGCAATGACCACTTCATCCACACCAAGGCCATGCGCAAGGTCAGACTCCCACCGGTTCGCCTGTTCTCTCTATCTACACCCTCTGGCCCTGGATGGAAACTGTTTTCTTGCTTTTAGTTTGGTGTTTGAATGTTTAGTATATCCAGGTCCTTTGTGGCCTATTCAGTGTCCTGCTGAATTATTTGAAATGTAGTTGTCATCAGTCTGCAAATATGGCAACTTGTGATATTTCCTACTGAGATAGTCTAATACTCAGAGAAATTCTTATATTGACAGATTTTCACTTGGCTGCAGTGATACATTTTCCCCTAAAACAATTGACTGCAACAAGTTGGACAAGTCAGTATGTTGTTTTTGTGCAGGTGCGTGAGGTGCGCTCCCAGTTAAAGGACATCATGGTGCAGCAGAGGATGAACCTGATTTCCTGTGGGTCAGACTGGGACATCATCAGAAAGTGCATCTGTGCTGCTTACTTCCACCAGGCTGCCAAGCTCAAGGTACTTCCTGCACTCTGGGTTTTCCTCAGTTAATATGTTACGCCCAGTGGCAACTGGTTGTGGCAGATTTATAGCAGCATAATTACAGAGTGGTGAAATATCCCTTCTGGCCTCACATTAATACAGCGCTAAAATCTGAAAGGGAATTTGAAATCATGACTATATAATCAAGGGTCTCCGTTTGACTTATGAGTAGCCGGCTAACCCAAGCAATCGCAGCAGTGTTGGATATACTTCAAATTTATTTTCCTGCTGTCTAAGCCAGGTGGAGAAGCAAATTAACCCGGATGACTTGCTTTGCTCTGACCTTAAAGTGCCCCCATAGATGCAGGCACAAACACACACATTTAGACCAACACACACAGTTAAACTTCAGCACACTACACATTTTCCTATCCAGAAATTCTGAGTGGCACATTTAATTTGTTATTTATGCCTGTGTTTGCTCCCAGGGCATTGGTGAATATGTGAACGTGAGGACAGGCATGCCATGTCACCTCCATCCTACCAGCTCCCTGTTTGGTATGGGCTACACTCCTGACTACATCATCTACCACGAGCTCGTCATGACCACCAAGGTAAAAAAATCTGTCGGCTGCAGAACGTGGCTAGCATGAAAGCAATTAATGACATATGTGTTGCTGATGTTTAACTCGTGCTTTGTGTCGTAGGAGTACATGCAGTGTGTGACTGCAGTGGATGGAGAGTGGCTGGCAGAACTTGGGCCCATGTTTTACAGCATCAAGCATGCAGGCAAAAGCAGACAGGTAAGACAAGGCTGGTACTTGCTCAATGCATATTAAGTTAATTCGTGACACAGCCAAAAGTATGCAGACAGGCATGTCCACATATTACTATGTCTGTGTACTTCTGGTCTGGGGATGATTTTCATAATTTGGGTTTTGTCCCTTAGTTCTAGTCCAGGGAAATCTTAGCGCTATAGCATAGTGATATTTCAGACCACTGGTCCCCGCCCATTTTGGCTTGTGACCTCTTAGAATGAAGAGATGTCTACTTGCGACCACTTCTCACTGGTTGCATATGTCCACTGGTTGTGACCAGTTCAACTAAAAAGTGATCTTTTTTCTTTGCTTTATCATTTTTTAGGGACATGAGATAAAATTGTTCAGTAATTCACAAGAGGAAAAAAGCAATTATTAGAGTAAAGTCTGACAATAGTATTGTAAAGGTTGCAAAATATATATATTTTTTTGCTTTCCTATCTTGTTAAGATTTATCTAATGACCTTTAGTGGGGGTCCCAACCCCCAGAATGTGAACCACTGTTTTAGACTGTGGCAATAGTTTAGGGAAGGTCCTTTCCTGTTCCCACATAACAATGCCCTTGTGCAGAAAGCCAAGTCTGTAAAGAAATGATTTTCCCAGTTTGGTGTGGAAGAACTTGACTGACCTGCACTTTTGGGATGAACTGGTACACTGACTGTGAGCCAGGCCTTATCGTCCAACTTCAGTGGTCGACCTCATTAATGCTCTTGTGGCTGAATGTGAGCAAATCTCTGCAGCCAGCTTCCAATATCTTGTGGAAAGCCTTCCCAGAAGAGTGGAGACTGTTAAAGCCACATATTAATACCCATGGTTTTGGAATCGGATGCTAAAGAATCACATAAAGGTGTAATATTTGGGTCTCCACATACTTTTGGTCATATAGTGTACCTTGTACTCCTCTGCTGCATTGACTCTCTTGACTCAGTGTATTTCTTCTTTTTCTGTATACCTTCCTCATCTGTTTGTGTTGCTCTTCCAGGAGAACCGTCGCCGGGCCAAGGAGGAGATCAACAACATGGAGGAGGAGATGTCCCTGGCTGAGGAGCAGCTGCGAGCGCGTCGAGACGAGCAGGAGAAGAAGAGCAACACTGGCAGTGTGAAGTACGTCAGCGACCATCTCTCCTCCTTTTGCCTCCTCATCCAGGGGCCTCATCTAACAGTAGTTCCCTGTGGCCCTAATTTTCCCCACACAGTCAAGATAGAAACGTTTAATTTACCTACCTCGCTGCCAATCCATATCTTCACCCCTCCCTCCCTCGCCTCCTCTCCCCCTCTCTCTACTCCACCTCTCTCACTCTTCATGATGAGCTTTTCTCACCTCTGGTCCCTCCAGACGAGACAAAAAGAAATAATATTGACTCCTGGCTGACCCCCATTACTGCAGCAATTTAAATTGTGCCATAGCAGAGCAGAGAAAGGAGGGGAACGTTCAATTTCAAATTAGACCAAAAAATTAATTTCACACCCATCCGTGAGCTTCACAAAGAAAAATAAGGATATAAAGACGGATTAAAAAAAAAAAAAAGAACTTTTATTGTTAATTAATAAGCTGGTTTATCTCTGAGTTTATGTGACATCGTCTGTAACAGATCTGTTGAAAATAATCACACTCGAGGTATAGGATTAAGAATTAAATTTAAGCAGAGGAAGCTGGATGTGTGATAATGAATGTTGTCGGCTCTCCTGGGCTCTTGGCTGCCTTTGTCCTCTGGCAGGCCTCACAAGCATCTCCTCTATGAGTTCAATGTGACCAGGATGAAATACTTCGTCGGGTACGCCTTCATGTGCCGGCTGCTTATCACCTGTCTCCCTGCTCGCCAGCACAGATCAGTGGTGTGAATTAGTAAATGGCCCAGTCAGTTGTTTTGTGTATAAAAGTGGAATAGTGCGAGTGAGTGTTTTTGGAACCACATAAGTGGTAAGAGCTAGAAGTAGGGGCCCGTGTAGTTCCATATGAAGCACGTAAAGGACAATACCACAAGTTTTGGCTGGGTATCAAACCTCAATACTGTTTTGTAGTACGTGTATGTAAGGCTGAACATGGAAAGCTGTCAAGTAGATAAGTAGAGAGCTGTCAAACTGTCTCTGGTTCCAGCTTCTCAATTGTGAGGGTTTGCTACTTGTCTTTGTCATACATGACTGTAAAATGAACATCTTTGTGTTGTGGACAGTTGGTTGGAAAAAACAAGACATTTTAAGACGTCACTTTACCAACAAATAGGCTAGTCGATGATTGCGAAAATAATCTGCAGATTAATTGATGAAGAAAATAATCGTTGGTTGCAGCCCTACTGTCAAGTACTGACAGTAGGCACTGAATGCTTGGTCAGATTTGTACTATTCCTTACTCATTTTGTGTTTAAACACCATTTTCAACTGCAGGCTATCCAGGTTTAGATTCATGGATGTATTTTTCCTGCCATTCCAGGAAATCATAGGTTTCTGTTCATTTCTGTATGGGTTGAAAAATCAATAGACAACAGACTTCTGGAACCTGCATGAGTTGTGTAATTAATCAGTGTGCGTCAAGTATGTCTTCATTTTTGTCAAAGTTACAGTACTGTTGTCTAGGTAGATTTGAAGTAACAATGTCGCTACTAAAAATGAATGCAGATCTGACTGATTACACAACTCAAGCATGTTTTGAGAGTTTGAGATTTTCTTATTGTACAGACATGAATAAAAACCAGTGGAGACCTACATTGGCAGGACAAAAACATTCTCATTTCTAAAACACAGCAGCTGTAAAATACACATAATTTGTAGTGAATAGTATAAAATATGCGAAACCAATCCATGTTTGAATCCACTGAACACTCCATATGTGTGCATTGCCCACCTACTTGTGCATTGCTGTTATGAAACTACCAGCAGCTCGTGTATTGAGGAAAGCGCAACAATTCCTCCTGAAGTGAACAGGGAGACAGAGAGAGGGGGACACAGTGACAGAAGGGGGTTATGGCCTGATGGTTGTAATTGCTGTAGGTTTGTGTATGTGTGAAAGAGAGAGAGAGATGAGGGAAGTGTGGGCAGTGTCAGGGTGTCACGCTGCTGTAATTAAAGATGATAGATTTGCTGTCAGAGGCGTCAGGCTCTACTTCCCAATGCTCTTCACAGAGACACCAGCCTGCCTTTTCACTCTCCTCCAGTCCTGCTGCTTTCATGTTCACATTCAGCTTCCCCTCACCTTCAGCCTTTTTATTATTTAAGCACAACTGCTTACCTAATGTTAGAGATGTTTAGTATTTGACTAAGCGGAGCAATACAGAATGAGGCAGAGCAGCATGTTGTCACAGCAAATAAAACAAATAACACTGTTTTTTTTTCTTCTTCTGATTCAGGGTGGTGAAAATCTGCACACCAGGAAGAAAAGAAGAGGCCCCCATGACGCCCAGACGTACCCCTGCCCGCTTTGGACTGTAGAACACCCCCTGGAGGTTAAAGCCCACCAACCAGTCATGTTGGATCCTCTAGGCTCATTAAAATCCAGACCTGGACCACACCAGCACAAGCAAACACAGTGTAACTTCCAGCTGCCATTAGTCCCTCCCAGCATGGCCAGAATCAACTGCAGTTCATGTACAGACCACTAGAGTGAGAACTTGTATAAGGCACAAGACGAACCAGGTCCATCAAAAAGCCTCCCTCCACCTTCATCAGCCGATAGCTGTTTCCATCATATATTTTAAGGAAAAAAGGACGACTGTTGTTTTTTGTATATTCAGTATTTATGTGGTCATTACTGAAGTGTTTTTACAGAAGTCTCTCTGACGATTTAACCTGAGCTAGAAACATTTAATTTTCTATGTTCTGTTGCATTTTCTCCATCCTGAGTGTATTATCAGAGGGAAACTGATAAATAGTGATTTAATTTCAATGTTACTTGTCGTTGTGTCCTTGCATTTACTAGTTCTTGTACTGTAGTAGCTTGAACAGCGTGCATGCCACCATGAAGTACAGACTGACGCACTATTCTAACTGTACTTGTGGCATGAGTGTCTTCAGACTCTAGAGTTGGATTGTAATACACACACAACACACTCACGCAAGCTTAGGCAATTGACCTTTTTCTACCTTCTGTTAACCTTGATCCAACAATATCATGTACCACAGCTGTGCTTCATACAAAACACCATGCTGGATTAAACATAACTGTTTTATTTTCATGGTCCTTGTGTTCAAAATAACACAGTTTCCTTTGTGCTTTTCCTCTAAGCAAATGTTTGCAAATGTGTCTTTTAAATAGGTACATTTGTTTGTTGACGTGCGCCCTCTTCTGCCTTCTCAGCTGATCAGAATATCATGCAGCTTCAGATAGACTGGTCTATCTGGAACAAAACAGTTTAGTAAAGGCCATGTTTGGATAGTGACAGTGGTTCTGTTTTGTCTTTTATTTATTTTTTACATAGATCTGAGACAGCAGGAGGACTGCTAATGGATTTTTTTTCTCTAAACATCTTTTGTAAATGAAAAAAATAAATGTTAGCTATTTTTTTAATCCAAGGTGATTTCATTTGATACTGTAGTCACTAATGTGTCTCTTTGTGCACTGCAAGTGCCTAACATAATTATGTCATTTAGATGCACTATTATAAGTTAGTTCTGCAGTGGCATGAATCATAGCTCAATAAGCGAAAGTGATGCAAATTAGTTACGGCCATAAATTCTCTATATGTGACATGGGTCTCTTCAGTGGATATTCTTGCTTATGTGTCTCCCTATAAAAACAAAACGGTGGTGAATTGTTAATTTAGAAGCTCAGCTGTGTACATACAGTCTACAATTCAGTTGTTTTCTACAGCCAGAGATTTAATCAGGCACTGAAAAGGTGACAACACTTCCGGTGTGCAACAAACGATTACTTTAATTATCGATTCATCTGCAGATTACTTTTGGATGAATTGTTTTTCCATAACATTTTACAAACTAGAGAAATGTCCATTATAGTTTTTTAGAGCCTAAGGGGACGTCTTCAAATTAGGGCTGCAACTAATGGTCATTTTCAGTATTGATGAATCGTTTGGTTTATAAAATGTTAAAAAATAGCGAACAATGCCAATCACAAAAAAGCCTGAGGTAACATCTTGTTTTGATGAACCAACAGCCCAAAAACCAAAAGATATTCAGTTTATGATCACAAATCCTCACAATTATGAAGCTGAAACCACAAAGTGTTTGACATTTTTGCTTAAACACTGACTTATACGCTATAACTTGAACAATTATCAAAATAGATTCATTTTCTGTCTATTGACTAATTGTTTCATCTCTACTTCAAATTGCTCGTTTTATGCAACCAACAACCCAAAGATATTGTGTTCACTATCATATATGACAAAGAAAAGCAGAAAGTTGTGAAGCAGAAACAATGACTTAAACAATAAATGGATTATCAAAATAGCTGGTAATTAATTTTCTGTTGATTGGCTAATTGAATAATAGTCGTTTCAACTCTACAAATTGATCATTTTTGTTCAAACAACAATCGAAATCCAAAGATTAAGTTTGCTATCATATGAGAAAGAAAAGCAACAAATACATTTTAAAAGCTGGAACCAGGTAATGTTTGTGTAACAGGTCTGCGGACTGAGAACCTATTAACAGATAAGATTCCTGTAAAAACGAGAAAGAATGAGACAGGTGACAGGTGCTTCTGTTCAGTGCAGCTTCACTCAGCAGAATATATTTGCCAATATGCAAAATATATCTTTTTTTTCTTCCTCTATATGTATTTTGTTTTCTGTATTTCAATGTTATTTTATCAATACAAAGATCCATAATATCAAAAATAAAACAAAATACAGTGTAGTTAGAATCTTTCTTTTTTTTTGCTTTCAAATAAAACACATTTTCCATTCCTCCATTTACCATTAAAATAATCCTTAGTTCAATCAGTGTAGCCTACTACTGCATTAATGAATCCTCATTCAGTCCACTTACTGAGCTAGTGTTTCCATTTAGTTCACAACTACCTAAAAGAAACCATTACTATGAAATGTAGGATTTCCAGGTTATCACGTGTTCCGTTATTTAACCTCACTCCTAGTGCAAATAAAAAAAACTATCACATTGCTACTGACTATGACTTTGTCTCAATTCAGGGGACCTTGACAGCTGCAGTTGAGGTTCGAGGTTTTTAAGACCCCTTTTTTTTTTTTTTTTAACATTTGTAGTCTATTGTTGAGTTGAAACCATGGATGTATAATTGAAACCCGATACTTACATTTAAAAGTGTAATCCTCCTCGGCCGCTGTTGACAGTAGGCTATGCATTTGTGGGCCGCATTTGAAGGAGTCTTCGAAATGGGACAGCGTTGTGGCGACAGTCGTGCCGCTGTGACGCATTTGGACTTCAAATGCAGCCTTGGAAGGATGCCCCTTGAATTGAGACACAGCTTTTGTCAGTTCGTACAAATGCGTGAGCTGAAGACTTGCAAAGTCCTTCAAGAAGATTGTATACATCAATCTGTAACACCAATAATATATTAATTTTGAACAAGCTGATATACCAAGAAAAATAATATTTAACCCAAAATTAAATGCACTGGAGCCAAAAACTAGAACATGCTTGGATCTTACTTTGGTCTCAACGGAAATTTTACAGCCAGCGCCATCTTGGGTCACACACGGCACAAAAGAAAAAACATATTCTCTCTACTTGTTCGCAAAACCTTATAAATGTACTAATTACCCTTACAAAATCAATCGGAGCCTAACTGTGCTAACAGTCGACTGTCGCGCATGTGATGAACTTTTTCTTTCAACTGACTTGAGGTCAGAGAGGTCATGGGCCTTGTTAGCACAATATGTAAATATAAATATGGAGCAACCCCAAACACAGCAACGTCACGTGAGCTACATATCTGAAATGGCCATAATGAAACTCCCAGGACGGTTGTTTTCATTGTCAGCTTCACAATTGCGAGCTGGGGTGAGCGAAACTGATCAGAGAGAAACAAAAAGCCTGGCGCGGGTTCGTCCCTCCCCTCACTCAGACACCCACAGATGTCACACGTCTACATGAGTGATCCCTGGGCTTTCAAAGCCCTCAGCTGTAAAGATGCTGATATGCTTTAGATGAAGAGCAAGGCTATATGTGGGTGGATCTTGCATTTGGCTTTATTGAAGCTATATGTAAATCTTCAGGTCACAAGACTGTTGAACAAAAGACTGGATGGTGTTTCAGTGTCTTCATCACGGTTAGGCTGACATTTCTTGATGTCTCTTATAGCTTAGCTGAAACCGTTCTTAATAGCTGGCATCAATTTGGAGGGAAGAGACAAAAAAAGAATCATGCCTGCCTGTGATTTCTTCAAATGTAGTGTGCAACAATAGCAGTGTTTTTCTCTTAGCTGAATCCCTCTGCAGCACTCCTTTCTTGTTGGTCACTGATGGTCTGTCTCACTGTAACCCTTATGCAAATAAGCATGATTATGAGCGTTCCCTCGACCTCCTCAATTCTCCAAGTCTTCTTGATTGAGTGTGGCAGGCGGAGGAGGGGATGGATATAATGGACTCCACCAACTTTAATGAGACAAATCTCAGCTATGGGCTGACATTTTGAAAAAGTCCTTGTGAATGACAGTGTCAGCAGTCACCTTTACCAAAGCTTTCCAGGGAAGGTCCCTGTTATGATGGAGGGAATTAAAAGGGCTTCCAAGGCGGTGGAGATAGGAGCCACAGGATTAGGGTGCAAAGCCACGCCTCTTAAATGGGCTCTTCTGCCGCACCCTAAATAAAGAAGCTGCCTTTTCATAAGAGACTAGACTACATATCATCACCCTGAGATCTGATGGAGGGATTACGGTGAATGTTAGTTATTGTGTTGACCACTGTGAGATTTGTTGAGATGAGCTGTCCCTCACATTAACTGATCCCGCCCTTCTCTTCCTCTGGTTCTTCCCCCTTGTTGTGAGTCTGGTGGCAGACAGACAAGCTCCGCTGTCATTACAAACTTAATAAGAGCAGAAGTGAGATTGATGAGAAAAACAGAGGCATCAACTGCTCTTTTAATTAACTCTTGTCCCATAATGGTGCCGGGACAGAGGCACTGAGCAAAGAATGAGACATTTTCTTTCTCTTTCCAACCTTTTCTGTTTTGTTGCCTCGCTCGCCCCCGATAATGAACAGCCTTCTGGGACCCAATTACATCCAAGGCTGCATTAGGAGCACAGCAGGCCCAGTGGAAACTTCAGCTGAGTTTCCCCTCATCTCACCCCCCACCCACCCTTCTCCACTCCCTGTTACCCTGCTGGAGATGGCCTTCACTTGATTGAATTTTGAATGTTACAACCCCCCCTCCACACACACCCCTGTCTTCTGTAGTCCCTTACCTTCACCAGTTCTGAACCCACCCCATGTGGTTTATGATGGAAGCAGGAGGCAATGTATGCTTGTTGTTAGCTGTCCTTCACTTGATAACTGCTTGCACTGATAGAGTGGCTTTGTATACAATGTGTAATAGGCAGTGCGAATTGGTGCACTAAAGCATGTTTGTGTCGTGTCCCTGCAACATAGTGCATATTCTTGGGAGGACTTGTGAGGAAAGGAGATTATTTAGAATCAGTGAACTTTGTTTTTAAACTGATGGAATTTAAAAATCTATTCAAGTCAATGTAGATCATGCCAAGTCAATCCTGAAGTTGTTTGATTTAAAAAAAACAAAACAATTATTGTTGAAGCAAAAAATAAATCATTAGCATTTTTTCATAGTACTTTCATAAATAAAAAGTGTATCAATTTGTCCAAACACAAAAATATATTTCTTTTTGCTGTCAAAAATTCAGTTTATCAAGGACACGGGCCTCCACTTTAAATCAAGTTTAATGTCAATAACAAGTCACAAACAACATTTAACCAGCAGTTGTCATTTCAAACACGTGTGTAAATGTTCAACAAGTCTACAGCCATCCTAGTGGCTCAATAAGGATGTACTTTGAGCTAAAGGTTAATTATCATCATGCTAACATGCTGATGTTTAGCAGGTATAATGTTACCATGTTCACCAACTTAGTTTAGGGTGTCAGCATGCTAACATTTTCTAATTAGCACTGAACACAAAGTACAGCCCAGGCTGAAGGGAATGTCATTCGTTTTGCAGGTTTTTGGTCATAAACCAAACTACTGGACAAATTAAGTCTAGGCATCACCAAAGTTATTTCAATGCATCCCCTGGGTGCCATGAATGTCTGTACAAAATATCATGGCAATCAATTAAATAGTTGACGAGGTATTTCAGTAAAACCCAAAAATGTCAACCTCATGGTGGTGCTAGAGGAGAAGTCAGGGGATCACCAAAATCAATAGGATTCATCCTCTGGGGACCATGAATGTAATATATTATGTAAAAATAAAAATCCCTCCCGAATGTCAACATTACAGACATATCAGGTATTTTGGAAAAAAATTGATTATATTGGTCATCATTTTTTGTGTTAACATTCTTGAGTATTCACAGACACTTTACTTGAGCCTGGGAGGACTTTGTGGAATATTCACAGTATGTGATGGCTGAATGTCTTTTAGATAGGGACTGCCTCTAAACACAGTGCTTGGGGGTATCCAAGGCATTAATAACAATTATTGGTGTTCTTTAGTTTCCTGAGACACCTTAAGTGTGGCGTATTGACTGCTATGCTGGAAAGAATGCTGCCTATTGATTTGGCCAAGGCAGAAACCGATGGTGTCCTCTTCCTGTAAGGCTGGAATTAATCCTTACATGCTCCCAGTGCGTGAATAACTTGCCTACTACGACCGGAGAGCCGCCTCACCGCTTCTGTGTGAGCTCACAGTACATCCTCGCTGACGGCTTCTGAAAAGTCAAACGAAACCAGAGCTGGGCACAACCCTAATGCATGGAATGACAGGATGCTGCAAGAAACAGGAAAAAGACAATAGCTGCTGCAACTTCTATGAGCGGCAGGAGAGTCGTTTACTACAACTCCTGCAAGAGAAAACACTTTGGATATTGTTTGTGTAAATCAGTAATTAAACTTTAAAAAAAAAAAGCTTAACTGCTGTTTTCACGAACTTTTTTTTTGGTTTGTATAAAGTCAGATGGAATTTTACCAAACAAAACAGATACTATTTACTTCTGTTAGTAAATGTAAGAAATTTGTGAGTGTTGCAGCATGCAGTAATGTTTTTACTGGTCCATTGTCTTATCCCTAACCAACACTTTGTGTATACTGTACTACCATGCTTGGTCTACCTCCCTGTGGACTGCATGGTTACTAACAGCTCATCCACTATAGCTTAGGGGTCTTATTTTGTTCTAGAAGAAAGACTTTATACTGTCAAACTCAGACATCCCATGTGATTGAAGGCCGATGGGCATGGAACTCTCAGAGCTGCCCTCAAAGCTGCAACAATGCCTGCTTTCACACAGCCAACTTGTGGTGGGTGGAGTGGAAGAACAAAGGCAGACTTGTTAGGGTTTAGATGCCTTTATTATTCTTTTATTTGGCTGCAATTTCTGGTCTATCTGCCCATATTCATTAGGATTTTGGCTACATTGGCTTGTGGGGTCTGTGGCTCTAGGAGTAGTTGCTGTATGCGACTCAAAACACATCAAGCGCTCCACTTTTCTTTTGTAGAAATCAACGTACAGAAACGTAATCATAAAAAATGGATTCATATTCCTTTTTAGCTCATCATGTATTCAACTTACATGTCCTAAAAACAAATGAAATTAAAACACTGATGTGATTAAGAGCATTTCAACAGAAAAAATTGGATTAAGTTATTGCTACAGCAGTTCCCACCTACATAGTCTTCAATTGTCTATAATACAGATCTAACCATTTTAATTGCAATTTGTTCAATATCTAGCCATCTAAATGAACGTATCAGTTAAATCAACAAATGAAACTCATCAAAGACACAAAATAACAAAACTGTGTACTTGAGTGATACAAAATACATCTTTATAGCTTTTTGTGACACCAAAAGTCCTTTTCCACCCAAGACACATAATCAAGACTCTAAAAGCATTCATGAAAACATGAACAGATCCCCCCTGCTTATCATTAATAGATGTATGTCAGTCCCTGGGATTGGAAAGGTGGGATCCGCCCAATCAAAGTGATGTCCAAATCTGCTTAGGTGCTCTCTCCTGGGCCTGCAGAGACTCTCCAACTCTGCACACGTGGCTGCTGGGAATTCACAGGCTTGGGGAGGCTGGCAGCCGAGACTCTTCTCCTCCTCTGTGGGCTCTCTGCTCGGCTAATCAGAACTCGTCTCGCAGTCAGAGCACAGCTAAATCACAAGAGACTTCATTCAGACAATACATGCAGTAAATGGATGATCAAAGAGCATTAAGGCTGCTAAAAACAAGGGATGTTACAATGCATTTAATCATTATTTTTAGTTTTAAAGCAAAGAGATGATGCCTAGGGTTACGTATAGTTTGAATTCTCTGGAGGTAACTTTCCAAAGTTTGAGAAAATAACCCTGATGATGTCATCAGGTATCGATTAAAAGACGCAATTGAGTTGCATTATGGGAAATGCAGAATCCAGTTTTTGGAGCTTGACCCATACTAAGGACTAAAAGTCAGGATATCTGCTGCTTCGATTTTGACCTTTTATTTATTTATTTTAATCTGTCTCCTGCGAGTCCCCCAACTATATGGAAGTGCAAAACAAAAATGCTGGCGTCCCCCTTAATCAAACAAAGCCTAACTTCCCAAATGCTAAATGTTGTCAACCAGCAACATTACAAGAACTTTGGCTAAATAAAATAGTCTAAAATTGGCAAAATCTTGAGTTAAGAATAAATAAAGAACAACTAAATACACGTCTGTGTCAACTCGCTGTACCTGACAGTTTTTGACACTGAAGCATTTCGGTCGGTACAGTTTTAATACCCAGCCCTAATGATGCCTCATATGTATCAGGTTAGTCTGCCAATCACATCTTTTTGTGCCCGTCACCATCATAAGTCTGAACTGACCTACCAGTGCACTGAGCAGGTTTCCAGCAGCTGCTGTGTCACTAAGGCCTGGTCGATATACAGTAGCTGGAGGGAGAAAACATCGACTGTCAGCTGGCAAAATCACAAGAGCTAAAATCCTACAGTAACAATGCTGCCCAAATCCCCAATCAGCAATCGCTTGTTATGCTCTTTTCTGTGTCAAAACACTCCCTTATTACATGACTGGACAAAAAGGTTGATGTCTTTGTTGTTTGTGAAACAGGCCTCTAACCAGATGTAAATTGTAACAGAATGCAAATTTGCTCTGCTTATTCTGGCCGAGCTTCCACAGTGTCCCAATCCCTCTTAAGCTTCTTGTTGACCGCATCTGCCAGCTTTGTGTACACAATTGGCTCCTCAGCTATTCCAACTGCATCGTTAATGTCTGCCCTTTTGTGCTGCTCAATTCCACCGGAATAAACAGAATCACACGTGCAAAATTATTTCCTAACACAGATAATTAGCTGAAGAAACAATCCCGAGTATGAATAGTAATGTGCCTGGGTAACATTATAACTTTTAAGCATGGGAAAAGGAGGCATTTGAATGCCAAGGGAAACAAGCTTATCAAATAAAGCTTGAAAATGTGCAGTGAATGAAATGAGTCAATCATTTTAATGTGAGATGGGAGCCCTGAGGAGAATAAATAAGCAATCGTCACATCATGCAGGGAGAACAAATGAGCATGGTACACAATTAGGCAGGGTCACATTCTGCCAGAGCTGTGAGCATGGGATGGGCTAATGAGCTGTGTGAGCGAGTGTGTGTGTGTGTGTGTGTGAGTGTGAGTGTGTGTATAGGAAGAGAAAGAGGAAATAAGAGATGAAAAAGCTGATCCCTAGCCCTCAAAATTCTGATGTACAGACTAAGACAGCCAGACAGGCAGACAAGCAAGCGGCAAGTCAGGCAAGAGACAAAGATAAAAGTAAGAGGGGCTGGTGGAGGAGAGGTGGGCTATCAGTCGACTTGGCATCTGGGGCAAGTAGACATGCAAGCAGACTGAGCAATGGGCAGGTAGAGCAGCCAAACAGACAAAAAGAAGAGAAGTGCCTCAGAAGGACCAACGGCACAGAGCTTTCAAAGGCGACTCATAGTTATTAACTATTCAATCACATAAAGGAGAGCTGAAGGCGTGAAAGGTTGCGGACCGAAGCACTTTTGCTTCAGTGCATTAAGAGCCTGGTCCAGCACTCTGGATGCGTGAAAGAGAAATAGATTGCCTCCCAGGAAGATGACTGCTCAAAGGAGTTGCCTTTTTCCCCTTAATAACAGCAATCTGCTGTGAAAATCTAATCCCAAGTACCATTTACACTGAATCTAGATAACTTCTGCTCGGAAAAGCGTACAATATGAATATTTCATTCCCTGATATACAAATAAACAGAACAACCCCCCCGTCAATCAGGGGACGTTCTCAAAATAAGTGTACTGGAAGAGAAAATTGCTAATGAATACCGTGCTACTAGAAATGCACATTTTAAAATGGCATTGTGGGTATGTTGTACAACTGGCCGAAATGAAAATACAATTGGTCACAAGAGCGTAAAATGTATTTGATCGTACAGACATGGGGGTGTACGTGACCCGTATGGTCATAAAAAAGAAAATCTTAAGTGAAACACTCACAATGTTGATAACCTGAGTGACATACTGTATACACAACAAACCAAGCATGAACACTGTCCCTCAATTGAAGCAATAGCTCCATCTTTGCCATTAAAGTCAGATATGGACGCACCCTTTAAGCCCCCTGCTCTCCTTCTCGCTGGCCTAATTCCCCCTCCTCAGTGGTGGATGAGAGGGATCAGAAATCCATCCATATGCATGGCCAACTATCTGTAGAGGGGATGTCAGGTCTCAGCCTGGCCAGCTTTCCGAAAGTACTGGTAATGACACTTAATGAAAGCTAGGGAGCCGAGCTCTGAGAGGAAAAGCCTGTGCTTGTACTCCCCCAGCCCCCACCCAGCATCCAGACCAGGCCGTCAAGACGCCATAAATAAACAAACGTGCTGCGTGAGAATAGATGTGCTATTTCCCTAGCTTCTCTCATGCCATTCCACTTATTTATCTATTTATTATTATTCCCTGGATCTCTGGTTTGCTTTCAGCCCACCTCAGTGCTCCTGGCTCCCGTGCAGGCTTTTTGAATGTCCCAAAACATTAGCTGGACTTTGCTCCAGTCACCACGCGGCCCTTAATGGGCTGAGTCTGCATCATCTCTCCGCTGGTCTCCACAAATATACACACATGAAGAGCTGTCAGACCATCGTAAATCGAGCAAATACTCAGACATGTCACAGATCTCCTCTTATTAGCAATCACGCTGCTTACTCCACTTTCTCTAATGGATCAACAAACTCGGCCAAACCCCTTCTAGCCCTAGTTAAGCTGTCATCCTTTTAATTGGACTACTTTGGCATACAAAGGAGCACTTGTGCTTCCAGTGATGCAGGTGTTATTGCTGAAGTTGAGAAGAGAAGGGTGAGGAGGGCACTCTGGTTGCAGTGATGCCTGTGTTGAGAAGGGTGGTGAGGCTCAAAGTAAACAGAAGGAATGAGGGGATAGAGAGGCTCTTCTTAGCACAAGCCCCTAATCAGTACAGTCAACACATGGCAGATTGGGTTCACATCTTTTTCACCTAGCTCTCGCTCTGCCTCTGTCCTTCCACCACCAAAACTTATCCCTTCAATCAGCCCCAATTTCCCTCCTTTCAATCTGAGAGGATATCAGATAGGAATGTGTTGCAGGCAAATGCCAGGTAACACAAACCTGGCTTACTTTCAGGCCAGGTGGTATTGGCTGAGAAAAATGAGATGGCTTCAACTGTGGGACACCATTCCACCAACAAATAGCCCTTTCTCGAGCAACACATAAAATTCATATTTTATTTAGAAAATGTTAGAGGTTTCCATGGTGATCCTTGAGTGACATGTTTACTTAAAAGTGTCCTGTGCGGCCTCGGTGAACATTAACAGCTACTAACACTTATCTGTCTGTCTGGCCAGAGGAGAGAACGTCCTTGGGTCAGTTGGGTGAAAAGTTTGCCAACTCTAGAGACTCAAACTGTGCTGGGGAGGTGAGACCTCTTCCTTTGCTGCACCGTGTCCTTTGATCACTCCCTTAGCCACCCTCAACATTTCCCAGCTAACTGCACAAATGTGTCTTCAGTGTTAACAAGCTTTAGCCATCAGTCGAGGTGGGGCCACACAGGTGGGGAACGACACAAGCTGGCCAGAGTCGAGCAGATTACAGCGAAGGTCATCCTGGGTGCAGAAGGAGAGGAGTGCTAAACATGGTTGTATGTAAAGGAGAGACTCTGCTCTGTGAGACGGAGAGAGAGAAATGTGCTGGGGCTGCATTAGCAGCAGGACCCAGAGGCACAACCCGGGGGGGGGGGCAGACTTCAAACACTGACGTGCAGGCTGTTCAGGGCTCTCTGGCTGCTGATTTCACAGCTGGAAAACACAGACCATTAGTCACAAAAACACACTGAGGCCTATGCTAATCCCAGAACAAGCAAAATCAACATGACAGCCAATAAAATCCTGGGAGTTATGCAGCGGCTTTGCTTTTTGGTGATACTGTCTGTGATGTGCTGGTGAGTGTTTGTATTGACCCGTGTTTCAGACGAGCCACTCCAGAAACACTCACGCTCTGTCTGAAAGCTCACTGCTTTGTCATTGACACGGCCTCTGGAGTCGGCCGGAGCTAAAGCAGAGGACATGTAGTCACAGAGAGGGGCTTGTATAGATTTTGCGTAGACTTTTGGAAGAGAACTGGAGTCTTCGCCAGGACTATGATAGATTACCAGAGTAGAGTGATCAGAGCCAAAGTCACTAAATCATGTACTGTCTCAGGTCAGAGTCTGCAATGTCTCACTAGTAAACTTGGTCAAATGATGCAGAGGAATGAAACCACACATAAGGCTGATTCTACTGTGTCTATGGTAAGAAACCCTAACCCTAACCCTAATTTTCTTTTGATCAAGTGGACATATTAGCAACATTTCTGCACTGGGCTTTCAAACTGGCTTCAGAAGCCTAACAAGGAACAAATGAACAGTTGCTGCAACTTTTGTCTTCAAAAAATATTTAAAAAAAAAGGGGATTTGTTCCTGATGATAAAAATGTTTCGTGTCTTGATTTGTGTCTTAATACAGCAAAGTCTTCCTCGTGCTGCTACACAAACACATCACACACTCTCACTCACTGCAATATATTCAAGCTGAAAAGTATTGTTTTCAATGACCTCTTCTCGTTCGAAGTTTCAGGTCTGTTGTATGTTGAGTCCATGTTTACCGTGAGAAGTCACTCTTGGATCTCGCTCAGTGCTTTACGTATACACTTGAGGGCAGTACCTGGGTCAGGACCTAGATGCCAAATATAAACTTGTCATACTCTGTACATAATAAATCTGTTTCATGTGAGTTGACATGTTTTGTGTATTTATTTAACACCACAAACACATGGGAGAGACCCATAACAATGAATGAAGGATACTGGATGCTGTTTTCTAGGTAACTGATTTCTGGAAAACTTCACATACAGCATATCTAAACAAAACACATTATTATTTTCCAGTACAGAAAAGGTTTATTTATAACACACATACAATACCATTATCATATAACTACTTGCATTATAGTCAAAATAGGCATTTTCAGAAATATTTGATTAATGACAGATGATGTTCAGCAACTGTAAATTATGTATAAATCACGCTAAAATATTTACATTATGCTCCAGCACTTTCTTAAGGCTTTATTATTCTTTCTGTTTGTGTGACGGCCTAACATATATAAAATGAAAGTAGAAATGTGACATTGCAGAATATTTGTAGGTTTTGTCCAGTGACTTTTCTCTCTGTTTATACCTGGATCTTCTCCTCTTCAATCCTCTTCTCGTCAACCTCAGCTTTAAGTCTCCTGACCTCAATTTGCCAAGCCTCCTGCAGGTGGATTCATGTGTGCCTGAACACACACACACAAAGGCACACATACATACATACACACACACACACACACACACACACACACACACACACACACACACACACACACACACACACACACACACACACACACACACACACACACACACAAAAAGCACTGTATTTCACACACTGTTGCATTTGAGAGCAAAGAACATAAATATAACTCTCCTGTCCACTCCTCCTTAGCGGAGATGGATGATCTTTGTGCTTTGCTCTTTTATTTTCAATGCCAGTTTTTTCATTTGCTTGCCTGCAGCTATGTAGGGATATGATAAAATGTGCATTAGCTATTGTTTGGATAGAAACCAATTATTGTGCAAGTGCAGAGAGATCTCAGCAGTAGTGTGGTGTGTATTAAGGTCTTACTTACATTCCAGGACCGACTGGTTGACAGTGGAGAGCATCTTGTGGACACGAGAGCCGTCTGACCGAACACAAAACCTCCATCTTGGACTGGGACATCGAGGGAGGAAGAGAGAGATGGGGAGTAAAGGACAGAGGCAGTGGGAGGGAAGTGAAATATAAAAAAATGCCATTTCTACAGCAAACTGTTTGTGTTAATACCTCAGCTGTTGCTCTACTGTACTTTTGTTTTTACAGACTCAAGCTTAGAGTGTAAAAAGTAAAAGTAAAAGACACAGGGGCACTAAGAAGCAAAGAGACATTTGTACGACTAATTATGGCGTTAGACTGAGGAGGTTTTATTTGACCTGGTATACCTTAAAGTCATAGCTATCCCTCACAAATACTATCACTACCTTTATAAAAATGCCACACTCCTTCCAGACTGACAGCAATACTACTCTTTGCTCCACTGCAAGTTGGACACTCAGTTCTGCAAGCCTGGAGGAGGAGGAACATAATGAAAGATGGTATAAGCAATGGTTACTTGCAAAAGAATAATAATAATAATAATTAAAACAACTAAAAAACATTTAATTTACTTACTCATTTAAAATCTGAGCCATTTAAATGAGTGCAATTCTCATGTTGTTAGAATATGATTAAATGCCACAAAAACTATTAAAAATAGAACATCTGTGTATAGTACATATACTAAAACATGCCAGTCTCTCTGTAGGTGATTATCAGAAAAGTGCAGTGCACATCTTGAAGATGTTTTGGGAGAAGTAACTTTAATTAACCAGGGGGCACAAACTTTATAGTACCACAACTCAAACTATAAGTCACTTGATGATCCTACCACCACTAAGACCTCTATTTTCCTTAGTATTGCACACCGGGGAAGCAATAAGGCACAAACATGTCCGTCATCCAAGGGCTGTCACCTCTTCACTGCTTCCGAGCCAAGATATTGCCAATGCCATTAACACTGCCTGCCAGCTCCTCCCTTTGCCAGGTGATGAAGCCATTTTTAATAATGCTTATGCATTTGCCTTACTTAGCATTCTACTCAATATCATAGTTTGCATATAGCTATTCAGGGTAAGGATCTATTATGTATATATCTATCACTGAGGCTGCCACCTAATGAAATCCCCCTTAGTTCTGTGACACATTGGGTGGCATTCAAAAATATCATTCTAGACTTACTTCACCGACCTGCTTTGAAAAAAGGAAGTATAGACGTGATAAAAATCTGTGCACAGCCTGTCAGTGGCCACCTTGTTGTGTCACTCCTTCCCCCAGCTTCAGCCCCACAGCCATTTCCTGCTAGTGTGGGAGACGAAGGCTATGACGAGCACACCACCACCACCACAATGACCTTTCCACAAGCCCAGGGAGCACGCAATGCAAAGGAGAGGCAATAAAAGTAATGAAAGAAGCAAAGGCAATTAAAGTGGTGTGTGTGTGAGGGGAGCGTGGCGGAGATGAGCCTAACTGGAGGCGGCCCTGGAATGCACTACAGCTCCATATCCCACATAATCCCTGTGTGATCGCAGAGCAACCCTGGTGTGCTCCCAGTCTGATCATCCTCTCGCAGCATTCACCAGCTAATCCGTGCAAAAGGACAGCCATGCACAGGCACCGTACACACACACACACACACACACACACACACACACACACACACACATGCATTAAAGTACTTCAGAGATACACACACCTCTGCACATACACTGCTGGAGTAATTATTATAGGCTGCATACAATATGTACTGCACGACAAAGTGAGGAAACTACTAAAAATAAATTACCCAACACAAACACATTCAGGCACAAATGCACACACAAACACACACACACGCGCTCACACATGTTTAGTTCTAGAAAATGAGTTGCTCCCCTCCCGCCCTCTGCAGCGCAGTCTTTCCTCGCGGCCAGTGAGAATCATTAATGCCCTTCCTCTGATGCAGCCACACAACCAACAGCAATTATTTCTAAAAGCAAAAAGTGAAAGCAGACAGCGAACGCACAAATATACACGGCACATAATCATTATTTTTTTGTTAGGCTGGCTGTGTGGGGGTTGAGGAGGTGGCAGCAGCTTGGACTTCATTTTCTCTAGCGGAGTTTACTGACCGCAAAATGACAAGGATGCTTTTCCTAAACCAATTAAGAGGCTGCAGTGCTGCTGTTACCATGTGACATTGACAGCACTTAAGGAGGCTGACGCCAGGCCTTAGAGATGAGCCAGAGATGTGCTCTTGGCTCAGGAGTCAGCACACACACACACATGCAGAGAAATGCAAGTCACACACATCAATAAAAGGAATGGCACTGTAGAGCAGAGAGCAAGTAACAATGTGTACACCAGGAGCTCCAGACCAAAACAAATATATAACTAACAAAATACTAATACATGAGGTCCGCAGTATTGAGGTCTGTGAGTTAATAAAATAAAAAAAACTATCCAGCTGGTAATATCAGAAAGTATTAAATACTACTACACGTCAAGGCCTTGGGTCTGGAAAAAGACCTCATTATCTAATCAGCTTTAGGAATACATAAAAAGGGCAAAAACTACGAGTTTCCCCTTTTCTTGACAACAGAATCTGATCATGCCTGTAGTGTACAATTAGTGAACGGTGCGACCTCTGGAGGTTACAACTCTTCTTGAGAAAAGGCTGTGCGGTCCACGCTAATGACCAGAATGCTCTGTGAAGGAACAAGTATTGTGCCCCTTCTCTGCTCTGGCTATCTTAAACTAATACCCACTGTTGAGAAAGGAGATGAGACTCATTTTCCCTCCTATTAGAGAGCACTCACATCATAGTCGTGCTCAGGGCTTGCAGGGCATTGGCTGGTCAAAGGGCCGCTTAAAGAGGGGAGAGCTGGTGGGTAACTAGGCCTGATCAGTATCAACTGTGGTCCTTGCTGCTCAGATTCCGGGAGCAGTTCTGGGCGACAGAAAGTGCATTTTCTGAATCTGCAGCTCACCAGTGTCTGCTAGTGGTCTGTAGTCTGATCCTCTCTTCATTTTGGTGCATACTACTCTCCTGCTGGCCTCCACTCTGTCAGCTGCTGATGGGACATTACACAGAGAAGACTTGCCACCCCACGGCTCCTCTGCCGCAGCACACACACAAACACACATGGTAAAACAGCTAAATGCACACATCTTCATCTCTTTTTTTCTTTACATTCATGGGGAATTCTGAGCTTTGTTTAGGGATCCAGATTAAAACAGAATTATCTACTGCCCAAAGCCATGTCCCTGATAAAGAAGCTCCTGAAGACAATTCCTACATGAAGCAGCTCAAACAATAATACTAGCAGAAGTTGCACTCTAATCGCCGCTTTGCTCTCTCAGGCGAAAGCCAGCTCAAGCTCAGCTCTTTGAGTCCGTCCTTTCTCGGAGATGACTGGAAGCTAACTGTAAGGCCTCTCTCAAACAGGACACCGCACACTAGAGCCTATGCACCTACATATCATACAAAACATGCACAGAGCACCAACCAAAGTGCATATGGCAGAGTAATGTGCTCACAAAACACAGAATCGATTAATTTTCACCTGTGGTTCTGAACCTTTCTGGCTTGTGATCCCTTAAAATGAACCTATGTCTGCTTGAACGTCATCACTGGCATTCTTAATGCAGAATGGTAAGTAGTTTCTAAAGCATGATTTCCCCTTTCAAAATGAATCATTTGACATAAAAGATCAAAAAAGAAAAGGAAAAAATTAAACAAATCAATGTCAGTAAATATTTGTAGTGGAAATAAGCTGTATTTTTGGCTCTTTGACTGTTTTCCAGCTCTGCTTTGCGCTGCTGCAGCTGAACCATCCCGGCCTCTGGATAGCGCTCTGCAGCTCCGTCACACACTCCTGGAGACTGCTTACAGTCCTCCACCAGCTACAGAGAGAGATAAAGGGGCGGCTGTCAGTTACGCCCCTCTGTCCTCATCTCCCCTAATCAGCTCCCCCATCTCATGGAACTGCATGGGTGTCGGAGTTTCACGTAGGACTAAGTTTGACAGTCACGTTCCATCTTAACTCTGCGGCAGAGATTTAAAGCACATAGGTGGGCAGATGAAAGATACCCCTTATATGCATGAAAGAGATCAAATTGGGATTAAGGAGATTAATTTCAGATGGTAATTGAGAGAGAAACTTTTTCATCAGATTTATCTAACTTTCTAAAAGATGTCAAATGTGGTGTGATTTAATTTGCTAACAGATGAATGCTTGGTAAATTGCTGTGCTTCAGGCTTGTGTCCCTTTGGTTGGTGTAAAATCATATATCGTCAAATTTCATGACTTGTGAAGATCTGACTCATTTCTCTTGGGCTTCCTCTGGGGTTAAAAAATAATTACTAGTTTTGAAACACAAATTCAGACTGAAACTAATTCAATTTGTGAGTATGGCTGGAGGGTGACTCCGAGTGGTGTATAAAAGTTGTAGCTAGGCTTCAATCAGAACCCCCCCCCCCCCTTCAGAGATGACAAAATGACCTTGGAAATCACACAGTTCAGACGCCCATATGGGAACATGAATTCACATCACAATGCTCACCTTACAGTCTGGTGCTGCTGGATGTCATAAATATATCGACAGATAAACACCGACAACAATGCTTTCTTACCACAGAAGTGTGATAATGTCTCCTTTAGTAATACAAATATTCACTTGTGTATTGGTGTGTACATGTCTGTCTTACATGATCACTTGATTAGACATACTATAATATTGAAATGTATTTCTGTAATTGAAATGTTTTAAAATTATGTTTTTATTTGGGATTAACCAGTTGATAGACATTTCCTTAAATTCTCACTCAGTATTTGTGTGGTTTCAAACCACACACCTTATCCACCACGGCTTCTACTGCTTCTACTGTGTAATATGTTAAAAAGTAAATGAACATTCTGAAATAAAATATGTTTGTCTCTTTCATTCTTTGTATAAAAAAATAAAAAAATATCTCTTATAACTCAGACACTTATAGGATGGGGGTTTGTGCCAATTATAATGAGAAAAAAAGTTCAGCAGGTCAATAGGTCAAAACATTAAATCCAAAACAAAAGAAGGAGGTGAACTACTGAAATAATTTCTGATTAATTCAACACATTTACATTCTTACGCATCCGCATCAGTGCACCTCAACATTTTATGATATGATATGAAGTTTGATAATTCCAGTGAAACAACAAAGCTGGAGACTACAGGATAAAAGTCTATATATTTTCTAGCATTTCTGGATCTTTTGACCTCGCTGTGAGCCGAGTCAATACTTGACTGAAGTTACTCTCTGTCCGCTTCTAATTGAATTTCTCTCTGACCTGTTGCTCCTGCTGCCTGCCTTGTTTTGCTCATGAAGTTGGCAAACAGGCCACAGGCTTCACCGTGATTTGCCAATTGTGGAAAGTTCTGCGTTAAAGTGGCTCACAGAACCATGAGCATTTACATTTCAAGGATGGCTGGGAGCCAGTAGAAAATCCAACATACCTAACCTTTGCATGCAGAAGCATAAATACATGTGAGTCAAGCAAAAAACAAAAGTATATTATTAACATTATGTTCTTTATGTTGTTATTTTCCATTATATTGTTGAGAATTAACCAAACAAATCAGGGTAGAGTGGGTCAAATCTTTGGCTCGAAAGCCAATAGTGCTATGATTAATGAATTGAAGATGAAAAGATTTAAATCCTGATAAGATTCAAGCAGATAAAACATGCACAACTGAACCAACCGTGTGTTTACAGAGCAGTACACTGAGACACTTACTTCAATCAATATATTGATGTTTTGTAATAGGCTCTAAATGACTCATGTTAGAGACTGCTGTGCACCAAACCTTCTCACTGCTTCTTTTCAATTCATTTCAGCACAAATATAAAACACCAGCTAAGACGGCTAAGGCATGTTTTGTTGATCCAGATGAAATACATGCAAGCAGCCTGTGGGTTTGTTTCCACATGTCCTGTTCACAAGTGTCCTTTGAGCGAGATGTCAAACACATTCCTCCTCACTGATTGGAAGATACTCTAGATGCAAACAATATGCAACATAGTGATGATGCTATTTACCTAAATATAATGCAGCTCTTGGGTCTCATACAAAATGGAAATAAAATTGAAGGGAAACTTGGTGCTCGATCACATGGATGGTATATCCTGATAAGAGTTTATACTTTCTTGACTGGTCTTAAGTTAATACATCTCCCTGCTTTCTTTCAGTTCTCCCTCCAGCTGTAGCACTTGTTTAGGGTTGTGGACTTTCTGCAGGCAGCAGGCCAAGTTCTCCTCAACCTCTGTCCTCAGAAACTCCGCCTGAGTTCTGAATCTATTGTCACAAACTATGAAACAATTCATCCTACCATCCTTTAAATGTCAACCTCAAAAGTGGATGCTGTAGGAAAAACAATTATTTTTCTGAAAATCTACCAGAATTGAACACTAAATTCAAACTGTCCGTGTACACTAAAATGGCTTTAACATTAAACTTACTATTAACCCTTTTTTCTAACTCATCTCCTTACTGATTGCTCTATTCAGCCCAGTCGTAGGAAATTAAAGTGCTGTAAGTATGTCATGCATGGAACTAAATCAATAGACGGCAATGTGTGCATGTGCGACAGATTCAATTTGACTGGGAGGTTTTAACATTTAATGAGAGGATGTTTAGTAATTCTGCCTGCACAGTGTTGTTCTGTATGGCAGGTTGTTTTGTGACGGTGACATGTCACTGGAGCATAAGTGATAGAACTAGAATCAGAGAAGTGTGTGTGTGTGTGTGTGTGTGTGTGTGTGTGAGAGAGAGAGAGCTGACCAGGGCCTATTTACTGCCAGGTGAAGCAACTAATTAAATATCAGTGGGCAGGCAAGCTCAGTCCCCCTCTCTCTCTAACATTATCCAGGACCACAGCCACGGGTCAGAGCCCTTACAAACTCAGTGAGGCAAGTTGTGTGGAAAAGGAAAAAGCAGAGAGGAGGGAGAAAGATGGGGGCTGGGTGGAGGGTGGCGCACTCCTAGAGAGCTCCTCTGGAAAGACCTTTTTCCGTTTCCAGTTTCACCACTGGACTGCCTCTGAGAGAGTAAAGTTGGTTTACAGATATGGAGGAGGATGTATGGAGAAGTTTAGAGAGTGCTTTCATCACAACATGCTGTGTCACTGACTCTGACTGTGTATGCGTGTGTCAGGAGCTGGTGGTGGTGAGGGATACTGTGAGAAAAGCCCGGAGCTTTTCCAATGCTCACCTCCCTCTTCCATTGACGAGTGAGGTGAAGTAACAGCTAATCGATGGCTAGTGAATTCCCTGTGCACCCCCCTCGCCAGGCTGATCAATATTCCTGGCAATTAGAATCCCCTATCTGCATGGCTGTAGGGACCTTGGGGTGGCTCGCCAGCCCACAAACACCCAATTTAGTCCTCAGCCTATCACTTAATTACTAAATCCTCCCTAATGCCTATTGGCAGGTGGCGGGCGTACTCTCAGCAGCCCCAGTGGCTGAGTGAACATGAGACCTTTGGCAAGGTGCTGGTTAAGATGCTCCCATCCCACTTCAGCTGGCCAGTTAAACATCTGATTTCACACGAGGGCCCCGACCTGAAATGATCCGCCTATCGAGCGCCTGGCCCACACACAGCCCAGATGGATGGTGAGGAACGGGGTGTGTGGGAGGGTGAGGGGATAGAGGATATAGGACACCAAGAGTCACAGCGCTAAAACATCTGTCAGCCACTAGTTGTGTGTGTGAGAGGCACAGCGGTGTTCTTAAAGCGTTCACAGTCAGATGATTTCCTGGTGTTTTTCATACTGACTAGGGATAACACAAGACATAAATTAAATGCAGTCTCATGGTAATTCATATCATAGCAGCTCTGAGAGATGCAAATACTTCAGGTTTAAGCTCTCAACACTAGAGGGAATGCAGTATACCTGTAGCTTTGCGGTTAATGCTCTGGAGCTGCTCAGTCTTCACCACCTCTGCTGAGTCTGCTGATGCCCACCTGCTGACAACAAAGTCCTCTCCTCCTGTCAAGCCTGTTCCTGAGCTGAAATATGCACAAAAACAGACATCTAAAATGAAACATATACAAAAACAAATGCATATGCACTCTCACACAATCACACATCCTAAAGACACATTTGTTCCTGCAGAGCTCTCCTGTGTGACACTTTAAAGAGTGGTTGCCTGAAAGTGCTAACAAAGTCCCCTGCCAGGTAGACTTACTTTTGCAAATAATTCTAAGTACGGTATTTTGTTTGACCTGTCCTTTTTCTAACTGAGTCTTCACTTTCTTTCTTGACTTTTTGCAGATCTTTTTTCTATGTGCATCCATATGTTAAGATTCTTTTGATACGCATGATGGAAGTTAGTGTGAGTGGGTTTTTGTAAGTGAATGTGTTGTGTAGATTAGTTGTGTATCACACAAAAGGCCTAGGGCTGTGAATTGATGGGAAATTTCCTTGCAGGTGAGTGGCTGAGGCAGCTGCCACATCACACACTCAGGTGACTGTCTCACGCAGTATATTAAAGCCAACACTGGAGGCTAGCTGACCTGACACGAAAGCCTGTCACTGTCACTCCCCCTCCTTTTCCCCTCTCTTCCTGACTTATACCATTTCAATCATTCTCTCTTTGTTTCAGTGTCTTTATCATTTCTTGATTTTGTAATTAGCCTCTTCTTAAGGGCATGAAAAAAAACATACAGACTGATCAGAAGCTGGCAGTAGAGCATAAGAACAACAACAACAACAAAAACAAAACAACAAATGTCTCTGACAACTTGTCTCTAAAAGACTTTGAGGAGATTCAGGACATTTCTGCCCCATGTGACAGTGAAGAATGACATCAGAGGTAGAACAAAGAGATGAAGCGTGATGCTGGACCACAGACCTATTTCCCCACAAACCACTGAGAAATGTTTGACAATACTTTCTCAATCAGGTAGAGAGACCAACCTGAGTCACTGCAGTGGCCTTTGTCTTCATTGAGCTCCTGCGTATGCTGCAGCGGCAGGGCTGGGGGGAGGCCATGATGGGTCTCTGTGCTGCATTAGTGGAGTACTGCCATCAGGCTGTGGGCCTCCCACTGCTTGCTGCTGTGCCTTCACAGCCTCTATCTACAGAGCTTCCAGTGTTTTCTACAGATCCATCTCTGCCTGCACTGCAGTGCTGTAGAGAATGTGAAAGGACATAATGAGTATAGTGTGTGAGATTGTACGTATGTGAGTTTAATTGCTCAATTCATATGTAGGGAATGGCTTCTTACTGTAATGCGAGTACATGTCCCAGCTGGTACCTGTTTCCTTTCAGTGGTTTGGCTGTGAGCAGCCTCCAGGTTTCGCTCCAGTGTGGTAACCCTCTGCTCTCGAGCTGTTACCTCCTGCTGACTGCACTGGCCCCTAACAGGACCTCCGCCTGCAACCTATCCGCTGCCTCCTGAAGGTGCAACACCTCTAGACAAGAATGCAAGCACTCAGTCAGGACACACATATTTAACCTCACACAATTTTACGCTATGTGGAGATAAAAAGTATCATTTGATAAACTGGTAATTTTTTGCAAATGCCAGTCGATCTGTCAGACAGGCGCCTTTGAGCTGTTTGAGTCTGGACACCTCTACTCAGCTGACACACCTCTGCACGATGCATACTCAACTCCTGAATGCCTTGGGCACACTGCTCCAGGGCCTGGGGGAGAGCCTGCCACGCGTACGCATACACATGCACACTCACACACACACACACACACACACACACACACACACACACACAAACACACAGCACTGTCACTTTCCTGTCACATACCCATGGAAATGGCCTGAGGTGAAGTAAGGATGGGTGCCCGGAGCTTTACAAATCTTCTTGAAGGACAGAGCAGGGGAACACCTGCCTTCCTCCACCCCCAAGCTATCTCCACACCTGCTGCACTGCACTCACTCGGCTGCCTGCCCCTAATTTGGTATTTCCACAAAGATGCCATATGTATCAAACAGAACAGGAAATGTCCTGGGTCAGGAGAGAACGGCTTCCTGACAGGTGTCACCTCCAATCTGCACAGGCCTGCCTCTGATGTGTTAACTATTCAATTAACCAGCACATCGCACTGAGTGGGTGCCAGCACCTAATTACCTCTGAGACCTTGCCTGTGAATGGAGTGAAATATGTGTGTGCGTGTGTGCGGATGACAGGTCACACATCATGTTACTGTTAAGGGTTCTTCTCACTGTGAACCACCTCGACATTCACATAGAATATGTGGTTCAGAGTATGTGCATGTGTGTGTGTGTGTGTGAGAGAGAGAGCGGCGCAGGGTGTTCCCTTCCATCCTCAGTCACTTTTCTCCGTTTCCATCTTTCAGCACCAACCAAACGCTGCAAGAAAAAACGCTTTTTGCATTGAGTAAAATATGAGAGCAAACATTAAATGAAAATAAAAACAGTATAATTTAACCATGTTTGAAAATTACTCTTGCCATGCGGCCTCTTCATCTCACGCCATTAAAATAACGAGGTGTCACTGAGCTCTGCTTCTATAGCTCCAATGTTGACACCCATCAAGACAAATCTATATTTCATGGCCACTTACAGATGTATAAATAGCCAAATGAGGTGTGCTAACCATCTATAAAACGGCACTAAAAGGTTGCCAGAAGATGGCGAGTGTCATGAGCCAGTTGCGCTGGCAATCAATCTGGGGAGAGAGGAGAGGAAAGGGGAGAAGCGGAGAGGAAAGGAGTGGGCTGCATTGCGTGGGTAAGAGGCGAGGCACAACGCGGCGCAACAAGCAGGGCAGTAAATCACATCTGCACGGCACGCTCGCCCCACTGACACACAGCCACTTCAACTGACATGGGGCTTGCTCGACAGCCTGATGGATCACCACACTACACTCCATTAAAGGCAAACGGGCACGACAAGCACTGACATAACAAACAATTAGTCACTGCTGTGGGTATGGACTTTACATGCTGAGGGCCTGCCTGGTGATGGGCACTCACCTCCTTTCTAGGGCACGGAGGAACATTAGGTTCACTGGTTCTTTTGTGATGTTAAAAGACTACATACTATTGTAACAGCTATATCATTTATGATCATCACAAAGCACCCAGTCATTAGGACTTGGATCAGCACTACAATAAATAACTAAATACACAGGCTTTACACAGCTTTTGTTGGAAAAACTATTATCTAACACTGTAAGTTGACTCTATAATGTGGAGAAATGACCAAAAATGACTTGAGCCACATAAAACAGGTTACATTAAAACAATCTTGCCCTGTAGAAGAAATAATAACACTTTGATGACTACATTAATTGTACACCTCTGTAAATATCTACAGTAGCAAACATGTGTGTCCCTGTAACCCCTGAAACGTCCACAGGAATTGCCTTCACAGTTTCAGCCTCACATGCTCACAGACTATATCAGTCTATCCAAGCGGCTTGTTTTTCTCCCTCTTCCTCTCTGTTCTTTGTATTGGTGAGTGAAAAAAGTAAACGTAATAACAGGCCGTTTGAGAGCCGGGATTCACAGTCAGTGGTGGCATGGATGTAGGAGGCTCTACACACAAATCACCCTGGATCTTCACTACACCCCCCCTCTGCTCCTCTACCTGGAAAGAAACAGTTAAATTTTCAGTAAATATCATTGATTCTCATTAAGAACACGTTCTAAATTGGTGTTCAACCTTTGCTCAGACACCAGCCTTTCACCTTGTTAACTGAAGTGTTTTTTGTGTGATTTGTTTTCTGCAAGTTAATTAACACATTTGATCCTGTTTTGAAAAGTCTATCTGATTTTCTAACAACTTCTTCCTCTTGCTAGTATTTACTTAGAATACCAACAGAATTTAGAGTAGAGGCTGGTTTTATGTTACAGAAAAACACCTTTGGCTCTTGAAAAATCTTAACTTTTTAAAAAAGTGCTCGGTGATATTTTTATTAAATTCTATAGTTAACTTTTGGGTGCAGGAATTGCATTAAATGACAGGTCGTCTTCTTGAGAAATAAGATCCTATTGACGTCTCTAAACATTTCCCAGCAAGCTCCTCATTACACATAACCACACTGAATCTCTCTCAACACACTGGTACTTTAATACAGAGTGGACCTAAGTTCAGATATCAAGAGGACAAACACTCACACACACACACACACACACACACACACACACACACACACACACACACACACACACACACATAATCTGCACTCCTTGTGATGAACATAACCAGTGTGTTAATATAGGTCAACAGAATATAGCAAAGAATACAAACAAGTATTAAAAACGTACAGGCCATAGGGTGCAACTCATACGAGACACAACTGATTCACGGTCTGTGCTTGCCGCGTGTGTGAGATATGTGTGTGTGATTAAGAGGTTTTGTATTGCTAATTGAGGTCTAGCATAAGAGGGCGACATCCAGAGATTCCCATGCTTTTGGATTTCGGAGAGCTGGGGTTGGAAGAGCAAGGACTGAACACTTGGGGATTTGTTGTGTCTGTTTACTGTGCTCATGGCCGAGTAGAAAATGAGTGTGAAAGTAAGTGTGTAAGGGAGCAGCACCTCCACACTCCAATCACAGATGGAGGTGAGCTCCCCATCAGACCTTCAGCCACCTCTACTCCTCCACTACTGGTCTCCACTGGGCACCAACACCCATTATTTATCACACACACATCTCTCCCTCAGCATGACTTTCCACTTTAGTCCATCAGTGCTCTGAGATGATCTCTCCTCTTTGTCTTTCTACAGGCTCGTGTTGTATCTGCACACAGTAGACAAATCTATATGTATGCACAGGAAATCCTACATGTGCACATGCAGACATGCATGCACACACACGCTCTCGCTCTCTGTCATACACATTTACACACAAGCACATACATAAATACAGCGTGCCACTTATCAAAACATCAATTCATCCTTTTCACTGACTGAACCATGTAGTCCAAGGCCTTTCTATAACAACAAATCTCCTTCCTGAATTTATCTCCCTGCCTCTGAAGGATTCTCTATTGCCATGCATGATGGCCTCTGCTCCTTTTACTGTTGAGCATTTTCTCGCTATGTTCCCCGCTGTATGGCGGCTATGACTGCGATCAATGAGAATCAGCAGAAGCACTTAGTGAGGTCGACTTTCTGATAACGTCTGTAAAAGAGGCAGATCACATGCCAGAGTATCTGTTTGTCTGTAAATGACAGACACTGTAATCTGACTGAATAAGAGGATAAGGAAATAAGAATTAATAGTTTGTGTAAGAGAGTTGACAACCATTGTGAACATCTCAATAACCTGTTGGTCTCCTACAAAATGCCAAAGACGACCTCACACCTGTGTCTTTACACAGAGCCGCTGTTCAGCTCTGTTTGCATTTCACTCCACTGATGCTTACAACACCTGTCGCTCCCTGGGGGCATTGATTGATCATTATATATATAGAATAGATATTATAGATATTAAGTTTACAGCATATAGATAGAAGATTTGTGTGAATTTTACAACAAATGGAGAATATGCTTCACTAGGTGTGCAAGAAAAAGAAATGGAGAGGGTCATGTATCTCAGAGATGCTTTGGACTAACACATTTGTAGAAATGGAAGCTTATCTGTTTCATGGGATGGATGAGTGACGGACATCTAAAAACACTGGCACTGTGTGTGGCCCTTCACTTTGCAGAAACACCACCTGGGCATTCAGGCGCATCACTGGCTCCTGGCACCCTAATACTTTGAGAACAAAAGCATACTTGCATACACGCACTTTTAAGAAACTTTTAGAGATGACTAGTGTGGGAAGTGACCTGTGACCTGGAATCATTCATGTCCTTGTGTAGAAGCTGTGGAGTGCTGTCCTGCTGGGCCAGCTTACTGATGCAAGCCTGCTGCTGGCAGAGCTGTAGCGCTCCAAGGACAGGGAGAGAGGTTGCTGTTTAGCCTCTATGTCCCCTGTCTGCCTCCAGAGCCTGCATATGGCGTTTCTATGTGAGCGAGAAGCACACAGATATTTACTTTAATTAGCTGATGTATTGAAAAAAGACACAGGTATATCCTTATAGGAGGCACACTTCAGAGCCACATATAGCTCTGCAGTCTATTACAGAAACAGTTTGGTGGATGGTGTTTGTGTGTGTTTCAGCCACCTAGTCCTCAGCCAGTCTTTTTGTGTCCTCCATGTCAGAACAGAACTGCTATCATGGACTTGCAAACTGTCCTAGGATGCCTGGAGCTCAGCACCTGGTCACCTTCTCCTTTCCGCCTCCTGCTGGCTTGACCACTCCTACAGCAACAGAACTAGCTATGGGACTGAGTGTGTGAGTTTGTGTTTTGCTCTGGTATGTGTGTATTTGCGTTGGGGCAGGTGGTGGGATGGAGCACAAGCACCGGTGGGGATTCAGCGACAGACAGATGTGTACCTACCATCTCCCTACAGCTCCACTGGCACTTTAATGACACCAGCTCTAGTGTACATTAGATTATTAGACTCCAGAGTACAATATCCCAGACTGGATAATATTGTTTTTCCTCTGGCTGATGATGCATTACAAAAATAAGGAATGGTGTAACAGATGTCTCTCGGGGTAAAAATAATAAATCACACAGACTTGTAACATGGTTGAGAAATATGTGCCCACAAACACACCCACATCCACGAAACACTTCAGTGATTCATTTACTCTCTTTATTCCAACTGAGCAGCAAGCCGGGAGAGAGGAAATGAGACAGAGAAATCGGGAAAAAAGCGATTAGTTTGCATTTAACTTGCAAACATCATTAAGGCCTCTGTACTAATTGTGTTGTTTTAAACGAGTGAAATCTGATAATGACTTCATTAGTGACTCAGTGTAATGATGACTCCCAGGGTTTAGAGAGAAAGAGAATAAATACAGAGAGACGAAGAGTGTATATGTGTATGTGAGAGAAAGTGTGATGAGACAGAGGAAGGAACAAACGCACGGAGGCTGTGTGTTGAATCCCATTTTGGATACACACCTAACTGCACAGAAAAAAAGAAGAAAATGATACATGCAGAAAAGACACCACCAAAGGCTGAACAGGATAAATAGAATAATAACAGGAGAACAGACATGGCTAAAGAGGTGTGTGTGTATCCGTTCCTCTCTAATGCAGAAGGGGACTGCTTGAGAAGGGGAGAGGTCTAATCCATAATATGGCACCTCACTGCATGGCTGCATACATTACTGCATACATTACTGCATCAATCAGTGCTAAGCTGCAGTGTAATTTTCCAACTCCCTATTTCTCTCCCTACCCCATCACACAGACAACACCCCATGGCTATTTCTGATGAGATTCAGAGCTGGGGAGAGGGAATGAGGGTGAGGAGGGGGAAGGGTGTTTATGGAGCAACCTACCTTCCTCTCCTCTTCTCTCCTTCTATCCATCCAGCCCCCTGATTAATTTCCAACTAGATTGCTTGGCCAGCAGTATTATTAGCATAAAATTTCCATGGATCAAGCCCAGCTATGAAACCCTTTCATCAAGCTGCTTGTCAAACACAAAATTTCAAATCTCATTTTGTTTCTAATATCATTTTCATACTGGGGGAGTGACGGGAGAGGAATCAGGGGCTACGATGTGGAGAGAGGTGGTGGGGGGTATCAGAGGATTGTTATTCTAAAGATAAACGGAGTCATCAATCAAAATTAAAAAGAGCACTAGGTTTGGAATGAGATTCTGCTAGCAGGCACACGTATGCACGCATGCGTGCAGGCCTGCATACATGTCCACATGCAGCACAACAGCCAAGGTCAGTGCTGGGTGGATGGGTGGGGTGGTGTCCGTGGGCTTGATCTGAACACTGGGACAAAACAAAACATGTGAGTTCAAATTAATTTCTCATCCTCTGGTGTTTTAAGACAGCAGAACCTTCACATATCTGCATCTATCACTACACAAGGCACAACACCTCCACAAACTCATAAAAATGCCTGTCAGTGTGATACTCTTTGACAGCCACCACAATGAATAATTCTAACCATTGCTTTGATTACAAGAACTGCAACACTGTCACTGGTGCCTCCCCGAAAGCAGCACACTGTACCATTAATTATGAAAAATAAGGAAGGAGAGCGGTGGGGGGTTTATTTTAATAAGGATACAGAATCAATGCAAGTTAATCAATCTGAGCTAATTAAAAAAAACTATATTGTGAAACAATCAAGGTGCATAAACAAGATTACAATAAATGAACTGTGCCAAGAGAAGCGTGCTCTAATTAAATGATACAAATTGTCATTCCATGGCCGTGGGCTGTTTGTTGATACCTTGAAGAAGAGAGCGTGACACGCCTGACCACCCTCACAAGGCCCACTCCTCGCACATCTTTAACAGAATTCATCAGACTGAGGGCACATGGTAGATTTTGTCCTGGCCAGACGGCAGACAAGCTCACCGTGTGGTCTCTTGAAGAGAGAGTTTCAATCTGTAAAGCGGCTAAAATACATTTTTTTTCTTTTATCATTATCTCACAGCTCTCATCAGCATTGTTTTTGGTCACAGCAGGCAGCTGTTTTTAGAAAAAAATCTCTAATAAACCCACTGTACACTACCTGCCCAGCACCAAACAGCAGATAGACACAGTAAGAGACTAGCTAGTGAGAACAGTGGAGCATTTAGCAGCTAAAGAGTCAGACATTTCCCTCAGGAGTTGGTAGAGACCAAACCAGAGCTAAAAGGAGAGTGGATGCTGGAATTATTTTCATCAGATGGCCAGAAATAAAACTCCACATGAATGCTAATGTTGCTCTATGTCTGCTAGATGTGTAAATTGGGAATTGTTTGCCATCAGAATCACCATATCAACTTACATATGAATGTAAACAATGCAGGATATTAAATATTTCAAAAATCCACTCTGCAAATGTTTTCTGAGGAAGGAAACGTATTCAACATGTTTGTCAGGCCTCAAGGATGCACATAATGCATTTTGGTGAGTAACACTTAATGTAAGCATAAGTTTGTTTACAAGAAAACTCCACAGTACAGTACAATACAATACAGGTTATGAAGACTTGCATTCAAGATGCTAAGAACCCATTTTGGAAAAGGTCTTTTTCTAAAGCCTGACAGTTGCCATTTATAGCCACCTACAACCACCCAGTGTTTTCATTTTGTCAGTAAAGTACTTCAGTCAAAAATGGCTCCGTGTGCATTTTGAAAGTAACTCTTCATTTGCTCACACCTAGGGATGTCAGAGGTATGAACTTGTCACCTATAAATGTCTCCATACATGTATAGGCCACACAACACTTACACTGAAATCCTCACATTATTAAAAACATCTTATTCCGGTCATGATATATTATTTTTGGCTTTTACTATGTGAGAAAAAAAAAAAGAAAAGTAAAAAAAAAGTATTTGTGGGATATTTTGGCTTTGTGACATTTTTAGCGTTTTATGGTAAAAGACTGAAAATGAGATCAGATAAAGGAATCAACAAAAATTGAGGAATAAGAACTGGAGAACATCCAAGATCTTGCTGAGCTCTTTTCATTTTGTAGGAATGTTATTGTTCCAATGGCGCGATTTTCTTACACTAGAATTGGCCATGAAATAGGAGATAAAGGGAGTTTTGATAATCGCAAATATTCTATTGTATTACTCTATTCTAATGACTTCTAACTTTGTTTAAAATTTGTTTTCAGGAGAGATGTCTCACTGAGAACCCATGAACTGGCATATGGTGTGGTGACCTACGAGTAGGTGTATGTACATGAGTGCAAATATGAGTTTACCTATGCATGTGAGACCTGTGAGGGATCACTGTACCTTTCCTGCTGGAGCTGTTCTCTGGCTCTCTAGTTTCTGACCAGTCTGGAGATTCTTCACCTCTGTCTGCAGGATCAGCACCTCCAGCTTCAGTGCAGACTCCCACACTGTGTGCACTGCCAGCTACACATGCAAACACAGACACACACAAACAGAAGATTCAAGGACACAACCGTGTCAAAATGAACAAGTGATAAGTGATCAGTGATTATTATGGATGCACACAGACACACAAATCTGGTTTTTTTTTTTACGTTTAATGCTAATTGTCATTCTATGTCCATGAGCAGTTTGGGATGCAAGGCTAAAGTCGGTGCCACACAGACACAAACACGCATGCATGCTTGCCCACACACACACACACACAAATTTAAAGTTCAGTGAATCGTAATCACTTATCAGGAATAATTGCTGCATGTTTGTGCAAGTGTGAAATTGAACAAAATCCCACTCCATATAATTAAAGAAAACACAGTGAGCACACAATAACACGGAGAGGCCAGGAGAGCGTGAAGGCATGGATACAACCGAAGGCAACTACAGCTTATTATGTTCTCTCTCTATCTGAACCTCTGCCTCCAAGAGTCCAACCTGTGGAGTCCTGTCTGGCTGTTCAGAAAATCTGATTTCCTCACCTATCACTGCATGTTACCTTCGCTCAGCCCTCTGAACAAGCTCAATTGTAAGTTTTGGAAGAAAAAACACAGAATTAGTCTCATTCCCACTTTCTCTCTGATGCTCTTTCCACCTTTCACCTTCCACTCACTTGTCTCTCTTGCTGTCTCTCTTCCTAAAAATGACGTCCTCTAGTGAGTCTAAGGAAACACCACATGAAGCAATTACTAACAAGCCTGATGTGCCACCCCCTCCTTTCCCTTTGTGTAGGGAGGGGATAGAGTGGGGCCAAGTGCCCTTCAGCAAAAATGAATTTTCCAATTTCAGTTAGTTCTTCCATGAATAAATAAACAAATGAATAATTGAAAGGAGCAACATAAATAAATAACATCACAAACATTTCACCGGTACTCATAAGTATTCTACAGATAACTCGGGCTGCATGCTAATGATAAAAACAGTACATGTAGCAGGTTGAGATGCATTATTCACTGCTCTGCTCTAACCAAAATTAAATAAATAAAAATCTCTCAAGGAACTCAAAACATCTCTCAGCATTGAAGTGACAGGCCTGTCCCATTTATAACACACAAGGACACTGTGGAAAACAAATAACTGACCAGTCAGATGCAAGAGGGAATAAATAAACCAGCAAGGAGCTGGCAGCCATTGACAGGATCTCCAAAATTTCAGCAAGTCATTAGAAGGAAAAATAAATACTTTTAAGTGCTAGGAGAGATACAATGTTTTCTAAGTCCTGCAGGAGGCATGGTGACAAGTTGAATTCGCATACTGAACAGTTATTGGAACAGTTGAACACTACAAGAAAATAGTCATTTTCAGTTATTGACAACAAAGTTTTCTCTGGGACAGCCCAAAGTTTATATTTTATATCAATGAAGAGACTGACCGCTCAGTTAGAGACACTTAAGTCAGAGGATGGAGGATGATGATTTCTAGCATAAATTGTCCTATACACAGTTTGGAAAAGGCTTTGTTCATGAGGGCATTCCCCAGTGAATCTAAACAGCAGCACAGGACTCACTGGAGAGTGCAACAAATCCCCGTGTGCTATACAGAGCAGACAATGAGATACGGGATACACAAAATGCATTGACGCCATAGCCAGGTATGGTAATAAGAACAGGTGGAGGCTAGGGTCATGGAATGAGTAGACAGTAGCAGCAGCGTGACACAGGTTGTAGCAAAGCATAACCAGAATTTGTGGCATTATGAATCAATCAGCCTCATTGTCTTCATAAAAGTCATTGGTCACTTGTTTAAATGTGATGATGAAAATGACTAACAGTCAGCTGATGATGTGCACAACTGGAGTTGATAGTGCGAACAAGATAATGAGCTTGAATGTTCATTAGTGACCTTGGAAATATCAGTTTGACAAAAACAATCTTATCGCAGGGTCCACTTAAGTGGTTTTTGGGAGCTCTTGGACACATTTTGTGCACTTTTAAGCACCGGAAAAACCAAGTAAGTGGACCTTGTGATAGGATTTGTTTGTTAAGCAGATAATGAGGGCTTCTATTGGAGCATCTCCTTAGCTCCAAACAAATCTATGTTAAGTTTTGTTAAAGTTACAAATATTACAGGTTAATCAGATTGAACATATAAATTATGAAGCTGCAAAGGTAGTTACTCTGCATGTGTGTATAGAAAATGATTAACAATTGGACTCAAGACCATATAAGAGTAGTGTGAGGATAATATTGTCCAGGCGAATGTGCGAGGAGTCCAACAACAACCAATGCGCACAGTAAACTAAGTCCAAATCTAGACAGATCTCCATTCCACGACTCAACATCCTAGTAAATAAAGGTCACATTCGATCACAGCTAATGTCCTATTCTACAGAAACAGTGGTAGAGGTGGGAGGATTATGTGGAGGCAATATTGAATGAGGAGTTAAACAATGATTACTAATCTCATTGTATTAGAATAAAGAACAGCACATCAGCAAACACGGGGGGAAGTTGCCCTTTGTCCTCTGCGTAGCTCGTTTTCCACAAAGCTCATTAAGGGATACTGTTAACATGCTTCCTAAGCACAAAATGTTAATTAAAAACACAAGGCTAATATGCATTTTTACGCCACGCTTTTGAACGCCATGGAGAAAAAAAAAAATCTCATTTCCTCTGTGGTTCTGCTGATTGCAGTCTGATGCGGTGCTGAAGTTAATTAGAACCCTGTGATCTGATGTGATGAGGGGGTGACCGCACGGCACGCTGCCACCAGCTCCCCTCCCTCCCCTCCACGACTGCAATCACCCAGAGTCTACTCATCATTACTGCTGTAGACTAGGCCACTTCAGATTGAAGGTCCCACCCTGCTGCTATCTCCTTTTCGTCTTTGCCTCTCACACTCTTCGTCTCTGTCTCTTACCATGTCCTGCAGTTCTGGGCCACCAGGCTGAGGCGTCTCTCCTCCTGCAGACACGAGATCCAGAAGGCCAGACAGCTTCTCTACTTTAGCCAACGTAAGCCTCACTGCCTCAGAGGCAGTATGGGAGTGTGCTTTTCACTCCTGCAGCTCCCTATCTCACAGACATCCCAGGTCCATCTTCAGGTCATGTTCATCTTCCTCAGCCTAGCTCTGGAGCTGGGCTAAGCAACCTGGCAGCACACAGAAGACCAGGGTCAGCATGGGAGTTACTATAGCGGGGTAATCATCAATGACAGTCAGTAAGAGTGCAGCATCAGTCAGTAATACCTTTGGTCAGTCAGAGGGTAAAACAGAGTATTATCTATCTCGTTCACATTCATTTCAGTTTGTATAAAAATGTTTGGAGTATATGGTGCATATTTTTCGAGGTACAACCAGGTCTCTTCACCCTGAATTCTGCTATGAACTAATACGGTCTGAACTGCGTTGCCCTTTCGTCACAGTGCGCTCCCTCGACATTAAAACAACACGTCTGTAACAGCTCTGATAAGTTTTCACTAAAAGACACTCAAAGAGGGGGACTGTTTTTATGAAGTGACAAACTCACACAGTGACAGGATCATCCCATAAAAGTCCACGCGAATGAAATGAACGAGTGTTCGCTGGGCGTCAAAATATACTGCGGCACGCACCTCAGCAGACCCTTCTATTAATCAACCTGTCTGCACTTTGTTTTGAGAGTAATCTCGTCCAACCACCAGAGAAGCACTCAGCAGTAAGTGGCGCTTGGCTGTGCTTTGAAGGCCGTGGTTTATTGCCATCCCAAAGCACAGCAAGACTGCGCTGTAAAAACACATCATCTCAGCGCTCAACACTTGCCTCCGGGTACACACCTCACACATGGTGATCTAGCGCGGGCCTGAAGACCTCCTTAACCACTCCTGGCCTAAGCTCAGCTAACATAGTTAGACACAGTATAGGCCTCCCTTTCCTTGTCTTTGTCCATGCAAACGGGCAGTCCTCCTTCTCAGCCTCTCGCTTTCTACTGATAGGTCATGACAAGAGAATAAGGACAATCAAAGTCATGCCCCTTCATACCTCCATACTCACACAAATGAAAAGTTACAAACAGCAGCAAAGCAGGTCAACATCAAAAGTTAGACATTCCTGAGAACTCACTTCATAGATGTTTAAGGATCAGCTACTGAGGTGAATTTAAGACGGTTGCTTAAAGAAGCCGTATTTTGGAAAGGTCAGTCTGGTCTTATCGCCCATCCCACTCCAGAGGGGTGAAGCCTTACTAAACAGGTTTCTTTTTAACTGACTCACGTCAGTGTGTGCCTGTGCGCGTTTCTGAATGTACTGCTGTGTTATGCTTGTGGACAAATCCTGAGGGCCAGACCTTGTCCTTCAGCTGGCAACCCTTAAATCTCTTCATTTCTTTGTATGCATTGCAAATCTGGGCCAAACACACAAAGACACAGATACAAACTTTGAATTAAATGTTTTTTATTATCACTGAGTTGAGCTATATAAGTGGGCAAATGTGGTTCATGACTGCGTCACAAACTTTTCAGAGATTCATTTGCTGCCATTTCACTCGAAATCACATTCATAAAGGTATTTTCTTTCATGAGTGGCACGGCCAGCGACACCAACCCCTCCTATATACTCCTTCCTCTTCACTACAGTGAGAGGCATCTAAAACTTGGACAAAACAAAGTGCCTCTTCTCGTTACTTGACCTCCTCAAGAATACCTCCTTTAATATTTCAACATTAGGACAGAGTGCAAGTGAAATTTAAAGTAGAAGTAAATAAAGTGTTGAAATATTGAAGTGGAGAGTGGCTGGGCAGTGGTGGAGTGTCAGAGCAGGGAGTCAAGCTGGGCGTGCAGGATGGAGTGTTGGGATGAGGCTCATATAGATTTGTCCACCTTCATAATCTATAGCATCAATGAGCCTAATGAACATTAGCTACACCAGGTCTGTCCTGACATTTAAGGGCCCAATGTGTTAAGAAAATTAAGCTGAGCAGACTGCAGGCATGAATGAGCATTAACAGCAAACACCATATAATATTGAACTGCCATATTTCTCATTGCAAGTGAAATCCAATTTCAAGCTGAAAACAGTGAAACGCATGTGCAGATGTGTTGTGGAGCAGGTCCAAGGAAGTGACTGCTCTTAAATGGGTGACCTCCTGTCTTTCACGTCCTAGAAAGAAAACATTATTTTGGACCTCTGTCTAAACACAAAGAAGGTGTATATGAATGTAACATTCATCCTTCAAGTACTCAAAGATTGAATGTTTTCTTCCTGCACCACCAATGAAAAGAGCTTCTGACCTATGTATTAAAGGTAGCATATGTGGCATAAAAAGGAGGAGGTCAACAGGTCAAAGCATGAAGGCCCACAGAACTCCCAGCCTTTTCTAGCCTTCTTCTATGAGCTCAATCAAAAGAAAGGGTGAACTGAAGTCAAAGGTACACATGAGCACTTACCTGTATATGTAGTGGCAAACCCTTAACTCTTTACTGAGGAATAGAGACATTTGGATACAGGTGTATTCATCTGTGTGTGTGCTTTCAGTCAATAGGAAGGTCACTGACCATCTTTGCAGCTCTTGCGCCTCATCCTACAGCAGCGTCTTTGGCCTGTCTATCTCCACCTGTAGCTCAGAAATCTGTTCTTCGTTCTGCCTCTTCGCCTCCTCCTGCTCAACACACAGACAGGAAGAAGGGAGCAGAGGTGAGGCGTACAGAGGATTGAAGCTGTCTGTTTTTAAAGGTGTCAGCACACCTTACTTTTGCATAATACATATCACACCTCAGAGATGATCCATTAGCAGGTTACAGCAAGAGAGCCGAGCAATAAGCTGACGAGATACAGCTGCAGCAGACACACAAAGACAAACACGCTGCACGCAAATACACGTACACACAATATCCTCCACTTTTACTGCCAGATGAGAGAGTGGGATTGTCCCTGTGGGGCAGACTCGTGTGTGGCTGCATTTAAAACCACTTTTACTGGACTGACTTCTGGGCTACGACCCTACATTGCCTCCAGAGAAAGCGCAAAAGACAAAGTGTGTGAGAGAAAGAATAAGAGAGAAATAGAGCGAGAGATGAACATAGAGAGAGGCAGACAGAAAAAGAGAAAAGGCAAGCCAACACACCCCCCTGCACTTCCAGACACTGATTTATAATTTTAATATCTCTAATTTCCACAGCAGCGCCCATTTTCTAAATGTCATTTTCCAATTTATGTCAAACCGTGTGACCATTTTTCTTAATACAGCTTATGACAAGCTCGGTGGCAAGGCGGATATGCAATTCAGATTGAGTGTTTTACAGGCACAGCAGCAGACACACTAGGGTGTTTGTGTGTTTATCTTTATCAGTGTCTGCTCAGTATTTTGGAGGGGAAAGACTGGGAGCGTTATACACCAGGGAAAAATTGGATTCGCTGCAAAATATGTGCCTTCAGGGAACAAAACCATAATTCTGTCATAAATCTAATAATTACAGTTATCATAATAAGAATTATGATGGTGGCAATGATAATGTATTAAAATATGCATTAACATTAAGAGCTTGAAATGGAATGTGGGCTGGCTTTATGACCATTACATGAATATTGATGTTAATTAAAACAGAACCTCCCTTTTTATGTAACACTCTATCTTGTTGTAATGGTAAGAGTTGGACACAGTGGTGAGCCAGATGGAGCAGAAGTCATTACTGGTTGGTTTACCCTACGTGGGGCACTGTGGAACTCCTCTTGGATGTTCTAAGGGCCTTGCAGGTCGGCTATTTCCATCTCAAACTCCTTGAGTGTGGACAAATAGTACTTTAGGTTAAAGAAGTCTCCACACTCTTGTGTTAATCCAGATGTTTATGACTTCAGTGGCAGCTGTGATAAGAGCTGGCTGAGCTCATTAAAAGACAGGGAAAGGTGTTCCATGCTTCCTTCATTATCTACTTTTGCCTGGGAAACACAGGACCTTTTTTTGTAGGAAAGTACAATTTCTGCACTGTTCCCAATAACGATAAGATTTCATTTCAAATTGACTTGATCACTATATAACAGAGATAGTGACTAACATAGTTAACTAAACCCTAGATTAATTTTTGGATTACAAAAAATACATGAATGTTTTAGTCATATTGGCAGTACTTCTTTCAAGAAGATATTCACTTTGTCCTTCAAATTCTTTATGACTACATATTTTGTAAAAAAAACCAAAAACATTTCAGACAAATTTGTATGCTTCAGGCACCCATTGATTCCAGTTAATGCAACTATGGTTTTAAAAATAAATTTGAGATAGTTTGAGATAGGTAATCTATTACAGTGAACATTAGTGTACTGTATGTCAAATCAATGGGTTTTGTTAAATGTTTTTTATCATCTTGTTGTAACGCAGCTACAAGCAGGGGTTGCTTTGAAAGCTTCAAGGACTTGTGGAGTCAGGAACTGACGGTAGACAGTTACTGAGCAGCAACCTTTTCAAGGCGAGAAAGTAAAAAATTCAAATGATCCTTTTCAGAATTTTCATGTTTTCACAATGCCAATAGATGATGCAAGAGCAAATAAAGTTTTTTAACTGTTCCTGTTGGCAGCTGCTATACAACAATAATGTAAAGTTGACCCAAAAGAAATAAAATGAAATACTCACTGTAATGGACTAAAGCAAGTTGGTGCAGTGAGGTTAAGTATACATGACTTTACATTAAAAGATGCAAAACCACCTGTATGTTCAACATATTCAATAAAATGATGGCTTGCTACTTGAGTCCAGGCTGGCTGACCTTTAATGTGAGTGAAAGATAATCCCAATCCTGACTGCCAGTGATCAGTCCCAAACTATAAAAGTCCAAAGTTCCGTTCTGGCTGCAAACATGCTCTAAAAACCCATTAATGATAACTGGGATCTAAGTGATAGAGCAAGACCTGTCTATGGCATAGCAGCGTTAAGACCTGCTTAGGGTGACTTAAACAGTCTCACCTCTATCGCTCCTCTCCCCTCTGAGCCAAACACTGATCGACTCTCTGTGAGTGGCGGCCGCCAGCCTATGTTTCCTACTATTGAAAAAAGGGTAAGAATAACAAGAACAAGTTGTCGGAAATGAAATTTCAATTCATCCAGTCCCTTTATACACTGGTGCGAGAGCCTGTCGTTGAGAGGGGGGGATCAATAGTGTTTAGACAGCAGGGCAGATTTTCTAAGCGCTGGATCAATAGGAAGGAGAGAGGAAAAAATACCCTGGCTTTTCTTTGGCTGTTGTAGTAAATACGAACAAATCAGTGGCCTTAGGCTAAATGGATTGACCAGCTGTTTCCGAGTTCTGTGTTGTAAATAAAGATCCATTCTGAGGTGTGTAACCGAGGCCCAAAGGCGAGAGCGCCACTGTTCAGGTTGGCCCTGCATGGGTTGTGCTGGACCACAAGCGCCCTGATCACAGGGTGACAGAGGCAAGGGAACAGAGGTTCAGCAAACACTTATTCAAAAATTTGTATTTGTTGTATGCTTGCATGTAAATAAAAGACTGCAAATATCACCTCAAAGACATTATTAAGTCTTATCTTGGCACACAGAAACTATATTGATAAATTAATTGACAAAAGAGCAGAAGAACAACTTTTTAGCAGACTAAAATAAGTCATGGAAGTCATTACATGAAAGATAAGGCTGGTTCTTGACGTAGGCAACTGTGGCAGGTTAAATATCTCCACCAATATACTGGGCTAATCAGAGGCTAAGATCCTGACAGGATGACTGATGGTCTGCTTGCTTTGCCTCACCTCTGGACTTATTAAAGAAAAACACCACGGGCCATGCTTTCACAAAACTCATTGGTCAACCATAGTGGAGAATGTGATGGGTGAAATTCATCACTAAAAACTCTTCAGCCCAAACAAAACACACATTGGAGGACTGAACAACCACAAGAACCTCTGGTCATTACTGATTGCCTCCAAACTCAGCGAGAAGACACTTTAAAGGACAAATGTGTGTGGAAACGGATGGCTGTTGACTCTCGCTGCAGGGTTGACAAGAAAAAAGAGAAGGGAGGGAGAAATCTCAGGCTTTGCTGTGCTTGGAAACACTGTCTGGGGCTGAGAAGAAGTATGCATGTGGCTCAAATCCCTTTCCTCTCAATCCTGGTCCCTGCAAGGGAAGAGTCACAGTTGAAACTTATAGAAGAACTACCTTGCTCTATATTTGGCCTACCTAAACATACAACACTATCTGCTGTTGTCTGGAAGTGATTTATAACTGCCTTCTCTTTGCATTAGGCCGGTAAAACTGCAGTTTGGCGGTATTACTGCAACAACTGCACAAACACATCTCAAAGACGAGGCTACTGTACAATTGCAGTCGCATAATAGACACAGGATCTTCACAAGAATACATAAACAGAGCGGCTAGACATGTTGTACGACTCATTTGAGAGCAATTTCACAATGTAATTGAGGCTTTGTGTGTGTATGTGTGCGTTTGGAAGTGCCGCCTCTCTCTGATTAAGGTGACCTAAGATTGTGCACTTACCGAATCTCAGGCTGAGCAGCAGAGGTTAGAGCACAACTCATTGGCTTCCTGAACACATTACCTTAATGATGCCATTCCTCACGCCTCCATTTCAACACATTTAGAGATGGAGCAGTTACAACATCTATTAAGACATTCAAATGTCTCCCCCAGCTATTTACCCACTGCTCTAGCACAAAAGGGTAGCCCGAATTAAGTGTGACAGCGCTGACTCGTTTCCCTTTCCAAACAGACAAAATACATAGACAAAGTCATCATGCAGGAATGGTCATTAAAAATTTAGATTACAGCTTCCTTGCTTTCCCGAAAACTCTTGTCTTTGTCTGCTTGTTAATAGCATTGTTTTTCTTTTAATATTAAAGTGTTCATTATGACAGATCGTGAAGCCGACTCTGAAGGCGCCTTGTTCTCCTGTTCCTGGCATCTTATCAAACCTCATTTAATCGACTGGGGGGTTGAATGAAATGTTTGATCATTAACCCTGTGTCTACCTCTGGAGGAGGGGAGGCTGTTTGCCTCCTACACATTTTAATGTTTTTGTTGCACCTCAGTTTAAGCTGCTGTTTTCTATGCTGTGAACATTGGTGAAGTCAGCCGTACGCATCAGAAACTTACACAATGATTTAACAACAAAAAAATTCAGGTATATGCAGTGTCCTCGAAAGCCATTTACTTTCATTGTCAGTTGCCAAAGATAAAAGGTTAAAAAGTCTAAATCTCCTTACAGCACACTAGTTCTTGGTCAGGTTACTGTCCGATGAGCTGCACACCTCAGTGAGTGGTCCTTAATGTGGTAAAGTCCCCACAGACTATCTATTCCATATTCTGGCCTGTGTAAGCGGTTTTCCCCCTGTTTTGAGGTATTTGGGGTATTCTTGGGAGGAGACAAGGGCTATTGAGAGTGTTTATGTTCCTGGCTTGTACAGAGGCTTCTAATGTGTAACACAGGGCACTTCAGTATTCAGACGCCTGGGGCTATTCTCTAAGTGGTCTTTACTTTGAAAACACAGGTGCCCTCCAGGGGTTGATGAGTGGTGGTTGTGTGCATGTGTGTGCATGTATGAGGAGGCAGTAAGCTGGGAGGGCAGATAAAGGAGCTGCACTGTTCTGAGGCCCATGCAATGCTCTGAATAATATATCCATACATCATCAGTCCATGTCAGACTTTGATTCAGTGTGGTGGTCTTGCAGAAACCACTGTGGTATTATCTTTAATAATGCAAGCTGGGATTAGGCGCTTACTCTCTTCTGATAAATATGGGCAAATCAATTAATTCCACTGACATTGCCCCCCACAGCACATATATAAATCCAACATTGTGCTTGGTGCACGCTTCTTGTTTTTGCTCTCTGAAGCAGGACTGAATAGTTTCATTTTTATGTCCTTTTTCCTAAACAAAAACTCTACGGTGGAGGGAAGATTTGTTATTGTAACAGAACACTGTAAAATAACTTAGATGTTGATATTTGAAAATCTAATCAGGTTTGGAGGGAGCTCGTAAATTAGAAAAATAAAATTGCATATGCCTCGCTGCTGGAGCATTAGAGAAGAAATATTTGTGACAAAATTAATAGGAGAGGTTTGACATATCTCTCACAATAATTACCACCCAGGCAACCATGGCCCAAGCAAGAAAATGCATTCTATGGCCTACTGTAATATAAACATGCAGCTGTCATGTAAATACAGCATGGCTGCACACATTTTCTCATAGTGTCTTTGTTGAAAAACCAGTGGAAATGTGAGTTTGTTATGCATTTCACAGAGTTTATGGTGTCAGTGAGTGCAGTACTGATGGAAAGGCCTCATGGCCATTTTAAAGGCTATAGACCACTTAGCAGATCTCAGCTGGTCCTGATGCCAGTGACCTTGGTAATGAGGAGCAGCTGGCACAACAGTCATTAGGCCTGGCTATCTCCACCTTCAGCAACCATCTTTTATTTCCATAAAACCTTTTATCCATTTCTCTCTGTGCTACTATACAGTCTAACAAAGGCTGAGGGCCATTAATGGCTACAGCAGTATAGCAAATGTCATTACACAGCTTGTCTTATCAATACTTCTAAAAACAGAACATCAATGGAAAGAGAGGCAGAGCAGAAATAATATGTTTCTGGTAGTGTCACAATCTTGTAGGTCTAATTAAGCGGAGTGCAACAGAAAGACTGCATGAGAGGAGAGGGTGACCCAATTAAAACCAAATCGAAACTCAGACTCAGTCTACAGTGTGGCTCATGCACACAATGAGCGGGAACCTGTGAAAACAAGGAGAACAAGCTTCATTAGTCCCTAAAAAGCCCTATTGCTGCATTAATATTCTAGCCTAATGAAAGCTTCATTTTTTTCCCCATTTCCCTACACTTGCCTGTCACCGTTCGGTTCATAAATATTGTCTTATTATGATCATCATGACGATATGTAGAAAAATTCACAGCCAATTACCAGAATGACAGGTGAAATGGGAGCGTGCAGAGAAGAAATGAAGGGTTGCCATGGTGATATAGCCAAAGAATCATGTGTGTGGTCATGTGACCAATATCTGGCTGAAATGCTGCTACGCTCAGGCCCCGTACACCAAAGGACACTTAACCTCAATCGCTGGCAGCAATCGCAGGCCCATCCAGCTGAATTTATTTGCTATTTCTGTCTGCGGGTCAGGCTGGCTGTGTGTTTGGTGCAGCTACAGCCAAACCCAGGGCATTCTCAACCCCTCTCTTCCTAATGACAGCCCTGGAGAACTGAGCACAGCTACTGCTAAGGGAGGCCCACGTAGAATAGTCTGCATTAAAAGGAGGCTTCTGACAATGTTACAAATCAGGACAATACAGAGTCACATACAGCAAAAACACTCGTGTGAATGGCACAAAAAAAGATGTATATGTAGAAAAAGTGTCTGGGACTGTTATAAGGACTGACGGAGGTATAGTAGGGTCTGATCTGTGTGCTGTTAACAGAGCACCTCTGTACCTATATGTGCTATGTGAACCATGTCCCACTCTGTGATCCCCCTTATTAAGAATACAATACCTTATGCACAGACAAGGATTAATATTTGAGAATGTGTAAAATGGAATTGGAAATGAAATGACTTGGATCAAAAGTTAATTAAGAAACACCTTGCACAAATATATCTTTTTAGATTGTGCCTGTTCGTACAACAGCAAGAGGGGTTCAAGCCGTTCTTGCTGAGCCAGTCAACGGCAGACTAACACAAATCTACTCTGAAACTAGAGATGAGCTAGAAAGTGGTCGTTCAGTCTTTGTATTTGTCGCAATCAGAAGACAAAGTCTACTTGAGGATGTACTTAAAAATGTTATTTTTTCTTAGTGAATCACTTAGTACAAAGCAAAAGAGGGAAGCTCAGTGGCAGCATGGTAGGGCTACTAAAATCACTATCTATTATCATATTTAGAACTCGTGAATATGTTTATCTTCTATTACAACTGATTAAAAGTCATTCAAAAGTAAAATTTGACATACAGCAACGCAGATGTGCCACTGATAATGACGCAGGAGTGAAGCGTATGGACGAAAATTATATAAATAAATAAATAAGCTCAAACAAACGGGAAAAATCATCCTACCAGAGCAATTATGGATCTAATCAGAGGTTTCTGCGTGAAGGTACAGCTCTCCTATCTCGCTCCCATTTGCATCATAACACAGTGTGCAATATTAATTTCCGAGTTTACTGCTTATTGGAAGTGCAAAGTATGAAAAGCCATTAAGGCCCCAAATAGGAAAGCAATTTGCTGTCACATGGATTCGGCTCTATTAAAAAGAAAAATCTTGTTAACCATTTGGAATTAGAGTCATTTGGCAAAAGGCATTCTGCCGCACTCCAGTAAAATAAGTAATTATGCTTCCCTTCCTTCTATCCCTCTCTTTCTTTCATTTGCAGAAGCGAAGTGGGGAGTGGTGGATGGGGAGAGCGACTGGATGCAAAGGTAATTAAAGTTGTTGGCTATCTGTTTGGTTAATGTAGGGATCAGGCCAGCTGAGAGCCTTGGGGGCTAAAGCAAGATGAGAAACACATCCATTTTTCTGTCTGTGTCTACCAGCCCCCAGGCTAACTCTCATCTGGTCCATATATCACCTATTCCAGTCCTGCAATCCACAAACTAAACAGGGAACTATCCATATAGAAAAACTTGAACTGACTATTCCTCTGAGCTTATCTCAGTTTCATTTAGGTTCCAACTGAGTAAAATCTCATTAGCAGTTCTCAGCTGTGAGTAGCCTACTGTTTAAATTAAACCATCTCTGCAGACCCTGACGTTTTAGCAGATTACATATCCTGTACTTTAAATGCTGTGTGTTGCATACACTCATGATATTTGTTACTTCACTAAGTGTGTCACTCCGACCTTAACGTTTTGTCGTTTACCAGTTAAGAAAAACAGGTATGCCTTAAATGTGATCCTATAACAAAACAGTGGACACACATTCTAACTTATAGTATATATCAGAAAAACACAAAACAACTGCTCAAAACTTGTCTCTATCCCATTCTTATGCCTACCAGACTCGTTTGGAGTGAACTCTTGCCCTGAACCTTTAGTTTAGCAGTATTTTCCAAATAGTGTCATGACCTCTTAATCATCATTATCTCAGCTCAATGGGTAACCTATCCAACATAGGCATGGCTGCCCTCACTCCTCCATAGGAATGAAAGCCAAAAAAAAAAAAAAAAAAAAAAACATAGGGCGATTTATGGGGTGGCATGTACCATAAGGTGTTTTATGGTTGGACCTGCAGGGCCTATTTAGGAAGCACTGCGTGCTCTGTCCTGACCACAGGTATTGATCGTCAGCAATGGCCGTGGCGTGGCTGACTAGTTAAAGCCCTGCATGTGCCCTCACAGGGAGATGAAAATGAGGCCTCTGTGTGTAATGATCTGTGTATGAGCAGGGAGAAGAGGCCACAGAGACGGAGAGGAGGAGAAATTAAATCATTCCTTTGCTCTTTCAGGAGAGGCACTGCAGCCAGCCATGCTCGGCTGCTTAATGTGGAATCTGTTTTTGAGGAAAATTAAAAAGAGAGAGAGAAGCGAGTGAGCGTGGGGGAAAGAGAGATAAATGGCTGGATGTGAAGGCGGTAAATGAGAGCATCCTGATGCAGAGAGCTGTGTGCGGATGTCCCTAATGGGGTAGGCTGATGTGAGCTGTCTGGTAGCTGACCACCACGGTTACATCGCCTTCCTGCCTACCCCACACCAGGCCCTTCCAGCGCTGACACAACCACGCTCCACGCTAATTGGCAGAAAACGATGGTGCATAACAAGTACAGAAGAGACATTGGTCTAATTTGAGAGGGGGTGAAACGATGTATAAAAAGCTTCTAATCATATGAGGCATTTTCTTGTCTGTGGGGCAGAGACTGTGGCTTTCTCTCCCTCCTCCGGAGAGCCTCGAGACGAGACACACAGGGACAAAGACTTTATGAGCTTGAAGACAAAAAGAGAAGCAAGCAGCAACACCTGAAATCAACTTACTCAAGTTGGTCATTCAGCAAACAGCCTGACTATGAAAGTTGCACTACATTTTTAATATAATTGTGAAGTCATTAGTTAAAAAACAACAACAAAAAACATGTCTCATTCAATCCCACTGTGAATATGACTTTTATTCATGGCCTGAATTTGTGAGTAGTCTCAGATGTGCGAATTGGACAATCAAACAGTGTCAAAATCACTGGAAAAATGGGCGTAATTTAAGAAAAGAGTGACACTTCCTCTACAACCGCTGAATGAACCAGCTTAAATAGAAGTGATGGTGGGTGTGAAGATGCCAATCACTGAGAACAACTGACATTGTATTGTATTGTTTTCACTGGCGGAAGTCAAATTAGGGCACAAAAAAGCCCCTGCTGCACATCATGAAACAAACAGTTCCAACAGAACAGGAAAATGATCATTTTCCTCGGAAGAACCATTTCCTCTGACACGTGTGAAACGCTCAAAAGATCTGGGGGCCAGTGTAAAGACATGGCGGGGAAACACACAATAGGGACTGAACCTCTATGGCTGCATAAGACCCTTTGCATGACCCCGTCCTCAAAGCCTCTCACTTCCACCCCACAGGGGTGAGTGCCTGTTCATTTCACCTCACTGGCCTCATTAACGCAGCCCTCTGCCATCATTAAGACGTTTGCAGTAAAATTAATTGAAAGACAGATTAAAAATAAATTAAGAAAAATGCGTTGCAGAATGCCTACGTGCACTTCATAAATCACCGGGGCAAAGCCAGGAGCTGGCTCCCCATAATTAACTGCAGACTATTTATTTTATCCTGACGGTATAAATTAGAATTCAGACGCACAGATTATATTAGGGCTGTCTGCCATGCGGAACTGCTGAGGGGTGCGCAGAATATTTTAAGGATACAAAGAGGAGAACAGAGAACAGAGAAAAAGAGAGAGAGAGAAAAAGAGAGAGAGAGAGAGAGAGAGAGAGAGAGAGAGAGAGAGAGAATATGTAGAAAGGCAAACAATATGTAAATGTATACAAAGCAGAAAGATAACATTTGCGTCCCATGGAGAAAGTATTTACTCAGGCAGTGCATTAAGAAACAATAGACGAAGCAATTAACAGCAACAATCAAGTGCATGATTAAATGAAACAACAAATGTCTGATTAAATGAACTGTGCCAATTGTTCCATCGACTCCTCATCGGTAAGAACAGGATACAAGTTTGACTGCAAGTTTAACCAGCATTGCTTGTATACACTAGGGCTGTGATCAGTAATAGAGCTGGTGACATAACACTGCCCAGGAAATCTCCCCTCATTCCTCCCTGCTGCTCTCCACTCTCCTGCTGTATCACTACCTGGCCACTTCACATGCAAATGCAGACTAAACCTCTTCTGCCAGTCAGCCTCAGACCCCCCCCCCCCCCACACACACTTGTCTCTCAGTCTCGCTCTTGCTGTCTGCGCGTCTCTCTCTCTCTGCGCTACAGTCAGTGCTAGCCACACACTGCCTCCTCGTGGGCACAGTGCCCAGACTGGCACCCAGCCAGACCTGCTCTGCCACACTGGACTGGCAAAACGCTCCCTTTCTCTCCACACTCCAGATTCCCCCGCGCATCCTTTCATCAGAATGCCTGCGGCCCTCTCCTCCTCCTTTCTCCTGCTTTATTCTGCACCACAGCTGAGATCCACACTTTGAAAGTATGCCCTCCAACCAGCCAGAGAAAAATAATGCTACCACTACTACTGCCGGGGAACAAATAAAGCACTCACACATTTGAATGCTTGGTTATTATGCAATCACACTAAAGGCAAAACCAAGTTATCTTTAAACAATGTTACATCAAGGCACCGTACCAGGTATCAGGTGCATAGTACTGGAGTATGAACAAGCACTGTAAGCCCTGAGATGTATTCAGTTTTGTACATTTTTATGAATCAACACAAAAAGATGGAATTTGAGCCTCCTTGTTGGTAGTCCTTACACTGACAGATATGATACAATATGGGAGTGCCAGCACACTCAAAAGTTGTTCTTGACAGAAAATAGGATATGATATGATCTGCATTGCAGCCCACCGCCAGGGGACAGATACTCTATACATAGAATCTGCACTATACAACTGAATATAAACAAAACCACCAAAGTAAATACTTTAAAATTAGAATGTCAAAATGATTAAGTAGTCTATATAAAAGATATTTGTACACTGCCATCCGGTATATAGTACACTATTCAAAATAACAGAAAAAAACAAAGGCAAACATAATACAGACGGCCATCTAAATGAATGCACAGCTACAGAATGGGGTGTAAATTAGCAAGTGTATTTTCATTTCCCAAAGCACTGAATTAGCTCTTCATGTTAGTCTTTTATAGCAAGACAACTTAAACATCAGATAATCAATGACACTCCTACACATTGGATCATATTTTACATAATCTCTGTAGCCGACTCCCTGATTGTGTTATAGTTGTTGTAGTTCCAAATATCCTGTTCCTGTTTCCTTTTTCCTGCTAGCTGCTGATGTTTTTAAACTCATCAACAGTGAGCTGGGAGGAAATTCTGGGATTTATGGGCGGCAGTGGGCACAATAACAAAATCATGTAGTGTATCTTTAAGAATTAAGTTTTTTTTTCATTGTCTGTTATGCAAGTGTCCTACTGTGACAGCCTCACAGAGGGAGACTTGTGCACCGTGCTGCTCCCAGCACAGAATCCATTTAAATCCTACTGTTTCACAGGGTTAGATCTACTTCCCCTCTGAGTATAATGTCAATTTCAGCCGTGTGTTGTGTATTTGTGTTTTGATTTTGGAGACTGTTCATGTCTGTGTTTTTTGCAGGTCTGCTGGGGTGGGGTGGGGGGGTGGGGGGGGGGGCAGTATGAAGAGGCAGACAGAGGGTGGTGGACAACCTGTGCTGTTGATGGCTGGCTGCCTGGCTTGGTGTCAGCTATTACAGGGGTATTCTAAATACAAACAATAGCCCAATGAGCCACCGTGTCCAGTCACCTGATAGGCTGTCAACACTGCTATCACTGCAAAAACTATATCTAACATTGTCTTATTTGTAATGCAGCAAATGACACATACACAACCAAAACTTAACCCAACCGGTCTTACCAAGACTTATGCCCCAAAATAAGAAGCAGGTTTTTAACAGTCATAGCACGGAAGACAACCAGTCTGCCTCAGATGTATAATTTTGTTTCCCCGGTGAGTAAAACACCATGGAGGCGAGTGCATACGCAGCAGTCATGTTTGTTAAGATACATGGCTAGAGCTGGCCTTTTTTCTCAAGCACTGGAAAAACCAGTAAATCACCAGCAAAGAAAATAAATATATACTTATTACATTCTGCACACTGCATATATTCACCTCCTTAACATATTGCACAGGCACAGTGCAAATGTGCAGCGCTGCACACGGGCAAAAACATGCCATGAAAAATGACAGCAGGGAGGGGTAACTGCGGACCTGGAATATAATGGTGCGGTGGAGCGGAGGAGAAATAATCATACCTAGTGGTGGGGGATGAGGGGAGATGGGAGGAGCAAGAGGAAGATGAGTCTGTGCCCTGTAGCAGGGAAATGGAGCTCCACTGCTCTGCTGCTGGCTGCCTGATTCCCAATAATGCTGCACAAGAGCTCCCTTCAGCAAGGGCCAACAGCAGGCAGCGTCTGTACTCTAGAAATACATTCCCCTGACACTCCATAGCCACAGGAGACACATACAGATGCTGCAATATTGGACTATGTACTTTATAGTAGACACTGAGGTTCTGGTTACAATGAAACACTGAGAAAACATATTTATTAAAACAAAGCAAATTATCAGGCACATTTCGTCAATGACACTGATATTCCAGCTGGTTTCCGTCCTTCACAGATTTCTGATCAGAGCTAAAATAAGCATGCAGTTCCCTCTGTGGCCGTTAGGTGTCTCTCTTTCACTTCGCATGGCTGAAGCTCTCTCTCTCACCAAGTGAAGCTCCTCTGCTCCTGAACTCCCATCTACACATAATATATACACCATCATTTGAAAATGGCAGCTTTTTGAAAATTCACCTTGATTATCAGACATTAAAAGTGACTTCTCCAGAGCTGAGTGTCTGGCTAGGGGGATGGCTGCAGACGGCAGAACAATGCAGCAGGCTTGATATTAATGCCTGGCTGGGGTGTGCAGGGAGGAGAGAGAAGCCAGCCCTTTGTTCTCTCCTACAGCCAATTATTTTTTACGTGTGCCTCTTTTCACAACAACAAGAGAGAATTTAATTTTAATGCACTCTCTGGAAAAAAAAAGGGAAAAAACATCTACAGTATTCTTAAACAGAGATAGGGACTAGCATCAGCAGTTAAGTATATATGCACACATCTCTGTATGAGGCATAGACAGATGACAGGGGCAACAAGAATGACATCAACCCAAACACACACAGCAGCATGAATCCTCTCATGCAAAATGCAAAAACACATTCTGTCTCCCTCTCAAACCAAAGCACAACTGTAAGCAGCCCTACCTTTACGAAAGAAAGACCAAAATGAGGAGAGAGACACCAAAATAAAACCACGGTTATTTCATTATACAGCATTATGGTGCAGTGGTGGGGTGCACATTAACATGTGCATACCCAGGACACGATAAGAAAGCACCCTGTAAAAATAGCAAGGATTCCTGATCAAATGGCATGAAAAATAAAAACCCGGGATTGCTGTTGGTAGGTATGTGGCCAAATATTTTTCTAATTGGAGGGGCACTTTATCTTGCTGTCAGAGAAGCAGTAAAAAGCGGTGCTGTTCCCAGAAGGAGAGGAGCACAGCTTGCTGGCCTTTTATTAGTGCTGGAGCTCTGATATATGCGTCTGCACTAGGCTTTCATCAGGAACCAGCACCATAAACTCACATGCACACAAAAGAACTGTTACAAACTAGCCACACTGAAACCACTGTTAAACAACTCAGCTGCTGTACTTTTTAAACATGCAATCAGCATACACTCAACAGAAAATTACTGCCAAAAAGTTTTCTACAACAAACTGATGATGCCAACAGTAACTGGGGGCATTTTTTAGGTTTACAGGTTAACACAGTGATAACACACCAATTGCAAAACTACACAAGAAAGCATTCAAATCCAGAAACTACAGAGCAGTGTATAGCGCCAATAAACGCCTCAGTACAACCACACAGTGTAAAATGGTACTGTAACAACCTGGCAGTGCAAAACCATTAAGTCACTAGAGAATAAGACAGCACAAAATACAGCATGCACACACAAACACTACAGCACAAACTCTTACATATGCAGTCCATGCAAAGCTAGGTTTTGCACACAGAGGCACTCCAAACTGACTCATGCAGACAGACACAGACAAAGACAGTCAGACTGACAGACGCATGCGCACACACACACACACACACACACACACACACACACACACACACACACACACACACACACACACACACACACACACACACACACACACACACTCACAACACACAGGCTAAATTAAATTTCAGTCCTTGGGCAGACAACTAAACTGCTTGTGTGTGGGACCTACTCTGCAGCACAGCAAAACCAATTCTCTGAAGATGGTGAAATTAAAGGGCAGAATCCAGCCTGTTTATGGTCCTCACTCTCTTCTCCTCTCAATCAAATGTTTTATTAGCAATCATTTGGTCCTAAAAGTCATGTTCTTGGTAGGCAGCCGGTGTGATGACAGCAGCCGCTGGACAGACAACACCACTCCAGCACAAACCACTCCCAATTATTTACACCTGGAGCTACAGGGTCTGCAAGAAACTCTAATTGACCACAAGATAACCATGTTTAGAAAGGGGCATGCTTATCTACACCTTATGCTTCCATCATGTCTGTCCTTTCACATATAGTGTATCTTGAATAACCCTCAAAATTTGTTGTATAAGGAAGCATATGATTGAGTGCTAAGTAGCAGCTGACTATAAAGAACATGTTTACCAGTTTGTAAAAAAGCCCAGCAGGCCAGAGGGTGTCTGGAACTCGCTGAGCAAAGATTAAATATAAAAAACATTGTGATCCTACAAAGGGAATAATATTCAGAACAAAATGCAATAATAACATGAGACTTTATTGATCCGCTATAGAGAACGCCTTACCTCATAAAAGCACTGCATGGTTCTGTTGGCTGAGGTCTGAGCAGTTAGGAGCACTGTACCTGCTGATTGAGCCAGCCAAGTTGGACAACTCTGCATGTAGCGGCAGGTTCTTCTCTTCAGTCTGGAGTAAAGAGAGAAAAAGCAGATCAATGAGTAAGATGTCCTGTGTCTTGCTTTCCATTTCCTTTATATTTCATATTTTATCTTCCTACACAAGGCATTGGGGGACTATGCTTTTCACTGCACATTGCATTGTACTGGTATGATTGTTTATGTGACAAATACATCTTGAATTTTAAAAAGTCAGTGCTCATTTTCATTTAAATGGATAAATGAAAATGAGCATGTGGTATAAAATAACAAGGCAAAGACAGATAGTGGTTTTACTATGGAAAAGCATCTTGGTGGATGTTTCTGCTGTGAATATGTTGACGTACATGCATGTGTGTGTTTGTTCACATCATGCATGTGCTGGCCCCCTCGGTCTCACTGTATATTGTATCACTGAGGCATCTCTTTCTACTCTCCAACCCCCACCCTGCTCTGCTCTTCTCTCCTGTGGTGTCTGGAAGCAGTAATCTGTTCCTGAGCCAGCGCTGCTGGGATTAGGCAGCGACTGGAGATAGGATATATGCGTCATTAAAGCAGAGAGCACAGTGTTGCAGAATGTGAGAGACAAAGTCAACAAAGGTGACACGGAGACAGAGGAGACAAATACCAGAAACCCACATTTGTCCACACACGCACACACAGACATGTGCATTAATTAAATAAAAAATACCTCTACTGTACGCCTGCAAACCTATACACATGGCTGCCTGCGCCAATGCACACACATAAAATCCTCTTTCCTCTCACATACTATTTCCTAAACATCCAGTGAATAAGAATAATGTAGTGTTGCTGTAATGGGTGTCTGAGAAAGAGGCAATGCATTAAACCTCAGGCACTAATGCAAGACAATATGTAGACAGACAGCGCTAGCAATAACTCTGAATACTTTGTGAAGTAAAGTTAGTGCTGGTGCTTGTTTACAATGCTGCAGATATACCCTTCTTTCCCTTTGTAATTTATCAATTAATCCATTGTAGTTTTGAATTATGAACCACAAAAACCATAGCATTACTTTAGTAGCCTATAAATTGGCTGGTAAATAGCAATTATATGATAATAATTTCAGGCATTCATTACCTACAGAGTATTTCATTCTGAGTAACTGATTCATGTGCAGGTATGCAATACAGCTAAAGTAAATCTTACTGATAAGAATCAGTTAAGTTATATTTCTTATTATGATACAGCATAATATGCAGCAATATATACAGTATATAGAAAATCGTTACCTGTGACTGTGTCTCCATGTAGGTGAGCCCACATGGTATCAGGCCAAGCAGTGGTTGTCTCACCCTGCTCCTGGTGTCCTGTGTCCTATCCTGGTACTGTATAACCGAGGCAGGTCTTTGCCCAAGCCGAGCCACCAGGTCTTTACATCTGTGCCCCACCATGGCGCTTTCTGTAGCCAATCTGCCCTGTGCTGGACTCTGCAAAGAGCATTTCTCTGTCATTACTGCTACACCTAAAGGTTAGACACAAACTATTACTTTAAGCAGCCAGGAGATGGTTAGCTTAGCCTGGCATAAGGACCGTAAACAGGGGAAACAGCTATTTTGTGCTATGTCCAAAGGTAAAAGTATTTACCCAGCAACACCTCGAGAGCTCACTAATTAACACCGTATATCTTGTTTGTTTAATTCTTGTAAAAACCAAAGAGTAAAAACAACAAGTTGTGGTTTTATGGAGGGTTATGTGCTGGTGATTTACATACAAATATATGAAACACACACAAAAGACACATGATCATCTCCAAACAGAAAGATGGGTGTTAGAGTACTGTCTTCTTCTGATACTCCTGAGAGTGAGACCAGTGGTGAGTGAAGGTCCATCTCCAGTTCTGGAAATCCATGGAAATAAGGTCAGTGTGCCTCCCAATATCCATCCTCATTCTTAGCACTATACATTCCCATATAAGGCCCTCACCAATATCTATGTGTAACTAACTACCTGTCACTCAATCCAGATTAAGGGAGAAACTGCCAAAAGGCAATGGACAACTAGAAAACTAATGAGTACACGTATTGGAGCATACATGAAGCCACAAGCACACATTACATGGACAAAATATGTGGCACGAACATTACACTTATATGTGATTGTTAAACATCTCATTCCAAAACCAGGGGCATGAATACGGAGTTGCCCTGGTCCTTTTCTTTATGGCAGCATGTACAACTGACTGTGACAAATCTAGCAGGGCAGAAACGTGAGAAACTCACTTATTGTAAAGACGGCTTATTATAAAAATGCAAAGGTCAAAAAAGAAAAATTTAAAAAGTCTAAAAAAAACAACAAGTGCTTTAGTGTGGCCCATTTTATTGCATTCTACTGTTTGTCAATAGAGATCGCATGGCATGCACCTAAAGTCAGTCCAGACTTTTTCATTAGCACTCCACCTACAGAGAAAATTTAACTTTTGGTGTGTAGACCTGACTTTCACATACCTCTTGAGTTCATTGCCACCTTGACTGCAGGCACCTCTACATGGTCCTTATGCAAAGGTTTGGCCAAGGCAGACATGTATGTCTGACCAAGGATCAGTTTTTTTAAAGGTTTCAATGACTTAATGGTCTGGTTGCTGAACTTCAGTGGATGAAATTTGGAGGGCCTTCATGGATGAAATTTATTTTTGAAACACCTTGGCTACTTGCAATAAAAAAACAAAAAATAAAGCTCTTTTCTCTGTAATTTAATTCAGTTTTAGTTTTGTAGTTCACATTCTAGTTTCTTTTTGTACTCTGGTGTTTTTTTGTTTGTTTGTTTTTTTGCTATCTACAATGCTTTTTAGACCAAATTTTCATTTGCCCATTCTCAATTTCACTAACAGAAATAAAAATAACACTGTTCCTCACTAGTTTTGCGTATGCTTTTGCCGTAGCAGACACAGTTGAAATGTTTATCAATAAAACAGAAAATGCACTTTAGTGGTTATTTTTACTTGATAATATATATTTTTTTAAATATGATGTTATAAGCAGTGCATAATGTAATAACTTGTAACTTGTTATTACAATATGCGGTCCACATTTTATTGCATTATAGGACAGATACTTTCATTATGTCCTGCTACAGTCCATGATCATTAAGCCAGGATAAGTAAGGGAGAACTACATAGTTATAAAACAGCTATAGGATGTACTGTTTTTACTCATAGGAACATACATTGCAGATCGGTAGCCACAGTAGCAACAGTGGATCTACAAAGTTTAAGGATTTGAAGAAATATGGACCTTGACATGTAAGAGCAGATGCAATATGTTGGATCAGAGTTCCCTTTTGGGTGTGATTGCTTTTTTGTTTCCCAAGTATGTACATACAGTTTGCGTAGCCCTGCAGATGTGAATGTAGGTTGGGCATGTGTGTTGGTCAGAATGTTGAATTGTTCAAGCTAGGCTGACCAGAGCTCTCCACTCCAGCTAACAGTCCATTAGTTCTTCATTCTCTGCCTCCATCTGCACCAGACGCCCTTTAACTGCAGCTGAAGAAGACATGGCAGAGAGAAAAAGATGGAGATGACACTCTACCATTGCACATTACAATCAAAATTATATATATACAAAACTTGAGTACAAGTCTTTGACATTTGACTTGTTTATTGCCAACTGTATATGACTGAAGGCATTAAGAATTCAAGTGACTAATAGAATACAATCTGATTTGAAAACAATTTTACTGACAATTCTTATTCATACTATTGTACATACTAAAATACTGTTAACTCTTACCAAACGTCTAATTAACAGTTTAAGCTGAGCTATATGATTTGTTAAAAAGGCATTCTGACTTGACAGTAAACTTTAGATACTTGTGATGCTCCAGTCAAACAGGCGCCAATTGTATTTGTCTGAAATTCATTGAGTCGTCTGAACAGTTGATGATCAGAAAAAACAATCATAACATATTTGAAACAGAGGTGCAGTATCTTTGGGCTTCCAGTGCCCAGCAAATGGTCTGGGCCTGTAATAGCATGCTATAAACTAATGAAGCTAAAAGGGTAAATGTTTTAGAGGACTAATTCCTGGATGTATGAGAACTGAAATTTTCATAATATATTATATCGGTAATCGTTTTTTCCTGTAGAAAAAAACAAAATGTCCAGCCTAATGGTGTACCTCTACTGTGGCCTACACAGCTACAGCATTGGCCTTAGCCATTCTATGTCATTACGTTGAACACAGGCAACAAGTGCACATCATCAATGTCTGTGTGATTTACAGTGCTGACATATCAGACAAGCTGCCACTGAGCAGAACAGTTTGCATCAATAGTACATACACGATTTGACAAGCAACAATCATGATTTGTGTGGAAGCACTCAATTGGACAAGCATTGACTGTCCACCTAGCATATGTTAGTGAGTGAGAGCCACAATTTACAACATAAATGCTAAAAACCTGAAACGCCACAGCAGAATATTAATATAATATATAACCAAACTTTGACATTCAAAAGAACTTTTAGTTCCAGCATTACTACATTGGGTAAAACATGGTATCTAACTTCATAATTACTGTACAAAACCAACAAGACTTCTGAGGACATTCTTTAAATGTTTTATGGATGATTTGTTCCTTGGTGCTGCTAATGCCTTACCACTGCAGAGTCACAGAAAAGGATCATCTCATGGGTTTCACTGCTGCAATACTGGGTGTAAAAAATTTAAACGAGACAGCACCATAACAGTGAATATTAAATCACATGAGCTAAATGTTGACGCTGCGTTAAAGGCAACCCTGTGGAGTTTTCATTATAAACTAACATGTCTTCTTTTACATTTGACATTTTACACCAAAACACACTGTATATGTATCCTTGAGGCCTAACAAATTTGTTGGAACGCATTTCTTACCTAAGATACATTACCCCCACTAACTCTCACAGGCCTCTGCAATCTGTATAATGTTTATCACATAAGTCCCATGCTTATTCGGTGCATGTACATCGCTATAAGACACATGTTACAAAATGGGGAGAACTGCTTATCGGAACTTTGCTCCACAGTGCCACAGGGTATCTTTAATTTTAAACGGACTGAAATTAGGTCCAGAAACAATTTACAGTCAGCTGCTCCCAGAGAGTCTTAATGAGTATCAGAGTGGGTAAAAAGTGAGTGAAAATGGTGGGGAATCATTACGGCCAGTGACGTCTAGAAGAGCAGGAGGGATACAGAAAAAATAAGCTTAGATTCACAGAGTAGCTAAGGCGGCACTGTGAATGTTCCAGTCAACACTACTGAGAGAGTGCGACTGAGATGACACCTAAGGCTCTGACTGAACACCACAAACAGAGTCTGCCCAAAGGCTTAGCAACAGGTGACACAGACACCATCAATCAACAGAGTCAGTGATTCAGATTGGTCATTGTTTTTTCTCAAGGGAAGGTGGCAAGCAGCTTTTTTTCTTTGAATCCATGTCGAAACTCCCAGTCATCAATCATCACAATCCTGGGTTCGTTTTGCCTGTCAATGTGACGAAGTGCCTGTTTGTCATACAGAACATGTTTGTCTGTTGGCTCCACTGCTTGTGCAGAGGATATGCATCCCTGCCTACCTGTCTGTGATGTACAGTTTTTTCTCTCTGTGCAACATCTGTGCACTTAAATGTATCACAAATTGAAGCAAATGTACAATAATATATATTAATATACATATATACATTTTGTGTGACTCCACAAGCTGCATTACTCTCGGTCAGATGGCACCAGCAAAACCACATTCAATCAATATGAAGCAATGCTGGGATGGAAGTATTTCAAATGTGCTGTTCTGCTCAAAAGGGATGGGCACATGACGCATGATGAGTCTGAGGCCTACTGGAAACCCCTGGGCCTGGCAGTAAACACTATACCTGACTCTGGAGGTCCTGGGCCTGCTGAGTCTGGCTCTGAAGCTGCTTTTGGTATAGTTGCACGTGCCTCTGTTCCTCCGGAGATCCAGACGGCTCTCCTGCAGCTCAGGCAGCGACTGAGAGATCCTTGCTCCTGGATGTCCAGCTATTGAACCACAAAAGGAGGCAGGGCAGTGAGAGGAGGAGAAAAATCAATCCAGTACACAGAGCCCATCCTCTATGCGCAGCCAACCTGCTCACTCTGTAGCTGAGGCTAAGATGCACCATGGTTCCCCATCCTCCTGAGCAGATACTCAGAAATAAAGCCAGCTGGAGTCCTGTCCCATCAAGGGCAGGCCTAATATCTGCCTTCATCTGCTAATTCTGTGTCAGAACTGCAGAAGATGAAGCTGAATTTTCTTAAAACCAAATTCAATACTTATTCAAAACAAATGTTTCACATCTGCACAGTGAAATAACAAACAATACACTTATTGATGGCTAGGATGCAGTCTTTATTCTAAAAATACCAGTTAATCAGTAACTCTTTGTAGACTAGATTATATAACAAGGAACAAATAAAAAATACATTTTTCAAAAATCAGCAAGAATTTCAGGTTCAGGTAGAATCTCATAGTTCATGTTAATAAAACCAATTACAAATAAATCACTTTACAAAATCTTAATTGTAACTATTAGAACATGTTATCAATTAATACAAATTACAAACTAAAAATGACAAAGAAAAAGTCTGAAGAAACATGCTATTCAAAGACAATACTGAAGTAGTGCAGCTATAGAATACACACTATGTAGCTATGATATCTAGCAAATGGTGAGATAAACCGTTCTTGTAAAGCTGGCAACAAACAGTTGCCTGCCCAGTAAGTGCGCCAACAATAATATTAACAGGCCACTAATTAATACTACCTTGCTGTGCTAAATCACAAGAGGGGAAGGGATGGAGGGGGAGAGAGAGTGAGAGCCAAAGACGGTGAGATAGGGAGGAAGAGGAGGGAGCTTGGCAGAAAGGAAGGGAGGACATTAAGAGGAAGACAAACAGACCTAGCTCCTGGTTCACTTGGACAGAGGCTTTAATCCAGTGTGCCTGATGCTGCTGCAGTGTCGTCGTTGCAGAAGGAATCATAACCAGACAAGATGGAGACCCAGAGAGGAACCAGGACAAACCATTATTTAACCCTCTGCATATGGGCTGGCAAATACTCCATGAAATCAACAAAAAAACAAAGACATTTATTTCCATTCCTGCCCTGTTCAAAGCACTGTATCTTCTCTGTGTCCATTTTTTCTTCTCGGAATAAGTCAAACAAAAGAGCCTGGCGGTTATTCCTCAATTAAAAATACAGATTATGTAGAAATCCATTTCACGGAATCGCTTAAAACGTGTCTCATCCGTTAGCACTCTCTTTCTGTATGCGATCCACACCGATAACCCTGGTCTTGCTTTCTTTCCCTCACAATCGCTCCCTCTCTCTCTATTCTCCCCTCCTAAACTGATCAATACTTCATTTAAATCATGACATTAGCACACTACTACTGGAAAAAGAGGGCGAGAACAAATACAAATGAGCTTCTTATGTTAAGTTACATAGTAACTGATGTTTAATGCCCGAGGATTGTAAGATTTCTTCAAAATATAATTTGAAAAACAAAGACAGAAATATACGCATGTGTGAGGGGGCTGTACTGCTGTTTTGATTTGAGCTCCTGAGCCTCACACTGATCAATACACATTTAAATCCAGGCTGAGGAGAGCTATCACAATATCTCGTCTCATCAGAAAAAGGCAAACATACAATCCCAATTATCATCTCAAATGACTAGTGTCGAGAGGACACAAGTTGGATGCTGATAGAGGCATATTTCATATTTATTCAGCAGAATTTTTACATTAGCACCTGAGTGCATAATTGCCTAATATATATGCACACTCACACTTTTATCTATTCACATAATTCACAATGAGCGCAATCAATACTGCCCTCTCCATACTCTGCTCCATGCTCATAAAGTGCGTCTGCATTAGATCATATAATAAGCCGTTCAGAAAACACCAAAAGAGACCATCTAATTTCCTGGCGCTCATTGAAATTGCGAGCGAGAGTAACTGGCTAATCTTCCTGTTCGTCGTTAAACCCGGATATTTACCTGAGCAGCCTGAGAGTCACGGGCCTGGTGAGAGTGCAACCCGTCTCTTTGGAGTCTCTGGATGGTGTCATCCCGCTGAGATAACTGAGGAGAAGCCGATCAGGTCAGGATTTCTCCATTCCGAACATGGGTGAACAGAGGCGAGGACAGAAGAAAAGAGAGAAGAGAGAGGGGCAGACCGTAAGCCCAACACTAGGTGGGAAGTGGTGGAAATAGAGCCGAAGTCGATCACTGGGGGGAACATGCACTTACATATAGTCTGGCGCCAATGTCGACCAATGAGCAATTAGGCAGACAAGACTAAAGTTATTGATCGGGGGTTCAGGCTCTTTTCTCAGGGCTAACTAGCCTGCCTGAGGTTGTGTGATGGCTGCTACAGCTGTGGACTGCAAGACAGAGAAAGGCAGTACAAGAGGAAGTGGGAGGAAGGGCAGGGCAGGTCTTTCTCTCCCCAGGCCTTGAGCTCTTGACTGGGGCATTGGACATTACCATTTAGGCTGCTATTGATTGCCACAGTCTTAATAAGCCTTCATATCAAGCTGTCGCTCATAGAAAGAAAGGCACTTAGGAGAATGCAAACATCCAATCAAAGATATTATGGAAAGCAAACAGTCTTGGCAAAGCATCAATGACAGTAGCTTTGAATTTTTTATTTTTTTTTTAAATTTACAGGATAATCAGAGAGATTAATGCCAGGGAACAACTTGAAAAAATTAAGTTGTGTAATGAAGTGTCAACAAGTTTAAATGAAGTTGACAATTTAAGTAGTGAAGGTCATGACAAGCTGCCTTCTATAGATTTAGCTTTTTTTTTTTAACATTATAATGCTGTAATTTGGCCACTTTAGTGTGAAACCGCCAAACATAAATGCTTTTGCAAAACTACAAATATGCTCACTCACTGGAACTGTTTCCTAACAGCTAGGCCCAGTGACTGCACACAACATCTCTGAAGTCCGGCCCTCATAGTTAACAGCTTTTTTAAGCACTTGTGTAAATTTGTACAGAACTAATGTGCCTCTTTGAGGTACTGGTAACTAGCTCACTAGCTAACAAAGTAAATAACAGTTTTGGGGTTGCAAGAAGTCCAATTCTTACAGTTTTCATTTATGCTAACCATAAATTGTACTGACTCTAGGTAAGACAGAAAACAAGCATGTTTTCCAAAATACTTAAAAATATATATACTATCTTTGTATTCGGCTCAGCTGCATTCATCCAACAGCGGCAATCTCACAGATAGAATACAGAGAAACACACTGCAGCTTAGTGCAACAAACGTCTGTTTAGCTGTTTGGTGGTCTTCTTGCACTGGAGGTTTGGCTTGTTAAAGAATATGAGCCAAGCCGAGCTTTTTCTTAACAACGGCTAGGTTAGCCAGCTAATAGCTAACAATGATACATAGCGGTAGCATATTTTTGAAAAAGAAGGTTTGCTTTTTTTTCATCAAAAAAGAAGTAATTGGCTAGCCTTCCACTACGGCTATATTATCTTCCATATAAAGCATTTGATGCACTACATGCAAGTCAACCATATCCATGCTGATTTGGGTGTTTACCTGCTCAGGTGAGTTTGTCCTGTTTTTCTTATGAAATTCCAGCATACTAGACACCACAAGGCATACTGCAGCAGTCGATACCGCGTTTCGTTTTGAAAAGAACTCGGAGATCCAACATGTACAGTATTGTGACATCAGTCACCAAATCCATCAAAACAGAAATTCTTAAGAATTAACACCTTCAAGAGTTGCACAGTAGCATGTATAGAAAGAAATAGCTCATCAGTCATGTGTGGCTTACATGACCAGTGTACTATTCAATTCAATTCAAAAAAGGCTTTATTGGCATTGGCATTAATTATATCTATACAGTATATCCTATGCATGTATTTGTGTGTGTGTGTGTGTGTGTGTGTGTGAGAGAGTGTGTGTGTGCGTGCGTGCGTGTGTGCTGATGAATGGTTTGGATGTTTAGGGAAGGCATCTAGCACCTTTAATTGATTATAATAGAAGTGTTCATTCACAGCATTCTGCATGTGGATGTGTCGCGCTGGTCAAATGCCTTCCATGGTCCATCTAATGAAAAGAACTAAACATCATTTAACCTTTTACGGAAGTTTGGCGGTGCAAAGTGAAAAATAGATTTACAATTTCCTTCCTGGTTTTCTTCATGAAACCACAGATAAAGGATTTATATAACAGGACTTGTCTGACAAAGGTTGGTCCATCTCCCTTTTTAGTATCTGATGTTCACATATTGTTAGATGTTCCTATTATTTTGTCTAGCTTCTCTACATCCTCCCCTGCCAAGGACATTATTTCAATTCAAAATCATCAAACGCTGAATTTTAAGAATGAGCCTTTTAGGATGTAAAAGAAAAAGAGTTGCTGTAACAAAATATCTCCAGCCTTTGGTCTCATTAAATGTTACTTTCTGTTATCCATTGTTATTTTAGCAGATAGATAAAATGACAGTGTTTATCATGAGGAGAATGCAGAGAATGTTTTGTACATACATGCCAAAATTAAAAAATGAACAAGCATTGTATGCAAAGGCAGTGTTCCCTTTTGCTGTGGTGTGTCCCTTTATATGCAGTCCTTTCTTGTGTTTTGAAAATCAATTCTGATATTTCAAAAGAGAGAGGCATGATAATGAAAGGGCACATAAAAAAAAAAAACTCTCTCTGAGGCGATTGCTCATTCCTCACAGCTTCCACTGCCTCTGCATCAGAAGGACACCTTTAATATTTGGACTTTCCACGTCACTCTAGGCTAAATCCCTAGCAACCACCATAGCAACATACTCTGAGTTCAACGTGAAATGCATGCCAAGTTCCCTCCTGCCACCAGCCAGAGAGAAAAAAATCAGAAGAAAAAGAGACAGATATGCTTGAAAGACCAAAATTAAGTGGAGCTGAGAAGACATAACGACACACCACAGAAATGCTCATATCAATAATCACACATGATTGTGTGTGTGACATTTGCCAAACAAATCACAGTACAAACTATAAAACATAAGCCTGAAACAACTTGTGTGTAATGCAGACAAAGAGCCTTAGACCAGTGGGTATTCTGTTCACATATGGCAGAGATACATAGCTATTACAGTTTTCCTGCTGTACTGCCTCTTTTGATGAGAAAAGCATATCTCACCTGGGTAAATACATGCAAATGTATGTAGTATATAAATAAATATGAGCTTGTGCAAAGATATAGGCAATTAGGCTCTACATAGCTTAATAAATTAAAAAAATCTTTGACATGGATGAAACTATATGGCATCATTTGTTATCAACACCTCAGTTAACAAACTCAATAACCAAACCAACACATTTATTTTATGCCCTTGTAATTCTTGTCCCTAGAAAAATATCACGCTATCATGGTATTAGCATGGAACGAGACACAACATTGTGCTCTAAAACTACGGTTAAAACTCAATTCTGCAATTCTGCCCAAACATCTTTATACATTTCTGTGACATTTTACAAGCTGGAGCAGTGCTTTCTCTGCCACTATTTGCCTGTACAGCTAGAGACAAATAGATACATAGAGAGATGCTTTCCTTCTTAGATCAGTGACATCTATCTCTGGCCCTGATATTAACAGTGCCTTAATGAAATCTTTCGCAAAGATCATTTGTAAATGCTTAGGCTAAGTATTGGGAAGACAGTGTACCTATGACTGTCCGGGACAGTTGTCTGATAACTCTACATTACAAGATGCATTTATGTACATATGTCTCCAAGTATTATCAGTTCCTCAAGTACCACATAAGAAGCTTGTGTGTATGTGGACTGCAGCAGGTGTAGTGATTCAATTTCCATCAGTCTATACTGATGTCCTGTACTACCGTATTGATCCTTTTAGTAACCCTTTCCCACAGAAATGGGTGGACAGTGGGGAAGTGGATTATGCTGCAGGAGTGGTCTGAAACATTTGTATGGACGTTGGACTGTCCATTGTAACAGTTGTGAATCCAAACAAATCATACAGTACCTTTCCTTCTTAGAGCCACTATTCAAACCCACAGGGGAAGAGTGATTGTGTTTTCATGTGTTATATTCCTTTAAAAAGAAGGTATCCCTTTAAAACACTGAGAAAAGATAAACCCAGCTCCTTCCATGATTATTTATTGCCAGTCAGGGCAAAAACACACTCACTAAGGTGCTCTGAGTAGCTATTAAACAAGTGTAGAGGTGACCTCTGGTTTTAAGCGGCTGTATCTTGGACAGCCAAAGCTGCAAAGGCCATCCTAAATGGATTTCCTCAAGTTTCATTCAGGAAAATAAAAATGGAAAGTAATTCAGAGGCAAGGCTGTGCGAGAGAAAGCCATGTTTCGATCATAGACTGGGCTGCGTGAGTGCTTCCAAATTCCTGCTCTTTCTGACTGGTAATTATGGTTCAAAAACAAACCTTAGCCAAAAACAAATTGAAAAACATTTGCAAAAAATATTTTACAGCTTAGCTGTGCATTTATGGTAGCTGGAGTGACTTTTTCTATACATGAAAGTGTGTGTGAGTATCCTTTTATGGCTAACTTAATAAATAATGTTTCTCGTTGTGTCAATTACATCTTCAACAACAACTACAACAGATATTTAGTAATTCAAATGCTTCCACCAAAAATGCTTATCCATTTAACAAAATAATACATGAATTTCTCACTGATGCCGAGTTATGTGTGTGGTAAACATGCAAACGATGTGCAACCACTTCCACTCCAATGCAGTAATGCTATTCTAGCGCTACCTGCAGCACTAGGAATGCAGCATACATATTTAACAAACATGAAATGTGCATGTCCTTGTCAGAAAATTTCAAATCGAAGTTTTTGATATATAATGTAAAAATGATTCAACAATGAGAATAATCATCGTTGCCCTCAGCTCAACAACACATGTAGCAGTGGCTTTTAGCAGCTGCACTCTAAAGATGGCTAACTGTTAAATTCATTTTGCCACTGTATACACAACGCAGTCACACTATTTTGGGTTAAAAGGATGAAAAAATAGTGTACATTTAAATGAAAATCTGAAAACGCCCTTTACCCGACCCTTTGGACTTTGAAGCGACAGGGTCTTTGTGCAGCAAAAGCCGAGGAAGGCTCGGAAGCAGGGCCTGAATCAGCTGGATTGCATCCGATCTTAAATGCAATTAATGGAGCTCACAAAGGAGGATTATGCTGACAGGATTATTTTCAATAACAATGCAGCACCCGCAGCCAATTACTGACACACACACACATGCTATTCATGCAAACGCCAACCCTCTTTAATTTAAGCACACAACAGCTTTCTAACAAACACTATCAGCACTAGCATAGTTGAGTGTCCATTGAAGAGCAAGATTCATTTCACTCTAACAATGACTTTTAGATTTCATTAAGTTTCCTGTTCATCTACCTTTATATATTTTGTGCCTTCACCATACACTTATCCATTCCTAGTGTCTCAGACTTTATCTATAACTCATCTCTCTCTGGTCTCACCTAAAAGCATCTGTAATGCACATATAGTGCAGCACCAGTAACTCAATCAGATCCTGTGAACTTTGCAGAAGAACGGAAATGTTTGCCTTGCCCCAACATTTGATCTCAAGCCCCTGACAAGGATCTCAAACTGTCTGCAGGCAAATGAGAGCTGTCTGGTATTTCTCGGGGCAATGCTAAATCAAATTAGTGAAAGCAATGTTAATTTCAAGCAGCATTTCATTAAAAGGGAAAAGATAATCAGCAACAAAGACTCCATGTCCTTCTGACTAATCTAATAATGCTTCGTTTGTTTGCTTTAATCACATTTAACGATTAAGAAGCAGAGACAGGGCTAAGTCATGTAGACAGAGGGATCTCATAATCTGCCTGTCATGGCCACCATCTGATTTCCTGCCATTCGTCACAGTATAGATGGAGGGATGGGCGGGTGGCGTGTCAACCCTCAGCTGACGTCTTGAGAGGTGCACTGGCCCCAGGATGGGACTGCTCATCTTCAGAAGAGAGGTATCACCTTACCTTAAAGGGTTGCAGTACTGAAGCCAGGCCACTGGCAGACATGGCTATTAGCTCTGAATTCATGGGGCCTGGATGCTAAAAGAATAATCTTCTTAGAGTTTCGGGCAGAGCCAGAGATCAGGAAACATCTGTATAATGTTAAGTTCTGTCATGTCAGTTTCCCATCATCCGCTGACAGTGAAATCCTACACCGATTGACCAAAAACATAGAACCAACTTTTACAATATATAGTAACGCTATCCACAAGAACAAGCCAGCAATAAATATTATCTTGGTGAGGCTTATTTTTAATTTTTGTTGACACTGTGTCAGAGAGGTGTTGAATCAAGGGCAGTGTACTGAAAACACTATATTGAGGTTTAATGTGACCTAGGTATGTTGCTGCTCCGTGTATTTAAAGGGAAAAGTTGAACGCAGTCTCAAAAAAAGGTTTTACATACTTTTCAGTAAGGTAGTAGTTGTAGGGCTGTTCTGTTGGATTACATTATATTAGACTTGGTTTTTTTGTGGTCATTCATATCGTTAAGTTGGTTAAAACTAATTACACAGAAAATAATTCATGTGAATTTCTTGGATTATTTTGTTAATTCAGTTGAAAAATATTGCTTGTTCATGTACTATGTACTATCAGAAGCACTGCATATTAGACTGTGTAGCTTTTTTTGAAATTATTAAAGAGGAATTGACATTCAGAATTTAATTATTTCGGGTGTTGCTGATACTATTTAATTATGCGGTGCATCCTAAAGTTTGGTGCTTTTCCATATTTCACTGTGGTGAGTTTGCTGTTTGTAGAGTATTTTGCTGCATAACAGGAATCTGTGGTGACTATCTATTTCTGCAACTGGGACTGTAAAAAGGGAGAGTGTGCTGAATAAGGAATATAGAATGAAAACACTTGTGTTGAATTTTAAAAAACCTCATCAGATCCTCCTCCCTCAGAAAACATTAAAATAACTCATTCCTCATCAGCGGCTACGATCACTTGAATGGAATCAATCAATTGTGTTCCGCTTGGATTTGCTCTTCTTTGCTCTTCGTTTCCAAATCCAATCTCTTCCATGTCATCTCAGAGCACATTTATAAGGGCCCAGCCTCTTGATTATCTCCCTCCCTCTTCTCAACTCCCCCGCTGCTGCATGCTCCAATGTATTAAATTAAATGAGGTGTCTGTCCAGGTCACCCTCGCACCAGCCTCCCACCCCGCTCTCACTGCCGGTAATCAAGGGAGAGGACCCCTCCCTGCTGGTTTTGTGCCAGCAAGGCTGCATAAATTAGCATTAATGAGGGCTAGAAAGACCTGCAGTAAAGGAGGGAGGGAAGGACTGAAAGGAGCAAAAACAGAGAATGGGGGAGAGAGAACTGCAGTTACAGCTTCAAACTGAACACCCACAAAAGGTTACATTTCTCTGTCGTCTTCCTTTTTATACCTATCTTTCCATTATGTAGCCTAGCCTCTGTCTTTCCACTGGCTATCTCCCACAGACAGGCTCGACAAAGCTCTGAGGAGTAAAACAGTGGTGGCTTGGGTTCTGGCAATGAATGAATCATAGATGAGGTTGTGTGAACACTGTTAACATAATCCCATGGCTCAAGCTCAAAAATACTGCAGGGCGCTAACGTCTTTGTTGTTCATCAAATATTGATGCATAGATAATTATTTAAGCATAAGTGCGCAGATGGTGAGAATATGTAGATATATTTCAGTGGCAGAGGCGCTTTTAGTATTGGCTTTATGAAAGCAAATTTGATTCTGGTGGATCTTATTATACTTAATTATCTAGGGGATACATACAATTATCTTGTCATAATACAGTGTTGAACGTGTGACGTGTGTTATATTGACAGGATTTGTGTGTATTCAGTTGAATGTGATTATGTATGAAAAACTGTCAAAGCAGCATGTGATGTACAGCATACTGTTGCCGTTTGCTCCTCTCTCCTTTGCTCCCTTGTAATCATCCGTGATAGCTATGACAATTACAGGAAAAATCATCGCATCACTTCATTCTGCTACTACGCAACTTTAATTGCTTAATGCATCCTTTACTGCTGCACCGCTCCACTCCTCTCGGTTTCCCCCTCCATCTCATCATTCTTCCCTACCCCTCCTCCCTTTCTCATCTCCTCCACTGCCACCTCATTTACTACCAAGTTCTTCCTGGTAATTAAAGTTGAACTACATGTAGGCCTCCAGTCTGAGGGCGGCAAATTGACACAATCAGCCAATAACTACCCAACGTAGTGTTTTCTTTAAGTTTCACGCAGGAGCTAACTGTAACGAGATATCCCGTTAGCGCCTGTGTGAGACTGGAGTCGCAAACACTAAACCATCACCATGGGTGTGGCGTACCTGATGTGGGTGTGTTGTGGATATTCTGCAAACAGTGTGAAAGTTTGACTAATGTATTACCACCTGTGACAGCCACGTTCAAGTTGCAACCAAATACCTTTCTCTTTCCAGAGAACCTGTGGACATAGCTAACACAAAATGAGATGACAAAAAAAGCAATCAGAGCCGACAGGAGGACAGTATACAAATATTATGCTATGCAATGCAAATAAACAGTCTCTCTACACTACTACAGTACTATACTGTACCAACAGAGTTGGGATGAGCACAGTAATGAGCACTACGTAATGTAATAAATAATGTAACTAACCATTACTACTGTTGAGTAATTAGTAAAGAACGTCTAACGAAGTCCAGACGATTAGGACACCCCAGGCCACTCCCAGGTTTCCTGTGACTGCTTCACAATAAAAGCCACCCCATGTTTTGCCAGTTGAGTGCTTTTAATGTGAACTAGCAGCAGTAGGAAATGTTCTGTTTGCGTTAGCGGTAACTTAATATAGCGCTTATACAGATGTAGGAGAGTAAAAGTAAATAGGTTGAGATCAATGAGATCAAATTACAAACTATAATACTGGATTACGTTCATGCATTGTTTCCTGTGAATCTCTCGTGTGTAGGCAATTTTAATCCAATGCAGGAACGGCAGATCACTAAAAATGAAAACGACTACATAGAGAGGTTATTACAGAATGCATATACATTGAATATCTATTGATGAAACTTTATGGTTGTTAGATCTGTTTACTTGTTAACCAATGACAGAAAACCATGTCATTTTCATTTATACTGTAGATACTCTCCACGCAGTTAATTTTCTGATCATCAAACTACGCTCTGACAAGCCACTGTTACAGCAGATCTGCTGTGAAAGTCAGTTTGATCCAACTTTTCACAAACCTTAAATCTTAAATTTAGATTAATTGATAGAACATGTTGGCTAGTCCTGTTAACTTATTGACAATTTGAAGTAAAACATGCTTTAAAATTATAAAGTTGTTAAACTTAAGAATTTTAGTGGAATTTTAGTAGAGAAATCATGGGCTTCTTCTTGCATCTTACATTCATATACATAGGTATTTTTCTAATTTGTTATCTGTATATGGTCATGTAAGGTGAATATATTATTCATGCCTTATTACTTTCATTGTCAAGGTATTTAAACAATATATGTACGTTACTATACAGTGCACGCTGCAAGCTAATCCATATTGGTGGACATATTGTATAGTAGCATCCTTGATTTAGTACAAAGCTACGTTTTGCCTGTTATAGTTTGATCTGTATATGAGCAAATTATTATGTAGGTTTATGTTCTTATAGTATGTGCCAAAAAGCACTGCTGTTGGTAAAAGAAACAAAATAGGCCATACTCATCCAGATCAGCCAGTCCTCCTAAAACTCAAGAGTCCCCTGAAATATTCTTACAGTATAGACTACTGCACACTCACAAAGAAGCACACGGTCAAAAGATGCCTATTGAAGTTTCATGGTTTTCTGGACAGATCCTTACAGGTCTACATCTTTGTTACAATTCTGAAAAACTCAATGACTGTCATATATGGAAGAGTCATTAATGGAGGACTAATGGGGCACTAGAAGCACCAAACATGGTAGTAAATACCGAATAAGGATTAATATGCAGACTGGAGTTCTAGAAAACATGCAAACAATTATCAGACCCAGGTTCTGTACACACCTACATGCTGTACACACATCTGCAGTCAGTCATTATTCAGCTGTACACCTCTCTTGACAGCAGCTTCAGGAGAGGCTGCTCTGAGGGCTCCAGGAGAGGCTGTTATTAAGCAGCAGCCCAGTGCCTGTGCTTGAGCAACCGAGCACAATAAAAATTCCTTTTCTTTAATTAACTTTTATGGCCAGCGAAGAGGACACGCTGACACCTGTCTTGTGCAGTACCACCGATTATTTCTTGCCTTCCACATCTGCACATGTAGTGTAAGTGGTGTGTGTGTGTGTGTGGTTGTTTGCCTGCACTGAGACAGCACAGCAGCAGACATCACGAAAGATGGCCTTTTCCCTTCAATGTCCCTGAGGTAAAAAATAACAGCCATAGTCACAAATATCATAATATACAACAATGATCTATGTAATTATAAGCAATATAGATGGATATGTACTATCACTGTTCCCCCTGAATTAGCAAGTAACAGTTCTAAAAATCTACTGCACAACCATTACACATTTGTGTATAGACATGGTCACACACACACACACACACACACACACACACACACGGTTTGCCAAGGATGACACAAATTGGATCATCCAAAAATAGAAATGCATTTCAAAAGCACAGCAAAGTTTAGCAGCAGCTAGAAAAGTTCCAGCTCTACAGGGATTTTAATTAGTGTTGCTCAGTCAACAGCATAGCAACCTACTTCTTTCTTACTAATAAACAAAGCCAGACTTCGTTTCATCATGAACTAAAACACATAGCTGGTGCTGATAGGAACAACTACTCTTTCTCTTCTTATTTTCATCTCCTGCATCTTGTCTTGCGTGGCATGATAAAAGAAATGGTGTAGAGAAGCGGAAATTAAATCTGTGACAGATTTCAAGACTGGGCCTGAATGAAGAAGAAGAAGAAAAAAAAAACCTTTTCCGCCCAGTATTTGAAGAAGGTAGAGTTTACACCAAGATGTGACACAGTAGTTCTCTATCCAGTTAGTCAATTCAAAAGGATGTCCCTGTTGCGAGATTACGTAGGTAAGAGTCACTTGACAGTTTTAAGATTCTGACTAACACACTGACTGCATCATTATTTGATGTGTCTTATGTTTTACTGACATCCTTTGATATACAGCATTGCATGTGTGACTAGAGCATACCAGATACTTTATAAGACATCGGGCCGATCCGCGTACATTTTGAAATAAAACAGATCAAATTCCAATCCTTTCTTTACTGTACTCTGCTGTGTTTTGTCCACCTCAGCCTATAGTGTTGGATGCTGCTCTGCTTTACGACAGCCTACAGTGCGAGCATTTTGCTGCATATGCAAGTGAAAATTAGAGTGTGAGCGTGTGAAAACTCAGTTCCGACACTGAGGTTGGAAAAATACACAGATTTGCTAAACTCTCATGACAACAAATCTGTTATTTTTCCTTTCTAATTCTTATTAGCAAAGAGCAGTGTCCAAACCATTCAGGTAGCAGCTTCTCATTTTTAGCCGGGGCTGACTGTCGCTTTCACCGGTTAAAATGGCGTCGCCGGGAGCAAGTCATATCAACTGTTCCTTATTAATGTTGATTCTGTGAGTAACTTGATGACAGGACAAAGTTAAACATGTCTGTTGTCTGGTTTGTGTGCTCTCTGCAGCCGGTGTCTGTAGTAGGGAAGAGCCACCACTCTGTAAAACCACTGTACAATCGTGAGTGGAGTGAGAGTTTTTGTAGTTCCCACAACTCTAACAGAGTGACACGTCTTCTCTCTAGCAGATCTTGTCATGTCAGTTTCAGGAGTTTCATTTCTCCGTTTCTTTATTAACATCATTCATATCATATAAATAATTTAAGCTCTTAAACATAATAGTTTTTAATCAGAACCTCCAGTATTTAGATCAATAAGGTCGTGAAAGTTAATTAAGTAGGCTAGAGATATTATTTCAATGTGTCAGATGACTACTTAACATTTAGGTAAACGTAAGTATCGGATCAAACTCGGGAACAAAAAAACTTGATCGTGGCATCCATAGTAGCAAGTATGCAGCAGTGGCCACAACTATTGACTGACTGCATTGATTTTGTCAAGGAAGTTGAGTACTGTACTAAAATTTTCGACAACATTTAATCCAAAGGGATAATTGTGGATGAAAGGTGTTTCACCCGTTTATAACTACAAATTGCACCCATGAACTGCAGTAGCTGCTATCCACAGTGGCCTCATATCGGTGTGGACAATCACTAAACACTAAACATACTGTCAAATTTAAAGTACATAGGGGCATCCTGGTGGCTGAGTTGGTTCAGGAACATACCATGAGATTGTGATGTCCTAGAATTAGCCAAAAGACGCTTGTTCCATGTCATCCCTCATTTTTTCTCCAATATTCCCATCACTCACACTGTCAACTGTCTAATAATTAAACATTTTAAAATCAAATCAATATTAAGTATACTTAAATATACATAACACTGGAGTTAAATATTAAAAATACTTAAATATATATAAAGCCTGAATTACAAGCAGGATGACACAAGAAATCACTCACTAAATGATGAACCTTTAGTAGTAAAAAAAAAAAAAACCCACTCTGGGTTCTCAACACTGTCATTGTTCTGCTGTTAACCCCCATCTTTCTTTGAGCTCATCTTTATTGCTGTACTTCCATACCTTGATACCTCGACTCTCAAAAGCCTGCAGTAAAATCTCTCACCTTACACACTTCTCAGCAACCTTGAGGTTACAGACAGCAACAAAACACAAGAACCTGCACGTTTACAGAATTCCACCTAACACACGACAAGAGTAATGAGGAAAACTATTTAACTGGGGTTGATGATTATAAGCATTCTGGGAGGCCATTAAAAGTGTCCTTGTAATGTGGACTTCAGAAGTTGTGGGGGTGGGAGGAAGAGAGGGGGCGAGGACTTGATTGATGGCCAAGGATGAGTGATTAGAGCTGTGAGCTGCAATAATATCCTCCACGGCCGGGCATGCTGCAGGAGCCAACCACAGCACTGTAAACATTTCACTGCAACCCAACATGCTTTACTGCCTTTAAAACGAGGGAGATGTGTATTTAATACTAAAGCAAGCTGCTGCCAAGGCTCATTACCACAGTCCTGTTCCAACGCACCACCACATTCATACACCCATCAACAAACAAACACTTCAGATGGACCTTGGCCATCCCATGTTATCATAGGCACACAGACTTACCCAGTATATGCTGGGCAAACACGCACATGCACAAATACAGAAACACACATAGTACATTCTAGCCATTTAAAAATGTATTACATGTCACTTGAATAATATCAAGCCCTCTGAAAACTAGATTCCTCAAGCTCTGCCCATGTTGAGCCTTCCATGTGTACCTGCTGCACGAGAATTAGGTTCATTTTTTTATTAATAAATAGCATAGTGCCATTATTTTGTTAAGTAAAAGGCAGGTTATGCAAACACACAAAGACAGACATGCCTAAATGTACCAGCAGATACGGCACAGTGCTGGTGCATGTACACACACACACACACACACAAAATATAGCCTGTAAATTCTCAAACAGTTTCCGGGACCTTAATTTACCTCAACATAAGAGAGATCTGTGCCTTTATTTATTACCAATCTCCAGTAAAGTGGATTTGAGATGAAACAATGACTATGAGGTTAAAGAGCGGAATCAGCTTTAACTTGAGTGTTTATGAGGGTTTGTGGTAACTGTAACTCTTTTATACATATGTGACCCAGTTTTAAGGGAAAGTTAGCAATTGGACATCTTAACATAAACTTAAATAAAGTCACAATATTTAATATTCAGATGTTTGGTATTTCCCTTGGTGATGTTCTACCAAGCCTGTACTGCAGCCATGAACTTCTTACCTACAAGACCGGGTCAAAACTACAATTTCTATAATAATATAATCTATAATAATAATATTTATTATTGTTTGTTTATTTTTATTATTTTATTTTTTTGTTTATATGGACCCCAGGAGGATGTTTTTAGCATAAGAATGGCTGTCAGTTCTTACCCTGGGAAACATGTAAAGTTGAAAAACAAGAGGCCCAGAAATAGAAACCTGAGGAACGCACATCAGGCAAAAGTCTAAAGTTTAACATCAACCAGTAAGAAGCAGGTTTGAAAGACATCAACCAGTAAAGGAACAGGAGAATAATAGGACAAATACATCCAGTCATTCAGTCTGTCCAACAGGATGTTTTGGTTTTTTTCAAGAAGTCATTTGGAGTATTTAAAAATAAGGTTTGTGTTGAGAATCTAGCTTAAGATATTTTTTAGGCCTGAGAACTTAAACTTATTTTGGGAGGCCATATTCTGTGTTATTTAAACACTGATATAATAGGTTATGAAATACTGAAGGTTATAAAAAAAAAAAAGAAGCACATTCCTCATATCTGCCTGCAGAAAACCAAAAATGGTGAGTGTAATGGCATGTTTACATGCAAGGAGAAATTACCTGCTATTCACACTAATGGATCTGCAGGGTCTCATACATATTTACACACAGTAAGTACAGGTATGTAGGCATGCAGACATGCATTGAAATAACAATATTCCCTCCAGGTGCATTCACTTTCCTCATGATGTTAATAGTACATATAATGCGCAGATTTTCCAATTTGAGGAATGCCATGTACTGAAAAAACAGTTACAGATGCACAGTTGAATATGCAATGAAGATGGAAAATGAAAACCTTGGTATGTTGCATAAATAAATACACATCCTGGGACAAACAGTGACCAGAAAACTGGCCTTTGCTGGAAATAAATAATGGCCTCTAGACAAATCAAAGCAAATCTGTGTTCGTATAGGCTGCCATAATGAAAGGTGTGTGGATGCACATTCAAGCCCATTTCAGATGTTCAAAGAATAATAAGCCAACCCAACTATTGTTACCAACAAGGACGTACGGCTAAACAGTCATAAATAGACAAGACCATCAAGTGGGCAGCATGATACACATAAAAAATATTTTTAATATTGTCAGTTTTATAGTTATGCTTCATGACTTGCAGTACTTGCTTTATCTTTCTTTATATTTCCACTTACTATGTTCATTGTTATGCACCTATTTGGCAATAAACCTGATTCTGATTCTGAACGTGTAATATAAATCAGACAGCTTTGTGAGAATGCATTATGTGTGTTATTGAAATTCTCAAGTGGGCACCTTCCTTCAGAAATGTTTCACTGGGTTAGTTTGGTTCATAACACTTCTAGAAAGTTCTGTTATCACAAAATTCCTCTTCACACAAGCTGTGAACACATATCCATCAATTTAGAGTCTTAACTTCAGCTGAACTGCACATTTTTGGATTGCTCGCAGAAACTGAAACTAGAGCAATCAAAGAGGTCAGTGCTAGCCAATGAGCCACTGTTTTGCCCGCTACATGTCATATTAAAATCACATCAGCAATAAGCAAGTACCATTAAAATGCCTCTAAAATAAGTGTTTGTTATTTCAAACATTTTCAAACCATTATTGAGTTGAGCCACAAAAAGGTTATTTTTGTAAATCATGATTACCTAGATTTCAATAGTCTTTAAGACAGCAATGGTTTTTACACAGTAGTGACTTTAGCCAGTAATAAGGTTCACAGCAAAATTCCCAGACACAGTTATTATGCACAATCAAGTGTACATAAGTCTGTGTTGCAGTTAAGCACTGGACACAGTTGCCATTTACAGCAATAAGGAACTGTATAATGAGAGAATGTTGTGCTATTGGCATTGCTCACTGCTGGCTAACCTACTATCCCTGAATTGTTTTGGATCAAGAGACTTGTGGCACAGAGACAGCATGGAACCATCGGGATGAAAAACTACAGCCCAAACAGCAATGGTTGGCACTGCTCCTGAACCCTGTGAATTATATGATAGGTGTATGAAAGCTGTGTGGAGAGACAGAAAGCAAGAAAAGAGACAGTGCAATGACTGCAGAAAAATAGAGAGGAGGTAGAGGAGTGGAATGGAAGCGAGAGGGAGGGAAAAGGGGTGAGGGATGGAGAAGAGAAATTAGGTTGTTATGTATATTGCTGGCAATTCAAACACGCACATTCCATCTGAGATCCCATCAGCTGTCAAATTGGGAAAGCGATGGGGATGTGAGAGCGGCAAGAATCTCAACAAGGCCTGAACTTGGCGCACCACTGAGACCTAATCAAAACACAATCACGTTCACTGCCAGAACAGACGCACACAGGCCCGCACCCATATACTCATTCTCTCCACTCACATTCACACCCAAGCAAACTCCTAGTCACTCCCTCTCTTTTTCGCACAAACACTGTTAAACAAATGTACACATAATCATGCACACACTCACAGAAAAACATTAACTTGCAGTCACACATGGGCAAACACATTCTGTCCCATGCAATCACACTTCGGCCTATTTCAAACTATCCACTGCTCCAAGGCGGAGAGATGATGTATAAAACTGCCCAGTTAAATACAGGCTCTTATCTCTCGCTATGACCCGTGACTTGAGTTTATCTCCATTATGCAGTGGTTCATTTCAAAAGCTTCACCTCTGTTGGAGGTTATTGGTATGGAAGACACAGACAGGAACTGTGGTTGCATATAGGGATCAGCCCAAATGCTTCTCCAACTGAGTTTAGCCTTCCTCCCTAATGCCCCGGCCCCCTGGACAGCCTATCTGCAGCCCTCGTTGAGCCCACTCACTCAGGTGTGACGGCATCACGGCTGACCAGCTCCCAGGTCAGCATTCTCACCATTAATCCACACAGATAGGCCAAATGCTGACCACTAGCAAATAATTGCTTGCAGTTGGCTCCACCAATGCCACTCTAATGTGGGAACAGGTGTCTGAATGTAAAAAGAGTATTTCTTCCCTTGTGATTTGTTCAGTTCTGCTAAACTAAGAGATTCTCCTGGGTAGATGCCACTGATAAGATTAGGTCTGTTATGGTTGGTGCAGTATTTGTGATAATGCTCCAGCTTTAACACGAACATTGAATGTTTATTTTTCTATCCTATCCACGAACCAAAGAATCTTACTGTGTGCCAAGCGCACAAAATATGTTGGCATCATCAGGTAAGAAGTACTGACTTTGAAGCATTTTCCTATTTACTACCTTCCATTGAATTTGGCACCCTTTCCTGCGAGAACAAAGGAGTTGAGTTGCTGAGGCTCAGCTGTGTCAAGAGCCCTATCAAATACTCAGACTTCAGCAGCAGGAGAGCAGACAATGGAGAAGCACGCAAAGGATAAACCGATGACATGATAGTGATGCACAACAAACTTGACTTTATAATACAGAAACATAAATAAATAAAACAGAATACAGTATGCCCTTAAAAAAGAAAGCAAACAAATGCACCCTCTGCCTCTTCCTCTTGACATGATTTACATTGCTGTAGTTACACTGATAAGTGAATCTGTCAGATAGTGAAGAAAAGTCAACCCAGTTACAAAAACACAGACATCTTGTGGGAGGTTTGTGCAGGGTGTTATGAGTTTGGCACTATATTGCAGATGGATTACATATCAATGAGACATAAGATAACACTGGAAATGTTTCACTGACCAAATCTTTGCCACTAAAAACAGGGTTAGAGCTAAAGCATTGGTCCATTCATTAATATTGTGCCTGCCAGGCAAACAAAGGTCGATTAAAAGTATAGGTTTCTAATCAACATCACTGAACAGGTCTTTAGTATGACATCGGGCCTCCAGAACAGGCAGTCTGCCAAGTTAAGAGAATGAGCTCTGTACTTCCTTTCCAGCGAGAGTCACTGAAGGAAAGGATAAATGCTGGACCCAGAGGCTTTAGGGGGGGGTCCTGTGGGGCCAAGGGGCAGACTGGCAACACAAAGGAATGAGAGGAAAGAGGAAGCAAGAATATTTTGTTCAGAGAAAAGAACAGTGAATCTTTAACGCATACACACTTAGCTGTCCTTTTGAGCAGGATTATGGGGTTTAGGTGCTACAGTGGAGCTGCAGATGTGCAAGTCCACAGACGGAGGCCCAAAGCTTGGTATCAACTTAACACTGACACGCCACACCATGGCTTCAGAGATTACAGGGGGTTAGATGTGCCATTTCTGACACAAAGTGCAGTGTTGCAGACTTTAACACCCCTCTTTCTCTTCATTTCTCCTCTCATCTACTCTTGTCTCCTTTGCAGTCCCTTTCTGTCAAGTGGCACTGAGGAGAAAGAGCCGAACGTCTGTGTCTGCTTACTGGGGCAAGTGAACATTTGAAATGACAGAGGGTGACGTTGGCTTGAGTGCTGGAGAAGATGCCTCAGAGCTAAGTGAAGGACCATTAGGGAGACGGTGATAAGATGCATGCATGTAGACAGGGCTACAGAGTGTTCACCTTGAACAGTCTGGTGTCATCTGCTGTGGAGGGCTATCACACAGTGAGAGCACAGCATCAAACTCCAATCAAACTCCACCGCAGCTGACAGCAAAATCAAACTGATGCCTACACACACGCCGAAAGGTGCTGTGACCTCCACACCCCGTTATTATTCATGCACAGTGACTAGCTATTACTTTGATGCCTTCTCACTTTGGTTGGCATTCCTGTATTGGTCAACTAAGCAAAAAGCTTTCAAGAGCTACAGTAACACTGATGAACTGAAGGCTTCTTGTCAAAAGAGACACTTTAGGTAAAGACAAAGAGCAAGAGAGGAATATAGCGATGAGGTAATGTAAACATCACAGCTTCACAACTCAGGCACACAGCTCGATAGTTACCCATCTTGTACTGGAAGACAGAGCCACTGCAACATGGATTTTTATTTAATTGAAAAAAAAAACTTTTCTGTTCCTGAATTTGAGATATTGTACATGTAAAGTAATAGTAACAATGAAATCATCAATGTAAAGCTGTGTGTATGTGTGATTGTATGTATGTCTTGTACATTAGTATGTACATTAGCATTGTGGTTGTTGCGTATGCCTAATGCCTGGACTATTGAAAGACAAATTTCCCTCTGGGATAGCAATAATGTAAGACATGTATATATACTGTAAGTGTATGTTCTACAGAATTAGAAAATACTGAATGAACACAGAAACAGTTGGTCAAAAAGTTGCTTCACTTTGCTTCTGCACTCCATGCTACTGAAACACAGCTGCTGTACTGTGCTGTGCTGTGTATAACTTTAACGTCAGGTGCACTATATGTAGTGTTTGTCTACAGCTTCTGTAATAAATGTGAATGAGGTGAAATACTGCACAAGCATCCCTTCTCCCTTCTCAGGAAGCTAACCTTGGGCATGTGTAACCTTGTTAGCTGCACCAGTGCAGGGATAAAGAATCAGGCAGCAAATGGCCTTAGTTTGTCCCTCATGGATCAAACACACACACACACACACACTTTCTCTCTCTCTTTCCTGCATCTTGTCTCTTCCTACTGGTGTTTGCAGAGCTGGACATTTCTTGAATAATTTATGCTGTTAATAACCAGCTCTGTCTCTGAGGTATAGAGCAGTCCTGTTCAAACATAGCTATGTATGTGTGTCTCTGTATGTGTGTGTCTGCACAGCATAGTGAAAATGGGACAGTGTTTGAACAGTGAGGTGAAGGTGTATGAATGAATGTGTATGTGATTGCAGTGTGAGTTATCACAGACTGGGCAGAATTGACTGGTGTGATAGTTGAGGGTGGTTATAGGGTGGGCTCCTGTATCAACACATGGGAAACCACAGATTTCTTCCAACAGTGAAGGAGCTGAAGGTCACACACTGAACAGTCCTAGCAAGCACAAGGTAGAGGGAACATTGAAGCATATTGCAGTTGAATGTTACAGTATGTCAAAGCTTAGTTTTGTTGCACTACAACATAATAACTACTGTATACATATAACCATGCTCACAAACACAAACACAACCTCAGACTAACAATATTCACAAACAAAAACCCACGAAAAATTCATATACAGCTATCAGGAGGAGAAAACATATTTAAATCTATGGTGCAATCAACGAACATCTATAAAAATACTCTTGGCAATTAATTAATTGTTTAGTCAACATCATATCATCATCATCATCATCATCATCATCATCCTGCCCTATTCCGAGTTTTAGTTCTTCTTTATTGTATCTGTCTTTATTCTCTTTGTTACTTTGTTACAGACCGCCAGTCTGTCTGCCTGTGAGCTTACCATTTTTTCAGCCTGTCTATCTGTCTGTTTCTCAAGATGGGAGGTGCAAGGAAGAGGCGGGGCATACTCTCAGCAAGGATGACCTTGGCAAAAGTCTGATGATTTGAGGCAAGCAGCAATATCAATAATAATGGAGAAATTAATAAGCTGGTGCATTGGCCTGAGGGTTAGACTACAGGAGGTGGAGGTGGTGGGGGACAGTGGTAGGCTGTAATCGTCAGGTTGTGGGGGGGGGGGGGGGGTATGGCTGGAGCATGATAGGAAAGAGAGAAGGGAGAAAGGGTGGGGGGTTTATGCTGGTGTGGAAGAGGGGGTGGTAAGTGCACGATTTCCTTAGCAGCAGTGTGGTGCTGCAGTCCATGCTGTCACACGTCAAAGAGGGAGCAAATCAAAGGCAGCTCTTTTGATGAATATAAAACAGAGAGTCCTGCTGAGAAGCACTCTCCCTCCCTCCCTCCCTTTCTAATCACAGAGCTGCAGAGGCGGCGGGCTGCACCAATCCCCCCAGCCCAGCACAAAATGAAAGGAGAGCCGAAACAAGGAGAAGGGGACAGAGAGCACACGCGATCACAACAAAGGCTGCTTTATAATAGCAATAAACATTTGTCCTCTTGAGACATCTGCACAGAATGATGGGTGCAGCGTGGCAAGATGTGAGAGAAGATGGAATGGCATCAACGCATTTTTACCCCCCACCCAACCCTGAAAAAGGTTCACCTCCTATCTCTACAAGTATGGTACATGCATTTTATCTGCAAACAACAAAACTGAAGTACATGATAAAATGTCTAATATTCCCCATGAGATGCTCAGAAACAGCATTACCTTATGGGCATAAGTCTAATTAACCCATGCTTCCGAGAAGCTGAAGTGCTGACTTCAGCAGAAGCACAGTCAGCACACTCATAACATCCCCTTCCCCAACTCTGAAAATGCTATTCAGGTAAGAAAATTGGTATTCGCTTGCACCAAAGTCACACAAGCTTTTAATAAACATTGTACATGTGTTGTCAGTATCTCTTAAAAAACAACTAATGAGTATTAAGGGTGAAATCCATTAACACCCCCTATGACATGGGATTTAATGTGATATAGGGAACATCTCTCCCTCTTTCATGTCTCATCTCACTGTTGCTCTCACCCAAAAAGGCAGCAGGCCAAAACAATTCACCCTCCTTTCCATCCCTTACTTCTTCATTTATCTTATACCTGTTTTTATTTCTAATACTTAATTCAGATATTTTACAGTATTACAGTCTATACCTATTTCCTTCTCATCTCAGCTGTAACTCAAGCCTTGATGAGGAACATTTAAAATCATTTCAAAAATCATCAAATTAAACTATATCTTAAAAAGCTGAGTATCCCACCTGTTTCCATTAGTCACTGCTAAAATACTTTGGCTACACAGACTGTGTAAAAAGATGGGTGTAAAAGACTATACTTGCCAATTATTTCATGTACATTAACAGGAAAGAAGGAAAAACTCTTAGCCTATGCATAGATCAGTCATTACAACCCACATGACAATGACTCAGGCTCCACAGCAGTGCTACATTCAGTTCAGTCCAGTCTACACATCCTCCAAAGCTCAAGAATCATCATCAACCAGAGCTCAGCTTCTGTAGCACTGCCCGGCCTCTCCTCCCCTGGGCAGTGCTCCTCTACTGCTCCCCAGGCAGCATTTGTGTGTGACACCAAAGCCCTCTCCCACCCAAGTCCTGAGCCCAGAAAGTGACACATGCATGGGTGTCGCTGCCGTTTCACCTCCTGCCTGCTGAAGTATGAGGCAATTTCCTGCGAGTGGTGCATGGTGAGAGAGAGCAGGAGGCTAGGCGCAGCCCAGCTCTGCTGCTCTCTTTGATACTGTCAGGGAAGAGTAATGGCTCTCTGCAGCAACAGCCACCACCAAACTAATGTAGTGTGACTTTGGTTCTCCTTTCCAATGCATTACCACCAAAGTAAGAACGAAAAGGATGGCAAGAAGACAGCCAAACTGTGAAGAATGTGGGAGGAAGGATAGGTCTACACAGGGAAAGACAGAATCCTTCACAGTTAGCATTCAATTTCATTAAGTCCTAAATAAACAAAGACGTGTCAGGGATGTTTCTGTAATCGGAGCACATTTGTGCAGTTGCCCAACTCTTACCAACCAAACAGGATGCTGCTCAGACTGTAGGCCTACCAGGAAAGCCTGCATAAGCAAAAGCCAGCCCTGTTAGTGTTATGATGGGCCATTTTGGCAGCAGGGAGAGGACCCAAAATGCAGACAGGCGAGGAGGCTGAAGAGTCCAAAGGTTTATTTTAAATTCAAGACAAAACTTACAAAAGCGAGAACTGACTCGCAGGGGAACACCAGGAACGCGACACGAGGAGATCACGAGGGGAACGAGGGGAACGAGCTTTGCAGCTTGACGAGAACAGGCACTGGAGGCTGCTGGGGCAGGAACGGGCCCTGGAGGCTGTGACAGCAGCTGGACGGGCGCAGGAAGCTGAGGCGGCAGCCGGACGGGCACAGGAGGCGGAGGCTGCGGCGGCAGCTGGACGAGCACTGGAGGCTGCTGCGGCGGCGGCAGCTGGACGGGCACTGGAGGCTGCTGCGGCGGCGGCAGCTGGACGGGCACTGGAACTGATGCCGGTCGGCCAGACCACCGACTCAGGAACTGGACCCGGCGTGGACTGGACCACCGACTCGGAAACAGGAGCTGATGTCGGCTGGATCACCAACCGGGTCCGGGGAGCCGGAGTCGGAAGGACCACCGACTCAGGAACAGAAGTTGGCCGGGCCGCCGACTGGAGAGCAGAAATCGCCCGGACCGCCAACCGGGAATCCGGAACAGAAGCTGGCTGGGCCGCCGACTGGTTGACAGGATTCGGCCAGACCGCCGACTGGAAAGCAGAAGTCGGCCAGACCGCCAACCGGGATTCCAGGACCAGGCGATAAGCATTTAGTAGCGGTGAGCCGCAGAGGAACGACGGTGCTGGCAGCGGAGGTTCTGCGGCGCCGGGCTGCCGAGACCGTGGACGGCGTCGGGAGCCCTGACAACCACCTCCTCCGCGACCCCCACGGGTCCCCGGGAAGATGGCCAGCCGAGTGCCCTCATAGGGAGAGGGAGGCTGGTCATTCACCGGCAGTTCAATCCCCAGGAATCTGCAGAGTGACTCCGCGGGGGTTAATGGAGCCCGGTAGTCCCGCAGGCGAGGGTGACTGTCCGCTGGGTCCAAATGTGGTCGAGTCATTCTGTTACGATGGGCCATTTTGGCAGCAGGGAGAGGACCCAAAATGCAGACAGGCGAGGAGGCTGAAGAGTCCAAAGGTTTATTTTAACTTCAAGACAAAACTTACAAAAGCGAGAACTGACTCGCAGGGGAACACCAGGAACGCGACACGAGGAGATCACGAGGGGAACGAGGGGAACACCGGGAACACCGGGAACACTGGGAACACCGGGAACACCGGGAACACCGGGAACAATGACTCGACAAAGAACAAAAGGAGAGGACCGGTACATATAGGGGAAGAGACAACGAGGGAAACAGACACAGGTGAGTCACGAGACACAGGTGAAAACAATCAACACCGGAAGGAAACCAAAGACAGGAAATAAAGGGCACACAGGGAAACAAGAACAGTAATTTCAAAATAAAACAGGAAACAAGACGAAACACACAGAGTCCAGACAAGTGTCCTTTGTGGACCATGACAGTTAGTCAGGACAGCTCTAACTAATCTTAATGATTTCAAGGTCACAGTGCTTTAGTACACACAGAGAGAGAGAGAGTAGCTTATCACTGAAAGGATCTCATCTAATTAGGCAATCTACTGTCTCAGCAGTTATTACAGCCTTGTTCATTGTGCCTGACCTTGCAAATTTAATAAGCAGAGAATACAAAGTTGTCTCATCATTTTTGCACATTTTCTTTGCACAATTTCCATATTAAAACAAAAAGGGCAAAGAAAGCCGATTTATTTGCAGACCTGCATACCTCTCTGGTTGAACTCTTGGCCTTCTTTCAGTCACAGATGTCACTGCAATCAAACCCATCCAGAAATTATACTGTAATTATGCAGAATTAGAAGCTGGTTCAAATTGCACAATATTACAATTCATTAGAGCTAATTGAATGCCATGGTCTTTAGGCTGACTGCCAGTTGTGTGGAGATGTCAAGAGATAGTGGGTCTTCTGTGAAGCCTAAGGGCTGGGGGTTGTTATAGAGGGACAGACTGCTATTCTGCTTGGCCTTGGCTCCCATATTAAGTCTAACATGTGCCATCATTAGAAACCCATTTAACAGGCAGCCTTTAAAAAAGCCCCAGTACTGAGCCAGAGCAATTACATCTCTGGCCAGTAATAACATAACTGTGCAACTTATGCTTTAAAGTATGGAAGTAGTAAACAGTTTAAGAAACTTGTGCAAAACACAACACATACTGGTTCATTAAAGCACTGGGGTGCTTTAGTTAACATACAGGTTAGCTTACAGTTCCGTATTTCTGTGTGTATATTTCTTTGGAAATTAGTTTTCAGTCAGCACAAAGTGGTAACCATCCTAAAGCAATAATAACAATGTGAGCATACATTATTTATATCTCAGGAAATATTGCTAAGAAACAAACAAACATTAAATTTACTTTAAAATGTTCCTGTTTTCTGAAAACACAGATATGCACTTCAGCCGCCTTAAAGAATGTCCTTCAATCACCATGGCAGTATATAAAACGTAATTAGGATCTTGCTTTCCACTAATACTCAGTCTTAGAGGTTAAGAGTGTTTTCCACAAACAGAATGCACACAAACGGATAAGAGTTTCTTAATGCTGGCTGTCCATGGTACTGAAGTAGACAATGAATACATTTCAAAGTAGTGTTGCATATTTAATCTGTAAGCCATAATGCACAGTTAATAGTCAGAGCTTGCAGCATGCTACATCTTACACGATGCATGTTGGTTATTGGATGTAAGTTTAACAGGTAAACTTTGTGTACAATTTAGTTTCTGCATGAGGAAGCCAAATTAAGCCTCAAAGCAGTGCATTCTTATAAGTATCTCCTTGTAATGTGTGCCATCAGCTGTTCATGCAGCTCATGTCCCTTCTGTCATCAGATCAGCATTTCTGTATTTGACCCCTGTCAGGAACAGGAAATGTTCTATCAAATAAAATAAACTATACACACACAAGATTTCATATAAGGAGATATAGAAATTGCAAAATCAGGAAAAGTCAGGAAATGTGGCATTGTGGCCACATGCGATTAATATAACCCTACTGTACATCAAGGGTGCCCATAAAAAACTTTACATTAACTGAGAACTATATGTACGTATATGATGACGTTGCCAAAGAATCCAGTTGCCTACACCTTTCTCAATTAAAGCTGGGGTAGGCAGTTTTCTTTTGGCGTCACTCGGCAAAAATGCCATATTAACCGTGCAGCATATTGTAATTCAAGTGGTCTGAGAGCAGACCTCTACTTCAGCCCCCCCTCTTGCCTCTGTTTTCAGGCTTCAGAAAATCTATCCCGTGACGGTAGACTTTAGCCTATCTCAGGTTATTTCAGAGAGACGGTGTGTTCGTATTGGCTAAGCTACAAGAGCAGATGTGTGTACACGTCCCTTCAGACGGTGAAAACCTGATTCAGTGGAGGAAAATCCGGCCAAAAATCCTGAAACTTGTGATAAATTTCCAACACCTCCTTTGCCTACAGCGGCGTATAGTACAAAACATGTCCCGGCTCCACATGGAGCTTCAGACTCATTACGTTCAATGTCATGGCTCTCCTAACGACGAGTGGCAAAGAGGCATGATGACAAACAGTGGGGAATAACTTTTGACGGGGGACAGTGGTGTGTGTGTGGTGTACTAGCCTCTCATCTCGCTGCTGGACGGCGTTGCAGCTCCCTCTGAAGCCTGGGGTGCTCTGCTCTGCGGCCGCGAAGTGCTGGAGAGGCGTCTTTGAGAAAACAAGTCAGGGCGGGAGGGGCCGCGGTCTCGGTGAGGCTTACGCCGTGGAGAGCGAGCCCTACGAGGGATACAGTTTCACTGGGGAACCGACTCCTTCTGCTGCCGAAGGAGTCGGTCGAAGTTGTGGGTTTGGTGGGAGGGGCTTAGCGGAGTGATACAAGGCAGCAGAGAGAGAGGCGGAAGGTTTTGACTAGGTTGCACAGATTCTGCCTACCCCAGCTTTACAGAGCTTACATGACCAAGGGGAGGTAGGAGGAGGACGATGAAATCCACAGGAAGTGGAAGATGTAAACCAGTCAAGGGATACACAACACACAATCTGTGTGAATTGAATTTCATTCAAGAAATCTCAGTCCCCCGATTGTGCCCAAGCCTGCAGGGCATTTTTTAAAATTAGTTTATTGTTTGTATTACTGTAGGTTAGGTCTATTTTGTCTATTAAAAATCATCACTTGTGTTGTTGCAACAAACACCACTTTTCACAGAGAGCATCAGTGGCCATGATTAGCATACAGACTAAAAGAAAAAAAACACAAATCCACTATTCTAAGGCGGTCTTGAGTTAAGATGCTTTTTAGAGACATCTTGGCAGTTTAAGTTTAATCATCATAGATACTTTCGGAAAACAGCGCACAGTTACAGTATGCTTTTCCTTTGTCAAAAAGGTGGTATTAATATAAACTCTGTATCTTAAAGAATATTGGTGTAAATAGCCGTTTCAATTGCACAACCTTTAAACTTGTTCAAGTATTATTTAAGTCCAGAAGTAATTTTATTTTCAAAACAAGTACATACACAGCATTGCCCATATATGTAAAAAGTTCAAATCCTTAACATTTCCACAGCTTTTCAGTGACTTTATGACTGCACTGCTGTGTAGCAGTGAAAACTTTAGAGAGGCCATGACATTGAAAATGTATTTTTCTGTAGACAAGAGATTGACAAATAAATAAAGAATATTTCTTTACATACTTATATATATAATATTTATTTTGACACATGAATTTGTGGATAGCAGGAACAAAGTGCAAGGAAGCGACCCAGACATTGAAAAATAACAATGTTCTTTATAAGGGGAACGTGCATTGCATAATTTTCTAATGGATTGTCATCTATTGTTATGTTATACACAAAGAGACACATGCATCATAGTTCTCTAACATTTAAATGAAATCATTATGAAGTATTGTTGTTTAATGGCTTAAAAATGCCCAAAATGTATTGCTGTATGTGTTGTATATGTCTGCACACATGGTTAGCTCAGATGGTTATACAGTACGATGTTTTATTGGTCTATCAAGACCTATTCATCTAATTTACTTTATGGCTATGTGTTGAAAGACATGTTTACTCTATGGGGCCACTTGTCTGCACAAATGGATACATCCTGAATGAGTACACATAGACTGAATTGATATGAATCAATGTAGAGAGGGGAAATAAAGAGACATATAGAGAGACAGAGAGAAATAGAAACAGAGTGCAAAAGTGAGGTGGATGAGGGGAGTGTAACGAGGCAGGGGTTGTCTGGAGCCTGTGGCCTGGGGCTGTGTATAGAGAGAGATGAGCTGGTGTGAACACTGCAGGGTATCGTCTGAGAATGGTTGGGCTCCCCTAACAGCTACTGAGGCTACGTTTGTAGCACAGTGGGTCACAACCTACTAGTGTCTGGCGTGTTTATGTGTGTGTGTTTGAATGATGCATTTAAAAAAATAGTGAAGAAATGCAAGACAGTAGATAGAGAAATGAAACAAAGGGATGTCTAAAGGAAGAAATAAAATAGACCTAAGGTTTTGAATGAAACATTTACTAACACACCTTTGCCAATGCTGGGTGCGTGTTCCTAAGATCCCTTCACTGTGAACTGTGGGGGAGATGTCTTCGGCTAAGGGCAGCCCTCCCAGTATCTTCAAACAGGCTCTTTGAACACATAGCACTGTTTTCCCCTATGAAGCCAGTCTCTGTGTCTGCCCTCTGCCAAGGCCTCCCACCCACACTTTTTATTTGTTCATTGTTGACTTGTGCAGCTCTGTGACCTGGCCGCATGTATACCTGTGCTTCTCTTTATCTCCAGCTTCCCTGAGGAGAGCTTGGTAAAGCCCTGCTTCCACATTTGAGGAGTTTTGTGTTTCTAAAGGGGCTATTATAGTATGCTCATTAATTCCAACCCGATACTAGCCGCAGCAGGCCCAGCACACTGCTTGAACTGGGTGTTCTAGTTCTTCCTAAACCTCAGCATTAAGTAGCCTCTTTGATCTCTCTCCACTGTGACAAAGCAGCACCACCAGGCCTCCTAAATGAACCACTCAGAACTCAAGCAGCGGGCAACAACATCAAGTAGAGCTGGGGAGAAAATATGCAGATCCACTAGGAACACAACAAAGAAAAAAGGAAAAGATGAGAATACAGGGTCCTTGGTATAATTAACTACAATGAGCTGGAGGCAGATGTGTGACTCCAAAACATAAAAGAAAAGATTACTGCCAGTATTTTTCACAAATTGCTCTGAAAATTAGGAGTTTACTCAAAAGAAGCAGAACATTTTATCTGTTAAAGGTTATTTGTTATCTCCAGGCACCCAGAAAGTACTTCAATTGTCTTGACCTTCACAGGTTTCAGTGCCAATCATTAGCATGCTAATCACAGATGATTTTCCAGACCTACACTGAAGAAAGAAGCTCACGGAGAGAGTCTTTGTCATCGCGGGGTCCTGAAAGATCTCTCCATTGCATGTGAGAAAAAAATAAGCTTTTGTGAACTTAATTACAATGCATCCTCCAAATAAGGCCTGCAAAAGGCATCTTGAAGTAGTGCAGGTGCTCCCTGGACTCACACAGGAGAGGCAAGCCCAAAGGCCTGTTTTGTGATGCCATAATTCATCACAGCCACCTTGTTATAAGCCCTCCAATTACAGACATGGAGTTGAATTTAACCAGCACTTTTGCTGCATAACATTGCCTTCGTCTTTCCTGCCTCTAACCAATAAAGCAGATCAACCGTATAACTCATTTACTTTATACAAACGATGTTTGTTTTGAACTGTCCTGAGGAATACCGCCTTTGAAGGAAATCTCGACTGATTAAATAAATAAATATATGGCTGATTTAAAAGAATGCATTGCAGGTTTTAAAAGTAGCAACTGTATCGAATCCCAGCATAATTTTACCAAAACGTATGAAGCATCACAATAATGTTTACAACATATTTGAAAATTATTTAAATTACTATAATCATTAAGTAATATTTTATATTAAAATAATAAAGAGTGATGTAGTCCATGTGTGTGTTGAAAATCAAAACAATGAGTTAAAAGCAGCTAAAACCGCTAAAAACTGCATTGATCTGTTGGGTGTTACTTCTCACTTAATACATGTATTCACAATGTACATGGTGAGCATTTTTGTCTTAATGCCAGTTAGCCAAATCTGCCTGCACATTCACCAAACCTACAACACCTTGTACATTATAGCACCACCTATCATTAGTTCTTCTTCCAACCAGATAATATAGGCTAAATGCCAGAGGTCGCTCTTCTCATTCAGCAAGAAATCAAAATGATAATGACTCCTTATTAGAAATTTTATCTGGAAGTGCATACAGGAAACATCAAAAGGTGCTGACAGGGTGACTGGGGGCAACGATGAGGCTCAGTGATAATCCACATCAAAGCAGAAGCCGAGGGTGTGGGGACATCCATCAGGGGACCAGGACTGTAACACATGGGCAGCAAAAATAAACACGGGGGGGACAGAAATTCTCAATCTACAATTGGGATAATTCACTGCTCTGAAATTGAAATGTATTATTGGTAACCATTCCCAAAAGGAAAAGGCACTTTTTTGGGGCTGATGAGCCCAGTTGAAGGCAAGCCAGTGCAGATGGGATGATGCAGTTTGGCAAATTATAAATGATAGCCCCACGGTAAAATGACATAAAGGAAATAATAAAATAAAACATCTAGTGGAGCCATGATGAACGTACACTGGAAATGTGCACTTCAGTAAACAATCAGCCAATGTCAATTATAGGAAATTGGACTGGCTATGGAGCATTTCTATTCCGGCACTGGCACAGTCAACCTTTTAATGGCAGGCTGTTAGGTAATACAGTAGCTATCTGTCTGTTGGCCTCCAGTTTGAGTTCCCAACAAAACCTTTTCACACAGACCCATTACAGAGTGGCAGCGCCGGTTCACAGCTACCTGAGAGCAGCCTGTTTTAAGGGGAGTCTGACAAACCCATCACTGTGTCCAGAGATTGATGGGGTTCACAGTGTCTGTACCCCGGAGGTAGAGATCAGTGGTTCAGACCTGACCCCCCTCCCTCCGGCCTCCTTCTCTATCCACCAGGACAGCGCAGTGTATGGCACATCTACAGTACAACTCACACAGCTAGAGACTCAGAAAACAGTTTGGACCATCTTCATTGACCAATCACTTCACCTGGCTACAAGCATGGACTGAAACCACAAAACTGAAGCAACTGTGGAGTAAGACAACATTATAGCACAGCCTGTCTCACAGTGACAACAACACTCCCCCATCCTGGAGGGTTATGGACCCTCAACTGCTACTAGAGACCACTCATTCTAGCTCTGATCATTATGTAGAAGTGCATGAGCAGACATTCAAGCAGTTGAAAAGGTACTGACAAGTGGACTTCATTAAAAACCAAAATTAACATAATGATTAGGACAGGAACAAATCTACCAATACCAAAGACTGGATATGCCTACATCTAGGAAAATTAAAAACATATTACAATTAATGAAACTGTTCTTTGTTTTTTGATGATGATGAGTAGGGATAGGGATAATATTTTCCATGACAGTCATTACTAGCCAGATCTTTAGGATAATCCCACCGGTATTGCTCACATGATGTATACCAAAAGATTAGGCAGCAGGACTGCTGACTTCTGATTTTCTTATATCCACAGTGGCGGAAAATTTGCTTAAGACTGCACTTGGCCACCACATGGCTCCTACCCTCTACTTTCATTACACAAAACCATGCATTTTACAATTATGGAGTGGTATAATTATATTACAACTGAGATTTCATCCACACATGGACTTTATACTGTTAACTCAACACTACACTAAAAATGCAATCTGATGGGTAATAAAGAAATGCATACTTTATTAAAGTGTCATTTAATTAGGTGTTCTATAAACCTTTGATTAAAAACAGGAGAAAAAAGATGAAAAACTATCCTTCTTAGAGTTAGGCAATGACTTTTTAAATATAATCTGCTTAGAGGTTTGACTAGCAAGACAACATGGAAGATGCAAAGGTTCAGACACTTCACCACCTCTGTTGGGTTGAGTCTATTATAAAGTTAAAGAACAAGTTTGAAGCCTCTGTCAACACTGGATTCACATTTTGGAAAACAAAAGTATGTAGTTTAGTAGGCTTTGGCCTGGTAATGTCATACCAGACCAAAGCAGGTGGTAGCGCAAATGCAGTCGCAAAGCCCTTTTTTTCGAGTGCCAGTCCATTTTTTGTTGCGACTGCATCGGTTTGTCAGTTTCCTGGCTCCAAATTAACCTGTGTACTGAGTCGGATGGGCTCTGCAACTTCCGTTGTGTTTATGCAGATCAGGTGGCACATTGTAATTTTGCTACTTGTCTTGGCATGAAAATGTGCTTACTTTACAGCCTGCTCAGATCACCTCTTTAGCAACTGCAAGGGCAAAGATTATTAATACCTAAAATTAAATACTAGACAAGTATGGTCAATACATCAGTTGCACATCCAAACCTTTTTTAAATAAGTGTTGAGTCAACTTACTGTCAGTATTACTTCACAACAATTTTCTAATTTTTGCTTTCACTTCTATTTTTTAGTATATTGTGTACGAGATTCACATTTCTTGAGCATATGAGAGACACTTGAATGACTCCTTTTTCTAAACACACAATACAAAAAAAGATGTTCCATGCTTCTTTGCAAGAAAATGTTAACTATATATGCAAGTAATGCAAAGACATTTCACACTATCAAGTAAAAATCCATAAAATACAAAGGCTTGCTGAATCACTGAAAGCTATTCTTCATGTTTTCTGGGTCAGAGTATATTACCTAACCAAATATTCTGTTCAACAACAGAGGACGGTACCTGCTGTTTTGGTTGACTCATTTCATTTTGGGACATGTCTACCAGGATTTGTGAGTCTGATTACATTTTGTGCATGAAATAAACAATTTGGCCTAGCAGAGTTTTGCCCTCCATGAGGAGTTTTGTAAAAGTTAACTTGGTATTGAGAAATTACTTTCAACAGATTGTAAAAATCTGTAAGAGATAATGAAACCAGAATAACAAGACCTTCCTCCTCTATCCTGTGCCCTGTGTACCTGCAAAAAGAGCAGAAGAGAGCAAGAAAAGGCCTCGATGTAGCACTCACACATTTTTCATTCCATATTCTCCCCTCTCGCCCTTACTAACCCAACCTTCCACCTACAAACCCATTCTTCAACACAACACAACAGGGAATTTCAATCCTACTTCATATCCTAGAACAAATTCCTTCCCTGATTACTGATGCATTTCAAAGCAGGCATCATTATATTTTCAGACCACTTTCTTTTAAAAATGTACTGAAAACCTTTATGCTGCTTCCCAAGGGCCTCTCCTCTTCTGTTATGCTCTTATTAGTCTGTCTCTCCCGCTGCCTGCTGGGAGATCCACATTGCTATTCATTTTCTGTCTCTCTGACCTCTGTGTGGATGGAATTCATCTGGCCTATCCCTTGTTCTTTACATTACTTTGGAGACAAGCAGCTACCGTCTGGTGCAGCTATTAAAACATAAACACCATTAAATAAAAATGTGCAGCAGTGAGGCATGTGGAAAGAGTCACAAAAAAGACGACTCTTTCTACTGTGCTGATAGTCCTTTACAACTGAATCGGGTTCCATTCTGTAATATGTATTGTTTGCATAAATTTGGAACTAATACGTTAATAAACAGAGCTTTACATTTGTAATGCAAATAATTGGAATAGCTTAATAATAATATAAAAAAAACTCCAGATGTTAAAAACTTAAAAGCATCTTGCATAATTGCAACCAAGGAACAAGTTGCCATATGAGGGAGGTGAACCTATGTTAAATTGTAATGCAGTCAATGTTACCCGCAACAACATCAACAGCTGTAGCAATGATGTATCCTCACAGGTGCATGTTCAGTTGGACTATCAAAGGTAACTAGATGCACACTGATTTGGATTTCATTCTGAATATCAAAAATGATTAGTTTGCCATAGTTGGCCAGCTACTGTGGTCCGCAAGACAAAACTGCCAATCAACCCTGCTTTAAATCTGAATATTCTTTAAAGAACAGTGTGAGTGAGTGAGTGTCTAATTGAAGGATTTACTGACAAAATAAATGGATTGAGAGAGAGAGAGACGGACAGAGTAGGAGGGGAGGGGCTTTTATTGCAGGAGTCTTTAATGCAAACCCTGAGTGGCTGGTCTGGCTAGGAAGCCCTGCAAAGAACTGTTGGAGTTTATGAGGTAGTCCAGCTGAATGATATACATCGCCGGCCACAGGCGAGAGCTGTCCATTAGTTACAGGGGTTCCTGTAATGCCCAGCTCCAGTACATTATTTCCAAATGCATCAGTCAGCGTCGTGCAGCACAGATAAATTCTAATGCTTAAGATCTGTAATGCATACTCTCACCGCAGCTATATTACGCTGCAGGTTAGGAGGGCAGGAAGAGAGAGGGGGGAAAAATGTAATTTATTTTTCACTGCAGCCAGTATTCTTCCCATTAGCTTCAAACGTGAGATAAGTTATGGACTTTAACGAGCACCTTCAGCCACCAGAGCACGCTGCACACAAGACTGCAGGCAGAAGAGGTGGGCTAACGGCTAAGGGAGGAGGGACTGGCAATCTGGATGCATGGTGCTGATGACCCAACAAAAGTACCTTGTTGTCCTCAGTGAGATCAGAATGCAGATTTCACCAGAATAGTATTAAAAAGCATTCAATCTCAAATACCCAGAAAATCTCATGACGCCTTACTTGTGTGTACCGCGTCTGCATAAATGTAACAAAAACTTCAACCGGCTTAGTTGTCATGCATATTACAACAACCTGCTGTCCTAGGCAAACAATTTAAAACTGTGCCGATATGCAATTAAAGCACAAAAGGAGGCCACACTGCAAATGTTACACTGCAAAGAGAAGGACTCAAAGTGGGTGGCTGCCTGGGGGAAGCGACCCTTCACCTCTTCCATTCAGATTACTTTTTTGAAGCATGTAGAAGAAGCGTCGGCTCATCCCTACCACACTCACATTTATACCTTTGCCAATCAAATGTCACGGCTGGAAAAGGCAGAGCTGTCCTGACCTTTTAAAGAGCTCTGGGATCACTTCCTGTGTTTTTGAGAGCTGAAATATGCCAGAGCAGGAGTTAGAAAAGCACACACACACACGCACACACTCACTCAAGTCTTCCTATAGCTAGGACTGCCAGATTATGCTAGAAAAGGTCATACATATCTTAATTTTCTGCATTGTGTGCTGCTGTTTGTTAAATTACCAACTGAAGCTGTAAGGCTGGTTCTTATTATTCACAATTAATAATCTCCAGGGTGGGGGAAGGGAGGAGGGGGAGAAGTGGAGGGGCAAATAAGAGCCCTTTGTCAGGCAGTTCATGACTGTCAGAATATACGTGAATGAATAAGAGTACCATGCTTGTATACTTATGTTAAAATGATCCATGTCCAGTATTACAGATGTATGTAGAGGCTGATGATTTGCCGTCATACTCAATCTAATCTCAGTCATACTCCAGTATTGAAAAATACAAATTTGATTCACACACAAAAAAAGAATTAATAGTCTCAATGATTTCAGGATAAAATTACTTCTCTCTGTATTTCATATCCTTATTTTTCCTCATACAGTGAGCATTCTAAACAAGCATTTCATGATTGTAGGAATATACAATTACTAAGCCTAGTCATAGAAACAACAAATGTGATATATATGTAACTTACTGTTCAGCTCTATACAATATAGAATAATCATGAATGAATGGAAACATAATTCTTAGAAACCAACAGATTTAAAGCAATCTCTTATTTAGTCTATATTATATAAGTATAAATGGGATACAAAGTACTCTTCTGATGTGTTTACATAGACACGTGCCTTCTGTCCTCCAGGTTCTTTCTCTTTTAGCAGCCTTGAGCTGTAGCTGCATATCCCCTGGAATACATCTTAGTGTCAGTTATCGACAAGTGACTAATTAGCTGTGGGCCTGTAAGATTTTCCTTCAACTGCAGTGGGAAAAGTATTAAACATGCATGATCAATACGCTGTCTAATGCCCAACTATCATCTGTTGCTATCCGCTCCAACTATTGGACTAGTCACTTAATCATACACTGATTAATATTTTTATCCAAATCACTAATAGCACTTTGCACATTTTTTCGTGATCATCATTATGAACTTATCTTGGGATATTTAACAAAATTAAGATTAACTGATTTTCTAAAAGTCATTATTAAAGTAATTCTAGATAAACTGTAGGGGGGAAAAAATCTAAAAATACATAATCTAGTGCTTGGACAACTATCTTACAAATAACTTTATATCTTTTAATTTGACTGATGCTACATTGGCAAAGTGTATGAAAAAAGACAGCTTTTTATTTACTACTATCCCACCTCAACCCTAACTAGCCGCAGGCTAAATAGGAAAAGACAAGTGCCATGTTGTCTCATCTTACATCACATCATGTGCCAGCTCTATTTATCCCAGCAAAACTGCTGGGCCTTTAACATAGATGAATTATGAAGTGACTACAAGACTCTTAATTACCCCATCCACCCAGTCTGAATAATGCAGGATTCTGCTTACAACCATGTTAGTGCGCATTGCATGCAATAGTTAACATAACAGCTTAACACAGCCCTGGGCTCCCATGAAATGGTGTGTATTTCAGGATTAAACTCATTAATGATGTGTCTGCATGTGTGAGTACACCCATGTGTATGCTTCCATTGACTATGTCATGTGGCGCATGCTAAATGCAGCCATTCAGGAAAGAGACATGTGGCAGTGGACATGTTTACCCTCTGGCACTTGTCTCTGGTTCATCAGGTGTGAGAGGGCACGGGGCTTTGGAAGCATCTGCTGGTAAGAGTGGAGTGGAGTGCAGTGAGGCAAAAGACATAAATACATAGACACATGCACACACACACACACACACACACACACACACACAGACACATACAAGTGCATATACCTGCACAGGAATGACTGCCACTATGAATGTGAAAATACAATTATGCTGCTCGAACAGTGAGTTTATCTGCTGTGCGATGATAGACATGAGACAATGATAGATACACAGCTTGGCCTTCATGTTGACATAGCAAAGTCTTTCTGGGCTGCTGGTTCATGCACAGGCAGATGAAGATCTGTTTGGTGTACAGCTTGCTGAACACTGAAATAAAGACGCTAAGAAGCAGTAGTAAGTAGCAGTAAGAAGCAAAGTTGAAGTTGACTACACTCAACTGTCAAATATTTTGTAAATATCCACGCATTTGCGTCAAGTTTGTATCTGGGCATTTGTCCTGCCACAGCATTCTCCTAGTTGACATACAGCAACTGGGAAGGAGTATTCTGCAGTCGAAAAACTCTACTGTGCTCTCTCATGTACAGAGGCTTTGTGTTGTCAGACCAGTCAATGGGGGTCCTTAGTTCTGCTGATGTTAAATGGCAGCTTCTTCTTAAACCATTTAACAGCGCACTCTAGCACCTTGGAAAGTGCTGTTTGGTGGTTTGAGAAGTTTTGTGCAACTCTTAACGCTACCACAAACAAACTCTGGAATGGGTATGACCCTGTTGAGTTTGAGGTCACAACAGAACAAGTGAACAGAAAAAGTGACCCTGCGTAGCCTCCTAAGACCATGCAGCATGCCCAGTGCACCGCACTGGAGGCAAACTATGGCCTTTGTAAGAGTTGAGTCTATAATCTGGGAAAGAATAGTAATGTCCTCCCACCTAGCAAGAGTGTCTTGAAAAGGATTATGAATGCACAGCAGATACAATAAAAAATATAATTTAAAAATGAGTTTAGAAGCATCTTCAGGTAAGAATAAAGACTTCTGAGCTTTCTATGTGCACAGATGAGCCAATAGTCCAAAGCTGTACTGGTCTCAATTTTTCTTTTCATAGCTTCACCAGTCCAAAAAATAAACAGTTTCATGACTACAGTATGTTCCTAGTGGGGGTCTGGGGTCTGATAGTGAATGTTGCAGGATAAGACTCTTAGCAGTCAAAATTGTTATTGTGAGATGCCCTTGTGTCTGCAAAAATGACAAAGGTGCAGCTTCTTATCTTCCAAGACAATTCTATCAGATTATGAATTAAATTTTGTATCTTTTACGTGATTAACTTTTTATCAGGAAACATTCTAAAAATTAATTTGATATGTACAACAATATTCCTAATTTTTTTTAGTTTGGTTAATATATATAAGCAGATTGCATACAAGATATACAGTGTTGAAAGTTTTAGCAGAGCTGACAGTGAAGAAAAAGTAACGAGGATTGTGGAGAGTAATTAAAAGAGGGTCGGTCAATGTAATGTAATGTACTCTCTCTCTCCAACAGCCTCCTTTCTCAGGAAAAAGAGCCAGCTGGATGATCTGGCAGATCCATTTTGGTCTCTTGTTTTTCATATTGATTGGAAGCGTACACAAGTCCCTTAGGGTGGGCCACGAGTACACACTTGTCCTGCACAATTATGGCTAAAATGGTAATCACAGTTATTTCGCTTCATATTTTGATAAAAATGATCCTAATTATTCAATCATCTTTAAAAACAATATAGTTTTATTTCACATAAACATTTTGAATTACCAGAAAAACCCTTTGTTGTTCTTAATCAACATTAAGACAAATTGTCAGTTTAAAGTTTAAATCTTTTATGTCCAAAAAAGACTTCTCTTCACACAGTAAATGAAATAAGACCAGATCATTCAACCCCACAATCAGACAACCAGAGTGACAATCATTGGTCTGCCCATCCAAAAATCCAGCTACACTACATTAATGTTAAGAAACATGATGCGTGCCTTAAAGAAGCAAATCATTAATTTATTAAAGCTGGGAAATGCCAGATTCAGTAAGCACACAGTGAAACATTCATATACACAACTATCAAGTCAACAACCCCCAGGTGACTACATACTCACACCTTGCCCAAACAAAATTCATAACATAACTGACATAACACAATGATATCCTAAAATCTTCACACAGCCAAAATGGAGAGTTTACTCAAAATGGAAGAAAAGCAATTATATCATTACATAGAGAGAGGACCAGCTATTTTAACATCAGTGCTTTTACATAGGCTGGCTCCATTATTCATGAATGGACTGTATTTATGGATAGACCCATTTGCGTCTCTGTGATTTCAGATGCTGTTACCCAGAAAGCTAAAACCTTCATGCTGGTGGAACAAGATTGCCACTTTTATGAGAACATCTTGTGCTGAAATAAATCACCTACTAATGTGTGCTGAGGGTTCAAGAGGTGCGATGAATGTGAAGGAAGCTTTCAGTGACGGTAGCAATCTAGCCTGGCTTCTCATTTATGCCTTTCCTTTAAAACACAATCACCTTGTACCATCCTATGTACATTATGATACAATATGTGCTGCTACTATGCTTCAAAATCCACCTAAATAAATAAATATCCAGGCTTATCATGATGCTTGTGCAACAACAACAACAACAATAACCACAGTGGTGGCTTACACTTTCATCAATATCATGATTCTAATTTGAAAGATTAGATGTATTAATAAATACAATTTAAAGATTATATTTTGTACGTGCTTCGCCCTCTAACAGACAGATCTTTGCATTGGCTGCCAAATCAGGTGGTAGCATGAATGCCCTGTAAAACAGTGGCGTACCTGTCACTCAACTCCTTTTTTCACTCAAACACCTTGAGTACAGACACAGCACTCTGTGAAACCTTTGTCACCCTCTAGTGTGGCTGAGATGTCCCTCTAAGCATGTTCTGTTGAAGTTTCTTCTTACCTATTTCACCCTGCTGAGGAAGGGAGGCAGGGCTGGCTAACTAGCCATGGTACCAGTACCACGAGGAAGATGACCACCATGTCCGTCAGAAAGTTCCTGCGTTCCTGCTGCCTCTTCGACGACATACCACACACTCCTGCTAATTGTTAGGCTAGTGCCATTCAAGCTGCATCACTAGCTGGCTATCTTTAGCTACACGTGTTGCTAGCATTTGCTAATCTGGCTTAGCACAAGCATGCAACACTATCTCCCTCGCTGGATCACTCAACATCGGTCAAGGTAATCTACGTTCAGACTACGTCGGCCTCTATCTCTCCTCCCCAAGTGCCTCATTTCACCAGTAAAAAGCTACCTAAGCACTTCCACATTGCTTCACTGATATACGAGCTGTTTCAGATGCATATGTTGGTTAGAGGCTCCCGACCGGGGAATGGGGTTGCTTCTGTCTCCCCAACTCAGGTGAGGTGAAAAAAGGGAAGGTGATGTCTGATGCTCCCTGGCCTCTCATCTTTATGCATTCTCTGCCATACCTCCCGCTCGCTGTGTGTTCACCACGCTGGGTGCAAGGGAATACACTATAATCTTTCAGTGAAGTGTCTTTTGGAGAGGCAGCCCATCTGGGATGGGTGATTTATCTTGTTCGTCTCAACATTCTGAAAAAGTTGAGGTCAAAGCGTGGAGGGTTTCACTGACCCACGTACTACAATCATGCACCCAAAAGTCAGTAAATATATCAGTTATAGAGGAGTTTAATTTTTAATTCTAGTAGTACTGATAAAACAGTATTTTCCATCAAACGTTATCATTTTATCAGATAGGCAAATATAATAAACATTTAAGTTCTCAGTACGGGAAGTAATGTGAAAATTCTGCTGCAAATTTTAAGTTTTCAACTTTAGTTTCTAACAATTTTTTACAAAGGACACTCAGCCCCTCATACCTTGATAAATAATTGGGTGCCTTGTCCTGTCCTTGTTCATTTTCTTAAGTGTGCACTTTACTTGATTCTTTCAGATGGAACAAAAGGTAGTTCTTTCCTTAACAGCTTCTTCCCATTTATTGCTTAATATTCACAAGTTACTGAATGAGGTGAATTGTGAATTTTGACAGAAAAAAACTTAAACAAAATGAGAAAAGAAATGTATAAAATACATTCAATAGATGAGCAATCCTTTTGATTTTATTCAGCCAAGGGCACTATCAGTTAAAAAGGCATCACTTTAATACAATCCAAAACTTTCAAAAAGAAGGTTGCTATTGTAGTTACAATTGTAAGCTGTTTGTAAGATGAACAAAAGGATTTTAGAGATAAAGTAAATTCAATCAGATGACAGAAAGCCTTACTCATCTTCCAGAAAGCTGTATAGTACAGTCAATATGTTGCTTTTTGTTTCCCAAATTTATTTCTATGACTTCTATGACTAAAACATTTGTTCAACAGACACTAAAGGTATCAGTCTGTACCATGTGCAAAGAAACCAGTTTCACCCTGTCATAAGAAACTGGGGTCTTACTTAAAATACCTAATATTATGAGTTTAATGTTTTAGTTTGAGATGATATTCTAAGTGCTGTTTTACACACTGTAGGGAATTCATCTTTTTTATGAGACACACTGAATACACATTTATTTCTGTTAAGAAAATAAAACATTGATCTTGGCCTTCAAAAAGGTTTGAATTGCTTAGGTCTACTTCTTCTTTGGAAACTCGCTGTTTTAGGCAACTCTTCTTGCCAAATCTTTGTCATTACTAATTTGAGCAAGCCTACAGTACATGACATCATAGAACAAGGACAAACACATACACTAACTGCAAGCATGCATATGTACACACGCACAAACCATATACAAGCCCACACATGTACAAATCTAAAGCTTATTTCCGCCTTCACTGTCAACTTACACTAATATGAATTTGTGTGTGTCTCACAATTTCAACAGAACTTCAAACTGAAGTTAGATTTTAATTTAAGTTTAATTTAAATAATGAAATTAAATTTTACCTCTGATGAACCTAAAGGAGGCGATGCTTATTTAGGATTTCCTTCTACCACTTTAGAAAGTATATTAAAATAAAATGTAATACTTAGCTACTATGACATTTAAAATAGGTGTATGTTGAGAAGATAATGATGGCCTTTATTGTTGTAGCTAATTTATTGATTTCTTATTTTGTATTTAACGTCCCTTTTTCTATTTGATGATTTGTGAAAATATCAGCAGCATAATGCAATCTTAATCCTACTTGTTCCCTTCAAGTGTCAGTAAATTTACCCTTTGTTTCACCCCTTAACTTGGGCCCATATCTTAGCTAGAATCACCCTAAACCACTACAATATTCATTAAACATGGCTTCATTCTTTAATTTGCCACTTGTATCTTATTTCTGTATTGTTTTATCTTATTGTGTCTTTTTCTAATTATTATTATTATTATTACTAATGTTATTAAGAGGGCTGTAACTAAAATATCAAAGCACTTACTGCAAATCATTGGTTGATCTAAACATGTGCTGAAGAGATAGTGATGTTTTAACTCATGTTTACCACAGGAAATAAGGTGATATGTAACTTTAGTTCACATACAAAAATGTATATCAGGAGAACCAATTTGTGCAATCATCACAACTTGAATGTGAAATTTCCGATGCATATTCAGATACAGCATTCAAATACAAATATTTCACATTTAAATGAGTCATTCATTAGAGATAATGAAAGGTCTGTGCGGTATAATAAGCTGCCAGTTGAATGCTAATTCCAGAAAATAACTGCTCGGATGAATACCATGCATACAGAAAATTAATCTTGGCAATTTCACCGCGTCATTATACAGGAAAAACATATGAATAAAGAATGCAAACCAAGAACCTCGACGACATAAAAAATAGCGTTGGATAATGATCTTGACATTCTAATTAAGAAAGGTCCGAGCTGGAATTAGCAACGCCAACCACAATCGAGCGCGAGAGAGAAAGAACCACAGCCAAAAGGTGAAATGACAGAACACTGGAGAAGGGTCCGTATTTCCATGAGATGGTCCTTCCTTCTTCCAATCCAACGTCCTGATACAGCAGCAGAGAAGGTGACACACACCACTTATTTAAGCATGTGTGTGTGTGTGTGTGTCTGAGTGCAAGTGTTGAAGAAAGAAGGAGAGTCACATCATGCTGACTTACATAATGCAATCTCCTTTGTCTCCTTCTGCTTCTCATAAGTGCACGTGCCCTCACGCACACATACACTCATGTATACTGTACACTGTACACTGTACAAGGAGGGAACAGATGTCCCTTCAGGCTCAGGGGGAGGCGGGCACACTCACTGTGTTTGTGCGCAATGGGGCGGTCTTGGCACAAACACCTTTCTACAATCACAAGCTCTGCAGTGTCCAAATGTGAGGAAATGTAGAAAGAGAGCATTCCAGCACACAGGCAGTTGATGCAAAAAGATGATGACATGAAGTCTGGAATTTCTGTGACAACAGGCCCAGATGACGAATTCAGAAAAAACGAACAAGTTGTTTTTTTTTTTTTTGGTCAACATTCATGTCCTCAATGGATTAGAGTGCAGTGGTGGAAGTCTTTTCTCCAACACAGTCCCCTGTGGCTTTTTTTCTCCAGAACAATGTAGAATTGTCTCTTTAGCCATTAGCCTCACATCAAGTATGCAAAGCAGGCCAATCATCACAAACGAGTCGTAATAGAATAATTGAAGCAAACAGAATCCTGCTGGGGAATGAGAAGCCCAAACAATTGTGCAATTGACATCACACATCAGGATGTGTCTGGTCCTAGTCTCCCTGGATACAGCCCGAATGCTCTGTGCTGGGCTTGGCTGGGCTGAGTGGTGGCATCCCAGGGTACTGGTGGAGACTGACTGGAGCCCACACACGCATGCCTTGAGATACAGCCTCTCTCTCCTTCTGTGTTTCTCTCTCCTCTCCATCCCACCCAGCATTCAGCTGCCTTCATCCAACTGACTCATGAGGAAATCCTCCACAAGAGGAAAAAGCTGCCAGCTCCAATGACAGGAGAAAAACAAAAAAAACATTCTCAAAAGCGGGCATCAAAGAAAAGCGAAAGAGCGCAGAACCAACGCTCTCGCAACAAGACAAAAAGAAAAGTCAGAAATTGCTGTTGCTCCGCCCAGTCGAAATCTTCCGCCTTTGTTTTTTGTCTCTCATTTTATTTTGTTTCGCAGTTGTTTTAGAGAATTAGCATCTGCTACTGAGCCTTTGTAGAGGGATTTATGTGCCCCCCTACACATTTCTCCCATACCACCCGTCCCCGCCCCTTGCCTGCCTCCTTATCCCTCATCAGTCTGCCAGACAAGTTTTTCCCACCCAGTCATAGTACCCAGCCAGCAACCCCTTTTTGTGGGTGTGCTTGTTTAGTGTGGGTCTGGTCTGTGAGTGTGGTGCATGTCGTGCCAGCTTGTATAGGAGGGGAGAGGAGGAGGAAAAAAAACTCTTTGTAAGTTATGGGAACACTATGAGACAGACGCAGGCGCTCATAAATTATACGGTTCATTTGCATATTCCTGGCATAAGACATTATGCAAATACTGGTTAATTTACATAATGGATTCCTCTTGTTGCCTCAATTGCCCAGTTGCTGCTTTTTTATTTAATAATGAAAAAAAAACAAAAGAGTGTGAAACAAGAAAGAATAGCACATTTGAGCCCTGTGAAGCCCTTTGCCACTGCTTCCATGAAACACCAGACTGACCAAGACTTCGAAGAGGACAATTTCTGTGTTCAGCTTATCTTTAATTATACTACTGTGAAACATAAACTGTGTACACTACATATACTGTACAGACATAAGAGAAAGAGAATATGTAAGAATTGATATAGCAATCACATCAAGTATGGCACGCGGTATTTGCACGCGTTCGTAAATTTCTCTCTCAATTAGTCTATTTTAATTCGACTATTAAAGCAAGCTGCAGCACTGCTAATTAACAGCAGTGTCCATACCCTCTTCAGAGGGAGGGGGATTTTATTAAATAATTAAACTATTTTTGTCTCCCGCTTTTAACCTCATCGGCTGCGTACCAAACGACCAGAAAAAAATCTACGAAAGAGAAAAAGCAGATGTGGCCAAGATAATTATTTAATCAAATATGCGCTACTGACGAAACAGCTAATGACAAGACAGAAAAGGTAATTACCACACATACATACAGAGCTTTATCAAAAATGTCCGAATAGACAGTCATTTGTTTACCACACGTTCATTGCGTTTCTTATCCATGTCCCACAAAAGTAATGGAAAAACAGATGGTCTCAAATGCAGCTTTAAAGAACAGGATAAGTGATCGTGATACAATTAAAGACAATTACAAATAGAGACAGTGAGAGAGAGAAAGGAGGAGTGTGTAGAGCTGGAAGAGAGGTAGGGAGAGTAAAATAGGAGAAGGATATAAAGAATGGAAGGTGGTAGAAGGAGGACATTGATTATTTATAAAATGCCAGGACAACATTGTGCGGTGGGATCAGCCGGCAAAACGTCAACTTCAGTCAGCTACAGTCAGATGAGCAGCTTGAGATTCTTCACTGTGTACAGTGGCACATATACAGGCACAGCTCACCCTAGTTATGTTGCACTACACTAGGCTGCTGGTTGTGGGTCGAGGCTCTCTCTTTCTCCATCCAGGACCAATGAAGAGGAAGGGCAAAGCAGAGGCACAGCTAATGCCAGGCACCGGGGTTACACGGCAGGGCGTAAAACAGCTAGCCAGCCCGCTTTCGGGAGCTGTTGGAAAAAATCATCAGCTTTTAGAATCAATTAACCCAAATGTTAATTAATGTCAAGCTCATAGAAGAAAAGAGAGATGGGAGGCGGGTGTACTGGGCATGTGGAAGGAAAGCTAGGGAGAGGAGGAGGGTGGGTAAGAGAGGGACTGAGAGAGAAAGGGGATGGGCAAATAAGGGAAACAAGGAGCGAATGCGGTTGATGGCAGAGAGAAGTTGGCACAGTGCCATCCATTCAGTGGTAGCACCAAGGCGGACTTCTGTTCGCTCTCTAGGGTAGGTGGTTAGATGTAGCCTGGGAGACAGAAGGGTCCTGTCGTCATTTTGGTAGCGTCACATGCTTTGAGTTTTTGTTTTAGCTTGTTTGTTTTTTTTTGTGGATGGGGGCTGTCTTATAAATATTAGAAGTTAGAGTCAAGATACAGGTCTTTCACATTCATCCTTACTTCAATACCGCCGGTGGAGGACAAGTAAACATCTGGTGACAAAGACTTGACAAGATGTGACCTACACCTGAATTCTGGGAGCTGCAATTAAGATGGATAAGCTGTTGCTGCATGGCACCATGATGGAAGTACAAGGGTGGATATCCAGCACTCTAAAATCCAGAAAAACTGTTTATCACAGAAGATGTGAGACAGGAAGTGAACCTACAGTGATGGGTGTCACATGCACAAGAGCGGGAAACAGACGCAGCATCACATGGGATTAATGAAGGAGATGGAAATTCTAAAACAAAAACAACAGAAACTTGGGGCTGTTTTGTTGTTACAACGATGACTGGGGGGTGTGGCGGTGGCACAAAAGGAAGCTCCTCCCACTCGCTCCTTCTTGCTCTCTCACTAACCATCTGAGGCACAGCTCTCTGTGCCAGGCAGCCAGCCAGCCATCTGGGCAGGAGACGCCATGCCAACTCATTCGTTAGCAGTAAAGGACGTACCCTTGGAAGATACGGGCGATGACAAACGCCATTTCCATCGCACAGTTGGCATTTATGGACTTGGGTAAAAGTCATTGGTTTGGAGGATGCCCAAGGAGCAATAATTTGGCACTTGCGAGTCTCAAGTGGTGTGCCAGCAGGAATGTGATGGGATCTGGCACGAAAAATGGCGAAGGACGGGGGAGATATACCACAATTGAGCCAAATCGACACAATCGGATACCCTTCACGTATCAGTTGCCAAAAACAAAAGAGAAAAGAACAAACAGAGACATTTCAGCACCTGATATGACTAATTAGAGCAACATTTGCTTCGTTAATTAGGGTGACACACTCAATCAAAGGAACGACTTGAATTATCAACAAAGAATCCATAATGGGGATGAAACAACAACAAAAAACAAGATGAAGCAAGACAAAAGCGGCGAACTGTTCAACTATTAGAAGAGGGTGTGAAGCGAGTGCCTCTTTTTGTACCAACACCCTTCCCCCTTTAGCCCACATTTTCCCCAGTGTAAACTGCCATTTCTTATTGAACTGGTTGGCAGTGCCTATGCTGCTGCAACAGACGCTGCCAATCTGCCAATCACTGGTGTGCCTGCCTACAAGGAGGGGGGGAGAATGGACCTGAGGGACTGTGCCTGAAGCTCAATAGCAGCTGTTTACAATGTCACAGACACAAAAGAGAGACAAAAAATGCAAACATGAGGATGCATACTAATGAACTGCCAAAACAAATTACAATCAGCGGACAGGAATTAATTAGCTTTTTTTCCTCTATTTGAACTTGTGCTGATCACAATTACACACACATCCTGTTTTCCTCCAGAAGATCTTTTTCTGTGACATGGGAAACTTCTTGGAGCAAAAACATTTTAAAAAGTCATAAAAAGATCATGAATTTTCACATCTGCAGCAAGCCAAGCAATAGCAGAGAGGAATGCAGGGATTTGTGCGATTCATCTGTATTCGCAGCAATCATCCTGGACTTGAATCCTATAGGTTCAATATAGTATCCAGCAGCATGAGAGCCAAGAGAGAGAGGTGGCACGGACACAACAAAAACACAGTGGAATGGGCACAGAAGGCACAGGAACAAGGAGGCAACCTGAGTTCAAGAGACACTGAGGGGGAGGTGCTGGCCTGCCTGCAACCAGACTGGGGGTTGTGAGGCCGTGGGAACTCATTACATCCTCCACACCCACACCCCACATCTCCACGACTTTTTTGCCCCCTTCTTGCCAACCATCCAAAAGATGAGAATGAACAAACTCCACCCTTTCAGGATTTTCCCTCCTGCGCTAAACTATCATAAACAGATGCAACGCAGACTTACCAAATGGTTGGAGTTGCGGTTCGGTGTAGTCTCTGGGTCCGGAGGAACGTTTCTGTGGTTCCCGCGAGGTCTGCTGGCATCGGGCACAGAGCCAAGGATGGGCATCGCTGCAAAGACACACAACAGAGGCTTTCATTAAGTTCGTTTTCATTGTTAATATGCACAGTCGGAATTAAAACAGTAATTAGCAACGCAAGGATATTCATCCACTGGCATCCAACAATTATTGTTTTTGTTTTTTTTCTCCTGGATTTCTTTGGACAAGAGGCATGGTTGTGCAATATGAATAATTAAGGAAGTCATCCAAAGGGAGGGATTATAACATCTTTGTGCTTGCTACCCAACCTTGGCACTACCAAGATGTCTGAATCTGGTTGTACCACCACTGAGGAAGGACCGCTTGAAAGATGGCATCTTTTCGGGCATCTCAAATGTGATAATCGTGATCGCAACAAATACGATTAACAATGAAATTTGTAATTGGTGCCGTATTTTTTCCATATTCATCACGGCGAAGCACGTGGATATTCTAATCTTTCGGAGCTAATGAACTTTGGATAATCACCCTTTTATATTAATTCCATGGGGGATGTTAATTGTGCAGCGTCTTCATTACACAAATGGATTACAAAAAAAAGAGGGCTTGCACGAGACAGCAGAATGGAATGGGGGGTGGAGTGTGTGTGTGTGTGTGTGTGTGTGTGTGAGAGAGAGAGAGAGAGGGAGAGAGAGGGAAAGCAGGAACGGGGATATTTTTCTTCCTTCGTTATATGCCAGTAGTCAAATAATGCCACAGTACTCACAAACAAGCAGAGAAAAGCTCCTGCATTGCCAGTGATGTTCAAGTGCTCCCTCATGGAAAACCTGGTCTCTTTGCTCTCTGCCTGCTCTCTAGAGCACCAGCTCTCATATATGAAGACATCTGCCTTTCCTGGTTCTGGATCTTACAAAACTGGAGCGAGAAGAAACCATCCTGGAATCTAATTTCTCTCAAATTGGATATTACTTGTGTTATTCAAATGATTAGTGCATTAGCAACATTGATCTTTATTAGAGTGGTGTTGTTGGCGATTGGCCGAAGCGGAATGCAGAGGAGACAACAGAAACTGTGGCGGGCACTGGCTAATGTCCTCTGTGCTTAATCATCATACAGCAGGATGGTTTTATGCATATTTCATTTGCATATCATTAAATCGCTAAGGCATACAGGCAAATGGCAGCGGAGAGCGAGGGACTGGAAAAAGAAAAGCATAAAATATAAAGAGAAAAAAAAAGCGACTCATTATGCGATGACAATCTTCAAAGCTGTGTGCCTGGTGTCTGGCAACCTGCCAATTCATTTAATTCAACATTAATTAAAAAAGTCAGTGCGCTCAACCTTTCCGACACGGATTAATTGAGCACCTCACAATCTGTACAAGGAGCCATCTGACATACAGTGAATGTCTGTTCATGTAGAACTAATGGATGTTTGTGCATTCGTGAATGGAACAGAAATTAGATTATTATTGCGATTTCAGACGTCATGAAATATTTGCATGTGACCAGCTAATTCGTGAATACAAAAAACTTTTTTGAATGGACAATTCATCGCTAATTTTGTGAGAGTTCATGTAAGGGTTTAAAATGTTATACAAATGAGGGTAGAGCATTGCAGGTGACTGTTGGCAGCAGGTGTGAGCCAGGCTGGATACAGGCTAAGTGACAGGAAGACTGAGGACTAAAAACCTTCTTACTTGATGAGAATAACTGAGTTATTCTGCTGTTCTATGTCTTTCCCATGATCTTCCTACACAAGACAACAAAAACTCCTTCAAGTTATTCCTCACATAAACATACCCCCAAATAAACCCCACAACCAAACCAAAACCTTCGCTTTAGAACCAGGCCCATTATATTTGGATTAATTAGTGTTAAATTAATTCTCCCTACACACACACACATGCCAGACATACTGTGAGATTCAACAACACATGGCATACAGAAGGATGTAGTTAATTAAGAGAAACACACTCTGACCCACAATAGCACTTTGAGAGTTCCAATGAATCGTTCTGCTTCCTCTTAAATCAATCTAATTTCAAGATTAAAAAATCTTTAAAGTATTAAAAGGAGACTACAAAAAGCCTCTTTCTTAAGAAATCTTCCAAAGGAATCACTTCCTAAAAAGGATTTAGATTATTGTGACTTTCAATCAATACGTTTAAATATAAAGAATGGAGCCAAATTTTAAATTCAGTTCGTAATTGAACGAAATCAGTTCTCATACAAAACAATACCCCGGTGAGGTACGACATTAACAGCACGGAAAACAACAATTCCGTGGTAAAATGTTACTCCACAGAGACCTGTGTATCTAATTGCGGATCCTCCCTTTTCCAGACATCCCTGCTTAAATCTTCCCGTATGCAAGGCAAATCCCCCCCAAGCCAGAATATTCAAATGAAGTGAGCTTCACGCCTCACACAATTAGCCATGTTTAGTAATTTGAGAAATGATTGCCGCAGGTACCAGGAGGAGGGGCAGTACAGACGGGGAGCAGGCTGGCAGGGGAAGCCCAGTGAAGTGGGTGGGTATTAGGCTGGCGCTTTGTAACCATGGCACATGCAGATGTCGCTGTAGTTCTTCCAAAAGCTTCTACCACCCGAGTGGGAGGGAGGTAACGAGGAACTCGTTTGGCATCACACACCTCCACCATGCGTTTCTAAGAAGGAGTGTTAGTGTGCAAGACTGGTAGAGTGTGGGAAAGAGGCTGGCAGCTAGGGCCAGGGGAGCTGACGTGGGTGAGACCAGAGTTAGGGGAGATCCCTCACTGTATGAGGGAATGTAGATGCAAATAACCATGGTGAAGCACAGGAAAGGTTAAGCAACCCAAGTGAGGCGTCTGTGTATTTCTGAGCCTGTCATAAGATGCAGACATTATGCAGAGTGCTGATATTAATATGCATGCGGGCCTTCTTTATTATACAGCTCAGCATGAGGTAATATTGCCGGGCTGTTCTGCCATGCTTTGGTTACTGTCTGAGAATGTTATCTCTCTCTGAACAAACACAGCCCTTATTTCCTCACCCTCCTATCAAAATGTTTAATTATCAATCATATCCACGGAGGTCAATTTGAAAAGGAAACATAGAATCTCAAGTGACGAGCTCCACCATTGACAGGGAAAAGAACTCACAACGGTAGATATGTCAGTAGGATGATATGGTCCATATGTGATCAATGTCATTTCATGGCTACTTTTACCCAAAGCATCATCAATGCATATATTCAGCACGTGTTCTATTTGTGGAAATTTTATGACAATATCCCATATGGCCTACATTCCATATCTGTTTGTTGCAATACTTAACCAAAGGTAAATGATAAAGGAAATTCAAACCAAAGACGCAATATATCTTTATGGTTGTACCAAAACTCACACTGACAGTGTGAAGATTTAGGGTCTTCACTAGAATTTAAAATATTATTAAGTCTGTAAAAATGGAACAACTAGTGGGTTACATTAAATGTGTTTCATAAAGTTTACTTAATACATACAGTACAATATCATCTGAGAAAGTTGTTGTCTTAATTACTGTAATGCCTTTGTCAGGCCATGATTAATACAGGTAAAAGAATAAATTCTTAGTGCCCAGAATTCATTCACAAATATTCTCCATCAGACAATATGACCAGATGTCTCCTCAACATACAGTACATTTAGGCTACATGATAATTCACACAAACAGTTTTTCTGCCCCGTCTCATTTCTTGCACTTATAAGTCAGCTGTATACCACGCTGGGTCAGTGTAAGCTCACCTAAGCATTTGCCCAGCCGTGACGCCTCACCTTTTGGCCTATCACACAGGCATGGGGTTGGTAGGAATGAATCACTCATGTAGTGAAATCCATGCACCTTTTGGGTGTGGACTGCAAATTGTACAAATGCCAACAATCACACACATACATACACACTCAGAATCTCACTGAGCATGCAGCACTAGGCATTTAGTGACTATAATGAAGCCAAGCTGTGAAGGAGCACTATCTCTTTAACCACTGTCTTGTCTAGGGTCTGCAGATTAATTGGTTCCTGGTAATGCTATCAGATTAGTATTAATACGCTGTCACTGAGGCAATCGAGGTGACCCACTGTATCTAGCTGGCTCTTCATAAACTAGTGTGAAGGTCAACTGTCAATCAAGCTCCACAATATGATAATCAGGCTTTAAAGTCAGCATGAGGATGCCATTAACACCAGCAGTAATGGCTGATGAAAGAACTGTCATAACGGCAAGCCTCCAGGGATGAATGCTTATAGATTGGCCGGGAGCAGAGGGAAAGAGGAGAAGGAGGAAGCTCAGCCATAGAGTGAATGTGCAATTTGTGAAATCCTGTCTTTGACACTTCAGCGCTGCACATTAGCGACACCTTTTAGCCAAGAACACTGTATAACTAGGAATATTTAGTAGCCACCTTTTATGTCTTTACCTATATCACAATTGAATGTCAATGCTGCAAAGCCTTCTTTTTTTCAGTGAAACTACAAGAGTGAAATGACCTTGCACTTGAAGGACATGTCCAGTAGAGAGTTGACTGTGAGCTCACTCCTCTAACAGAGCAGTCGTTAAAGCATACTGTGGCTGTCAGAGAGATAAAGATGTACCATCAGAGTGTGACTATTCTGCCTGGTCTATTGAGAAGCTGCTGCCTGTTTGCCCGTTTCAGTGACGGTAGACTTGACTGCCCATGAGAAACCCACTGTATACTGAATAGAGTAGGCCATCCTATGGGATATAGTCACTAAATGCCCCTCCTGAGTCCTGCATGCTCAATGAGATTCTGTATGTGTATGTGATTGTTGGCATGTGTACGATTTACTATCTGTGCAATAGAAAGAGACAAAAGATATGAGAGGCCTGCCATGGTCCCTGTCCAGGTCAGAGTTTAACAAAGGAGAAAGAGAAAGGAAGTGAGGGGGGAGGGAAGACAATGCAGAGAAAGGGGATGGGGGGGGTGAAATAGAGTGCAGGAAATGACAGTGTGAAAGAAATGGTGTGTCTGTGCTGTGTCCCACAGGGCCTGAACTGGGCGGCTGGCAAGGGAGCCATTACATGCGTGTCTCTGACAGCTCACTCTCTCATTACACCAGCAGACAGTTAACACCACCACTCTTACACCCCAGCTTTTTAATGCAGACTATATCATCACCCACCACACACACTTTAATAGTTTTAGTAGCTGCTTTAATATACTATGCGTTAAAGGAGCAACTTGTAAAGCATGCTACTTACGTTTGAGCCACTTCAAGCCTGGACCACAGTCGATGTCTTTGCCTTGGTAAAGTCAGGCGACGACTTCTTTTGATAGACAAACTCAAAGTTAGCGCTGCTCAGGGTTCCCACAAGAGATTTCAAATTATTTCTTTTACATTGAGTTTTATGAAGAAGGAAAATAAGTTCTATAGTGACCATACATTTTGTTGATCAAAATTAATCACACTTTTTACCATATCTGAACCACACAAATCTTATATAAAGAGAAAGCTAATACTGCTCAGCTTCAAAATTCACAATCAGGATATACGCGTATAGTTTATATTGTTGCAAAACAAGAATTTAACTGTATCAAACCACAGAAAGACCTGCAGCATCTTTAAATAAATCAAATTTGCGGTGTCCATTTGCTGAACTGCTGAGGTACAGTGAAGAGACTGCATGTGTGAAAAATGTTGACATGTTTGGCTGACCACTCTGTGTACGTGTGTGTGTGTGTGTGTGTTTGTGTGTACAATGATCAAAGCCAAATGTTGCACTTTGTTTTGGTCATAAAATTGCCTTTTTGAATGTGCATACCTGGTTATGCATATTTAGTTTGGAGGAAACTGCTCCTTGGCATCCATTTCTGCTGTAGTTTTCATCACCTTGTCATTAGCGGCCTCACCCTCCCTCCACCTTTCCTACGTCTTTAACCCCAGTTTTCTTCTATCCATTAATCTGTCTGTAATAGAATATGCTGATTTTACTTGGCTCATCCCCATTACTCCCCTGGCTCTCTCTGCTTTGATAGCATCGTCTTCATGCACTATGGCTGCCAAGATCATCTCCCAGAGCTCAGCATGTTGGATAGACAGCTACAGTACTACCTAGAACGAGATGTTCCCTGTCACATATGCCATACTGATCTAATAATACTAAAGTCCTGCTGAAACACTATGAGCCTGTGACACTGAGAACCTCTAGAAATTACGTGTTACTCACAATTTACAGTACTGTCAGGAGACAACCTGTCTGGTTGAAATCTCCCCTGTCCCACCCACTCAAAAGGAGCTGAGGCTGTGAATGTGATGAGAAAAAAGCACGAAGCACTCATAAGAATAGAGCTAGGCAAGCACACATGAACATGACCTCTGCTGGCTGTGGGAAAATTCTGCTGCCTCCACACTTTACTGCTAAAGGGCAATGACAGACTTAATTGGACTGAAAAAGACATTTTTTCAAGACTTTTTGGCAAATCCTCATGCTAAGGTTATGAGGACTGCTCAAAAGAAGGAGCCAACTTTGGATTTGTGATGCAAGACGACGTGCATCTGTAGCTGTTTAAGTACTGTAGGCATTAGTCAACTCATTAATACAAAATCTTGGTATAAGTAAAGCAAACAATTTCTACATGGAGCTGTCCGCTGTCCATTACAAATCTTTCAAAACATGACATTTAAATGAAAAAAAAAAAAAAAAAGGAAAGATGCACATATAAAAATTCAATACAGGGAGGCCAAATTGGGAAGATACAATCCTCGCAACTGTGGTCATGTTCAAGCTAGCTGTGACAATCAAACATCCTGCTCCTGTAAATTCAGTTTAAAATCTGCTGGCAGTTGTGTGAGTAGTCTGCATGGCTCTACTGCAGTGTCTTATGCAGTCGTTTATTGATTATGTCAACAGATGAACAGTCGTTCTTTTTGTTAACAAGTTGGCAAAAGGATTGCAAGTTTGTTTGTTGTATCATAAATTGACAAAATATCTAAAGTCTGTTTTGTCCATGTAACTCATTAGACCTGGTCAGAGAACTTAGAGTTCAGCTTCAATGGACGAAGGGAACGGAAATACTGTAGATGACAGCCTTGTTTAAAAATGATTGACACGAGAGGCTTGTAATAAGTACATTGAGGCCCATTTTCATTTTTATTCCCAAAAGCCAAAGGCATTAAGCAATGTTTTCAGTGGAAATCTGGAAAATTACCTAGATCGTGGCTAGAACAAAAGGAGGCAATGCGCCTTTTAGAGCTAATAGCCTTTTATGCCTTTTACTTCTTAGAACTTTTTATAGATTTGTCTTTTTCTTGTGCGTCAACTCAGAGGAAAAGGTTCATTAAAATGAAATGCCTATTTCTCCTTATATTTCTCAGTGTGGTGGACAGGAATATTAGCCAATCTCTGCAGGAACTAAAAAGCCAGACTCCCCACAGCCAAAGCTCTTTGGTAATGTTGACTTTGTTAGAGCGCTATGCTCTTGACTGCCTACCATCACACTAGTCACAGTGAAGAAGATGTGCAGGATCAGACAGAGAAGAAAAGGGGGAGGAATATGAACAAGGGACAATAGGGAGACTGATGAGGGGCAAGGGTAAGAGTGAGGTACAAGAAAGTAAAACTAAAAAGTTGGGAAAAGGTGACTATATAGAGTAAGCCACATAGAAGACATAAAATGGGTTAAAGATAAAATTATGTAAGACTGGGTTATAGAGCAGCAGACTGTAAATACATTTAGCAAGAGTGCGCTTCATGCCACTTTGAATATGACACCAATGATCATGTAAGCAGCATTTAGCCAACAACCTTCAACAAAGACCTGAGGCTCTAACTTTAGCACTGACTAACACTTGAATGAAAAATATTATGGGATGAGAGATTGACAGGTGGAATTACTGTAAGGAGAGAATTAAGACATGCTGAATGTGTCAAGAAAAAATTTTACTCTCAATTTATCAGACTCTTTAGACTAAGATAAGTTATCTAACTCAATATAATATCATTTAGTAATTAAGTAATATACTAAGGAAGTAAGGAAAGGTAAAACTTGGCAAGGCCAATGTTTTTGATATATACAGTCATTTTTGCTTAAAAAAAGTTATTTTAGCACCAGGGTGAGGTGTGGAAATCATACTGGGGCAATGATTTGCCCACTCTGACGACACTTAGGCCATTTTCACATAGAATCAGGCGTTGCGGCGATTTGCCGCAGGGTTGTGCGGCGGTGTGGGGGTGTCTGATACTAACCAGCAATCCCAGCTTGAAGACCGATACAAGCCAAGCCACTGCACGGCGATTAACGTCTTTGTGCTCCCTCGTGGTAGGGTTAAACAGCTGATGTACAGTCATCACAGAGCCAATCGATCAGTCTCTCTTCCATATTCACAGTTGCTCATTAAACAGCGGAATATTAACATAAACAGCTAATGCTACAATGCTACAGGTAAACAAAGTTCTTCTTCACCTGGGCGTCTGCCAGTCTGATCGCCGGCGTGATTGGCTGTCGCAGCGTGACATCGGGTTGCGTTTCTCCAAAAGTTGAATCTGTTTCAACTTTTTCGCCACAGGCCGCTGCGTTTTTTGCAGCACCCCTGTGGCCCCCACTGCCGCAGCCTGAACGTAAATGAATGGGAAAATCTGCGTTTTCGCCGCAGCGCCTGATTCTATGTGAATTCCGCCTTAGCCAGAGTGATGGTATGGCAAAGACAGTTGTAAGGGTGTAAGTATGAACTTAAGTGTGAACTCAATGAAAAACAGAAAACACTGTGCCAAGGGCAGTGGAGAAGAGCATTACAAATGGTGGCACATCAGAGGCACATAAGAGTGATGTAGACTGGGACACCAGAGAGACATATGTAACGGGATGTACTGTGATTGAAGTTGTGGTAAGGAGAGAATGAGAGAAATTAACAAGACAAACATCCAGAAGACAGAGACAAGGAACTGAGATAAGAAAGAGTAAACAGATACATCTAGACACTCTTGAAATAAACTAGCTGTCTTCTAGTTGGAGCGAAACGGCACTCTGATGTACAGCAGTGACAGGAAACACTGATGTCCCTGGAGGCCAAAAACTGTGGTTACTTTGAACAAGTATTTGTGTTAGAATATATAACTGTGACACTCATATATATACTTACATGATATATTGTATTAAACAGAATAAGTCGTACCTAATGGAGGGGTAAAATGAATACCTTAAGATTCCTAACACCTGGCAAAGTATTATGGCACCAAAACTGTTCTCTTGCTTCAACTGACCATCAATAATATCAACTGCATGGTTTTAGATTAGGTTTTAGATAAAATTCATCATAGCTATATCTTTAAAATGAGCAGAGCATAAAATTGGAGGAATGCTCCTCATAGAGACAGAAGCACCAAGCACATCAATGAAATCCTCTTAAACCTGCATAATCATGACTGAATCAAAACAATTAGGCTACATTTCAATACACGATGAAAAATAAAATAATTCAACAAATAAATGGAGGCTTTTCAGTTGCATCACATATTTCCTAGCAGCTACAGCTTGGTCAGTTATTGAGGCCCTTTGTAGAACTGGCTGCACACAAATAATTGCTACAAATCAGGGCTGAAAGGGAGAGGTATTCAAAACAAAAATTCACATTGTGGTGTGGAAGTAGTATTCTAGCTAAAAGTGAATGGAAATAAAATGGATTTTTGACATACTACACTGTGTAGTTTGTAAACAACAACATTGGTCATTTGTCAGTGCCTTCCTAAACATCCCATATGACGTTCCAAAACCGATTTTACAAGAGCAACAGAATTTCTATTTACAGTGTTTACCAAACCACTTGAACTAATCACTTATGTGGTATTATTTACTTTGCAGGTGGAAATTGTCTGTTGAGTTGTGATACTGTCTACGCCAATATTTAAAAAAATGTTGCAGCCTGCGATTTTTCTTTAATTAACTCACTTGTTATTCCTAAACTTGATGCTGAAATAAATAAATAAGTAAATAAACCCCAAATCATGCTTTTTTTGAAAAGGGATCATGGAAACGTCCTTTTCCGTTGTCAGACAGCTTACAACAGTGTTCTCACGACTTAAAGCACCTGAACAGCAAGCATAATGTGTCACGCTTGCATGTTCCATTTAAATGCAGTAAATAATACGTCTATTTGATACTGTTGCAGCAGCAGAGTCAATAACCTGTTCTCATATGTTGTTCTCAAGAGCTGCAGACCTCCATTATGGCAGTAAGACAACATACAGTATCACATCACTTGAAAGCCCTAGCCCCAAGAGATTATCAAGTAACCAAAATAACCATAATGTTTATTATTGATTAATTAATAATAAATACAGACAGTAAATTATTATAAAAATGGGCGTTGTCACTACACATCAATATCCTTTTCTCACAGAGGTGTAGCTAATTACATTATTAATGGCTTCATGTCATCAGTTGTGCCAGTTTCAGGGCCCCACTATTGCGCATGCTGGCCCGCAGGAATGGGTTACTGGCACATCTAAAATGGAACAGAATATTTTTGTGAATAAAATTTACCCACAAACCTAGCAGAACAGGTAGCCTTATACAGTAACTTAGGTCCGATGATTATGCTGATGATCACATCTCATGAACACCTAATCAAGTTGGAATGAGCACTTTCTGCTCCTATCTTTATCCACACGTGCAAAATACAAACAAATAAACTATCCGACGCAAAAAAAAACACATACTTGATTATGAATAGGGTCTAAATCAATGTCTGGCAAGGAAAGACCACCAACAGCTCCTTGCAGATGCATTTACGGGTGGAAACTAGATGATTTGTTAATAGCACATAAGACCCATTATCACATGGTACATTACTGTACATCATTCAATAGTGGCCCCACTGCAAATATTAAAGCAAAACAAGGGCCTTTGATACAGAACTCTTCTTTATACCCTCCCTACAAGGCCCAGGACTAAATTGGATTTTCCCAGCACTGTTTCGTAATTTGAAACATCCATCATTTATTATTAAAGAAAAGAAATAAAGGGAAGAAAGAGAAGTAGTGCCTTTGGCAGCATCAGGAAGCCCTGTGCTAAACCACCCACAACTTTGTGCTTTTACACACACTTACCTTTTCAATGCAGGTAACATTTTATACTCTCTCAGAACAGGTCAATGTGATGGCAGGCCTGCTAGCTTTTGTTCTTTTCTCTACTAAAAATATATTGTCAGTTATTATTGCTTTTAAATGTTTTAAATTATACATTTAAGTCTTCTGTTACTTTGACGTTGCACTTCACTGATTGTCAGTGCATTCACTTTGTTTGACATCAGTGTTGATGTCATGTCCCCCACAATCAAATTTGAAGGAAGGAAGGAAGGAAGGAAGGAAGGAAGGAAGGAAGGAAGGAAGATCAATGGAATAAAAACAATACAATAATACAATACAATAGTGCCATGGATGTTTTTTTGTTGAAATTGAAATCCTATTGCTGAACTGACACATTTTTAGTACCGTGTTTACATATTGTACTGTATGCACAGGATGTAATATTCAATTCATTCAAGTCTATTGAATGATCTAACACCTTCTTTAACAGTTTTGCCATGTTTTGAGTATTCTGTATGACAATCTCCAGTAAAATCAGACCTCTGTGAAAAACAGACTTCAGACTGAGAGTAGCCAACTCTTTTTTCCACCACGCCAACAGCCAGCTTCTATTTGTAAGGTCCATGTCATCCTTGCAGGGAGTTTGTGTACTATTTCTATAAGGAACCTGCCTCTGCCTTTATTTTTTCCCCCAAACTTATTAGGTTCAAATTATAAGCTATCTTAAAAAATAGGAATGATTTATATGGTAATAGATGCTGAAACAGCAATGTATATGCATCTGCATGATGGATATGTCATGTCACGTCAGGACAAAGTGACGGACACACTGCTTTGAACGGCCCCCACAGAAACAGAAGGTGGTGGTGCATCTCTCAAAGACACCCAGGAAATCCTTCTTAATAAAAGCTCCTCCATGTCCTTTTATAATCCTGCTCTGTATTATCAGTATGTTGCAGCTAAGTGTTGCAATTAGGCCGGCCTTTTTCATGCAAATCAATTTGACAGCACAACAATCAGTTAGTTATGCTAGCTCCTGCTCTCTCATTCTCCCCTCTCTACTCCTTCGCTCCCTTGCCCTCTCCCTGCCTTCTACCTCATTTTCTCTGGCATTTGCAGAGGTTGCTACATTTGCATTATTTATCATATAAGGTTAGAATATGCACCACTCAAGGCAAGAGAATATGGTTATTAGCACAGCATTACAAATATTAAATACAAAATGCAGTCATTTGCCTCACTCATGTGCCAGTGCAACCCCAAAATATAACGGGATCATGCTGCACTTTGACTATTCAAATCAAACATGGGATGATGGAGGAGGGACCTGCCCATGGCTCATGTTAAAAAGATGCATGCAGAGCCAAGTAAACAGGTCTAAGTATTGGAGTTTTCCTGGTTTACATATTGCATCCCCTCCTTCTGTGTGTGTGGAGTCCTGATACCAGGCATCAATTTACTAAAAACATGCAGGCAGCAGTCATACTGCACTTGACAGGTGGCACTACAGTCTCGAGTCTTGACAGGATTTCAGTCTGACAATATTCAAACACAAACACACACTTATACTGCATCACTGGCTATCATAAATGTACATGTGTTAAAGGCTACTCCAGCAGTAGGTCCCTCATACATTATGATGCATGTGCTGTTGGAAGGTTGGTCATTGAGAATATTAATAGATATCATTTGTTCATAGGAGGAGTCCCATCAAAAGGCTGCATGGACTTGTGCTAGTATGATGGATAGATGTGGCTTTATTACCATTAAAACGTCATTTACAAGACAAATAGGGACAAGCTTTGTGAATTATGGTTACTTTATAACACAACGGATCTGGATACTGATTACTGCAGATTTCCTCCAACACCAGATTGTTTGCATAGTCAATAGCGCAAGTGAACTGAACAAGTGTGGCGGACAAAAGTAGGCAGAAGTCAATATGACTGTAGCTCTGTTTCACATACACAATATATTCATGTATATTGTGTGTGTGTGTGTGTGTGTGTGTGTGTATGTGTGTGTGTGTGTGTGTGTGTGTGTGTGTGTGTGTGTGCGCGCGTGCGTGTCACGTGTGACCAGAGGGCCTTTTAGTCTCGCAGTGGTGGTGTCTCATTAACATGCCAGCCTACTATAAAAACGATCTAAATTCATCTCTTCATCAAAGTCCTTAGTTAAGTACAGAGGCAAGATGGGGAGACAGCCAGGCAAAATCAGAAGGAAATAACTGCATGTGATCTTTTTTCTAAGGGTCAAATAAATTAAATCTGACAGAAAAAATATCGAGGGAGAATTTAAAAGAGATAAAAAAAAGAGCTGTGGGTGAGAGATGAGAGAGAGAGTAAGTGTGTGTGAGAGGGAGAGAGAGAGAGAGAGAGACAGAGAGAGGAAGAGAAACATAGAAGAAGTGCTGCAGGAAGGACGGTCTGTGTGCCTTTAAACTGAAGTCTCAATCTCACGTAGTTTTGTTCCTTAAAAGGAAATCAGAGGGCTTAGCTGAGGCATTGCCTTGAAAGTCATGAATAAACATCAGATTGCCTTTCTGTGCATACATCATACATCACAAGATGACACTACCTAATGGAGGAGGAATCCTCGCCCTCCGACACATGAAAAGGCAGTGAAATTACCCACCAAACCATGCAGCCACATGGTTCTAAAATGGACCGCTGAGGGAGAGAAAGGGAGTGGCTAAGGGGGAGAAAGGAGGAGCACTGAAAAAAGGAATCTCTTAGTAAAATGGATCCCTGTGATAACCACATTGTCTCTGCATTGGCTAGCCTATGTTCAATGCAGAAAAAAAATAAAACACTGCAATAACCATTTACAATTACAGCGAGAATTTGGTTCTTTTTGCATGTCTCCAGGGGCTATTTCTCAATTCCTGTACTCCGTTTGCCATAAATGAGACCCCTCCTATCATTCCTGCAGGTGTTGATTCTAATAGCACATTAAGTAGTTGTTGCCATTTCAGACAGAAAGAGTTATTATGCCAGGCTCTATAGGAAATAAATAGCATTTTATCAGCGCGTCTCCGCTCAAAGAGTGAATTCGTTATGAGGGGCAGTGGACTGACTACAGAGAAATGTCATCTGCTAGCCAACACAGAGGGCCCACTGATAAGAACAGCTGCCTGGCTCACACTGTGTCACCTCCCAGAATGGACATGCAGCCAAGGTGCTGCACCTGGTGAAGAGGGCAGAGACAGACAGATGCACAAACAGGGACAGGGGGCAAGTGAACAGTGACATGAAAAGGAGGAAGGGAGTAGAAGACTCACAGACACTAGTTGGATGCAGTGTTGCAGTGTAACAGGGTAGATATCAGAAAGCCTGGTAAGAGGAAATTGATTAAACCATGATTCTACTGCAAATGTTCACCATGTGGTAATTGTTAAATTGTGACTGTTAATTGTATTTTCAAGCAGACAGAGATTCTAAAACCTTCCAATGATTGCATTCCTAAAGAGCAAACTCCTTTTGTCATTAACACAGCAAACAATGTAAAATGAAATGCAATGAATAAACTTTGAAATTATTTCTTAATATAACAAAAGACCCCTGAAGAAAAGGTCTGATAAAAATTCAGTTGAAAACACTTGTGTGTAATATGTCCATGAATAATTTGTGGTAGGGATATGGAGAACAGATCATTTTGAGCTCACGCATGTCCTCCATTTCCTATCTGCAAGCGTGGGTGCATCATCTGCAGAGAGCCTAAGGCAACTATGCGCAGGACATTTCCACAGAGGTTCACTTGGAAAATATCCATCAGAGAGAGACACTAATTAGTGCGAGTCCATGAATCCATGTGTGTATCTGTATGTGTATGTGCGCGCATGCCTGTGCATGTGCGTGTCGGGGCAGAGGGATGTACACCTAGCCAGGCGTGAGAGCAGTGTTGTGCAGCCGAGTGCAGTAATTTCTTTGATCATTTTTAATGGCCATTCTTTCATGTGAGACTACAGCTCGCACACAGCTCCCTGCAGGTGTCATCTCATTCCTTCAGTTGTGGGATTAGTATGCGGCAGGCAATAAAAAGCCAGGCCATTACACTGTGCAGCACACATACATAATCTCAACACAGTGGGATCATTACCCTTTCAAAGGATGATATCAGCTCCCAGTCTGCAGAGAGACACAAAGAAAGTGATAGAAGCTGAGCAAAAGAGGAAAAGGAACCAAAAGGAGACAGAAATAAAGAGGCAGCAAACCACAGTTGCAGTGTGGGATGGAGGGGGTTAGAGAAAGAGCTATCAATCAGCATTGCAAATAATGGCAGACAGACAGGCTTACAGTGGATGATGGTTCAGTTCCCTCAGAGGGCTGGCATGATATGGACACAGTGGTACCTGTTGAATGCTGAAAAAAAGTAAATACATTCTCACCTCTACAATTCTACAGTCCTCAGATAAATTATTTACCCATTTCAGCCTTTCCTTCTACTCTAACTTGCAATATGGTTGAGAAAATCTCATATATTCTGACATTGTGACAAAAAAGACCAGACAGGTGCCACGCCAAACCCTGAATGTTAAGATTCTAAAACAGTCCGGCACAGAGAAAAGAAATCCAGCCAGCCCAGCTTGCAAGTCAGCAATTTGGGCATCGGAGAGCCACTCCAGCTGTGGTAGAACTTCTAACGGATCATCTCCACAGCCCCACACATACTGTACTCTACACACCAAACACCAGTTTCCACCAGTAACTAAAAAGCCCTCCACAAGGGCAAAGAGTGCTCCCACTGTGCCTTTCACAAACTCCTGCACTAGTGTAAGCCGAGCAGACAGGTAAAAGGTCTGTAACAGCAACCAAAAAGCCACTTTCATGATATGTGAATCTGTACAATCCAGCATGTTGTTTCATTATTAATAGTTCTCAGGAGGTTGTGCTAGTTGAGAAACTGCATCTCCCATGTTGGTCCGCTGAACTCGGTGCAAATTACACAGTTTTTATCTATTCATTCAACTCCTATAACCTGTTCTCCAGTCAGCCAGAAGCCTTTCATCCAGAGATAGTGTGTTCATGTATGTATTGTACAGTATATGTATATATGGCTGTATGCAGTCTGAAGACTGGGATATGCGATTTCCGTTTCACTTTTAAATAGATCAAGGGTTCCAACTGTTATTATTTTCATAATCGAGTATTCAACCAACAATTCAGACAGTTAATCATGTAATTGAATCAAAATTGTAACAGTAAATACAGATATGTGTATCGTACTGTATCAGAGGGATGGCATAGGCCAAGTCTCTTTGAAAAGTACTGGTTTCTTGGCATAAAAACATATCTATTAGGGCTGTACCTGAATCAGAACTCTCAGGGCAGGCGGCCTGGGAATGTCTGTATTTTCATTTGTCATGTGCTTGTTGTTCCTGCTTTTTCTTATATACAGATACTTTTTTAATATACTGTTTTATATAAAAATACATTTTTTTCAATACACCTCACCAATAATTATGACAAATATAACATTCACAGCCTCCCACCGGTTACAGTACAGTTCAGCTCACCTGCCCCACACTAAACTCCCATACTGTAACAGCCTACATGAGTCTCATGTTTTACCTGTAAGACTCGTGTTTTAATGCTTTTGTTCATCCTCTGTGATGTAAAAATATCAGATTTCCACACAGTCGAAGAAATAAAGCTTGTGTGTCCTAGTTAAAAAGTATAATAATTTTAATGCTATAAAATCATAACACACCATGGAAAGCCTCTCTTGGTGCTGACAGTGTTGTCAGCCAGAGAGTAAATCACACTGGGTGACAGCAGATGAGGTTGTATCAGCGTCTGGTTCAAAAGTAGTTGAAAAAAAGCTGATTTCGCTTCATTCAGCACCGGAGCAGAGAGCGTCGGAGCAGCGAACAGAAACGAGTCACGCTGCTCTCTGTTGCGCTGCCCACCATTTCTCTTTCCATTGCCGTTTTGTAGGTTGGTAATTTTGAGACAAAATCTGACGCAGCTAAAAAAAAAAAGTGCAGTGAGTCACAGACAAAATGAGATTCGACTCGAGGGCTTCTCAACTGATGATCTGAATCTGTTTAGGTGGCAGCCCTAATATCTATTTTTATTATTTATTCACAAATGCTGTAAACACTTGTAAAAGCAACATCATAAAAACAACCTACATTCATTGGCTTAAGCTTATATGCTATTCAGTATTGGCATGTGCCACTGCTCCCAAAGCTTTGTTAGGCTGGCATTTTTCAGATTTACTCAAGTTTCTCAGGCCCTACACACATCACTATTTGGCCTGACATATGGCACAGGCACTTTGAAGTGCAAACTTTCACAGAAGCAGTGCAAATGACCATAGTTTATATACCACTGTAAACTGAAACTTTAAAAGGAACCACAGAAGTTAAAGTGATATTTTACTTTGCTAGAAGATTAACACTTCTTACATTTTCCCATCTCTTTCAAACCCAACGCAACACAGTAATTAGTTGACTCCAGGGAAACACGTAATATGATTCTAGAGCTTTGCATTCAGGCAAAGCTGCTAAACCCTGGTATTCTTTTGTAAGCCCATTAATCACCAAGAATCTGATAATATCAATTATTTCAGTAAACAAGGAAGTCTAGATCAAGCCCTTGCCCCTCACTCAATCCCTACATTAAATCACCACACAGATAGATTTAGCAGCTAATTGCAGTAAAATGGAGCTTTGTGAGGGATAATTGAGGATTTCTATACAGTGTGCAGTTTTGTCTGTAAGGAAAAGTACTTACAAGAGGAATGGGATTTGGGTGTAACAGCTAATAAAATAATAATAATGGGAGATGACTGTTCATGAAGTCGCATGGGAAATAATATAATGTTTAATAGTAATGTTCTAAACAGACAGACAATGAAAATTCTAAAATTTCTTAGTTCAGCCCACCTGTTCTTTCAGTGTACTTATTAGATAGTTATTGATGTTAAGAGTCTGACGTTTTTTTAGCAGTTGTCAAATTTTTAATATTTGTTTCAATGTGCTGTTTCAATATACAGTCTAATATGGGAAATATTTCTATAATTTTCATTGGGCTTTGGCCAATCTAAGCTATCTCCCTGCTGTTCACCACTGGCCTATTTCTGAGTGAATGTGAATTATTTGAAGTAAAAACATCTCCAAGAGATGTCTGATAGGCCTTCTGATTCCCAGGGTACATAAGGGAGGGCTCCCACTGGTCCGATAAAAGGCCTAAGTTCCTGCAGCAAATGATGCCTTTCTCCAGACTTATGCCTACGCTCTGCTTTTAATAGGCCTCTTCTGTTGCTGTGAACCTTAATGACTTTGTTCTGGGATTAAAAGCCTCAGTGTTCAGGCAAGGCAAGGGTCCTAACCTTTTCTTGGCGGCTCTGTCTCTCTCTCCTGCTACACACCTCCCTTTCCCCAGATTTCTCTTACTCTCTTATTCTTTCTACATCGCACCCGTCTCTTTCCATTTTTCCACTATCCTTTTTCACATTAATGCGTTACGTGTTGGTTACATGTACGTGTTACAGGTCTGCCAACCTCCCATCCACAGTCACTTGACATTAGAGACCACCAGTTATATATTTATTAATTATTTATTTCCCTCCATTTTTATTACTCAACTGCGGCCCTCGTCATTGCCAACTCAGCTCAAGAAAGTCTTTGTATCATTTGTGTAATTTGATCAATGTTGTAATTCATTCAGTAATTTTGTTTGATTCAGCCACTAGGGACATTTAACACAGGTCTAAAAATGCCTAAGGAGGTTAATGAGAACTGATAGCCAGTTATTAAAGGTAGAACAAGTTGCTTAATAGTAAAAAGGTAGTTAAAGTTGCAAAACAAAAACATGAACATTTGTCTAAAAATGGGCTCATTCAATGACAGGGAAAAAGATTGAAACAATGTTTGTGTACCTACTGTAAATGTTTAAATGTTTCATTTTGTGTACCTTTGTGATTCACTTTAAGTGAGGTCATTTCTTCAGAATGGCTGTCAATCCTCCCTCACCCCCACCACCCAACCCACCTCCCTCCCAGATGCCCAGACCTGGCCAGTGCTGAGTGATAGACTAATCGATGTGCAGCCTAATCAGCCAGCTTAACTCTAATACCCTGGACAGGTCCACATCATTATCATATCAGCCTCCACACGTTTCGAGGTGACATGGAAGAGGCAAAAGATTAAAGACAATCTTGTAAAGAGGCAGCACAATTTTTAATGTGTTCACCAACCAAAAGAGGCCTGTGGAAGCTGGCAGCAGCGAGAAGGAGCTTAAGGTAAAAAAGAGTGATGACCAAAAAAAGAGGAAACCCAGACAAAGACTTCATGTCAGGTTGAGGCTGCGACTTTCTCTGCTTGGGGAGCACATCCTACAGAAGGTTGATCATTAGCATTACTGGGATGTGACTACTTTCAGAGGCACTGGTCTCTGCAGCCAGGCCAATGTCAGCCCATTACTGGGTGTCTATTAAAGTGAAGAGTTTGTATACCTTAAGCACATATTTAGGAGAGCTCAAGGAACTTGTAGAAATGATCTATAAACTGGTTTACACAAACTGTTTACAGGCAGTAAATGACGCATAAAAGAAGAAACAGGTTTGAGGTGCTGGGAGCTCGGGGCATGTGGTAGAGTCTACACACTTAACGCAATTATCTTTACACAGACACACATACAAAATGATCTGGTGTTGATTACACTTAGGCAAGGGGATAACTAGACACCTACGCTTCACAAATCCTCCAAATCATAATGCAGACAATGACACAATCACTACACAAACCAAAGATGTCAATAGAATCCGAATAATTGTGTTTATACATAAAAATGTGTAATCACAAATCATATTTGTAATGTGTCAACTTGTCTCTTGTTAAAACAACACTAAAAATCAGAAAGCTAATGCATGTGTCATCCATTTAGCATTGTCTTATTGTATGGATGTGCCTCCAAATTACATACCTGTGTGTGTGTGTGTGTGTGTGTGTGTGTGTGTGTTCTTGTCTTTTGAGCAGAGATGTAATGAATGAGCAGACTGATGAGGTTTGGATTTCATAATAAAAAAAGGTCAGCCTTATCAAGTTGAATAAGACTAATGAAATGAAATTCCTCTGAGTTCTGGATTTTTAATATCACAGACACAGACACAGAGAAAGGAGAAATTTGCTTACAAAAAAGTCATACAATTCTAAAAAACCCTAGTGCTTACTGAAATTGATAGAAAATCACTACGTTTGCTATTGTCAGCTTTGCGAATAACTACATTCCTTAAAATCCAGAAGGGACTTCGGATGGGTTAAGAGTTTTTCCACACAGTCTGCCCTTTGCTAAAATGTATATTTACAATATTTCAGTTGTGTTCCTATATTGGTGATCAAAGAAAACACAGGCAACAAGTCAACAAGAGATGGCACATTCACTATCTTCTGCTATCGTAAAACAGTAGTACTGGTGCATCACAGACAGCTATTTGACAGTTTTTTGTTTAAAGTTTTTTTTATGTGTTTCACTTCATTTAAAGTGGTAATATGTTTGAAAATATATGTCTTTTTCTCTTAGTCAGGAGTGTAACTCGAGGCAACGGCTTCCCATCATCATTAATGTTTAAGATGGCTAACAACTGTGCTGTCAACAGCTTCCAAGATAATCGACATGTCAATCAATGATGGGTGTGAGGCCGGCTTTTAGAGGGTCCCTAAGGTGGCTGCTTAGAGCACGCTCAGTTTAACACAGTGGCAATGGGAGAGTGTAAACAGAGAAGAATATAGACTCCAGGATTGACTGGCTGATCAATGCCATTGATCATTTAGCCCACAGTGCCTCCACTTCTTTGCATGGGCTGCTCATTTTCCCCTCAGTCATCCCACTCTCAGGCTTCAAGCTCTGGATCTGGAACAACCTTTTACTCAGTCACCAACAAATGCAGCCTGCACACTAGAGGGAGGCAGAGAGAAGGGCCACAACAAACATTACGTTTGGATAATGGATTCAGGCTAAGCTACTACAATAAAGCATTATATATATTCACACAAACATAAAATATCTATTGACTGCTTGTTCAATAGTATTAAAAAATAGATTACGTTTTTTTTTTTTTTATTTAGGGTTAAATTGACAATCACACTGATGGGTGTTTCTTACGCCCATTGCACTAATCAATATTTTTATATAAAAATATATTTTATTATCAGATATTTTTTCTCAAGAGTTGGTGGAGACCAAAACAGAGCTAAAATGAGCCATTTAAACTTGAGTTTTCAGGTTGTTCCACTGCCCCCAAGTGGCACAAAAAAATACAGTACATACAGGTGTCTGGATTACCAGTCAAGCTTGCTTCTGCTGCTGAGCTTCAAGCATGAAACACTTCAGCATTTCTCCTCTCTACTGATCTCGTTGTCTAATCTCTCCTTTCAATACTATAGTAATGTCCCGTGGCTTGAGTACTAGATTTGATTCTTATTAGCAGAGTTGAGGAGGCACTCATGTGAGTCAGTTAAATGCCATGGGTGTATCATAAGACAACATTTATTCAATTTAATTCACTACTTTATTTATCCCTATAAAGGGCTATTGTATGCAGCAGCTCCCCACACAGATCAACAGATATACACAGTACATAGGAAGAAAGAAAAATACTATTAATCACAAAATTACAAAAAAATACACAATCTAAAAAAGGTACACAAGGAAATTACGCCTATACTGATATAGCTATACTGATATTGAATAAAGTCATATGCTGCCTGTAATCCACCAAGGTAACATCACTGATAATGCTCTGGCGCTAATTCTGGTACAGGATTGTCTTATCTGCAGGAAACGTTCATTGTATTGAGTTTAGATTTAGTTACATTTAGCGTCATAAAAATTATTGCTGCTCTGTCAACAATGAGGTAGAAAATTGTGATAAATGCTCCAAGTCTGAGGGGTATTTGCTTTACAAAGCATCTTTTAGTGGCGTGGAAATAGAGACAAACTCAAAGTGACAGATGGCACACCTACCTTAAACAACAAGGCAAACCTATTGGTTTGTTTTTGCCTTGATGCCAGGCAGAGTCCACCACTTCAATCATTGTACAGGGTGATATGTTCTGGCAGCATTCACTCTGTGAACTGTGGACCCTACATAAAAAGCAAGGACCCTCAGACACTGAGCTAATTTCCCCATTCTAATATACTGGTGGGATTCCTCTTTTTGCCTGCGAGATGGGATAGTGCAAATTGGGCTCCCCAGGAGTGACACCATGGCTAGCTCCTTTTAAAAGTAGCCTTGCCATCATTTGAGCAAGTATGTGGCAGTGAGGACAGAGACAAAGTGACAGCAGGAGCATATTATCTGTTAGACCTTTTTAAATCCTCCAATTCAGCTGTGAACAATTTGACCAAACAAATCTTCCAGCCAAGACAAATACTGCAAACCAAATAATGACATATTATAATCATAGTCCAATACCTATTACTAGCCAATCAACTAGATCCAGGACAGTGGGTATCTGTACCTACACACAGTTCCATCCATTCTAAATTCATGATGAATTTTTATTCTTCCTCTTTTCTCAAAGCATCCATTTCAGATGAGATGAAAAAGGAATATTCCAGCAATAAAGCTTGATTTACATCCCCTTCGCTGCTCCCCCTCTTCCTTTTTTATTTGATCATTTAGCCAGGATCATATAACTGTATATCAGACACAAATGAAATCAGGTCCCATGCACATTAAGGCCATGTCTTTCTGCAGCTAACATCCCCTCCAACCCAACCACCCAGCTCCACAGCAAGCCAAGGGCAGAGTCCCATTCATTTTCAGGCCCATTTCCTCCTATGATTAGGCGATCAATCAATCCCAGCATTCAATCTCATCAGGCAGACGGGATTATCTGCCCATCTTCCCCTCTGCCTCTTTCAACTCACTCCCTCCACACACACACAGCAGCACATTAACATCAGATCAAGTATCACCCAACACAGGCAGTCTACCACATCCTCTGACCACAAACAGACAGCTTCTCATCTTAGCCATCTCTCACTCATCCGTTCCATCTCCTCCAACTGGCTGTGCTCACGAATAAAACACGCACACACACAAATATAATGTAAGTGTAAGTGTTAACTATTTATCTTTTGTAAGGGCGCAAAGATTTCAGACATCGTCCCTTAAAATCAAAAATCAACTGAACAGACCATGGATTCAAACAAAGTTTAGAATAACATGTTAATTTACAATGTTTGGTCATTAAGAAACTGGTAGGAGATGGTAATAAAGCACAATATGTCTATATTACACCTCTTGTAAATGACAGCCTACGCTGCTTCATTTGATGATTACTATGGTCTATCAATCAAGGTGCCCTGTGGGGTTTTCGTGTAAACAGACAAAAGTTACATTCAGTATTACTCACCAAAACTTATTGTGTGTGTAACCGAGGTCTAACAAATGTGTTGAATGCATTTCTTTCCTCATAAAACATTTGCAAAGCCAATTTTTGAAGTCTTTTATATTGTGCATTGTTTACATTCACGTTTACTAGCTTGCAGTCTTCTTCTTCCCTGTCTTTTGTTGTCTCATTGCTGCATTTCTTGCCGCATTACTGCCCCCTGTACATCAGTGGAATAGTGTGAAACCACTGGCAGGAATATGGACTGCGTCACCCACATGCACGTGCACGTGTACGTGCGTCCTGGTGCGTGTGGACCCACTGTTCCATAGCGCTACCAGAGGTAAAAAAAAAGTAACAACAAATTTCTAAGTACAATTACATAACAGAAAATAAATTATTGTTTAAGTATTTGGTCACTTTACTTTGACACACCCAAATCATCACTGATGCAACCAACTGTTGCCAGAAGACTTATTGTAAGTTGAATGAAGATCACCTGTCTGTAATCAAGGTGTGACAAGTGATTTTAAGTTAAATATAATTGTATTTGGAAGGCCAAATTGTGTTTTTTTTGCCACAAACTACACCATGAGGACAAAAGGAACATTCCAAGCAACTCTACAAGTTTACTGAAAAGCACTAATCAGGATATATATAGTAAATAAGAAAAGGCTTGAGGTCACAGTGAATACAACACCAAAGCCTAAGGCCACAGATATCATAGGCAGACTGAGCAAGGCTAGGGATCTGCTCATCCTCATCATTTTTGTTATTCTCTAGTGGAGATGATTATGATAAAACATCATATTGTGAGATGTTGAAGAGAAAAAATGAATTAGTAATAAACTTAGAGAGACTAAGAGCATGCATAGGAAAATGAAATTACTTTTTATGCCATCACTAACATTTAATATTTCTATTTTTTTCAGATAAGCACTTGGTAAAAGGGACATTTTCCTTACAGCTAAAATATTTAATGAATTCTCCCTAATGGCAAAAAGCTTTTTGATGTAGAAATGCTAATTCTTAAAACAACACTGATGAAACTGTCATGCTTTCAAGACACACTACTTTTTAGTAACCATGTGGTAGGTTAACCAAGTTTCACATCTGAAAGGCAGCATTTCCTTCCCTGCTCATACCCCCATGAAGGTAGGCAGCAATACCCCAGAAACAAAATCAATGCTGGTTCAGTCACACTGGCAAAATAACAACTCTGCAACAAAAACAGTGTCACATTGACTTTGAACAGCACTGTGGCCAGGCACAATGTTGCAAACAAAACAAAAAGTGCACATAGCTTCCTTTACCACCTCCACCTTCTTCACTTCACCTTTATCTATTACTTTACATTACTTAGCAAGAAGTGGCAGTGAAGACTGTATCTTCCCATCTCTCAGTTAACATTTCTGACTTTTACACATGATAGCAGTCGGATCTGCAATGGCCGCTGGGTTAGGCACAGAGTCGGTGCTGAGGGCTTATCCCAACACTGATGTATCATTATACAATTTCCAAACAAGAACTGCTGTTCTCGATGCTTAAGCATCATGGCCAGCTGTAATCTGATTGGACAGCCGGTGAACTGGGTCAAAGTTCAAATAATTTCAACTTTTAGCACAATGATGAAATGCAAAACCAGAGGGGTGCCCAACCAAAAGATTCTGCATCATTGATCACTCCAGGGGAAAACAATGGCTCGAACCTGCCAAAAAAAAAAAAGACAATCTGCAGATGATGATATATAGACGACAAAGGTGGGGGGTGTTTTTATAGTGTGGGTGGCTGGTGATAACTCAGGGTGGGGTAAAGGAGAGGCTGTATGGAAAAAAATCAGTTTGGCTACATCATATCCTCTTGCAGAGTAACCTTGACCTGCTGGATGATCTTGATAGAGCTGCCGTCCATTTAATTCATATGGATACACTAACATCCCCCAGCATGCCTTATCTCAGTGAGGACCAAGTAATATATTTGGGATTGGATTAGAGTGATCCCACTGAGAGAGAGAGAGAGAGAGAGAGAGAGAGATGATAGTACTGACAGATAGACAGGAAGGTGTGCAGACCAACAGAATTGGTGCTACCAAGAGCATATCAGCTTTTAACCTTGAGTCTAGAACCATTATAAAGAAGCCTGTAACTTTAGCAAACTAACTTTGTACACCTCTAATTTTGTGATATGAATAAATCAATGATTTGTGTATGTATGTAATGACATAGTGGGTGTAGCAAATAGCAAATAAAAGGCACAAATATGCCTACATATATGAATGTAATAAAACATTTGTTTTACTTTACACCCAGTGCAACTCTATGTCCTGACTTGGTCATCTAAATGACAGGCCTTTTACACAGAAGACATTTTGACATGTCACAATAGGAAAAGCGCAAATAATAATGTTAATGATGGCTGGATTCCATTTAGATGCTTGGTCCTTGTGTAGACCTTTTTCACAACAGAAATTTTGACTTGACTTTGTCTTAGCAGGAAAAGCGCAGGTGAGACAAATTTCATTAACGATGGCTCAGTTCCATTAAATGTCCTAGTAAGCCATGCTAGTGAGCCAGCATGCACAATACCAAAGCCCTGGAACTAGCTCACCTAAATGGAATACGCTCATTATTTATATTATGCCCAAATGTCAGTGAAAAAGGTCTACAGTGCAAGCTGGCTCACTGTCAGTTTACTGGGTCACTGAGCCATGATCATTGCCTTTAGCGAAACCAACTCAAAACAACAAAACACGTATAACTAAGCATGTTGCAATAACAAGGTCTCTCAAATAATAATTATAAAATACCTATATAAGTTTGTTGGAGGTGAAGAAGTTACTGCAGTGGCCAGTGAGAGGGTAGCTAGATCTCTTATCATCAGAAGTGTGAGCAGAACTATCCCCTGGCACACACTCACCACCAATTAACCCCGAAATAGAAGTTTAATAAGTACCTTTTCTGCTGCTCATATTGTTGTTCTGATGCTTTTACATGCTCAGACTAGAGTTGCTCCTTGGGACTGGGGAGACGGGGAAATCCCTCCTTGATTTTCTCTCCACTGATCCTTAACCTCCTACGTTAAATCATCTGCAGCATCGACCAGCAGCTGGCGGGACGCAAACTAGAGCTAGCTGGTCCCACTGTGTATTGGTCATGAAAAACAAAAATAAATAAATAAAATCGTTTTTACATGTGAGACTTCTGCATTTCATATTAGCGCTACAGTCCAGTCAAGAGAGAGCTAACTTAGCTAGCTAACTAGCGTTATATGATAAACACAAGGAAATTCTAAACAAACAAACAAAAAAACAAACCCGCACGTCGGTTGTTGTAATTGTTGGTAGCGGTTTTCTAAAACAGCAGAGATTTCCTTAATCGGGCATCTCAGCTTCACCCAGCATGCTCCTGTTGGCCACGCAATTTCATTTTTTTTAACCTCTGCTGTAGCATTATAATGTAATGTAATAATAATAGCAGAAGCTTTCAAGTTTAGACATTTCATTGTGTATAACAGCTTAGTTTTTGTGACCCCTGTGAGTGGGTGACTATTAAAAATAAATAAATAAAATAAATGACTTCAAGAGGTCAATTTAAGATGTAAAATATATTTAACTGTATTCAGTGACGTAATTTCAGGACCTTTTTGTGTTAATCCTCATTTAAGACCTAAATGCCCAGAAATGTTGATTTTGCTAATGATAAACTATTGTTAATTATATTTGCTCTAAACTGCATGATGTGAGAAACATTCTGAAACTATTTTTTTTAATCTAAAATATACTGGATGGCTGTAAAATATATTTTGGTAATTCACTGGGTTGCACCAAAAATCAACTATTTGAATGCATCTCTGTAATATTTCTATTAGATCATGGGAATTATTCCTAGCAATTCAGTTTATTATGTACAGTAAAAGACTTTGATTGCTCAAGACTCAATAATTATTTTGCATTTATTAGCAGTTCAGCATTAAATAGTAATACATATGACAGTTGATTTTTGGAGCAGAAAGTTCGAAAGAGAACGTGGGTGGATAGCAAAGTTATATGGAGGGAATTTGTTGAGTTGACAGCTGGTCTGGGTCAGGATGGACTCTTATCATCACTCAGAGGACAGTTTTTGGAACAGGTGGTTTTCTGCATATGTTGGTTTGGTAGCGACCCTTTGCTGCCTTTTCTTTGCCCTGGCATCATGCAATGCCTGACTGAGTTTTGGGTAATTTGGCCCATTTGTCATGTCTTGCATTAAGTGATGAGAGGACTGGCACCACTCTCATACTTTAGCCCAGCAGATACAGTAGGTCTGGTTTGCTGGCATGGTAATGGTTTAACAGCTTTTAAGTAAATGTAGGTAATTTTGACAATCACATTGACATCGCAATCTACATCCGAAAGTCTCTTTCAGTGGCAGTTATATCATTAGATGCTGGGTAAGGTGGCCAGTGTGCTTAGCAGCTGGCTGAAAGAGGAGGAAGCAGAGGTGAACTAGATGGCACTTTAATGGAACGTCTTATCAAGTATCAAAAGTGGACACCTAATGCTTGCTCAGATTTGTAGCCTTGTTTACTTATTTTTTTGATCAGATATTTTCTGATTTAATAATAATTTCATCATTTATATACTATATCTTGTATAGTTATTTGTGTTAAGACTACCTAAACACCTTTTTGGGGGGTTAGAAGTTGTTTTTATGGATCGTGAGTGAAGATGCTTGTCAATCAGTCCCCATCTTTGACTTATTAAATAGACACTGGAAATTATGAAGCTTTAACAATGGTCTCTGAAGCACAACTTTGAAAACAAGGGATAAATCTAGTTCTAGAAGAAATGGGGAAATTATAATATGATATAACAATGATAATGACAGTTTTTAAATTCCTTGTGTTTCTTGATATTAATTAATACTGATGGGTGAAATGAAATCATCAGTTTAGTCAGATTTTGTGGAAAGGAGTGCACTCCTTGGGGCCGGTGTGAATTATCTGCCCAGTAAAAGTGGCTATATACAAGGCTCATAATGCGACTATGACTTGGCAACATCTTTGTTACAAACTAGGATTATTAAAAATATGTCCCATGGCAACTCATTATACCATCAGCTCAGGCCATTTTCTCCTTAAGCCTTTAATTAAATTTGACTGATTACAAAAGTACAGAAGAGTCAACAGCTACATGTCTGCCAGCTAGAACTGCATTATGCCAGCAGGCAGATGACTTATTATTATTTTTTTATTTATTTTTTTCTACATGCTCACAGCTGCCTGGCACGCTTGTTGGTCTTCAAAATGCTGACATTTATTACTGTCTGTATTCCCCTTATTGTCTCTGTATTCTCGCATTCTTCTGTATCTTTGAGGTGGGTTTATAAGTCAGATCACCCAAAATACTTTTTTATTGGGTGACATTTATGAGGGTAAGTCTTTTGAAAAATATAACGGTTTGGCAAACCGATTAATAGATCCGGGCCATTCTTGGGATACAATAGAACCAGGCCTGCTTTTATCTCAACATGTTCATTGTATACAATTATGTTGATTTATTAACATGTAAAACATAACAATGAATCTAATTACAAGATAAATCAGTGATAAATCACTTCATTGCACCAACAGGGAAACAAATGTCACAAAGGACAGAGATAGAGATCTATATTCTCTTTTGTTCCCACTGACTTGCTCTTAATGGATCTTTATGCTGAAAAATTCAGTAATTGTTGTATAAGTTAGGTGGGCAGACATGTTAAAAGAAAGTCATGTCATGGTAACTTTTGGCTGGTTGTTCTTATCCTTTGTTAATAGTAAATGGCTGCATTTATATAGCCCTTTTTACCTCTCATTCACCCATTCAAGCAATTTTGGGGTTCAGTGTCTTGCCCAAGGACACTTCAACATGTGGACAAGAGCTGGAACCACCAACCCTGTGATCAATGGACGACCCTCTACCTCCTGAGCCACAGCCGTGCCCCTTTTGTAGCTAGAAATTAAAGTAACAGGGTTCAAACAGCACACCCTAACAGTGTCATCAACGTGACATACAATACAATCACAAAATGCAATGTCTTCTTAAGAGGAAGCACAGTAATTAACAATTCAAATGTGAACACACTCAAACCTCTTATTTTGGATGAGGGTTTTCAAGTGAGATCACCCAAAATATAAAGGTTTTATTCAACATTTTTGGGAGAAGAAGTCTTTTGAAAATCATATTGGTTTGAAAGACCTAGTCTAGATTAATAGATATAGATCATTCTTGGGATACAATAGAACCAGGCCTGCTTTCATCTCAACATGTTCATTGTGAGCAATTATCTTTATTTATTAACATATAAATGTTACCTCTGAATCTTATTAAAGTAGAAGTCAGTAAGTCAACTCCAGTGCCCCAGCAAGGAGTGGAATGTCATAAAGCACAGAGGTAGACATTATTCTGCTTTGTTCCCGCCACTAACTTGCTCTTAATGGATCTTTACGCTGAAAAATTTGGTAATTGTGGCATTAGTTAAGTGGATAGGCATGCTGAAAGCAAGCAATGTCAAGGTAACATTTGAATGGTTGTTGTTTAATCCTCTTGTGCTTTTGAGAGCAAGAAATTAAAGCATCAGGGCATACGCAGGACACAACAACAGCGTGGACATACAATGCAATCAGAGAATGTCAAAGGAAAAAGTAACAATACAGAATTCAAATAGGGACACACATCAGTAATGGGGATAAAACCTTGTACGAGCAGGCAACCCTATATACTTTGACAAAGAAAATCAAAGTAGCCAAGAGAATATACACACAAAGACAATGGCCCTGCAATAGAGTGAAAAGGCCTCAAACGCACAACTTGCTACAGCAACCTTCCCCCTGCACTTTGGCAAACTAACAAACTGACTGATGATCTGACTATCCTTTACTGCTGGTTTGAGAAGCCCATGTTACACCTCGCCCCTGCTCTATCTCGCTGCACAACCAACAACAACCAGCGGCAGTCCCCTCAGCCATTCCTCCCTCCTCGTCCTGCACTAAGGATCTGTGAGATGACGCGCCAGACCTTTCAGAGACAAAAGACCAAGAAAGCAACAGGCCAAGATGGCATCTCATCCTCCTGCCTGAAACCCTGTGCTGGCCAAATGGCTCCTGTCACACACAGATCTGCACCAGAGCCAAGGAAGCAGCAGGTGAGGCTGGGGAAATTCACATCCAGCATCCATACAGTCAGTGAAACTCTCGCTCTTCTCCCTGTACAACAACAACTACGTCTCCAAGGACAAGAAGAAAGATTTCTATATATTACGTACAGCTGAGTTTTACATGTTAACACACATGGACTCTGAGGTTTGCAGATGAAACAATGGTCATTGGCTTCATCTGAGACGCAGAAAAGTGTGCATGCCAACATGAGGTTGAACACCCCTCTGGTGCAGTAACAATTATTACAATAATAACAACAATAATAACGAACACACTCAAAGCTATGGAGATTATGGTGGATGATAATGCTAACCCCCCTTCAACACTGTTGGTCGTGGACATTTTCTGTAATATCAGTCCCCTGGGATAGACATAGACATCATCATAAAAAATACCAAGCAGAGGATGTCTTCCCATGCCAGGAGAGAAATTTTATCCTGCCACAGAGGTGTACAGTAGCAATTACAATCCTGTTTGGATCACAAACTAAATAGGACAAGGGCAGGTTACAACGGCAAATCAGGACTGCCCATGCAACCCCCAGGCCTTGCATACATTTTGAATAAAGAAATGGGCAGAGAAAATCATCATAGGCCCCTCATATCCGGGCCACAAATTGACTGACCTTCTCCCTCTGGCAGGCGTTACAGACCACCGTACAACAAAGCAAACTGTTTGTTCTCACAGGCCATCAAAATCATGAACAGTTAACTCAGCAATGTCAAGTCTGAACTTAGACCCTGTTTTCAAAAACCCTGCTATTACTGTGCAATTACCACTATGCTGTGTTTGTGCTATAGTTATACTTATGGCCACTTGTACAAAAAAAAAAAAAAACATGCAGATAAAATCACCTACAATAGGCTGTCTGTTAATCTCACTGTATTTTTGTTTTGGCACTGCATGTAAGTAAACAGAGCAACTCTCAGCTAGAGTTAAATTGCTTGTATGTGTGAAAATACTTGGCCATTCAACGTGATTCTAATTTTTCTATTTAGTAATGAAAGTGTGAATGCCACCAACAATGTTTCAGTGATCAGCGGGGAGATAAAACATTGTGTGTGGGTTCATGTCATTGATGTTGGTGATCAGGAGGCAAATGGTTTTTGCCTGTGGCTGGTCAACAACAAATAAGATGGAAGGATAAGGCAGGTGACTTTGTGAGTCATGCTTCATTACAAGATGTGTGAAACCTAAGCTCTCATTTTGTACCTAATTTGTTCACACAACTCCTTACAGCCACAGTCTGTAACAGCCCTCTGTTGGTGCCCTCTGTTGAAACACTGTTTTTTCCACCCCTTGCTTTGTTTACATGGTGATTTATTGGTTTGAAGATTGGTTTGAACATCTCTCCACAATACTTTTAAAGTACAGTTGTCTCCCATCCACCTCCCTGATCTTTAGGGGGAGGTGGATAGTGTCAAGTGAAAAAAAAGCACACACAAATATATGGGTGCCAGCATTCTTGTAGTGAACACAGTAGTTCAGGGTTTAGTATGTGTTTGTGGCATTGCAATTTTGAATAACTGTATAATGGCAACACAAGGTTTGAGCTGTTGCCTAGCCATGGAGTCATATACCACACAATCATTGTGGCCATCCATAGCAGGCACTGAAAAAGAAGGCTGAGAATTTAAGTGTTTTGAAACAACATAATCTGTTCTATGTATAACTGTTGAAGTGTACATGTTTGCATGATATAGCAGGTGAATGTGGTTGCAACTTGGGCAGCATTTCAGCATTAATACTGTAGCGCAAACCTAAGAAAATATGGATAAAAGAATTGGTGACACCATCTATAGGCTTCTGTAGGGCCCATTATATCTACCTTGTCAGTTACTGTAACCACAAAATTAGAGGGGACAAAGGGGACGAAGCCTAGAATTGAGGTGAGACGTAGGCACACTACAGCTGATGGATGTAACTAGGTGAGAAACCACTGCAAATCAAGCCAACGCACTCCAAAACATAGCTCTGTTTAATCCCTGATATCCGATGGGACGATGACTCTCAAATTTGCCACAGACACACACAACTGAAGGAGTGAAATCAAGTTTTGAGACTCCTTCAAGATTTTTGACTTTAACATAGTCACAGTTTTTAGAGAAAGCCTCTAGCTGCCATTAGAGGAACTGCATCTTAAGGCCCTTGTGCACTGGCTTCAGCACTCAGCTGTGGTGGTTGCTGCTTGGGCTGTACGTATAGCTGTAACAAGCAGAACTCCTTGTAAGAAAGATCTGGCTGTGGTGAGCAGAGGTGGGCACGACATTAGTCACAGCTGTGAAGAGTGTGACATTAGCAGCAGCTGTGGTAGATGTCATTTCAGCTGTTATGTTAAGTGTGAATGTGGCTGCAACTGTCATAGTCATGGACAGTGTGTTTATCATTGGGGTGTGCACTCTGTGGACAGTTTGATTTGGAAATGCATACTTCAGTGCATATATAAATAGATATTGTGCTTCTTCTTCCCATATTTCCTCATTGGACATTCACAATATTTCAGTTATTTAATACTAAATGCAGGCTAAGTCAGATGAGGATAAGGCAAACCTTTCTCCTGACTTATGTGGGCTATCATCTAGCTAGAGCTAGAATTTACAGATTGGACTGTGTGTATGTGTATGAAAGAAGGGTGGATTATCAATCTGCTTTATATTTGAAAGTAATTAGAATTCTTCATTTCTCTTTGAAGCCCTGCAGAAAGACGCAGGGTGGTGGTGGTGGGGGTGACAGGTTAATTGAGGAATAATACCCTTCAGAATGATGGATTTTGGTGACTTGAGATGTCAGAATCCATTATAGGAAATTTAAATTTGCAATTAAAGTGGGAGGTTGGGTGCAGAATTCTTTCATTTTAATTCCCCCTTGCTTCCTCCCCTGTTATTATTAATGTTCTGCATTAAATGTCCAGACCCTCTGTTCTCTGCCTTGGCACTCACCCACCATCCAACACAGTTTGCAGAAATGAGGCTTAATTAATGAACTCATACATACAGTAAATCAAACTGTTTTTTCAGAATAGGGATGCTGGACTAGAGGGACATTTCATGAGGTAATTGAAAATATACACCTCATCATGTTGAGAAAAAGAACTGGAAAAGCTTCAACATATCTGGCCTCAGATTTGTGATTACTGCTTGATTTATTCTTTTTATTTCCTGTGTTGAGAACTTTTTCAAATGTGATATTTAATCTTAGTCAAGTCAAACCTTGTAAACTTTTGCTTGTGGGTGGTGTGAACTCACTTTCACAAGACAGATTTCCCTGGTAAAGGACAGAGACTGTAATGTGATGCCGATAAGCAGTTGACTACTGGTGATTATATTTCTGCAACACTTCACCTGTTTAAGCAGCTCATATCCAAGGAATTTTGAGCTTTAGGTGGTGTGTGTCAGCACTTGTGTCAATAGATTTCTAATGTTAAACCTTTACCACCTGCCACAGACTAAACAGTGTGTACATGTCCTGTTGCGCATCTGATTCTTCTCCACAAATTACATTTCCAATTCAAATTGTTCAATGTACACTTCAAGGTTTTATTCACAGCTTTATTTTTAGACACTGCTGAGAAATTAAAGCAAGAGTTGATAATCCTGTGGATTTATTAAAAACATAAAGAAAATGTTTTAGATACAGTTAACTTAAGAAAGCAAATATTTTTCAGTACTACAGATGAAGCTTGTCTCTTTGTCTCAATTTCTTTTTATTATCTTTGAATATAATATAATACAATATAATTAAAACCCTTCAAACTATACCATATTTGGATTACATTGGATTAGATTAAAATAAACTGCAACACCAAGTAGTAATGGGATAAAAAAAGTATATGGAATACAGATGGAGGTTATATAAACACAAAGACATACATTGTATAATAATGAGACATAAGAAGAAATAAAAAATCAGTATTTTTATTTATTTACGACATAAATATGATTGAAAGAAAATAATGTATATACAGATTGCAGCTCATTTCTTTTCACATGTTAACAACAAGGCATCAACTGGTGCAAAAAGTATTGTCTTTGTGCTTTAATAACCCAGAAAGAAAAAGGACTGATGTACAATATTTGGTAACCATTGTCAAAATTGAGGCGGTGGGTGAATAAATTTAGCATCTCTGTTTCCCGGTGAGGACTATCTGCTACAGCAGCATGTTAATGCCACTATCAGCTACTATATCACCAGTCAAAGTGACAAATGGCAGACAAGCGCCTCTCAAATATTCAGGGAGGGTGGAGGGGTGGTAATGGGTGATAGTATTTTTCTCCATTTGGCAGGAGGACCTGGTGAAAAATTTGGGCAGAGAGATGGCTAGAGGACTAAAGTGTTTGGAGTCTGTCTGTTTGCATGTCTACACGACATGCATCTACATGTTTTAGAGCGGAGAATGAATTATTGTCTTATTGTCCTTTCTCTGCACCCCACACCCCCGCACACACACCCTCATCTCCCCCATCATTCGGACAGCTGGAAACAGAATTCATCCGATTCGTTCTGCTGCTTTTCTCTCTCCCAACTGCCCCATTCCCCCCACCATTCCCCAGTCCCCCTCACTGTCGTAATAGGATCTGCAGGAATCATTCAAAGGCTAGATATAATTTACTGCTTGCCGTGCACAATGCCCCCTCCCACTCTCACCCCCTTTCTCAATCGCACAAGGTGCCCTGCGGATGAACTAATCATACTTGAAATATTATTTCTGCTTCTTATTCCTCCATTTTATGAACAGCTCCTTTTTATGGTGCAATGGATTTAACCCCTGCCTGGTCACACTCACACCAGTCTGTGTGGGAAGAAAGAGGGTGGGTGGGTGGTGTGGGTGGAGAGAGAAAGACAGAAAAAAACCTTTTGGTTTTATATTTCTTTGTTTACATTTATGCCTTCTGTTTGTTTTGATAAATTCATATTTTACCTGAACCTTGATTTCCCCAGGTGATGACTCCATCTTACAAAAGAAAACATTACTTAGGGAACATACAAGTAACACAGCCAGAAGCTTCACCAACAAAACCATAAAAAACAATCCCACAGAGCTTTTTTACCCATAATCCCATTGCTCTCTTTATGCAATCCACATATTTGGACATGTAACTCCTCTTCATTCATAATATATACACCACAGTAAATGCTCTCATGCATAACAGCTAGTATTAGCATATGGGCTGGGCTGCTCTCTAAAACAAGAGTATGTAAACTATGATGTACGTTATAGCAAGACCTTCCGTCTCTTTGGAAAATGCCACAGGCTCAGTATGCAAGTGTTGAGTTTAGCAGTTTCCATTATTGTCACATGGCAATATGATATGCTTGAATACTAGACAGAGAGAGACAGATCATGGGCCAGCGCAGCTTGGTGAACAGTGGAAAACTGATAGAGACTTTTATGAAATTCTATTGATTTGTCACTTCGTCCATTGATCTCTTGTGGAACAAGAGGTCTGGATTAAGATTAATGTCATCTAAACCTGTTGGGGACCTGACGTCATGAAATAATTGCCAAAGCCTGTTTTTTATTTCTTCAAACTTGGTAAATTGACTCGGAGAGAATTGATTCATGACGGGAATATAATTGTGAAAACTTAACATCAGCATGCAAATGTATTTTCTGAGTTCTGTTTAAAATCATGAGAGCATAGTCTATGTCAAGAGAGCGGTTGATATTAAAGGATTATAAAGGAAACATCAATGAAAATAATTCACTTTAAATCCCAAACTATTAAATGTAAGATTTGGGTTACCCAAAACATATTTTCCCTTTAGCTGACAAAATTTCACGACGTTATTCTGATGAAATAGGACTCGCAGACAGAATATTAAGGGTACACCTAATTTTGTTTTACATTTAACAGTGGGTCATCTGTCCACATAACCTCAAACCTAAGTCAGCTAGGATGTTGACATTCATGGGGCCAATTTTGTAAATCTTTAAAAAATGCTCCTGCTACATAGAGTCTCCTTAACATTTGTCTTTATGGCACTTTCAGTGGCAACATGAGAAAATCAAGAACATTTAGAAATGTATTTTACCTTTTTTTGCTTACATGTAGGGTCAGCTATATTTGAGGAAATTGCCTTTGGTCTGCCAGTGTGAAACCCCCATCTATTGGAGCCTGAGCAATATATTGTTATATATAATATATCGATATTGGTATTGGCTTCAAAAATCCAGTATCCGTCGAGCTATGCTATCGAAGGTACATTCAGTTTTTCAATTGCTGAGACCTGTGTAGCTTACATACATAGCTTCATCAGGCTTTTGTGCCTGTTGAATAGCCAAAGTATTCAATATTCCTTTGAATATAGCGGCACCAGGTTTTTCATTGTAGCCTCAGTGATTCAGAAGTAGCCAATTCACCATGTTGATTACAGATATAATGAAACAGCTGGACACCTGGGGGGTGGGGGTGGGGGGTAATCTATTGGTGACTTTAAGCCAGAAGCCATCAGGCTGTTCATTTCTGGTCCTATTTTCTCTGTGCATTAAAGATATCCTGTGGAGGTCATTGTAAACAAACACGTCTTTTTTTTTTTGAACATTCAACACATTACTGCCACCAACTGCCAGCTGGTATTAAAGACTTTCCACAGGGTACCTTAAAGCACTATTTCCTTCATACTCTATACGATCATCACTGAAATCATCATTGTGGAGGGTTTGTAGATTGGTGTCCTTCAATGACTCTATTCATTTGTCTGTCCATTGTGCATTACATCTCTGACTCTGCTGATGAGATTTTGTTGAAACTAGAGGAGAATGATGCATCTCACCAATGAATTTCAAGAGAGCCCTACATCAACTTTTTAAGTGTGTGTCCGTGTGTTCCAAACAATATCTAATATACTTTTGACTTAACTGGCAAACGATGCATTGCACCATTGATTTTCAGCATTTTCTGTCTTGTGCCAATTGGCCAACTGGGAATACTGCAATTACAGGTCAGAATGATAATGTGAGGTGAGCATTGTCTTTTTGTTAATAATTATCTGTTCTTAAGAATGAACCTGCTTGATTAAACGGAGTCTATGACTAATAAGCCTAACTGCACGTTTTCAGAAGATGGCTTACACAACCTTGGCAAGGGGTTGTCACACTAAGAAAAGTATGACAACCCTTAAATTACCACTTTATCTGTAGTTTTTTACACTGACCTGGCATCTACTCTAAGAACAGACAAAAGTAATATATTGTCAGCACTCTTTCATTTGGATGCACATAGGCACACTTGTACGCACCTTAAATTGTGTATTCTTTGTCGAGTATGTATGTATTGGCTCAGCAGATGGAGAGATGTAGAGTATGTGATAGTGAGTGAAAGAAGAGACAGAAGCAGAAAAGGAATAGAAAAAAGTAGAGAGGAAAAGAGAGATAGAAAGGCAACGAGAGAGATAGACAGAAGGCAGCTATCAGCTGTTCACTTGTACTTAGGGAGCACATTTACTTTCCATTGATTTCCAATGCTTTAGTCAATTTTCTGTCACTTTTCATTGCAAGTACATGTGATCTCAGTTTAGTTGCTTGCAGGAAAAAGGAGAAAGTCCAAAATGGATATTTTAGAGAGTCTATAACACAACTGCTACAGGCTCTGTGTTTCTCTGCAAAATCTAATATTACTCTTGGCAGGTGTATATCAAGAAAAAAAGGGTATTAAGCAACAAGTTATTATTATTTAGTAGACAACCGCTTTATTAAACAACCAGTGTAAAAATGTTATTGTATAACCAGCAAAATGTTCACTGTAGGAAAGGTAATACAGTAAAAACATACTAAAAACTTCTTATAGCAGATCATGCCAGATGTAAGTTTTATATCTCCATACAAAAACTGACCAGTCAACAGACAGCTCACTAACAGATGTGGTGTCCAGCAGTCCCCATGAATCACTAAACCTACTGTAGCTTTAACAAAAAAAAAAATGTTTTACTACTTTTTTCTTGACTTTGGTTTCTGCATCTGTTTCTTTTTTTTCCTGAGTAGCAGTTTCTTTCGTGACTATTTTCTGTGCACACAGCGTACAGGTTTGATCTGTATTCCATTTGTTTATTCAATCCCCCACATCTTTCACTGTTTTTCTTTAATGCAAATACTCATTCACCTAGTTTTTATTTTGGTCTTTTTTTCCCTGTCGTCTGCCCTCAGCGAGCATTGCCAACTTAATATTCAGTTTGAAATAGCACAACTCCAAACAAAGGGCATATTTTTTTCCCCCAGCACATCTGCTTGCGAGGGAGACAGGCCTTAACACCTGGAAGTAATAAAAGACCAACACCAAGAGAGAAAATAAGGTAGGATTATTGTTCTGTGTGAGGAAGAGATTATGTTCAGAGAAAAGACAGTGAGGCATGCGGCTACACTTTCACCTCAAACAATGGGACTAGAAAGCAGCCACTGATTAAAACTGAAATGAGGGGAGAAAGAACATCTGAAAATGAAGCACACTTTCATGCCGAGACAACAAGTAGAAAGCTTTATCTTAAATGGAAATAAAATAGACTGGAATGTTCCAAAGCTCCTGCAGTACTATTACTCAGTTACAATGTCATTATCTTACCAGAGCTTAAAATGATACTAGCTGAGAGAAAACTGCATAGCATTTTCCCAATTTTGATGAGACTCATTTGTTGTATTTTCTTTTTTCTCTGTTCTGCATTGAAGATGTTGAGCATTTGTCTGCTTTCTTCTCCTCAAACCCAATCAGTCTGCAGTTTCAGTTGTACAGATAATGAGAAGCACAGGATGTTATCTTACTTTCCATCAAAACTATCCTAATTAACTTCCTTTGAGTAGTTTATTTACTATAAACACCATACTAAAAATGAACATTTCTCATTTTGCATTCTAAAGCAACCATCAAATGAATCCAAACTATAGAAAATGAATTTCTAATTATCTGAGAGCCAAGGCATGGGACAGGACAAAACAAGTAGGAAAAATGCCTTAGACAGGTAATTATTCCTTAACATCCAGACACCTATTTCCATTTACAGGCCAACATGAAAGGACTGGGATGCGAGAAACATACAAAGACAAGAGTAAATGTGCCTCTCCCCAGGTATATGACCTAACAATGCCCCTGCACACCGTGTGTTGGCCCATAACATCCAGTACAATCCAAATAATCCACACAAAAACCAATTCAAACTGAGGAAAGGGAGTAAGGGATTCAACACAGTCTCTCCCTTTCTCATCGCTCTCCCTCATGTTGACTGGAATGACATTAGATGCCAGTGCTTGTTTGCGCTCTAATGACAAGTAAGAGGGGACTGCTGTCTCCATGGCAACAGCCAAGGCTCAATACATCATACCTCGTTACAGTAGTCAAGTGGGGACGTTTGGTCAAAAATTAATATATCAAGGGAGGCGGAGAGGGAAAGAGTGCGTTGTGGGAAGATTGCCCAGCATTTGTTATATGAGTTTGATAACTGTAGCATTTAAATGGTGGCCTTATTAATTTCAAGCTGTAGCAGTAGGCAACAATTTGAAATGGATATTCAGTGACCTTGGCTTGATACGTTGAGAGTATCATGTCTATATGAGGTAGACAGTGAGAAGGATAAAGAGGCAGACCAAAGGATAGGGTGTGTGTGCACTGGTGTGAGTGAGTGTGTGTTGGGGGTAGGGCTGGGCTTGAGGCAGTATGGTGCAGATTAATTACGTATGATTCACAATTGTAGGAATTGTAGCCCAACAAACTCTAAGTCAAACTGCTCAGACTTCTCTCCAGCATTACACTGACTCCTGTTACTGTGGAGGTTGTGTTATACGAACTTAACAGCATGCTTTGGAGAATGAAGAGGAGAGAAAAGGAAGAGTGAATGTGTTTCTCATTAGACCATGTTTACTTTTTTTTTTAGAAGCATTTGTCAGAATGAGAGTGGTAGGAAAGACAGATCCAGGGGAGGCATGTACCAGCTGTAAGACAGAGCAAAGAGACACAGAGGACACAGTTTGGACCAGATGCATGACTCCAGCCTCCCCTAAACCAAACTCATGCAATTTGAATCCACAGACTTTTAATATATATTCTGTCCAGAGAGGTCAGGTGCAGTGACAGCTCCGGCAGAATAAACTCAATTGAAATATCAGTAACTTAACGGGAAAATGGAAACGGCTGAATTTTCATCTGAAAACCACCTATTCACGAAGTAAAAAGGGTCAGTCTCTGAGATCCCGTTTGACTGTGTTCAACCTGAACCAAAAAGTGTTTTTGTTGTCTTTCACTCACAATATAAATGCTTGAAACTTGCCTTTTTATTTTGCATTTGAAGTTTTCAATCACTTGGAACAGGCCTTTTGTGCCTCCCCTAAAATTATCTGGTAAACATAACGACTGTTTGATTTACACAATATGAAAAACTATATTCCAAAATGTGAAAACACATTTTGGCTCACAAGATAAGCCATCCTGAGTGGCAGCCCTTTTAATAGCCGGACCGAGCAAATCAAATAAGAATCTGCCTTCTTGCAATAGTCTCATATTCTTATGGATTGACTACCTTTGCATGCTTGTTCATATGGCAGCCGCTGTGATTGCCCCTTATTCATGTGGGAATAATTAGTAATTCACTCACTTGACAAAAAGGCCTCAGCAGGACCCTGTTAGATTTAATTATGTGATAATCTCAGGAAGACAATAGTTGGTGATGATAAGAGAGTCATTCCTATTTGTATGTAATCAATGTTTAATATTTATCATTCAACAAGCTCTTATGGAGAAGGCTTTAATGAGGACTTATCTTCACTTGAGTCCCTCTTCAACATTTCCAGCTCTCTCTCCAATTGACATTTACTGACCTCCTGTAGACGATAGAAGTGGGGCAGACTGTTCCTCCCACAGGATCTGCTAGAATCTTTGAAATATGTTCTTGGAGGGTTCCTGTAAAGGGTTAAATTGTTGATGTTAAATGGAATGTTGGATTCTGCTAGCTGCCTGCTAATTAGATTGTAATTACAGCAGAGCTTTGCGAGCCTGTCTGTGCCAATTAGAAACACTTTTGCGGCCAGTCTGCCTGACCTTTCTTTTAAAACTTCTGTACTTTAAATTGACGACAGATACAAAGGGTGAATGCTCAAAAATAGTCGTTCATTAATGGGCAAATTATCATGCTTATGAACGCCACGGAGACACACACGCATGTAATTCAAGCAAAATGTTGATTTTCAGCCCACATTCTCACTTTATGAATAAAAGCCACAATGTAGTTTTTATGAGGAGAAAAAAAAAGACCAGTTTAAATACAGGTGCACCACTTGGTAGGTGTCCAACTCCACCAACGTAAGCATATATACTGAATTACTATGTATTTTTACATATATATTACATAGTATATATGTGTGTGCATGATATGGAGTGAGGAATTGGACTGTGGCCTGGTCCGTTTTCAACAGTGGTAGTGCGCCCTCCCTCTCACTGAGAGGAGCTCTCAGACTGACTGAGGAGTGTCTCAGGCATCCACAGCACACCTGGTCTCCATTATCTCTCCATTTCACAGGCTTGCACCCCCTAACAGGGCAGCCTGGGAATGGGCCTGGCTCTTTCATCTTCCCATCATTATAGCAGCCAGCCCAGGGTCAGGGCCCAGTCTGACAGGCATTCCAGCAGCAATACACTACAACTGATTTTGGTTAAGGTTTAAAAGATACAAAACCAAAGTCAGAGAAATATTAATACGAACAAGTCTCAAAGCAATTATTGTATTAAGAATTCTTCTCAGAGTTGACATTCTCCCCAAAGCTATGTGAAACATGACGCTGCACCTCAAAGCTGTGCCTCCCGCTTCCTCAGCAGCATCACCTTCCCTCACACATTGCCATAAACCCAAGCCTCCTTTTGTGGCACATGTACCCTGTCTCACTGGAACATACATACTGTAGATGCACACAAACACACAGGAAGGACTACAAGATAACATATTTTTTTATAGACCTTCCAATATGAAAGTAGTGTTTACAAGTGTGTGGTGATATCATGCTGAGTGTTAGGTTTATTCTGTTGGTTTATCACTCTTAAATCTTGTCCGCAGAGGGACATTTGAAGACAGATCAAGGAGAAGCCAAATTCTTTCCCTTTAGCTTTTTAACTGGTAAAGGGATTTAACAGACCCCTTCAGACAATCTGTGAAACACATTTATGGAGAAAGGATACACCACCTGATGGTTCAGGTCTGACATGGTCCACCCATTATCATTTTGCATATGAGAACAAAATGAGGTGTGATAATTGATCTCTCATGTACTTCAGCTCACTCTCTCACGACATTATCAGCACAGCTTTGTTTAAAGGCGAAAAACACTCTCAGAGCTCACCCGAAGCCTTTTTAATGCATCATCACTTTGAGGTTACAGAAATGACACCATGAGAAGCACTTTGAAGTGAAGTAAAATCATCCCTTATTTCTGCCCCCACAAATGATTTATTAAGGGGGAAAAAAGGGGTGGAAAAAAGGAAAGGAAAAGGGCAGACGAAGGATAGAGAAGGACAAACACATTCCCAGCACATATTCTCTTCATTACGAGTGAGGGGGGGGGGGGGGCGATCATTCAATTACTGACTGCCGTCACAGGCTAATATTCCTGCCTGTCACGGCCCATTCTGGCTCAGTTTTGGTCAGAGTTCTTCTGATGGACTTCATTTCCTGTTAAACAGAACCAGAAGGTGCTGTGAAAATGGCGACACCTGATCCTGTGTTCAGGAGACGGGAAATGCTTCGGCAAGGCCCAGAGCCTGCCAAGACACCCTCCACACCTTCTCCAGCACGAATCCCATGTGTGTGGAAAGCCAGCGAGGTAGAGTTTAGGCAGAGGGTTTTTTAAGCCACTCACTTAACCAGCACAGGTGGAGGCTAACACAGATAAGAAAGTGTTTTTTTTTTCTGGGAATACAGTATGAAGTGTGATGTGAAGATGGGTCAACCCATTTTGAATCAGGAAACTTTAGGCTATAATTCAAAAGAAACTGAGTCCTCCCTTTTAATTTTTTCATCCCATTCAATTTCTCTTTGATCCTCACTCGCCCATCATTTTATCTGACAGATTAGATTGAATTAGTTTGACCTGTCCTCAAGGCTGCAGCATAATTTGCCTTTGACATTGATAGGGGAAGAAGACAATGTGGCGAGGCAAAGAGGTATATGTGGGGGTGGAAAACAGGGAGGAGCAGATACAGTATGTGATGTGGAAAGAAGAACTATGTGGCTTTCAGGCTTGCCGGTGAAATTCCTGTTCTTCACGGTCATCTATGTTGTTTCACCAGACTGTCTGTCAGGGGTTAACCCTTGACAGTGGCAGTGCAAGCTACTCATGTGCAAAGCAGCCCAGCTTAGCTAGGTCTTTCTTTGGCTTAGTCGCAAATGTATCCAGTATGTTCACAGTATCTGCTGCTGACACACTCCAATTTGTTACTTCAGTGCAGTTCAGAACAGTTTACACACAACTCCACATTCAAAATGTTCCTAAAGCCTTCAACAGGTTTAGTATTAGTGACAACGTCTGGCTTAAAGTCTACATACTTTTGCAATTTCTCATCAAATCCTTCCTAAAACTGTATGATGCTGATTAACAATTATTAACAAAAAAGTTAGTTTCATTGCATAACATTTTTGGGTGTTTGTGAACACCGTGGAACAGGACTTGTTGGCAAGGGTGACTCCCCTCTCTTGGTGAAGATAGAGGCAGGATGCTCTGACCATAGCAGTGCGGAATTGGATGCTGGGATGTGTGGTGGTGTGGTTTCCCTTACAGCTTCTGCTCCTCATTTTCTGCCTTTGTGGTGTCAAGTGGTAATACCAACCTTAAGCCAAACAACCATTAGAGAGCTGTGTTTTTTATTTAAGACAAGGACCAAGATGACATAGCACAACCACTGCTTTTGTAGTCATTTTGACGAGAATCACCCAACATTTGTACTATTTATTCCCTGCAAAGGGTGAAAGCTGATACTTAAGAGCTTTGGAAACCCCAACAAGCCATTATTCCAACAAAGCAAGAACTTAGGCCTCAGCATGGTAACACCACCCAGCTCGGGTCAGAGTGTACAAACAGAGTCTGTGATATTCTATCCAACAGAGCTGTGCTTGTCTGCTATGCTACAAGAGAACATTCTGTGGTATGTCAGGGGGCTATGTGGGATATGTACAAGGTTGACTGGTCTAAAGAGACAAATGAATCTAAGAAGCTGTCAGCTCCACCTCTGACTGAAATGACTGAGTTATTGAGGTGCATTGAGAATGATAATTAAATATGGGGCCAAAGATTGGCATGGTGGGCCCTGTACCTTTAGGCCAGGGGAGAATGGGTTTGGGAGCTCACATTGCCCAGGGCCTATGTTAAACTCAGGCACTAACCCAATTTCACACTGTGTGACTGGGCCTGGCCTGTTTCAATGCAGCATCTGAGTGTGAGTGCCATCTGGTCCAGGCCTGTGAAGGAAATGGCCTTGCTTTTCACACTGATCGGATTAGGGTGTTTTTAATTCATTCGGGATGTGCCCTTGCGTGTTAATTGGCTCAACATGGCCAATGAATCTCGCCTGTTGCTTGACACAGGATGGCCTCTTTCTTAAACTGTCTTTAGAGGTCTGATGCTCCTCAGACTTGAGCTCGTTTCATATTTTCCTTACAAAGTGGCATCATTTTAACAAAGTTTCTGAGAATGTGTTTAAATGTATAAAAATTAAGAAGCAATTCAGCCATATTCTGTGACCAATACAGCAGTTCAAAAATCACAGTGGAATAGTATCAGTTCACTCCTTTAGGAAAAGTGTAACAAAAATGGATATTCATGTTAGTAGATCTAAATAAAACTTGTCTGGTCTTAAAAAAAAAGGTTATATTTTAAACAATGTAGTCAATGTTTTTAGAAATTACACATTTCTTTGAGAATTTACCTTCTGATAAATATCAACTTCATAGCTATATATCTTAAGCTTTTTCTATGTAATGTGACAGATATGTTGCACAAAACAACCAGTGACAAAAGTGGGTGTCAAATCAAGAAATAATGGCCTAATGGCATAAATGACATTAACATAAACCATAGTATCAGTTTAACTGTATTCCCATATTTGTTCTGCGAAATACATGTAAAAACTCCTTCAGTTTGCCAAAATAATCATTATAGTCTTGCCCATACTTTGATGAGGTAAAACACCCAAAAGTGTGGTTATTTTAAGGTAACAGTTATGATGCGCTTTTAACAGAAATAATTTAAGGATTTCTTCTTTTATTCTTACTCCTTACAATGCATCTCATTTTAGGTTACATTTTTCCAAGCTTCATTGTCAGTGCTTCTGATTACATTAGTTGCACGCAGCCACCTCTAATTAAGAAGTTCACAGTTGTTGCTTAATGTATCAATTAGGCTAGGGCACTTACAATCCCTACTAGCGGTCTAAACATAACACATGGGCAGATAGAATTTCAGAAGCTGAAGGGATCTGACAAGATCACTATACATATTAATTTAAAACAGTGTTAAGCCATTATAATTTTAACAACGCAGAAGATTTAAAGGTACAATCAGTAATATCTTATGGGCTCTTGGTACAAATTGACCATAACATATCAGTGGGGCTCACAAGTGTTGCTGAACAATGCCAGTACCTCTGTTACTGTACCTCAACGTCTGCTGAGAATTCAATTTTGCTTAACAGGCAGAGCTGGACCGGCTCTGTTTTCATTGGGAATGGTCCAACATCCCAGGCCCCCTGAACTACCCGCTGCTTACTGTGCACTTTGTATGGTTTTTCTAGAGTGAACATCGGTGTAGCATTTGAAAGGTGGAGGGAGATTCAGACTCTGTAAAATACACTTAATGCTTAATTTGTCAGACAGGTAGAAAACGTATGATAGCGAATGTGAACCAGCTAGGCTAAATTTGGTTGTGTATGTGACATTGCAAATGTCAGCTCGCCCAGCCACACCTCATATGCTAATATTTTAGAAGCATCTAGCAGTACTCTCATTGGGCCTTGTCTTGCATGCTGTTTGCTGGTTTACACTGCAAGTGAATAAATACATTTGAATGTGAGGCATGCTAACTTTATCTTTTACTTTCAGCAAGAATAGTGTGGCTCCTCGTTTGTCAGTCTGGAGAAAGTGTGTATACACACAATGAAAAATGAAGTGGTTTCAGAGATAAATGAATTAGACAATGTTATGAAATGCAGCCTTGGTCTTATAGCTTAGGTACAGTATCAATTAGCTAACATGTGGCAAATTTTAAATTTGTATGGGAATTTTCTAAAACAAACATTGCAGATTGTGGAAGTGACCACGCAATTGCTTCTGTTGTAGTTTCCTAAGCCAGTCACGAGGTGTTTTTTTTTTTTTTTACAGATAGCACCTTTAAATGAGTAGTAGCAGAATGTGTTCATAGAAATTATATACTCAACAATACTTACTGTGTCACTGAAAATAAAGAATTACACTATAATGCACACTGTTGAATCTTTTATGTTTCATTTGATCTGTTTTCTGGTGATTTCCTTGTAAAGTCACAAATCATTGATCCTGATTAAAATAAAGTTAGAAACACAGGTTTAGAATGTGTTATCATTATTAAAGCAAAAATACATAAAACAAGCCATTATGTAATTATGTAAACAACTGAACATTTTACTTGTCTACTGTTGTAATTAAGTATAAAAAAGGAACTCAAATTTAAATAAAATTGATTGACAGGTCACTTACGATGTGTGTGAACATATCTGTAATATATATGGTCAAAATTAAATAAATACTTCAAATAAAACTTTTATAGTAAACAGGAGAAGTAACAGATTTGGCAGCAAGTGATGAAATCCCACAACACTCAAAGATGAGTCCAAACCAGCACAATTTATGCTCATACTTTTTTAATGTATCACAATGAGCAAGAAACATACTTGATGAAATATTTTCAAAGGAGTATATTCAATTACCATCTACAATCAACTTAACTAGGACAACAAGGTTTTGTGACAAAAGTTTCTTTAAAAGTCTGAAGTTCCATGTGGTTGTATGTATGTTAGTTTCCATGTAATTTGGTACAGTTTGGAAATCTTCATCATATAATTACAGTAACAAAAAAGCTAACAAGACTACAGTATAGAAAAGACATCAAGAACAACATTTTTGGTTTAACTTGCTCTTTTTTGTACATTGCAAGGCTGTTTTTTTCTACCCTCGGATGGGCTGCCTGGAGCCACAGAGCCATGCTTATGAGGCTCGAAGGAGGAGTAATTCAAGGAAACAAAAAGAAAAACTAAAAGCATAAAAAAACATTGTGGCACCAGAAGTCACAAAAGGAACAGAGAGCTCCAAGTAACAGTTCATCTTTGAAGTTGGAGCAAATGGTTGTTTGGTTGTTAGTTTGGTTGTTAATTTTGGTTAATATGCTTTTTTTAGTGTAACTGCCTCTTTAAGAATGACAGCTTTGAGAACCTGTCCCCTCTCTCTGTTATTCATTTCTCTTTTTAGATTATGTAATCAACAGAGAGAGGGGTGAGCCGCCATTTGACTGGAGAGCTTCACTTGTCAACCAGAGACAAGCACAAGGAAATGAAACGGGTAGCAACATGAACTGGGAGAAATGAAGCAAGCATCTCTGTCCATCCTGTCCTGAAATTTGGAAAATGTCCATCAAAGAGCAGAAGCAGAGGCAGAGCTGGAGAAAGAAAGAGACAGACAGAAAGGAGAAAGAGGCAGCTGGAGCCACTTAAGTTCAGTTTCATCTAAGGACTTTCCTCTCTGTGTCACACATGTCCATTGGTTCCAGAGTCCATTCCCATTACAGAGTTGTCAGTAATCAAATAAGGAGGTGGTTTTAAAGCTGTTTCGAGCCTGCCTTTGGCTCCCATGCCCAGTTTTGGTGTGCCCACAGCCTCTCATGTCCTCCTAACAAGATCTCCAAAGCTTCCCAGAGTCCTTTTTCTTTTCTTTTCATTCCTTCTTCATCTCAAAAACAAACAAAAAAAGTTGATGTCTTGTTTTAAATATATCTATATCTGTATACAGGTACACGTTTGTTTTCACAGTGGGCAAAAGATGACCTCTACAGCAAAACCTTGTCTTTATTTCTCTCTTTGTAAATGTCCATTAAAATCAAGTATCCCAATGTAAGTCAGTGGATCCAATTATCCACAATAGCGTTTTGTGCCACAATAAAATATACACTTATGTGGGGCACAACTTGTAATTTTTTTTCTTTTTGTTTCAACTGCATAAAGCTTTGGCCACATTCATATATTCAATCAAAGTAAAAACTGCTCAGTGCTTCGGTATCATCATTTTCATTTCTGATCATTATCTTTAAAATTTGATTTTCTAAATTTAAGTTATTCATAATCCAGCTTTGTGGTTCAGTTTGTTTTGGTGTGTTAACATATAAAAAAAATAAAAGGCAAACAAGAAAAAATTGAATTGATGCTGGCTCTTATGAAATACACACACACACACACATACAAACTCACACAGTCCATGCTGGCTGAATCTGATGTAGAGACCTCAACTTTGTCTTCCACAAAAGAGCCCAAAAGATTACACTTTGGAAATAAGAGAGCAAACAGTATCATTGAGACAATGAATATAAAGAACATTATCACACCATAAAGTGGCCAGGTCATATTTTTTGTTTTTGTTTCTTAATTTCAGCAATTCAAATTAAAGCTAGTGTTAATTTACGATAAAAGTAATATACAGAAACTAAAATAAAATACAAATACTTATAAGAAAATAACAATACATGTCTGACATTATCTGAAAATTAAAATAAAGCAAACATATTTTGGAAAAAATGTACAACTTAAGAATTTTCCAAAATAAGAAAGTACATATAGTATTTCAGGGAACTGGACTTTAGAGAAATAGCAAGCTTGCAGACCAAATCTCCTGACTTTCAACAGCATGCTGTAGTATTAACACCAAATCACATTGCTCTGCAAGATGAAGCACTTTAAACACACTTCTGAGATTGTGCCGTGTATTCATTAGGGCGAATATATTGGCTATACAACAGTGGCCAAAAAGTAGTTCTTCACAAATTTAAATACGTCTTGGTTTTGGTTTAAAAAATAAACATTTTAGTTCATCATCGGATCATCAGCGAGAGGGTGGGGGTACCTATGCACATCCGTTTCCATTGCAATAAAATTAAGTGGGTGACTTCTTTGGACATGAAAGCATCCTAGCTATTTGAAATCAAGGGACATCTTCAAAAAAACCTCCTACTTTTTCCAGAAATAATGCTTTGGAATGAAGATGTCCCTTAAAAACCTGTAATCTATGCGTGGAAGTGGCACCCTGCTGACACGTGGGACAAGTCACTGGTGGATTTCCCAGGAAGGGGGCAACGACACCTCAGCAAAACAGCCATCATTTCCCTCTGAGACTAGTTGTATGTTAACTGGCATAAATGTTACTAAACCTATGAGACGCATCAGTACCAGATGTATTATATACATTTTTTGGTAACCACTATTACTTGCTTAACAAGTGAGCAACAACCTTGACTGGATGGAGGGATTTTCAGCAATGTTCCATGCCAGCACAAAATGACATATGGAGGTCACTTTGTTCAGCAACCAATGATGCAAAAATTTACACAACAGTTTACAGTCACTTTAAAAATGAGAAAAAAATAGATTGTGACAATTGAAAGCAATTAAATGAAATAGGATCAGTCCTTGCTTAAGAAAAATCCATTGTGATATTTGGAATGCACTGTTCTTTACAAACGTTATAGATCATTGGCTTTAAACATTGGTCTGTTCAAAAAGAAAATCGGCAAAATGTCCTTTGGAACATATATTCACAGTCTTCAAAGTTCCGTTTTTGCAACAAGAAAAAAAAAGGTGTTGCAGAGGCAAGAAATTGGTTTATTGTTTGTTTTAGTTAAAGCTTAGCCAAAAGCAAAATGAGCATGCATCTAGGTACTTTTTTTTTTCTTTCAAAATTCTACATTAGCAGCAAAACGTATGTCCTTGAAGACCAGACCTTATACATTTTCTTAAAAAAATGGACATTTGAATGTGACAAAAAAGTCAAACAAAGATTAATAACCTCTATCTTACAAACTGCAATGGCTCTGTAACGGTGCTACTCCACAATGCAAGGACAAGGGCCCTTTTTGGTTTTTGGTATTTACGTAAAAAAGCCACCTGTTTGCTTGCAAAGAAGCAAAAACGGCAACTCTGATGCGTACTCCTTTATCTTTTAAAACTTTGTTTTCTTTCCTCTAAAAACAGCAACAAATTCTCAAGTATAAAGAAGCCTCTTTTCTCATATTTATGCACCAATGGTGAAAGTGTTTAGTCTTTGGATTTTCTTTTTGTCTTAAAGCGTGAGAATTATTATTAGTATTCTTTTTTCATTTTCATTTATGACAACAAAAATGTCAAAATGAAAATAAAGACTGTAGCCACACTACATGAAGAACAAAAGACCTGCTTTGTAGTGTACATATCTACAAACACAGGAGAGCAGAGAAAAATAAGTGCGAAGAGAGGAACAAGTAGAGTGAGAAAAAGGAGTCAGACAGTGATAAGTGCACAAAGGTAACACAAAAATTAAATAAAATAAAACTTTCAATATTTCACCCAGGATCTTTTCTGTTTTGGTTAGCGCAATACCAACCAAACCATAAAATTTAAATAATTCTAAAAGAGGATCCTGCCTTGTCAGGAGGGGCATTTGGGTGAATGTTTCCCAAGAAGTTGAGAATAAGACAGAAATAAAGTTGAGATAAATTACCTGTCCATAATCTAGTCTATCGGAATGACCAAGACAACATCAAATGAAGCGTCTTAAAGTTGGACAATACAAAAGCTAAATGTACACAAAGTTTTTTTTCAACCTACCATACTGTTTAAATTCATTTCCAATGCAACAATCTACTTAACACCAAAAATGTTCATATCTATCATAAATACAGAAGGTTGTTTTTTTTAATCAAAACTCTTTTCATCGCCCGTTATTATGTCTGCAATGCTCTCCTGTTTGGGTATAATGGGTTTGTGATTTCCCCGCCTTTAAAAGGATTTCTAATGTTAAAATCAGCAAATCATTTACCCTTTTTGAATGCCCAGAAACAATGCCTTGTTAAAATTTCATCCAACTTAAAACTTTCTGTTATTAAATCAAGTTCTGAAAGAAAAAAAATGCTCATCTCCTGTTGGAAACAAAAGGTGTAAAACATGGATTTCTGTAACAGAAAAACATCTGTGAGCTGTTGACCTGAGAATAAAATAGACATTACATTATTCTTTTACTTTTGCAAGCCATTGGTATCTGAATGCTTAAATAGCAAGAAAACTGATAGACTATTCTCCCATACAGTACATACTGGCTTTTTGTGACTGTGCTATTAAGTAGAAATTATTACAAAACAAAGGGACAGCTTGTTGACGCGTATTTCTTCAGAAGGGTTCTTGGGCCATTTGTCAACTTTGAGGCAGTCCATTTCCATACAGTACAGCATTCCTCTACCATTAACCAAAACATAACTGCAGCGATCTTTTCTATTCTCATATATTAGTATGCATGTATTTCAGTTGAGTAAAACAAAAAGAAAAAAAACAAAACACCAAAAAAAACGAAAAAAAAAATACAAAAAAAAAAACGAAAACCAGCATGTTGATATGGGAAAACAATCCACTAACATTTAAATTTTTGGTTACAAGCTTTGGAATTGCAGTTAGTCTTTACACATCTTTTTCTGAAATTGGTTTGTATACTTTTAATGTATTTTTAACATTGCTGCTTTTTATGTTTTTTCCATTTGTGATTTTTTTTTGTCTTTTTTAGTGTTTTTTAAATATTGTCCATCACTGAAAGCTCTTTTACAATCTGATGGAGTCTGTTCCTACACTAGCAAGATTACTACTACAACTACTACTGTCTTTGACAAAGCCAGGCTGCTTCGGCTCCTCCGCCGTCCTGCCCAGCCTGTCTGCTGACTTCTGACTGCTGTCAGAGTCAGACTCGTCGGTAAAGACGTCTGTTGGTATCGAGGTCTGAACTCCTGAGGTGCTCAATGAACTTGAGGTAACCGTTGAAGGTGAGGACATTGGAGGAAAAGAGGAGGAAGAAGAGGAGGGACTGGCATTGGGCTTCCCAGCTAAAGCTCTGGAGAAAGGGGCCTGGGGCCATGGTTTGCCGGCAGCTGTGGTGTTGAGTGGGGTAGTAGAAGAGGAGCACAGGGAAGAGGAGACGGCAGAGGATGGCATGGTGGCTGATGATGTTGGCGGGGGAGGGGGGCTGCTGATGGGATGAGTGGCAGACTGCGAGGTAGATGCGGTGTTAGGATTGGGGAAGCAGGCTGAAGAGTGAGGTAATAAACTAGTAGCGTGCTCTTTGGCATTTCTGGCTGATCGCTTGATTGTTCTGTGTTTGTGCAATGCCGATTCCAGGTGTTGACTGAGTGCTTTCTCCCCATCCAACGTAGTGTTACAAGCCAGGCAGTCATAGAGACTGCCGGCCCCTGCACCTACGCCACCGGGGACACGCAGCAACATCTCTTGCAGGTTTGCCACAGACTGACCGAAAAAACAGTTAGATTTAAGGTGGGTAATAGCCGCTTCTTCCTTGGTGAAAACTGCTTGACACTTGCGGCATGCCAGTTTATACTGCACCTTGGGGACGATGTACTGGTCTAGATGGGAGTCCACAGCTTTGCCATCCATCTCGTTCTGCTCAGGGGGTACTTTTTTATGAGAGGAGGAGGAGGAGGAGGAGGAGGAGGAAGTAGGGGGTTCACTATGGGGGTTGCGCTTTTGCTCCTCTTTTTTCACTTGATCTTTGGCAGATTCTTTGCGATCCCCCAAGGTTTGAGGGGGAACTGGAGTTTGGCTCACCTTGGGTTGCTGGATCTGCTGAAGCTGCCGCTGCTGCTGCTGTAGTGCCTCCTGCAAGCTCTGCTGATATTGCTGGTAATGCTGCAGCAGGGACCCTGGAGAAAGGCCCATCAGTGCTTGTGACAATGCAGGATTGTAAGGGAATAGACTCTCCATACCATACATTGGTTGCAGGTAGCCTCCTTGGAGAGCCCCAGGGATCTGTGGGGTGTAATATGGGGAAAAGCCAGGCATAAAGTAGGGCAGGAACTGATTTGTGAGGAGAGCTGTCGGGTCTGACGCCAAAGCAGCCTGCAGGGCCTGAAGCTGGGCAGGGTCTACCACATACTCCATGCCAGGTGTGGGCATAGAGGTGGCAGGTACAGCTGTGTCTGGTTTCTCCTTCTTGGCGCTGGCAGCAGAAGTGGAAGGGGCAGGGGTGCTTCCAGTTGATGAAGGGGTCGACGGTTTCTCTGTCTTTTCCTTGGGCTTCTCCTTCTCTCTTACCCTCTCAGCATCACGTTCTTTCGGGGGTTCAGGTCGGGAGCCGGACTGGGTGGTTGAGGAAGTGGAGTTGGATGTCGAGGTGGGGCTTGACTGGGAAGCAGATGTGTTGGTCTGGGCTGGGCTGGATGCGGCAAGAGACGATGAGGAGGGAGGCTTGTTGGGCAATCCGGATGTGGGGAGGCTAGGTGAGGGAACACTGGCACCAGGCATGTTCAGGAGGTTTGAAGGTTTTGGAGGAGTTAAAGCTGGAAATGTTTCAAATACAGACAAAAATGTAAGAATTAATAGATATATTCCTTTGATGATGTACAATTATTTGTTAAAGGATTATTATCAAGTGTAACAAGTTGTTTCATTATATAATATACACACAAAAGAGGTAAATGAAAATCAGTATGTGAATGATAACAAGCTCATGTAATCTTCACAAAGTCAAAGTCAGTCAGAGTGAGCCATTTGTTCACTCTGTTGTGGCATTTGTGGGGCTAACAATTAAGTGTTGGCAGTTAAGGTAGATTGTATACTTAGTGTCAATAATGGCAAAAGGCCATAACATTATGTTACACATTCTACAGTATGTGTGCCAGTATAAATGAGTGCACGTCACAGACTGATTGATGGAAAGATCAATTATTTTAAGAAGAGTATAAATATTGTGTTCTAGTGTTGTACTCTTAAGTTTTACAGTTAAGTTCAATATGTGATTATTGTAGTTAGTTAATTACAGTTACAACTCTGCACCTCAAATTTGTACTGTATGTCAGTGATTGAATGCCAAATGATGACGTACCTGAATTAGATGAGTTAAAGCTGGAAAGAGAGGGGCTGCCAACCCCTGGCAAAAGGACAGGTGGAATGCCTTGCAGATTTGGATAGGCTGACTGGAGATTCAGAGCCTGCATTGCAGGGTTATCAAACATCCCCTGCTGCTGCATGGCCTGCTGCTGTGCCATTCCTAAAACTTCATTGGCCTTCTTAATGCGGTCCATCTCTTGCTGTGCCATAAGTTGGCGGACAGTGGCTGGGTCAAAGTATTCTTTTTCCTTATCGATCTGGCTGCCAATGGTATCCTTCACCTTAGAGATGTGTTGCTGGGAGAAAATGTGATCACGAACAGAGAGGCGAGCACTGTACTTGACACCACACAAAGTGCATTCAGTCTTCGGCCCCTCGTAGGATGTCTGATTTATTCCGAAGTGCTTGGCCATGTTGAGCTTTGCCTTTTTCTCCTTGGCACGGGCATTTTGAAACCACACCTGAACCACTCTCTTTGGAAGTCCAATGTCATTACCAAGTACCTCACATTCCAGCATAGTGGGAGTCCTGTAGTCGTTAAAACAGGATTTCAACACTTTCAGCTGGAGGTTAGTCATCTGGGTTCGGAAGCGCTTTTGGCCAGGTCGATCTCCGCTGTCGATGCTCCTGGTACCTGAGGCTCCAGGACTAGGTGAGCAGGGGTCAGCCAGGCTGGACGTCTCACTGTGGTCAATTATATGTTCATTTTCATAGTCCTTAGCATAATAGCTTGTTGCAGGGCTAACCAGCCCTGAGGACATCTGGTCATCATTTTCAAGGATGGGGACTGAGCCCCCAGACTTAGACAGGTAATCACCACTATTTTGGTTGTGCTTTGCATCAGCACTGTCATTATCTGCATTGGCCTCATCACCTGTAGTTGTGTCTGTGATGGCTGTATTCACAGAAGAGCAGTCATCATTATCCAGTTTGCTCTGATCAAAGATGAGGTTCACAGATGACATGGTTGCGCTCTCAAAATCTTCCATTCCCTCAACTTTAATGGATGAAGGGCTCAGTAGAGCCCTGGGAGACAAATCCATGCTTTTGTTCACTGGTGACATGGAGGAGCTTTGTCCATCACTGTTTGATGGGGCCAGTTGGGAATAACTTGATGTCTCTAGAGCATCCATTTTTATTTGCATACCCTCGTGCTCAGGTAACATACCAGCGAGAGCTAAATTGTATCCAGCACGTTTGGCTTCATGCCAGTGACGAGAGCGAATGTGTGCCTCAAGGGCAGTTTTTGCTTTAAAAAGAGCTCGACAAAAAGGGCACCTACGATGAGCCTGAGCCGGCCCTACTGCTCTAAACTGGCCTTTTCTCTCTCTAGCTCTGGTATTTTGGAACCAGACTTGCACTACTCTCTTTTTTAATCCCACCTCATGAGCAATGTGGTCAAGCATTTTACGTGTAGGATTTGAATCTAATAAATACTTCTGATAAAGGATCTCTAGCTGCTCAGGTGTGATTGTGGTTCTGAGCCGTTTGTCTCTCTGTGGCTCTTCTCCGCTATTTGTGCTGTCGTTCTCTCCTGGGCTAGTGCCAGCTTTCTCCTCTAACTTCCTCTTCAGGGAGTTCATGGTGGAGGTGGGGGTGGACGGAGAGGTGGCAGAGCTGCTGGGAATCTGTGGCATTGCCCCAGAGAGTAGCTGACTTGCCAGCAGAGGATTGCTGGGATCAAACAGCATGAAAGGCATGTCAATTGGACGGTCGAGGAATTGAGGGTGGATGAATTGATTTTGCACAGAAAGGAAGTGTAATTGCTGGTGTTCCTGCCAGTGCTCAAAAGAGGGGAAGCCAATCTTGCACTGCTCACATTGGTACTGGATCATCTGTTGTGCCAGTTGTTGTGTGGCAGAGGTCAGGTGTGCATTGAGGCTCAAGTGAGAGCTTTGCGATGAGGCCTGGCTTGTCTGAGAGGCTGAGGGACCACACTGCTGTTGTTGCTGAGAGAAGGAAGGAGATGAATGTTTGATGGGCTTGGAAATTGTTTGAATTTTCTCTTCTCTTTGAGGTCTATGGTGCTGTGCCTCAGACGGGGGTTGATGCACAATTTCCTGCTTAATAGAGGTTTGGTTTTCTCGTGGATCAGCAGAGATTTCTGGTAACTGCTTGGGCTTCTCATCATAGAGGTTTGAGGTGGTTGCTGGTGATGCCTCCTCTTTCTCAGTGGATGGGAGGTGTGAGAATGCTGAAGTGGAGGGTGGAAGTGGACAGAGACTTGAAGAGGAGGGCATTGGGGTGTGACAGGAAGACCCAGAGGGAGTATAACATTCATGGGAAAAATCCAGTGAATCCTCATTTTGGCTGTCATACTGTCCATCCTCATCTTCATCTTTGTAACACAGCTTCTTTTGGTGTTTTATTAGATCAAATATACGCTGGAAAACCAGACTGCATTTCTTGCACTGGTAGTTCAGATTTGAGGTGCGGATATAGCGGTCATTTGACAATTCTCGTCTTTCACCATCTTTTCCCCCATCACCCTGGTTTTCATAATTCTTCCTTGCCTTCTGGCGAGCATTTTGGAACCACACAACAATAACACGAGTGGGGAGGTTAAGAAGGTTGGAGAGTTGTTCAAATTCATCATCTTTAGGATAAGCATTGGCATCAAAGAAGTCTTGTAGCACTCTTAGCTGGTAGTCAGTAAACCTAGTCCTGGATGATCTCTTACTTCCATATAAGTCATGTTTCTGAGGTTCAGGGGAAGGAGGTTTAGAGTCAATTTTTGTGTCTTCTAGAGTTGTTGTTGGTGGATTATTGAAATTGTACGGCGAGTCTTTGTTGCGCTGTCGTTCTTTGAAAAGAGTGTTTCTGAACCAGTGCTTTATGACTTTTTGTGGCAGCCCCGACTTGTCCGCCATCTCTTTAATCTGCTCCTCATTTGGTGAATTGTTGATATCAAAGTACTGTCGCAAGACCCTAAGCTGGTCATCGGTGATGCGTGTCCGTGGCCTCTTGTTCTGCTGCTGCTGTAGCATGGCTGGTGTAAGCTGTTGTTGATAGAGCTGGGCCAGGTCTGAGGCCAGGCTTGGCTCAACAGATGGTAGCTGCTGAGACATCTGAGTGGGCAGGGACTGGAGAGACATGGGCTGCATCATGAGTGGCGAGAAGAGGGGCAAATCCATTGGCATGGGAATTTGAGCCATTGTAACTGACGGCTGTGGGGGAGGTACAGTTGGAGGTGTTAGTGAGGCAGCAGAGACAGGAATATTTGGTGTGGGAGCTCTTTGGGGTGGAGGTGGAGGTGGAGGAGGAGGCGGTGGAGGAGCTGGAGCAGCCTCTGGTGTAGGGGGTCTCAGTGGATAGAGTTTATCATAATGCTCTCTATATTCCTTGGCAAATCTCTCAAGGGATCGAAATGGAAAGAAAGCCTGGTGGATATGCTCCTGGTGACTCTTTAGAATCAGTATGTTTGAAAACAACTTGCCGCAGGCTTCACATTCCAGTTTCTCTAATCCCTCAATGGGGTCCACCACTCTTGTTATCCCACCTGGACCACTTGATCCTGTAGGTCCAGCTGTCTTTTTCTGAGCTTTCTGTTTATTTTCATTGTACTGAATTACTAACTCAAACCCAAAATTTTCCAGCAGGGCTTTAGTTGCATTTCCTCGAGCATCTGAAGCAATCCTTGGTGGAGGCAAGCCACTATCATGGTTTATGTTTATTGAAATATGCTGAATATCCTTCTTTTCTTTTGACTTGCTGTCTGTAGAATCTTTGTTAACATATTCCTCATTTTTTTCACTTGTGTCCTTATCTCTTTGTATTTCCCTGTCTTTCTCATTCTGAGAGGACGTAAGTCTCTGCTTTTTGTCAGCCTGCTGGAGGAGAGCTGCACTCTGCTGCAGCAATGCCATCTGCCCCTGAGCCTGTGAGTGAGCCTGCTGCTGTTGTTGCTGCTGCTGTTGTTGTTGCTGCTGCTGCTGCTGCTGCTGTTGTTGATGTTGCTGCTGAAGGTGGTGGTGCATCAACTGCTGCTGCAAGCAACTCTGCTGGGCCTGCTGGGCTGAATTTTTTAGATCTTCCAGCAGTGAGGAGGTGGACGATCCTACTAGGCCAAGTGCTGAGCTACTGATGTTGATCTCTGGGTTCAGCTGAAATTCTGCTCCAGGGATGTAGAAAGGAAATAACAACTGCTGCTGTTGCAGGGGGAGAAGTGCATCAGTTGTCATTGGGAAGTGCTGCAGAAGTGCTGGGTTGAAAAGCTGTGATTGTAAAAGAGCAGCCTGCTGCTGGAGCTCTTGCTGAAGCTGGGCTTGAGCTTGGGCTTGAGCCTGAGCCAGCTGCTGTTGTTGCTGAAGCTGTTGTTGTTGTTGTTGCCCCCTAGCAGACAGCATGTCTGTAAATTTAGACTTTTTGACTTCATGGTTCTCAGATGGTGAGGAATGGCAGCTCACTGAAGAATTCCCCAGGGTTTCAATGCTATGAATCTGGCTCATATGGTTTCCTCCAAGAATACTCTGAACGGTTTGAGACCCAGAAGAACTGTGGTTGGCAGAGCTAGTAGTTGAGTTACTGGCTGGGCTTGGACTAGATGTTGAAGTGTTGGTGCTGGACCCCCCACCGCTTAAACCAGTAGCACTTGCAGAGCTAGTGATCCCTCCTGCTGCTTCAAGTTTGGCTGCCCTAGCTTTAGTCTGGTGTAGGACAGAGCGCATGTGGATCTCCAGAGTAGAACTCTGGCTATATGCCACGTTACAAGTGCTGCACTTGAATGGCTTGTTGTCAGGGCTGCAGGTAGGCTCAGGCTGGCCAGTAGTGGACTCCTGTAGAGCCCTCTTCACCTTGTGCAGGTGGGAGACAGAGTTGTAGTGAACCAGAAGAATGTTCTTCTGTGTAAAAGACTCTTTGCATACAGTGCACTTGAAAGGACGAGATGGATCCAAGAACTTCTCCATAGTAAAGTTAGGGCCCTTTCTGAATGGCAAAGCACGTTTAGGTTCAGATCCAGAATCTTCCTGCAGTGAGCCAGAGTCACTGCCTGTTGGGCTTTGTTTTTCTTCTGGGTCACTTTCATCTCCCTCTTTATCATCTTCTCCCAGACTTCCATGCTCCTCACCAAGGGATGGGTCACCCATTACCATAATGTCACCATTCATCAATAAGCCCCCATAAAGCTGCTGGATATCAGCTTCACTCAGCTCCAGGTGGCTGGTTTCTAAATGTTTCTTCAAGGCCTGTAGTGTTCTGAAGCTTCGCTGGCAGAGGCAACACATGGTGGCTGCCCTGATCACATGGTACTGGGAATGGAGCTGTAGTTTCTCCACAGTCTTGAAGGCCAGGCTGCATTGGTTACAGCGGTACTTGTAGACATGGCGATCTGAAACAGGCAACTGAGGCCTTTTGTTGTGAACTTCATTGAAGTGCATCTGGAGGGAGTTGGAGGACTTGAACACTTGATTACAGCCTTTCTTCCAGCACAGGAATCCTGTGGCATCATCCCTCTCTGTTTGTTGATCTTCCAGAGGTGATTTGCGAGCTTCAGCTATTTCTGTAGGGAGTGACACCCCCTTTTCTGGATCAGCATCTGATGCATCTGTGTATGAATAAGCCCAAAGAAGAGAGCAATTCATTAGGTGCCTACATTTGCAAAGTTAATGTCAATAAAGGACATTAAAGCACTCATTGTGTTAGTAATCTTGGGAAGGTGGAAAAAAGTAAAAAAGCAATGACTAATTACAAGGTCCGTGAATATCAACCATCATTCATATTGTATTGTGAATGAAGGCCTTTGCATGAAAAAGTGCATTGTCTTTCATTACGCTGTCTGTGAAAAAATTAATGAAATCATTACCAACACAATTCTTTTGTAAAACACTAAAATACCTGAATGATGATTCTTTATTTCCAGTCTATGTAATAACAACTACTGCACCAGTGTGTGCATACACAGTTATAAAGTGATACAGTTTAGTTCAATCTCATTTATTGTATACTTGGCCATGATTGCCCAATGTGATAATATGCTCATTACAGAACACATGGTGAAACTACTCATTGATTTATGTTTTTAGAAAAACAATTTTGTTTCAGGATTTTTTATGTGGAAAAAAGTGACCTACTCTAAAGTAACCCCCAAATTTCTAACACAGTTAGATACTAACCAGCTTGCTTCTTTGTATCTTCAGAGTTAGAGTTGGCTGTTGCATGAGGGGTGCTCTGGGACTCTCCGTCTGGACTAGGTACAGGTATGAACATGCTTGCTGGCAGTGCTTCATTTGCTGTTACCTGAAAAAACAAAGCACAAAGGAATTGTAGTGTGAATAATCTCACTGAGTGATAATGTAATTTTATACTTTAGTTTAAATAATTAAAGGAAATCTGGAGACACACATAAGAGGATACACAAAGTAGTTACCAAGAAGGGGGTTAGACAGATCAATACTATAACTGTTACATTTTTACATAGCACTGAGGATCATTGACAGTAAACATAAAAATCAAAAGACATACCTCCTCATACATTTGTTTGTTACCATTTTCATATGAATCACGTGCATCATGTGCATACACACAATCACAATCACACTATTTACCTTGTTTGCCATTCATAAAATATAAAGTTTCGCACGCACTGAAAGCCTCTCTTCACCCTCTAAACCTGATAATTCATCAAAATAACTAATTAACAGTTCCCTATTTAACAATAACCATTGGCTGAAACTGGGTGAGGTTGGAAGATGAGGCCCTGTCTTTTTCACCTTCCTTCAATTAACTTCACAAACAGAGTAATCAGCTTCACTCTTCATGTTGCATTTCAATTCACACCACCCCACCCCACCGTATCTCTCCCCTTCCCTTCTGTTTTGCTGCTCAACCTCAATTTTAAGACACTCTTCACCTTTCTCTCTTAGCCTACAGACCTATAGGTAGTCATTTTAAATTTTAGCAGATAAAAATGTCACAAATGAGGGAGACAAAAGGGGGGGAAAAAATGTAAAGAATGCATCCTGGTGAGCCTGGTGAGTTCTAAGTCACTTCTACTGTAACTCTGGTTCGATTCTGGATGGAAACCTTTATCACGTCTTTACTCTGCTTCTGCCCAGGCTCTCTCTCCATACTTCCTGTCAGTCTACACTGTAAATGATCTAATAAAGGGAAATTGAAATCAAGGACTGCAAGTACATCATTTTTGAACATACAGTACGTAAACATAATCAATTCATAATGATCAGAAATGATTAAATATGATCAATAATTGTTGATCAAAATGAATATTTCAGTTCAGATGGAACTTGTATTGAAAAGTAAGAGAGTTCAGTGTCAGATCTGTAATGTTGATGCTTTGGTTAATTTACCATATGTGCCATATGCTTCCTAATTACTCCTCTAATAGGCACAGTGAGAACACAGCTGAACGAACTGTTGCATGTCATATAGCCTATAGGCCAGATCCAAATGGAGCAGAATCATCCTCAAGCAACAGGATTTTCAAGATTAAGCAGAACAGTTAACACATCCATCACAAAGTACAGCACTGTATGGTTAGTGTGGTCACAAATTTAGCAGAAAACATCCAGCCATTCAAAATAAAAAGTGGAAAAATAATGCAACCAGCATGAAAAGTCACAAAACAAAAAAAAGCAATAATTTACATTACAAAGACTGTTTCTAGAGAACTGCTTCATTAGGCGATTAGTGGAAAGAGCAGAGTATCCCAAGGTCACTTTTAATTTGAACCGCCTAATTGGCAAACATAGTTCAAAATGGCTATCATCTAGCCAGACTCAGAATTAATGAAGCACAATTATTTTCATTACCCCTATCTTACACAGACAGAAAATTAGACAGAGTGTGGACTGGAGGAGTGTGTGTATATTATATATATATACTGTACTATATATATGTACTGTATATGAGACAGAGAGGCATGAGAGACATGGGGCGGAAAGGAGGGAGGAGTGAGTGCAAAGAAGATAGGTGGATGAAGGGATGAAGGGTGGGAGAGTGAACGCATCATTATGCATGCTTGGCAAGAAATAAAAGTCACCTATTTCAGAATTAATTAGGCTCCTCTCCTTAGACATGTGAAAAGGATAAAGTACCTTTCCATCTGCATTCACCAGTTATAAAAAGGTGCTAGCTTTAATGTGTGTTATATTACCTTTGTTCTATCACGGTCCTCTTGTAGTGGTTCAGTACATTACTACCTCTATAAAAGAAATAAATATTGCCGTCTACCATACTAATGTGCTTGCCATTTACTTTCTAGATGGGGGATGAAGATGGCGAGGCAGCAGACAGAGCAATATTTTACTCGGTGATTGTCCAGCAAGCTATTTAGCTTCACAGAATAGAATAGAACAAAGATTTGCTCAGTGATTTACAATAAAACAGGGCAAATAAAATTTTATTTCCCCTTGATGAGCATTAAAGGAAGCAAAGAAAGTATTCTCTTGGTAGAAAAGGGTGCACCAGTGCATTGCAGCCGATATAAATCTAACTTCAGATCACATGACAAGCTACAAACACTACACACTTTGCATCTTATTTCCTGTAGGAGTGGACCTGAACAGTGTTTTGTTTTCTAAACATATACGCATGTTTAATACGAGACTTGATTTTGGCTTGATTTGTGGTGAATAATAACATTTCCATTGCTTGTACTTGAATTTCATGAAGCGGGGAAACTGTTTATTAAATTTTGATTAATCTGTGTCACAATTATTTTAACATATTCATAATGAAAGGCTTTGTTTTGACTAGCACACAGGTGATCATAGACATGGCAAGAATGTCAGTGTAGTAATAAATGAACTGGGAGCCACGAGACCAGCTCATCTCGAAATCATTAAAAAATACAAAAACAGATTATGAGTTCCCCTCCCCAAATGACTGTGATTAGAAGAGAGCTGTAAAAGGGCTCTCTGGTGATGGGCACATTAAGACAATGAAAAAGAGGAGAAAAATATGCATCTTAAAAAGGCCCAATCATTTCCAATGAGCCAATGGGATTGCCTGCAGCCATTTCACAATTAACAGCATTCTTTGTGTTTGATAAAGGACTGAATGTTGGCAATTTAGAGGAGGGAAGACAGGAATGACAATTGTTCACACAGCTAGGCAGCCACTCCAGGGTGGGGGACTGATTTAGAGCGAGTGACTCATCTTCTTGGCATTGCTGAATCCTTAAACTGGTCCTTGACCTGACCCACTGGCTGCAGTCTGACTGGCCATAATGTGTATAAGTAGCAATATGTTGGGCCTAAACAGCACAGCTTCGACTGGCTGTAGTTTCCTTGCTGCTAACACGATATAGAAATGACTGGAGATAATGACAGACACAATATGGGACAGAGTGGATAGAGAAACTGGAATCAAAACAATCAAAAGATTGGTGCTAGGTAGACAATACAGCTTACCCAGGCGGCAAGGCAATACATCTATTGTGCTTGTCCTCCACTGCATTCCCTGACTTATATAAACTTTGGATAATGCATTACCTAAAGTACTTATGCATTCTATTTGCTATGGCGCTGGATGACCAGAATAAACAATGTGTACAAGCTAATACATACCAATCTAACAAAACACAGGCCAACTTCAAGCTACCTTGATGTATGCAGGTTGGTAAAGAAAAGGATTCGAAAGCAATGATGGCTGAGAAGTATAAAAATTAACATTTCAACCTTCCCACCCACCCAGTATCCAGTCACATGCAAAATAAACACAACGCAGGACTTACTGTGGCAATAAGCTTATCAACACAGTCAGGAGCCACACTGTGGAGGTGTGTGAGGTGGAACTGCAGGTGGATCTTGTTGTTGAGCATGTCCTGGCATAATGGGCAGCGTAACATGGGCTGGACAGAGTGCTGCGTCATCACGTGCATTCTGAGACGATTCAGGTCCGTGTTGGTGAACTTGCAGTAGGGGCACTGGTACATCTGGGTGAAAGAGACAGGAACAGAGAAAGAGAAAGAGAGGGGAAAAAAAATCAGATCCACGGAGGGTTAATGGGGTGAAATGGGTGCAGTGAGCACGGTGGGCCTGCTTGAAGAGGAGCTGTAGATCAGGCGGAAGACTGGGGCCCCCTTCCCTCAAGCAGGCAGATCCCTCTGATCACAGACAACTGTGTAATACTGAGCACCACTGAGTCTTGGCACCCACTTCAAAGTGCTCTCATCTGTCAAATACTATATTGATTTTCCACCTTATACACAATTAGCACCGCAACTGCAGCAGAAAGATTAAAATAATTTTGAGTAGATTTGAAAAAGAAGCCTGCATAATATAAAAAGGGTCAGTGAGATAACTAACTAAATAACTAAAACTTATTAGAAGTATATTTTACATTTCTTCTTTTAATTGAAGTGTAAGTTTCAAGCTTATAATGAGGGCTCGGTAATTGAGATAACCTTTAGCATGAATCCCCTACAGAGAGTTTTATAAAACATCTGAAGACATCAATGTTATCAAAATTGTGTGGTTTGTAACTCTCACCTGCTCCGCAGCGCTCTTCTCAGCTGTCCTGGGACGCTTTGAGGAGAGCGGGCTCTCCGAGGTCTCTGACCGTGAAGAGGGCCTTTTGGAGGGGACTGGGGAATCTGACTGGTGCCGTTCCAAGTGGCCGGACACTGCTGAACATACGCACATTCACACAGACGCACAAAAACACAGAGGGATAAAGAGAGAAGAGCAGACATGTCAAGACAAGGTGAGGACTTGGCAGCCTGGGAGCAGGTCAATCAATAACACTGTGGATAAAGGGCTTTGGAATATCTTTCTTAAATGTGATATAACTGCATTTAATGGGAATTGGGCAGAGAAAGTGTTATCCAACGCATGCCTCCACATAAAAAAATACCACACACTTGTCTTCCCATGCTGCTTCAGGGGAATGCACAGCCAATGAGCTCTGATGGGTTGTCTCTTTCAGTGTTGGCTTGTCAGGATATCATACACCATCATAAACAGCTAACAAAAATATTAATTTACCACAGGGTGCAACTTTGGGTTTCACACCACCACATATTTTCAGTCCACATGAGTTACTAAACTTGAGACAAGGTACACAGACATCTTGCGTCCTCATCATACAGTAAGAAGGGTGAAGAGATCCACATCAGTCCAAGACCCAACTTGTTTCTGTAATTACTTTTCCTCAGATTGATGTTTACAGTGTATGGCTATTCATGTTATTCAAGTGTCTGCTAATGTACAGCATTTTCAAGCTATAGTCCTATGCACATTCTACAGTGACAACATTTTGTTTTACTAGTTAAGTGATCCTGATATTGTAACACAAGCATGCATATTTAAGAACAAAGCTAACACTTCTACAAAAAGGTCTTCAGCTACGTCTTGCGCATTTAACTACATTTTGTCCTTGTTGTCACAGAAAGGATCCACAAGGAAGAGCTGAGGAAGATGGTAAAATTCAGATTTTTGATATCTTGACTAATAGTCACAGTTCTGCCTCGCCAAAAGTTGTATTAATTTTAAAAGAGTGATCAGGCAATTTTTAAGGCATCAAGAACAATAATTTTTTTTTTTTTTTAAAAAGCAGTTTGACCCAGCTTGAAAAATTCCTCATCTCTTTGTTTCCATAAGCAGGGGAATGCCAGTGAAATTCTCTGTTTCACTGGCATTTCTGTAACCAGCTAAGCCTTCTCCAGTGTGTTGTAGTTCGGTGCAAGTGGACTGTGACAAAGAGAAAAAGAGGATAGCAAGATTAGAAAACCTCTTTTCAAACCCCTGAGCAAATCTTGATATTTCCTCAAAGCTAGGTTGCATACGGCAACAAGCTTTCATTTAACTCGAAGATTTCTATGACATAAAAACATGCCATTGGGCTAAAAGATGGCATCAGCCTGATGATTAGTCATACCCAAGCATATTCACAGGATACAGCCATGCTTTGGTGCTCAATCTATGGAAATGTAAAAAAGGGCTACAATCATTGTCGGGTGGCTGCCAATCTTTGAAAAGATTTCCAATGTAGTCACCAATATAGTTGCTTCAAGTGTTTCACTAGCTCACAAACTGAATCATACAGCTAATCCCTTCAATGCAAACAACACCAATATGAACAAAATAGCATGTCCTTTTCTTTCCACGTCTGCAGAGCAAGGCCTCACACAAGAGCCCCTGCAAACCACTTTAAAACTACTCCACTTTATAAAAGAAAAAGACAAACTAGAGGTGGCACACAGAGAGGCATCACAGGCGAGCACTCAGTTAAGCACAGGGTCACAGAAGAGCTAAAACCACATGGAGCCTCCGTGGGGGAGCTGCATTAGCACCACTCTTTGTCACCAGTGGAAAGAGTTGACTGTGAAACTTAAGGAGGTGCCTTGCGAACCCTTAACAAACCCATAAAGAGTTAAATTTGGCCTGATTTGTACAGTCCTGGAGGGGCAAATTGAGAACAGAGGGCATTGGTAGGGGAGGGCTGGTTTGGTGGGGGGTCAGGTTAAGCAGGGCTGACCACGCTCCTGCTCCAGACATTAAAATGTCAGCTCCAATCAGGACGAGGGCAGTTGAGCTGATTACCCAGCGGGGGACCTGGCTTTGGACAGAGCAGCCTGCGAGATCTCCCAGAGACACCGGGATCAGCCAGGGAGGCCCTATTAGGGTCCAGTCACAGTCAATCCTATTAAACACATCCGCCAATAAACAAAGGGAATGTTAAACAAAAGGAACCTCCCATTCCCTGACATTAACCTCTCAGTCACGGCACTGTCCTCACCAACTCCTCTTCAGTCCACTCCTGCTTCCCCTGAACACATCAGCAGCTCAGTAGTACCAAAAGCAACTTTTGACTTTTCACCAGAAGCCTCAAAGGCACAAGGTAAGGAAGGAAACAAAGTGTTCTCTAAGTCATGGGACAAGCAAGGAGGAAAGCAAAGGAGCCAAACGGTACCCTAAACCCAACAGCATCTGTTAAAACTATTATCAGATTGAGAACATTTTTACGCTCTTTATTGTAAAAAAAAAAAAAAAAACTAAACTAAACTAAAATAACTAAATTTAACCAAACTAAATCTTAATAACCTAAATATGTATAATTACCATTCACTGGAAATGACTTAACTTTTGTAACTATGAGAGGTTAAGTGTAAAAAGACTCAATTTTCATGTGAGCGTAAGAGCAGGTAACACAGGGCTTGTGCTGCACCTAAAGTACATACTGTACATAGAGTAGAGAAAGTAAACATGGATTTCGTAGACACAAGTATCCTCTCAGCCTCATGATTAAGAGGATAAACATAATTGATTATAAGTATATTCCACTTACAATTACTCAATAAGCACCAAAGAGACGAAACAAGTGGCTGTTTACCCTGGGGCACTGGAGAGCTGCTGAAGAAGGGCCCAAACCGGCTTTCTAGCTCAGGGTGTTTTATGTTTGTGTGTGTGAGAGAGAGAGAGAGAGAGAGAGACTGAGAGAGAGGGGGACAGATGGAGGGGCTGGGGAGGCTTACTCAGACGCAGTCTTTCTCGTCACGGCCAATTAGGACTCCATAAATCTGATCAATCGCCTTCTCTTAAGAATCCTACACCCTGACACCATCACCGGCACCATGACTAACATCCAACTACTGTATCCTGTTTTTCTTTGTCAAGGGTGATAAAAAAAATGACCGAAACATTGAAAAGCTGGGAATGAAATAGAGATAACTAGAGATTTTTTTTTTATTTTTGTCATTACGTACAGTCTAACATGGCAAATTGGACACTGGTGTCCGAGCACAGATGCGCACATGTGAGACACACAGATCTACAATACGAACAGGTGATCAGAACCAATGACCAAAACATTGGGTCCTGATGGAGCAGGGTATAAGACTATTACTGGAGCAATGTACTGTCAAAAAAGAAGAGAAAAGGACAGTTCCTGGTGAGATATGTTATGGATGTCAAAAGTAGTTGACAACAACTAGAGGTGAGGTCTAGTTTTACTTTCTGATGGTATACCTGTGGGGGCAATTGAGAGAGCACAGAAAAAATACAATCACAAAAAGTACTGAAATATGTTTTAAAGAATATTTCCTACTGTTTTCTCTTTAATATATAATATTGCAATCACACTGGCTAAGTTACAGTTTCATCATGAGACCCTGTATGACTGTAGTGGAACATTTAAAAGCTTCCTGAGTGGTTATGCTTTTAAAAAGACCTAAAACACAGTATATACAGTATATTTCTGTATTTAAACCTCTGTGGCTGGTTAGATTAACAATGCTTGTCCCATTCACAAGTAGTCCTCTGCAGAGACCCCCTCTGTCAGTGACCTTAATGTCTGTCAGGAGTCTGTCTGTTACCCTGACCTCTTCTGCCTGGTCAATAGACACAGGGCCCCCATCCACACCAAACCTCCTCTGACAGATACACAGGGTGGGCTTTTGTTTGAAAGCACAAAAGGCAGAGCAGGAGTGGAGAAAAAAACCTAAGAGTCAATTAGGTGATTATTAATTCATGCCCCTTTTCCGTAAACCAGAGGCTTTTGCGCTGTCGAGTCCCGTAAGTGAATTGGACTTTGGCACCTTGTCTCACCTCCCATAGCTGGACTGTATTATTCAAGCAGCAAAGGGGCTGTCAGCACACTGCGCCGGTCTCTGGAGCAATCACAGCCTTGTTGTGCTTTTAAGGGGAAAAAAATGGCTGCTGGACAGAGTGACTGACACAGCACACACTGAATTAACCACAACAGGTCATTTGCCATTGAAATCTGGAGGAGTGCAATCACAGCTGCCATTAATCTGCTTTGTCCTTGGGAGAGGTTATCCATATTCTAAAATGTGAGTTACAGTAAACAATATGTAAGGAAGTGGAAGATGGGAAAAAGATTCCTGGTGTTTTGGAGGGGAATTCCCCTCCTACTGACTGTCATGGGGTCCTCATCATCTCCGGAGCCTCTGCCCCCTCATTACCACAGTTCCTGTCTCGCCATGGCAGCTTCAGGCCTCCGGTTGTAAAAAAAAAAACATAACCTATCATCCAGTCCGTCCACGCCAGCGAGGCTGCATAACTTTACTGTCACTTTGCCCAGAACAGCCACAGTCTGCCAATCACTTTAAACTTAAGTTCAGCCCACAATTCCTCTGCACAGTGAAACTCAAGCATCCTCAGTGATACACTTTCTGAAAAGTGTGTCCTCTGATCCCCAACTCCCTAAAACCTTTCACCTTCACACTGTAGAGGGCTTCTGACGCCCCTCTGCTCCTTGCAGTGTAGAAAATCCTAACCTCTATTCCCTCTGCAAGTTGGCCATTAATATGGAGATGATTCAACTCCCCCAGTGCTACAAGTCATTCTCTTTTAATGCTATGCTAACAATACCTGAATATTGTCTTTTCTTTTTCACATTTCTATCTAGGTTTTCAATCTACAGCCTGTGTCAGAGCCCAGAGCAATAAAGGGCAGTGTTCCATTTCATCTTATATTTCTCAGGCATAATAACAAAAACAAAACAAGAAAACTGAAACCTTGAACTAAAAACCCGATATTGTACCTACATATGAAATCCTTTACTATTATTTATAAAGTCCAAATCTGCATTTATAGAACACAACACTAAACTGTACAGTGACAAAGTGTTCAAAGTGTTGTGCAGCCTAATGACGTGATTGCATGAAGAAATTGAGAGCAGATATTAATTAGCAGAGGCGTTATTAATCTTCAGGCCACCGGACAACAGGATGACATGGCGTTCACCTTTACAGGACACAGCACTGGTGCTAGGCCATTAGACACCCTGTGGTAAAACTCATAAACACTGAGCTTTCAGGCAGTTGGCTCACAAACAAGGACAATTTATGGCCTATTATCTTCAAAGACAAAAGGAATTACAATTTGAGGGATGACAAGCACTCAAAGGATGTGATATGAATATGTAAACATTTTCACTGCTCTGTCTCCTGATTTCTCACACAACCCAGGGTTTAAAAGCAATAACAAATCCACTGCACTGAATGTCTCCAAGTTTAGAGTAACAATAACATAAACTTGAATAATTTGATTGTAACTAACCATAAGCATGCAATTTCAACTTCAACCACAGCTCATATTAAATCTACATATCTGCACCGTTATATGGAGAACAATACACAACATTTGGTACGTCTGTTCCTGAATGAACAACACCAGAAGACGAACAGCACAATACAGAGCACAATAAAAACGAGCAGACTGCAATGCCACCGTGCTGAGTCTAGGGGATGCTAATCATCATGTTCATTATACTGACTAAATGCAGTATCTACAGTGTACAACACAGCATCTGCTTCACAACACACCTGAATGCGCACAATGTGTGAAGCACATTTGTACAGACACACAGGTGGATACCGAGCCAAAAACACACTCAGGCACACACACATAGGATTATATAAGCACACCCAGCTGCTCAGTCTTCATCCAAACAGTTTCTCAGGTATAATGTCAACATTTAACTGAAAATAGTTTGGAGCATTTTTTTTAGCTGGTCTGTGGGAAAACCTAATGTAGGAGCCTCATAAGAAACACAGCACAGATTTGGAACATCCTGAGAGAGGTGCAAACTAATCTGATTGTAGTACAGTCAAGTAAATATGTTAAAACATCTGTTAGGAAATGTCTAGTTTGAACATTATCATAATCTGTTCTATCTCATTACAAACTATTTACAAGTTTACAAACCTTACAAGTCTACAGTATTTTAAACCTCACCATAATAATCAAAACAACACTTCTGCTGTAGGTGTTCAGTCTAAAATGCATAAAGGTTTAATTGGGTATAAATATATATTTCATTTATCAAGCCCAATACGTGAGAGGTAAAAGCAATGTTTTTGGGTATAATGAAGCAGGAAAATACCATAATATGTACTATTTGTTTTTACACAGGCAGTGTAAAAACAGTGTACAGCAGCTAAGCAAATGCTAAATTGGAACCTGCACGTCACCTTTAATTGGTGCTCCACAAATCTATGTCAAAATACGCCTACACACGAACATTTAAGCCCAAGCTAACACAGACAAAGTCCAGCATGGCAAGTGTTACTAAAAATATGCACTGCATACAAACATGTGCACTAAATATTTTATTCCATGTTTGAATAAAGAAAGACTGCTTAAAAACACACAATAATTTACATTATAATTATAAATATTCTTTCCCCAATTTCCCAAAACATACAGTAGTTACACAAAAATCATTTCCCTCAAGTTATTTGGCCTTATCAAACCCCAGTCTTATTTGCTGTTATTCGGACTAGCTTTACATATCTTGCATTGTTTGATTACTTGGGATCTCACCAAAAAGACATAGATTCACAACTTTGTTTACCTGTTACATACAGACCTGCTAAATGACAAATAACTTTAAGGACTGTGTACATGGTTAACCTATTGACATGTTTGAGTGAAATATTAAAAATATTGAAAACTGTTAGTATGTTTAAATAATTATATTATATAAAGTAGATCAGTTGGTGGGTTACAGAATCATTGATATTTAGAATATATTCATCATTGTATGTTACATATTCTCTGTTTTCAGTAAGTAGTATAGTTTGTCTTTCTGATCTCCATAGGTTTTACCGGTCTCAGAATGTGGATGACCCGGGCTGGAAAATTATTTTTCACCCCCCATGCTCCAGCTCCCATAAATTGAATGTAAGGAAAGAGGTATGAAAATAATTATTTATCATGCTCAATTTCAGAGGACTACCACCTTGCCAGCCCTAGAATGGAGAGACTATTTCTCTCTCCCTCTTCCCCATCTCCTTACACAGCCCCCCAACTTTCAGTACAACCTTTCCCATACATTTATGTTAAATGTGTCAAATCACATTGTGTCGGAGTCTGCAGGTGTATTAACAATCCCCCTCCTTCCTCCTCCTTTCTGCTCTCTTCACCTTCCTATCTCCCCTACACTCGCCACCCTGCCTTTCTCCTTGCTGCATCCCCATACATTCAGCTGCTGCATAAATACACCACCTGCTTTAATGAAGGTAAGAATCCCGTTCCTATGCAGAAGCTCTTCCCTTTTGCCAGTGCTGTCTCAGCTAGGTGAAGAAGGTGTGAGGAGAGGGGAAAGAGGCTCATGGCTATCCATTTATACATATTTCATACCTAGCATTAAAAATGACCCTTTGAATTACTAATCATGCAGGATGATTAAATTGCAGCTACCACCAATATGAACATCATTGTCCAAATACATTAAGATTTTAGTATTCCGCTTATAATTACTTTGACTGTTAATTTGTATTTTCCTCTCTCAGGATATATAGCCTCCTTATGATAATATATTGTATGATAATAAAAAGTTGCACCACATAATACCTGCACTGTTGGGAGCATATTACATTTACATTTACATATGTCTGAATGCCTGTACATGTACATATATGTATTATCTTTGGATAAATAAAAAAATAATGAAGGCATCTTTCAAGAGATGACATGCTGAATACATATGCATTTTACAAAAGCTTCTGATGTACCTCTAAATGATTTTAATGAATACTGAGGAGCTGTGGAACACGAAAGAGAAAATAAGATTGACAGTGGCTTTAAAAAGGAGGAAGCCTTTTTTCTGTGTTCGCTAATGCCGTCTGTCTGACAGTGACTGTCATTTGTAAAGGAACAATGTTGTGCTCTGTTCCAACAGCTACATGACAACGATGAGAAGAAATACTTCAGTAGTTCTAATGATGGACTTTAGAAACAGCTCAGCCTCAGAGAGTGGGAGACTGAGCACCTTTCAGATAAATAACAGGTTGGCCAAGATGCTCATACACCATATTCTATCAGGCACACCATCTGTGTGCCTACTGTACAAACATCTTCAGACAATCACCAGCCCAAACAAGTGCTCCTCTGTTTACCAAATGCATTGTGAGGTCTTCCTCGCTTTTTTCGCTACAAGATAGGTTTTCTGCACTTGCTTTGAATGGGCATTGTATTCATCAATCACAAAAAAGTTTGAAGTACAAAAAGGGACCCTTCCATTAAACTACAGCTGTCTACCTTTCGCTGACAACACAGCCTTGAACCCACCACCCCAACCTACCCACCTACCTTTTCACTGACATCAAACAGAACCTCAGACCTGCTTCCCTAATGCACATGCTATTTTTAACTAAGCGTTTCTAATAAGCTGCTGGGAAGCTGTAAATTTTTCATATGCAAGCACATATTTCCTTTGTGAAAACACAGAAACACACTTATTTGGTGATTAGCGACTGACAGAGGGGAGGAAAGGAACTGAATATGCTTGTATCAAATTGCATGCCTTTCAAAAAGGAGGAATCCTAATGCGAGGAGTCGTCTTCCTGTGCACCACAGGTATGAGTGAATTATTAATCGGCCAGCTCATTTTAATGCTTTTTAAAGTGCTTTATTTTGATGTGCTAAAACATACTTTTAGCCATATTCAGTCAGGCATGCATATCATTATTTCTTCCATCAAAGAAGAGTGTCGCCCTTTCAAAGAGCACAAACAACTCAGCCTCATTTAAAATAGAAGTTCGAATATCAAAGACATTTTACAAAGCCTGGGCTTCAAACACTGTGATGAAGTTTTTTTTTTGCTACACTTTATAAAAAACCTAGGTATGCAAAAGGTCTGAATTGTTTTCCAGCTTTTAACCTGACTAGTGTAAATCAAAACATCCTGCAGTAACACAAGAAGTTAGACAAGTGAGAAGCATCTATCCAGGCCTGTTACTGTTCAGTGTCATCATTATCAGAAATCGCATCTATTGAATAAGAGATGTCTTAACTGCCAACATTGTTTTTCTAACACAGGCGTACAAAGTAAATTGTGCATGAGTAAGAAAAATGAAACTATATTTCATTTACACTGACGTTTCAGAAATCTGAATACAATCAGTAAACAAACGCTTTATATATATAATTAGACGCAGTGATGCACATACACTGTACAGTATGTGAAACAAAATCTAGTTTAGACTCTTGCTTTAAACTTGTGTTTGAGACCATGTTTCATTCATGTCGAGGAACTGAAGCTGGGTAACACAGTTTGAAAGATGGCCACACAGTGTCTTTCTTAAAATTACTGCAAGTGTCAACATCTTTCACACGTCTGACAATCTATGGAAAAACTCTTTTTACCACCAAGTGTCTTCCACTTTTAATACTTGTACAAAAACTGTTCTTAATCAAGTACTTCTTCTAGCTACAGTACCACTAACAATAGAATCACAACTGGTTGTGTACTTCTACTATCATCAGTGTTGTCTTTTTGTTAAAACAACATAGGGCCTTCCAGACAGACCCCAATCACACCAAAACTCAAACATTACTCAAGGTTTAGGGTTGGATGTTTAAAACTGTTCATTTTTCACCATGTGGTGTGGAGATTGTCATAATTGGCCCAGCAAACAAAAAAAGAAAATCCACACATGCAGGCTTCCATGAAGGGTTGACAATTTATCAATGACGAACCATTCAAACTGGAAACATCCCTTAATTTGAACACATTTGTAAGATTACAACCTTAAAAAATGCTGGAAACGCTTTTTTTTTTTTAGGAAATGCAGCCTGCACTTGATCAGAGATTGTTTAGGCCTAAAGCTCCTCCCCTCACCCGAAGCCCAACCCCCTGCGTAGGATTCACCACCTACACCTGTCAATAAAGAGGTGCACAGATAAAAACCATCTCTGAGAAACATTAAACACAGGCAAGTGTTGCCCGTGTTCCTGTGAGTGTGCAGCAAAGTTGAGAAAGGGGACAGTGCTATCACATGTGTGTACACACATGGCTCAGCTGGAATTACGCATAAAGGCCCCTCTCTTCACATCAGCTATTGAGCAAAGACAAAACATGGGTCACATGTCACCTGAACATATTATCTAAATTGACAGTTTATCCTAACTGTATCTGATGGGATTTAATGCCTGGAAACCTTCAGCCTTTAAAAAACTAGAAGAGGATTTAGGGAGTTTTGAGAGACAGTGTTTAATGCTTAAAAAGGCTCTCAATATTTAGTTAAAATATGTTTAATTTAAGTAGACAAAAGGCCTGTTGTTCAGCACCATTCAGGTGCAGGCCCACATGTTCCCTGTGAATAGTATTCCCTAAATGTGTGTGGTGTAAATATTGGCCTTACCTGTCCCTTTGGTGAGCTCCTTCTCCCCCCCACTTTCTCTGTCTTTGGTTTGGTCCTCCTGGTCTGTGGTGGTCTCACTAGCAGCCTCCACATCCTCACTCAGCTCTCCTGAAGGGGGAGGGAGGACGGGATATGTAAATTACCACGCCATCAGAATTGGTGGAAGCACTTAAAGGGACGGCAGCGTTTTTTTTCTATAGGAGCTTGCAACAATTACATATGCTGACACACAGTTGCAAGGCTAGCAGACAAAGAGGGCAGAATCTGCTTTCTGTCTGTCTGATCATCACTGTGAAATTTATTTTGACAAGAATGAAAAAAATCAGACTTGAATTATAGGGCAAGAGGAAGGCAAATATTTTGTATTATTACTATTAAAAGTATTATTATTATTATTGTATTTGTATTGTATATTGGATTGAGAGCTAATTTATTATATTTCTCCATGTATTCAAGACCATGACACAAATATGGTTTCCTCTGTTTAATGTGGACATAAAACTGTGGAAAAAAAGCACACATGTGGTCTGCTGTGGGCAGATGGAAAAATAATTGTGTGAGCAGTATCCTTCGAGAGAAAGACCTTATACCAGACAAGCCCCCATTCTCTTTCTCACACACACAAACACAAACACACACATACATTACTGTCCCCTGCTGCAATCTGCTAGGTTACTTACCAATACAAGCCTCATGTCACTTCTTCTATTGTACTATTGCAAAAAAAAAAAAAATCATAAATATTTAAAACTTTCAGAGCCACAATTCATTTTATTTTTATGCCAAGTCAAAGGCAGAAATCCCCTGTAACCACCTTAAAAGCCTCAGCTCGATATATCAGGCCATTTAGGAGCATCGAAGTCCAAACAATGGATATCCGATAACGCCATTTGTAAGTAACACACAGAGGAAAAGATAGCAAAAACAGATAATAAAAAGAGCATCAATCTTGTTTATTTCCCTCCAGTGCCCCCTGAACATCCCCTTTGCCTGTTAAGTTTGTTTAAAAGTAGTGGGACTTGCATGCAATAGCATTGATTTGACAACAGTAAACTAGGCCGCAGTCAATAGGCCCTATCAGTTATTACACAAGTCAGCTAATTCTCAGCAAATGTACTTAAATGCTCTTTTGAAAATGCTTTCATGCTCAGGTCTCTACTCTATGAGCTATTGATATATTGACAATGCTACAACAGCTACTGAAATATCCTGTTCAAGTATTCAGCCCTGCAGTCATCACACATCCAATCTTAGCTCACCACATGACTACCCACAGCCAAAACCACTTTTATGATGTTACATTATCCCCAACACTCACTGTTTATCCTGTCAGTTATGAAACATTGCATCGAGTTGACATCGTGTTCTCAAACTCTGGTATGTGTCATTATAACAGATACACTTTGAGCACATCTCTGAACCACATGGCTATTCTCATAGTCCCTTTCCTGATGACACGTCTTACTCATAGATAGAATATTCACAAACATCTCACTTTTTCTCCTGAAAGGGTAAATAGATATGCCTTACGCAAATATATCATGTTTAGAAATGAAAAACACATTAAAGGAAATTACTGTTTTTTTATTTATTTATTTGACATTTCATTCTCTGCTGTGTATGTGAAAGATCTTTTTTCTCTGTAGGCTAAAAAAAAAGGTTGGTTATTTAACAGTATCTACAATGTATTTTGATATTTTTAAGGCAATATAAAACTGTCTTGCTGGTTAAAGGTTGACTGAATACACACTATAGCTACAAAATCATAAGTGGTGGTTATTACCATAGCAATAGTTGTATTATTCTAAACACAACTGCATGCTTATACATGGGGTTATTCAGTTTTAAAAAAATCAAAGTCAATGGAAAAAAACCCTTTGTATTACTGGCAGGACAGGAGCAATACCTTCCATTTCCTGCTTGCTGATACAAATGCTGTAGGAAACAGCTGTCTGAGCAGAGTGACTGGTGTGTGGATTGTGTTGTTACACATTATTGCTAAAAGCTGATCCTGTGATCCAATGATCCCGTGTTTAAAAAAAGATATTTAAAAGGGATGACTGGCTCCTAGTAAAAAGCATATTTAAGTGTTCCCTGGATCCCACACGCATGAATACATTTTATTCTTTTATTTTTAACCGTGTTTCTATTATGTTTCCAAGGCAACCTGTGAATTCCATCCAGCGCAGCCCATCCCGTGCTGGTGAGGCGGATCTTAAACATTCCCAGAAAACCAGAGATCTCCTGCCGAGTCCCAAAATCCTGTCTAACTCCTGCCTGCATAAATCTTCACAGCTCCGCGAGAATTAAGATACTGTACAGCTGCATAGGTGCTCAGATTACAAAATAATCCCCAGGTAAATATTTTCACCTTTAAAAAAACGGGGCAAGGTGTCATTTCTTAGCTATGTGACACTTGTAGTGAGACTAATTCCCCACCTACACGTTAATACACACTTTGTGCTTAAACATTACTCTGATAGGCAGCCACCATTCTAATGCTATTCAGCTTCCCTGTGCCCACCCCCAACTTCCTGCGCACATAATGTACATGCTCACATGTGCACTTTTTTTCTTCCTCGTGTTTTCAATACTTCTTTATTTAGATGTTTAATCAACGTATATGACACTTTTAGTACACACAACACAGAGCCCCGTCCATAATTTATGCAGAAATGCAGACATTTAATTCCAGGAGCAGCGTTACATCTTTAAGTGGCAAATGGCTTTGCCTATTCCTCGTCTCATCTCCAACAGTATTACAAAATGATTAAAGCCAGGCCGACCATAATTAATGAAAGGTCATGAGTGGCCTAAGAGTAGGATGCAAATGGAAGAGACACTAAAACTGTAGCCATAGATTAACTCTGAAAATAAATGAGAAGAAACACTCAAAGCTATGGCAGCAGGCCATTTCTAACCCAAATCTGAGAGATGTAAAGGACAATAGCCTGAAGGTTGTCTTCTAATTAATTGTCTTCATTAACCATCCTAATACAATGATATGAAACAGTTCCATTAATCTAATCATGCAAGCTGAATAAGCCCATTGCACAGAGATTACACTCATTTGTTCTGAGCATATAAATATCAGCTTTGCTCTGCCAGTCACTCAGAGGGGACAGTCCATGGGCTCTCTGTTCCAGCATCTCGCAGACAGACACACAGATGTACGTATGCGCACACACACACACACACACACACACACACACACACACACACACACACACACACACACACACACACACCCACCATACAGACGCTCAGCAGTCTTCCCCTCTTGTGTTTTGCACAGTGAGTGCAAAGGCTTAATCAGGCCCATAGGTGTCACTCTATACAAGCTGGGAGAGAGCAACTTGCTCACACACATTAATGAGGTGCGGGGGGAAGGGGCTGAGCAGCAACAGACAGAAACACACGGGGAAGGGGAAAAGGGAAGAAATATGTGGAGATGACAAAAGCAGATGCTATGCAAGAGGCGTCCGGTGAAGATGAGACACTGAAAACGGCAAGATTACCTTCAGATGAGAGAGAGCAGCCTTCCTTTCCCCTGAAGAGCAGTGATTACACTAATGCTAATCAGACTGACAAGCACAAACGGCCTAATAAATAATTGATGGTAACCACTGCACTTTCCAGTATTCCTTCCCAGACTGTAGAGAAGAGCAGCAGCAAGTAATAATAGTCACTCTAGATATCTTTCACTAGGTCAGGCTCCTCCTCCATCCTCGGCCTCAGCAGAATACACCACTATGATGATAACTGCCTTTCTTAAAGTACAGAATTCCAGTCCTACCTGAGAATGGCTCCAGTGTTCCTCAAAACAGCAGTGACAGTCTGCTCTTTTTTGTTGCATATACTGTATCTCAGTCAACAGCACTGTCTTGTCTATCTCTCTTGGCTTTCTTTCGTAAGTCCTGGAGAACCAGCGCGGGGGCTGAGCTGAGCTTCTCCCTCTCCCCGGCTCTCGAGTACTGGGAGCGAGGGTTGAGCTCTGCTTCTCTCTGGGCTCTTGTGTGGAGCTGTGTGTCTAAGCTCTCATTACTCTCATTATGATTATTGAGGCTGTTGTTATCATTTTAACCAGGTGTCACAGGACCGCACTGTAAATCAGAGAGGTGTGCTTCCCCCGCTTTATCCAGGGCCGGACAGCTTCCTTTTCTTTAACGCTGCGCTGTCGGATAAAAAGCAATCTTATTTCACACTTCACAGACTCTATCTTTCTCCTCTACTTTTTCTTTTAAAAATCCCCCTCTTGCTCCCCCCATCATCCCTTGCACCCCTTCCTTATATCAAAGTTGGCCTGACTCTGGACTAGAGGGTGCAAAATGAAAGTGACAGGAGGGTACCATGGGACAATGAGACACAGGACCCATGCTGAGGGCTTTCATGCATTGTCCGCTCCTCATATCAGCACCTCTGTGCCCCATACGCAAGACCCTCCTTTTAAAGCACAACACACAGGAAAACACTCCCACCCCTCGTAACCCCCCCCCCACACACACACACACACACACACACACTCACAGAAGCTCCCTCATAAAACCACAACACAGCAAAACATGCCCACAATCTAGCCAGAGACAAGAGGGGCTTTTGCTTATGAACAACCAATAAACCACAACATGGTATTATCAGTAACCATACTGGCCACTGCACTACAACAACATAAAGCTGAGTTAAAATGTGGACACGTGTTATGCTGTGCAAAAAATGCTTTTTAAATGACTTGCAAAGCATTGCTACTGTTATGAATGCTGATTAACTTTATGTATTCCAGTTGTATTCATTTATATGGACTTCAACTTTAAACATGAGATACATCCAAAAATGCAAAAAGTAATTTAAAATGAATGAAAATTTAGTAAAGTACACATAATCGCACATCAGAATCAATGTACTAAAATGTCAGAAATGCATCAAACACTAGATCTGCTACACACACACACACACACACACACAAAATGAAAGTCTCTGTCTCTGTACTCTTCTTTTCTCACTCATGCTCTCACTCCCTCTCTCCCACACACTTTCACATTTTGAAAGGAAAGAAGAGCAAGCTACCTCAGCACTGCTGGTCGGAGTTACGTGTTAGATTCCTGACCTGTCTATGGGGGGACTCGCTGGCCTCTCCCTGCTGGCCCTGCTGTGACCTCAGGATCTAAATGTGAATGAATACTTTGTGTCTCCATGGGGCTGAGGGCAGGAGGGGAGAGGATGGGAGGCGGGGGGTAGCAGAGGAGGAGGAGGTGCAGGAGATGGAGGAGGGGTACGGGGTTAGGGCAGCTAATAACTAAAAAAAACTTTAAACGGCAAGTTAATCACAAACAGCAGTGATGGCTCACACTGCCTTAGAACAATATCGGCAACCCCTCCTCCACCGCTCCACTGCTCTCCCAGTGGTGCCTGCTCATCAAACCAGCCCCATAGGTCTTCCACACAACACTTAATTTGATCCCCCTTGCCTTTCAAAGTCACTGGCCATTTTAAAGGACGCTCAGTGCAGTCAGGTCACAAAGAGTCACACATAGAAGTCATGTTTTTCGATAGCATTCTTCAACAGAAAAAAATACATTTAAACACACTAAATGTGGCTAATTTGACTGCGTTTTTTTTGCTCTCGATACTTAGTAAGTTAGGAGCTGTCATTGAGCACCACGTAATGTATTAAATACTTTCCCTAAAGTGTTATCTCATGGGAAATGATACTAATTAGAAATACTTCTCGTGATAATGGCATGTTTAGATACATTACAAATAAAGTGGATAAAGTGAGTGCTGCTCCAGTTCTTTTCTCTTTGTGTTTTACTTGAGTGATGAAAGAAAGGAGGATCTAGGTTAATGTGGCTACACAGGGAGTGAACATTCAGGGACTGCTCACTCCTCTGCCCCAGCTGACACACACACACACACACACACACACACACACACACAGAGAGACTTCCTTGAATGTCCAAGATGATGGCCACTCACTAACACATATTATGTCCACAATGGAAGATGCAGACTGTACTTTTCCCTGCTAGGATGGTGGGCTAAAAGCCTGGATAGGGGGCAAAAACATCACTGGGCAGTGCTCTTCCATCTACTCTGCCTGAGGGACATTGTCCTGCACAAAGAGTCACTCTGCCTCTCTGCCACCCCCCGTCATGCATTTATGCTTGTCGACTTCCACTGCTGCCTCCTCTTAAATCAACCTCCTGTTATTAATGCATCTTTTTCTTTTTACTCCAGCTCACACTACAATGCCTTCACCTATTTGCAGCTATTCAAAGGGACCAAACAGAATTGGGGTGGGTTGACAGAGTGTGGGGGTGGCTGAAGGGGTGAAAAAAAAAAAGAGAGAGAGAGAGAAAAAAAAGCATCACCGCTGTCATGAAGGGCAATCACATCAACTCTGAAATATTCACCAGTGGGTTGGAAAATGCGATGGTACAGTTATGACAGACGAACAGGCGACTCCCCCCACTCTAGCCCCCAGTCCCCCGCCCCTCTCTCCATCAGGGCGGAAGCATGGTGGACACTCTGAATATGTATAACCCGGAAAATGTATTGATTTTTCATTTGGCAAAAAAGGGACACAAAAATCACATAACCTGAAACTGTCACAGCTCTTTTGTTCATAGCTCATCTCTCCTGATGTTTGGCTTTTGCCACAAACTCTCTTTAATTACCAGGTACAGCGAGCTTCAGAGCCTTTCTCCACAGAGACACAGCCACATACAGCCTGCTGGGCTTAACAAGACAGCCCACATCTATTATATATGACATACACCCAGCAGCTTTTGTTTCATATCTGACTAATAAGCGCACTGAATATGACTATACCCACAGTTTGTTTTGTTATTATACACAAGATATAGTGCAAAAAGCTTTCTTGAAGAAAACCTTGAAAATTAAAAAAAATAGTATGCCACATTAAAAGTAACACATTCATAATAAAAACTAATGCTGGATAGCCCCAGCATTTATTTGATGTTCTTTTCTGAAGCGGTTCTGCTTAACATGAAATTCTATTATCGATCTCAGTTTCCCCAGGTAACAGGCAGGTGTTTGTATGTTTGTCTGAGTGTGCACACTTGTGTATGTGTGTGTCCATTAACAGGTACTTATCTGTTTATCTCTCCTTTTAGGCACTGCAGACCAGTACAGTGGACTGTCTGAAAAAGATCTCTGCCTGTCGATTTATCGAATGCACCATTTGCATATCTTTGTAGTGCATCCATCTGCCTGTGGACTGTTCTGTGGAGGTATTAGCTCAGAAAATCAATGTTGCCATGGTTGGATGTATGTAGCGGCTACCTCGGCGCGTGTTAGGAGTCCGGCTCACAGCTCCCACATGGGTCCTATTTACATGAGTCCTGCCGGCAGAGGCTTTCCTGCCAGTCCTTCAATCTTTGTAAACTTAAAGTACACAAACACATTTCTCAGCATGCCCCTCCAGAGTAGGCTGGTTTGCCATCCTCCTCGATGGTCATCCTGCCTCCCTGTCTCCATCCACAGCGCAGGGCCTGACCGGCTGTTTGTTTATGAAAGCGTACGCCCAGATAAAACAGAATCTGACAAGGTTATGAATACCAATTTTGCTAATCAATTTTATTTAAAATATAAAATATAGGGTATTATTGATGTGTGTTTGCTCTCAAAAGTTTAACGGCCTGCTAAGTTCAAATGTTTCAGGAGAGGTGGAGGATGGTGGGCTAGTTTTTGATCTTGTTTATTTATTATTTTTATTTATTACATCATACAGCTGTTCAGATATACAGATAGACAGTGTGTGGGGACCTTTCTATGGATATATATTTTTCTAGTACAGACTGCAGTGGATACACTGGGCAACTTTTCTTCTAACAACCATCCCGGCTGGTTGCTCATAGCTAATTGCTAAAGAAATCCAATGATTACACTGCACAGGCACTTTAAAACATCCATGAGAGTGCTACCACTTATTGAAAAAAAAGAAAAAAACTCTTGCTACCTCTATCCATTCAGTTTCTAATACAAATCAAACACAGGGAGCTTTCTTTCACCATTTGTCTTTCTTTCTGTTCCTCTTTGCATAGCCCATCCATTACTTTCACATGAAATATGAAAAGGCAATATCCTCTCTGTGTTTGTACTGAAGCGTAATGCGATTGTGTTGTCATTTATAGGAAATAATCGCAAACCTCTCTTTCATTTTCCAGTTCAAATAACCATGAAAAATTAGCCTTCAATGTCAGGGAGGACAACAAAGGGATGCACACAGACTATTGCTTCACCACCGCGCTTGACATTTCTCCTTAATAGGAAAACGGGTGGTTGTTTCTATCTTTCTTTTTCAATCTTTTTCTTTTTCTAACCTAATTTTTTCCCTAATTAAAAAGTTCTGCACTCAGATCTTTGTAAATCTTCGGTGCATCTTTACACAGTGGGGAGGGTCTATATGTGAGGAAGGGTTGGAGGGTTAGAAAACACTGGTCCCACGCACACTGCACCCTGCTCATTAGCACCCCTACCCCTGTCTGCTAATGGCTACTGTTGGAGGGAGATGTCGCCAGACAACCACTACGGGGCCTAGGTCGCCGTGACTACCGTCCAGCAGCCTGATAGATAAATAATTCAAGAGCTATCAGACTCCCTGGCAGCAGAGCAGTCCCAAAAACACACACTTAGGACACAGCTTGTAAAGGCCTTCCTAACTGATCAGCATTTAGCCCTTACAAATGATGTACAACCAGATGTCTGTACAAGACCCCACACAATTAGCCTTAGCAGTAGTCAGAGGATCCTTTTAATTTAGAGAAATCTTTATTTTCAGTGTGAGCAGCAAAGTAATGGTAATTGCTTTCTGTATTACTGCCATTAAAGGGCTTAATAGGCAGGTTGTTTTCCACTGTAATTATGTACAAAATAATCAACCAATTTTGCAGTGCAATTATTGGATGCATTTAACCAAGTTTATGTTTTGCTCGCAACAATAGGTATAGAGAAAGCGAACAAAACTGAATATCAATACTGCAGGTGTATTGTACATATGGGAAAAAATCCTTAATATTATTTTAGTTTGTGAGCAAACATAGTAGCACAGATCACCTTTATTTCTAGTTTATAAACCTCTGATGTATCAATATGTGATTATCAAGGAAGATATGTCAATATTTGAGTGAGGCTGTGTCTCAATCCAAACTGAAATTAAAAAAAAAAACATTTACTCAGAGAGTCATATATTTTTTTTATATTTCCCAAAAAGGCTGTCACTAAATGCCACTGAAAAGCTACAAACCCCCAAAGACACAGAGACTACTAGCACAGGCCAGCGCCTTTCTCTGGGTTATGAGGCATTTCTCTTTAAAGACTGGGTTGTCCTCTTTTTCCTGTCACTTTCACTTGTCACTCGTTGGAGTGAAGATAGGTAAAATGAAAATTTTATCAAAACTAGATAACAAAATCACAACTAGATGTCTATAAATGTGTTATGACTCTTATGGTTTTCCTAACATAATACTTATTTGCATACTTTTAAAACTGGATATCATCTGGCAGTATGGTTTGTGATGCATATAATGAAATTTCCTCTCAAAAGGCTAATGAAAAATACTCATCTCATGCAATTAGCTGCTCCTTTATTCACTTCTTGTAATATATTAATTTATTATCACATAATTCTGGCAGCATCATTTATTTATTTGATTATGCGCACACCTTACAGCCTTAATTACAAAATAGACTCAGAGCCAGATGATGGGATGCAATGGACCAACTCAACCATCATTTAAACTAGTTATCCTTCTAATCTCAGTGGTATATCCAGCCTGTATTAATCTGAGCCCAATCAGTATGCCAAATTGCTTTAGGCTTTCAATTTTACCTGAGATTCAAAAATGCCTCAGACTGACACTTGACAGAGCAGGCCCACACAGCTCACCCTGCATGAGGGCTCCTTTGTTTGCTGTAAAGTTTATTCAAATGACTGATTCTACCACTTGTTCGGTTGAGCATACCCTCTCAGAGAAGGTCAATTTGTCTCTCTTTCTAACCAGTTTGATTACCGTTGATTAATAGAAGATAGATCTAAAATAACAAAGCTATACAGTTTATAGGTATGTGCTTGTGCATTTCACATATGTAAGCAAACTGGCTTTGTCTTATTCTTCATGAGCATGTCATAATACTGTGAAAGTGGGCTGAAAGCTCCTAGAGGGGTGGAACCGCGCTGCCCGCTGTGCTGCTCTCCAGAGAAAGAGACTTGGAGTGATTACAGTCAAACACTGCTACTCAGTTATCTTTGGCTCAGCCACAGGAGAGGGAGAGGAAGAGACAGGCAAGGAAAAAAAAATGGAACTGATGATGTGGCTAAAACATGGGCCAGCTGTTCTAAAATGACCAAAATGACTAGTATGCCTGATACTGTTCTTGTAACATTTAGCCCATGCTAAAAAAAAAAAAAAAAGACAGAAAAAGGAAAACCCACAACACACCAGCAGCAGTCAGAGGCCAAAAGAGCACCATGACTGTCTGATGTCCACAGATAAAAGACAAACTGTTTACAACAAAGTACATTCTTCCCAACAACACTGTCAAGAACAGCTCTGTAGGGGAAGATATATTATTAAAGAGACATTTCAAATGCCCTTGGATTCTGAAGTGGAGGCCAATTAAATGGCTTTGCAGCATCCATTTTGTGCCAAGTGAACAGGTATGAGCAGGAGGGGGATGGGGAAAGATTTGATGGCAGTAGGGAGGAAGAGGGGAGAGCGCACTGGCAGGTAGGTGTGGTACCTGATCGGCCCATCAGCAGACGCCACTAAATAGATTTTTAATTTATGCACATTACACATCACATAATTCAGCTTTTACTTTTACAGGAAACTGTTGTGTTAATGGTCTAAGGATCACATTTGCAGCATTTGTAAAAAGCAGGGGGTTTCTACCTGCCTCCTCCTCAGTTTAGTGCTGACTGTGCATACAGGCATGGAAATGAGCAGGTCAGTCAGAGTTGTGGAGTCCCTAGCCTCTCTAAGGCATGGTCAGGCATTAACAACCCCTGCCCTATGGAGACCAAGCATGCTGCTAAATTGGTGCTGTGCTATACCACATCTCGCGTTTCTATTGTATGCATGACTGTGGTTGTTAGTGTTGCTGTTGTTTTTATAATGGGTGCCGTTATTGTCCTTGCTGCGGAAGACTCTTCTCACTCATTAGCCAGAGGTTGGCGAGTTAGGGGTGAGAGCCCAATAAGGTACAAAATTAATTATTCATCTCAGTGGTTGGTGTTTGGGTGCTGCTGTGGGGCCTAAACCAGGGACTCTAACTAGCAGAGGTCTGCCTCTGGAGGACTGCTGGAATAAACAATTGAAAAAATGTTATGCCGTGGGTGTCAGTTACCAGGAGAAAGCAAACACTAATCACCAAACTAATCATTAAAACAAGCTGCCTACAATAATATGGCTCTCTGTGGATTCATGGGTCCTCCCCTGTGTACTGATCCAACATCCTAAAGCTCCATCATGTCCTCAGTCTAGAGCCTGCTTCTGGCTCATGAATGGGCCCAGATACAGCCCCCTCCTCTCCATTCAGCCGTGGCCTCTGTTGGCTCCAGCCAGGACCAGTGGCCTCCTGAGAAGGCTGTGATAAGAATTCATTTCTTCCTATTATGTGCTCTTGTCCACTGCCTCAGTTCATCAGTTCAGTGCAACCAAGTCAATGAAAGGGCCTGTAATGAAGCAATCAGATGCAGCCTGGTTCTCTGGGCCTGGCACTCCATTCTCGGCTCCCAGACCCTAGCTCCCAGTGCAGGGTGTGCGTAGGGGTGGGGGCGGTGGCGAGGGGAGAATGGACACAGTCTGCACAGAGGCATTAATTCAAGACCTTGCCTTTCATAGACTGGAGGATAAGCTGCTCTCACATGTGCTTCACACCAGGTCTGCTGTCTCCTGTGGGTTCAGAGAATCATCCAGTTTTAGAGAGCCCCATTACTTTAACCAGGCTTCAACATTGCCACTAAACCAGCCAGTCAGGCATCTGTGGGATTCTATGCTCAGGTTACCAGTTACGATGGTTTGATGGAGCTCTCTTTCTTCATCTCCCTCTATCTACATCTAACCTTTTCACTCTATTGTCTCCACTGCCATCCCTTCTCTCCTGCCTCCACCTCTCACATCTCTTCAACATGTGGAAACTATTATGGGGAGTTTGGGAGAGGAATGTATGTGTTGAATCTTAATCAGTGCTTTAAAGTAGAGGATTCTTGTTCTCCTTTGTCTTGTAATGCTGTGAAAGTTTCATTTCAAATTAAAAAGGGCCTTTTTGATCTACCTAATATTGTTTTCTCTCCCTTCAGGGGCTGGAAATGGTTGCCGTTATCTTTGATCAGCCTCCCTTCCTTATCCTCTCTTATACACACACATATACAGTACAAAAACACATGGTTGTTGTATTTTATGGTCTGTGTTATGGAGTGGTCAGGGTTCAATGCTAGGGTGCCAAGGCCCCAAAAATGATGCTTACAAGTCGCTAACACACCTAATGCAGTGCTAAACTTGGACTCTCTGTCGCTTAAAACATAAGGGGTTGCCCGAATCCCATATTTACCCTTCATCCACTCCATCTGTACCTCCTTTTCCACTCTCCACAGTTCACCTGCTGCCAGCTTTGGCAGAAAGACCCTGCGGCTGGATTCTACCTGACAAGAGCTCCTTAACAAGCAGCAGTCATTAACCTCAGGAGCAGGCAGCTGCCATGTGATGTAGTGCACTCGGCCTGCTGCAGAAGGGCCCTATTGATCCAAGACATACTTGGTGCCTTCCTGGATGTTTATAATCAATATGCAAATGGCCCGCGGCATTGATTCAATATTAATTTTCAATTAGGGAATTCTCGGGGGGTCCTGAGGGGTCAATACAGAACCATTCAGAGCAAAGGCTTGAGCAAGTTGCAGGCATTGACGTTCCTCTACCCAAGACAACTTACTTACTGTTTATTTAGCCTGCCCTGCTGTAAGTCCCGATTAAGGCTTCGGATAATAGGCAGAGAGACAGATGGGCCTTTCTGCACTTCCGCAACACCCATTACATGAACTGGATTTTGGTCTAAAGGGCTTGTCCCAACTAATAAGTCATCATCTCACGCTTAGTTCTGTTTCTTATTTTGTTAAGTCTGTTTAGGTAGGAATACTTGAAATGAACTTTTCCATTATCTTATTTGCTTTTACGTGTCCATAACAGCTCTCCCCTACAAGGCCAAAATCAAGTGATAAATACATGAATGCACGCACCACACATGCCTACATATAGACACAGTATTGTTCCCACATTTAGGTGTTACTTATTAAATATAGAACAAAATTAACACATTTAAGTGATGCTTGTGCCTTACAAGGCTAAACAAACACATTTTTCAGACAAGCTTCCATAATTAATTGAAACCAACTGCAGCCGCCATGTAATGCTCAATGAGTGAAAAGCATTTACTGTAAATGGGTAGAGGAAGGCATAGAGGGTAGGGCCCGACAAGCAGCTTGACTGTCACTTACTTAACACTAACATTGTTTCCAAAGTCAGACTTGCAGTATAGCATCAACTGTCACACTATACTTTTGTTTCTGAACAATAACCATGCACTAAAATGCAGAAAACCCTGTTTTATTTACTTCATATGAAGATGAGATGAATGAACATGTTGAGCAATGAATGAGGTAATGAATTCCAGGTAAGACAATTCTTACTTTAAAACATAAAAACAATAGTATTGATTTATAAGCCAGCTATTATTCATGTGCAGACAGTGTGTCTATCAGAGAGAGCTGTGGTTTGTTACTTGGCTCTGACTCTCTGGCTTGCTCTTTGTTGCAACTGTCAAGACAATAAGGCTTTTGTGGCTATGGACGCGCACTATAGACATATTGTTCACCACAAACTACACTGCACGTAACATGTATAATTAGAGGTGTAATAATTACATGGTTCTGGAGTTGATGGCCAACAAATGTGTTTGTTATATTCTCTCATCTGTGCTATTGGTAAAAAAAAATGTGTCCGGGACATTTCAGACCTCACTCTAATTCTGTGCCTCTGCTTCTGCAGTACAGATAGATTCAGAGAAGAAGAGGAAGGAGCATATGGAGATTTAGGAGACTGAGAGAAAGAAGGATCCTTACAAAAACAATAAAGTTTCAGCTCTACAAGCTTGAATCCCCATATAAAGGAACAAGATGAATTGGATTACGTTAGAATATGAAGCTATGACTACTTTAGCTGGTTCTATGACTTTAAGGCAGAGGCAACAAATGATGTAGTGTCATTTTAGTACAATATTAAATATGACTATTTTCTAAATGTATTTTCAATTCGTTTGATAACGTGCAATCACTTCACAATATTTTTGTTTTTCAATGGGGACTTTCTGTGTGTAAACAGACTGGGCTAGAGTGCAGCCTTGCAGCCATGGTAACTCACAGAGCAGTAAAGAGGCAGCATGAGAAAATTGCTAAGAGTAGAAAAGAGATAACCTGGTTGGACTATTTGCTGCGCTTTCTTGTAGATGCACTGCCTGAGGTAATTGGTTTAGGGATAACATTAATTACCACATTGCTCATTAATGGATGAAGCCTTTATTGGTTCCATTGATCAGCAGGACCTGTTAGCCATCATCCTAAGCAATGGTGGATGTAACAAGCTTACATATTGGCATATCAATTAATGCAATCAATTCCTGTCTAGCAGTTGCCATTCCCCCTGTCTACCCCACCCCCTTCCAATCGCCCCTTCTTTCTCCTCTATCATGTATCTGGATGGCCAGGACAAAAGGCCCATGTCAAACCAAAGTTTATTAAGAGATTTCCTAATTGTTCCTTAAGTTGAGGTCGTTGCACAGTAGAGTGATTAAGCTGATGTTAGGGTGCCGTGGCAAAACATTCCTCTAATTGGCCACTAGTAAGAGTAGTCCAAGGGATTACAGGACCTGAAATTACACACAGGAGGTGCAACATACAAGACATACACTGCTGGGAGAAAGAAAGTTCAACTGCTCTGACACACATGCTGTAACAACTGTAACTTGATATTCTAACTGCACTTTGGCCCATTTCTTCATAAGTTCTGTAATTTTTTAACCAAAGAAATGTGAGTTATATCAACATGCATTCATAATGAATTGCTTCTCAAGTGGTTATGATTCAAAACAAATGCATCTGAAAACATTACAGACTTAGATTTTGTTGTTTTGTAGTGTAAGTTGTTATATCAGAAGACAATCTTAAAGTGATAGCAGGTTCCAATCCAGAGATTTGATATGCAGTATTAGGTCTACCCTTTCATTTACATTTGTATCACAAATTTTTTTAAACTTTATTCTACTCAGGAGAAAAAGCCTGCTTAGTTTCCTTTCCTTTTTTATATAACATCAATGTGCCTTTTTAGGAGTCATTGATTACAATTTGGAATCCTCCTGGTGTCACGCGTGCTCCAAAGGGGCGACTGACTTCAAATACAAGGCTTGTGTGCCCTGGTATAACATGGTGAAATGGGTAGAACGTCAGGAATGAATGAGGGAGCAGGGTGTGATAACTGAGAGCACACCATGACAAAGTGGAGGGATTTACCGTTGGGCCCGCAGCACTTCATTTGCTTAATAACAGATCATTCTATAAGAAAGTGGCTGCTCTGAGGGGGATATCACCCAACGAGGATGTCTCACTTGCAGAAATCCCATTTGAAGACAACACCTTTTGAGCGCTCATCCTCCTCCACGCCTAAGACGATCAACGCGCATGACAGGCCCCATTAATATGACGCCCCGTGTAACCTTGCTCTTTCTCCCTCTCTTCCAACAGGAACAAAACTGATAGCCAAGTAGGAGGGGCATTATGTTCTGACTGAGCATGTAACGGGAGGGGTGGTGTTCGTTTTGAAAAGATGTCTTACATATCCTCCTCTGCGCCACCTGGAGCCACTTCTTAAGGGGTGAGAAAAGTACATGGAACAGGGGTGGGAGGTGCGTTTGTTTGTGTGGAATCATGTTGGTGCCAATATTGCCCTCTGTGATGAACATCCCCAGGACAAAGAGGCGGCCTCATGCCTCTTGAGTCTATCACAAAAAAATGCCTGTTTGTTGCATAGGGCTTGGATTCATTACATCTATAGTTCCCTGACCAGAAGGCATCACACATTACATTTCAGAGAAAACAGTAACCTGACAACAATAACCTGACATAGGCCGACATACAGAGACAGTGCAACTGAATCCATCAGAAAAATCTTCGGAAAGAAATGCATTTTCAGATAGGCAACATGATCATGACTGCACACACCGAACCCTTGGTTAACATATTAAAACCTAAATTCTTGTCCTTCCTTTTATCAAACATCCTTGAAACAATCTAAGCTAAGTCTGTGCCCACTCCACTGTGAATATAATTTGTTTAACAAGTACATATTCTATTGTAGCTACAATTAATTCTTAAATACACTATGTGGAACATGCCTCTGGTGATTTCCAATTCTATAAAGGTCACTGGGAGTGAGAGGAGACAACATGTTTGCTGGATGGTGTTATGTGTCGTGTGAGAGACCAGGCGTGCAGGCAGTCAGTCGGACATCCCTTACTCGCTCGATGCGGGACCTCCTGAAGGCCCCTGTCCCCTGAGCAACGCACAAGTGGGCTGAGCAATTAACAATTTCATGCTGATTGCCTGAAGCATGTTTTGCTATGCCATAAAGATAATAGCATGAAGGGTGCAGCAGCAGCAGCCCCCTCTCCCCCCTCCTCCGGTGTTCCTCTATTGCTTCCATCTCTCAATTCTCTCCTGTGCAATTCACATGTTGGAATGGCGCTCTGCCTGCGTGCTTTATTAAAGACACTCTCCCTGCTTAGAGGGTGCATTTAAGAAAAAAAATATATAAAGATGACTCCCTGAAGAGTAAACAGGGATGATTATTAAAGGGAAGGAGAAAACTAGAGTCTTGGTCTCCCACTGGCTTCTTGATTTGAAAGTCTAATTTGGCAACTGCACACAACAGGCGTGCAGGTAGACAAAACAAACAGGTTCCATTTCCCCAGACAAAGGGAGCATGCTCAGAGTGGCTGCTGGTGACAGCCCTCATCTTCCTCATTCTCCTCCCCACCATGGCATGACAGCAATCCACTCTGACCATGGAGCTCACCGCTGTGCAACACGAAAATCTGCACACCACTAAACCTGCTACTCCTCTACATAGCAAACATATAAGAGTGCAAAACACTGCAAGAACATGGCACAGAACAGGAGACTTTTCCACTAAATTACATTGTGTGTGTGTGTGTGTGTGTGAAGCTAAAACAGTGAATCATAATTATTTTATTTCAGCATTGTTAGTATTTGTCTGGCAAATAATATATCATAATGAGGCATTAAAAAAGCATTTAGTGTATTTTTAGAGAATTTAATATTTTCTATTGTCATTCTATAATAAACTGCATTGTGCATGAAGGCAAACAGACAGACCCACACCAAAGAAAACCCCAGCCAACATTACTAATGTGTGGACAACACTGACTGTAAGCACACTGTCCACATTAACCATAAAGTGCAAAGAAGCCATGAATTGGCTCATTTTTGAGCTGAAGTGCTGCCTTGATACCACTAATGATGTTCCTAGGTTAATGAATGCAGATTTCATTAATGCAGTGTCTTTGCAGATCATACTGGCAATGTGAAAATGTATTATTTTTGACTCTGTAATGGTATGAACAGCACACACTCCAACTTAAGGAGGTGTCTTGAAATCATTAGCCATTTCAGGTGTGTATTACACAGGGAGAAGCTTTCTATTACCCACTATTACTTCAGTTCACTTTATCACTAGTATCATAGTGGCAAATGGCCCCTGGACACAATGTGCATTTCATTTTCTGAATATGACAGTGAAAAGTTAAGAAGGGAAATCACTTTTTGATTAAAATACACTAGTAAATGACTGACTGCATTAAGTCTGACAGTCTCAGTATTCAGGCGGCCACATTATTAATAATCTACCCCCATTGACATTGTTTTTACTATGTGAAAACAAACTCTAAAGACATAAGGAGGAGCTGTGGACAAAGGGTTGCGGCACCAGCCCCCTCTGCCCCTCTGGCCCGCCCTCTCTGACACACACACACACACCTCCCAGGCTTCTGGTTGCCCTTACACCCCCCGGCTGTGTGTGAAAGTCCAGCTGGCGCACTGACAGCCTCGACACCTCAACTGAATATGGCTGCATTTCAGGCCCCATATTGTTTATGATATGGAGCCTGTCATTAATTTGCATTCTTCAGTGGCACACACACACACACACACACACATACATACATACACACTTACCATGCGATAAGGAGAAACATGTTTTTGCGTTAATTTATACGATACAATGTCACACCCCCAATCCCAGACACACCAACAACACACACACACACACACACACACACTTATAAATTGCAGTCACATCCCCCTGCTAGAAGGGGATGATAATTGCGGACGGCCAATAAATTACTGCTGCCTCCACATCAATTATAAGCATCACGTCTGGCAATGAGGAAAATGAGATCTTGTGACAAATTTCATGAGGCTTGGCTGCCCAGCAGCCTTTCTTAACATGCTACAGATAGCAATCCCTTATCTAGCCTCTGTAATGGGGAGCTACGGATAGAGAGATGGAGCTGCAGCCATTTAATTAAAAAGCTGGGGGTAGGGGGTGGAGAGGTGTAATTCATTGAAAAGGCACAGGAAGGAGACAAAGCCTTTGTCTCCAATACATATTTTGCTCAATATTGTCACTCATCAGAGGCCAAGCTTGTATCTCCTCTGACAGAAATTCTGGAGATTTTTTCCTGTCTTTGTGCTCATCTCTCCACTATTTTCTTCTCTGTTTCTCTCTCTCTTCTTTCCTTGTTTTTTATATTTCCCAGGAGTCCACTGTTTTCTCCACTGGGACAGCTCCAGTGTTTTTTTACGAATGACTGCGGTGGACAGACAGTGGCACTGAATGAAATGGCCCCTGCACCTAATTGTATTCCCACCTGGGGAAGGGAGGCAAGGGCGGAGGCTTCAAGAGCACAGCAATGAGGATTTATGGCAGATGGGGAGACGGCAAAATAAAACACCAACAGGGATGGCTCTTAAATCTCATTCCCAGTGCAATATTCATTGTAGTTGCAATCGGGTGTGCTGATAGAGCATTGAAAAAACGACCGCTGTGTTCAAATTATGGCTGTACTCTCTACTAATATTTAACATCATTAGAAAATCATTAGAAAACCATCATAAAACCTGGGATTATGACCAGAGCATTAAACACAATGATTATTCAGTGTGTTCCTTCTCCGCTTTGCCTTGGAAATGAGATTTGCTCTGCTGCGGCTATGTAGGGGAAAAGTAAGAATATTTTTCATAATTACTGTAACATTTGAAAAACATTGGCTTGCATGAATTACTATACCATTATGCAGTTGTGTTTGTCTGCCCAAAAGCAAAGTTTCCAATGAGGCTTTGCATGAGATATCGTTAATGCATTTTCATGGGGGCATCAGCAGGAAGAATGCCAATATTTTACTAAACCTTAACCTTACTAAACTTTAGCAGTTAGCCAGAGTAGCAGAGCCATGCTGATTGATAGCATGCATGAAAAAAAGGAAATGTAAAATATAAAAAAGATACTAATTTTTCTTGCATTTTCTGGCTGCATCGTCAACACCATAATTAGACTGCAGTGTCAGAGGTGGTGGGACATGACAGGTACAGCAACAGCTATGGTGTGGTGAAACCACAAACCATTAACCAAACTTCAGTAATGGATATCAACTTCTCAAGAAAAAGAAATCTAGCAAATCTGAGTGAATAAATAAGAGTGTATATATCTTCTACTGTACTCTGGTGTACTACTCTACTTGAAGAAAGGGAGGGCCAATAGTGTCAGAGTTGAGTCTTTACTTTTTGGGATTTCTCGGCAGCACCATTATCAAGAGCAGCCATCAGCACAAAGATAAAAGATCCTAATGGAGCTGGCCCTGGTGGAGATGAAAGGTGCAGAGATGGCACACTGTTATGAATCTCTAATGCAGTCCATGTTTCTAAGGTAATGACTGACTCTCAGGCCCCTTTCACAGGCTTCCCTGCTTAGGGCCCAGGCAATAAAGGTCTCCTATTCCTTGTCGCAAAGTAGTAAGGCAGTAACCCCATGGCCCTTGCTCTCATTGGTTCTGGAAACCATCCTGAGAAGGTACACAAAGTTTTGGGGGAAAAAAAGCATATCTGTCTCTACTCTGACTTAGTCAACAGATTGACAAAATCAGCTCAAAACAGTGGCAAGATTAAAAATAATACTCCTCGTCATCGCTGAATTTGACTTATGGTCTATTGCCTCAAATGAATGGTAGTCACTGTGACAGTAATGACAAGTGGCAGATGGTATAATTTTGGACAAGCTAGTGTATGTTCAAAATAAACATCTCACTTTCTTTGTATTACACAGAAGACAGTAAATCTTTTTCATACTTTCAGATGCTGAAGTATGCTTGTTTTACAGTAGGTGAAGACTATAAACAACATATTCTTTTTGGGTCAGGGTGAGCGGAAGACTAATGTAAGAGCAATTCCTTGTCAAGCTTTTCAGAGTAATTGAACTGACACTTATGAGAACCAATGTTCTTTTGAATGCATTACTTGGCAGATATTCTGGCTTTTGTCCCTTAAACTTTGCCAGCAAAAAAAAAAGATGCCCTTTGAACAAATGGGAGAGGTGAAAATACATAGTGAGAGAAAGAGCAAGTCTTCTCTCCAGTCCCTTTCACAGAACCTAATGGATTGTGAGCACTTAATGCATTAATCAATCAATATCTCTCACTGTACATCAACAACGCGACCAAGTTATGAATGACCTTTGTAACAAAAAAAGGACACTTTAATGCACACCAGATTGCTCCTAGTTTAGTAACTTGGGCCCGGTTTTTATCATGCATGATTACACCTTCACAAGGCACAGGGCCATTAACACTGCACTAAATATACTGAGGTTAGTTGTTATACAATTTGCACATGGATTTGCTGGAGGTAGTGGAAGACTGTAACCTAGGTCCTACTACAAAGAGGCCTTATTTATTCACCTGCTACATGCTCTTTATTATAGCATATTCTTCAAAACACAATCATTTTGAAATATTTAATAATACCACAAATGTATTTTACCTCTTATGCATTATAATCCACTATAAGTAGCAGGCTTGGTCATCAAGCAACATAAGAATTGCTCAGGCCTGCTCTGAGAAAACATCATGAAAGGTATAAGTGCTCTTCTTTGTAGTATGGCTCAAGCACTAATTTAAAGATGGTCCCTATCTTTAGATAACAGAATATGAAAAAACTCTCAGTTGAGAGGAGTCATTGTACGAGGGTATACTCCAGTGGGTGCCCATTGAAAGTCATTTTTAATGTTACACCACTGTCAAGGTCTATTCAATAATCAGAGTCAGTAGTTGCAGCTGTTTTGTATTGGCTGATAGTGACACATGACAAGAAAAAATAGTTTAAAACATAATTGTTCAATTATCATTTTATGATGCTAGAAAATAAGTTTATTTTCTGACTACAAATCATTCATTGCACATTTGCAAGACCTCGTGGCAAGACTGTCTGTGAACTCATGGAGCAATCAGTTTGAATAATTTCTCATTAAATGATTGGATTCTTTAAAACTGATAACAAGAATATAAGAAAATAAAGATTCTCTTCTCGGGGCAAAAGTGGACTACAGACAAAGGAGAAAAAAAGGGTGCCTTTCCTTCTCTATCTTTATCTTTTTAATAGTGTGGATAAGAAAGCAGGACAGGAAGGATTGAGGATGGTGATGGCGATTGTGGGATAATACAGGACAGGAAAAGAGCGAGGTTGAGGTAATCATGATGGGGGGCATGTTTCTGAGTCCCTTCCTGAGCACTGGTGGAGCGTGGAAGTGAAGCGTGGAGACAGAGTGGAACGGACAGGAGCTGACTGCAGAAAGCCAGAGAAAAGAAGAGCCCAGAACAAGAGCACAAACTAATGCTATTGTGGTCAATGCACAATGGGTCCTGCAAAGTGACTGCAGAGGGGCCTTAAACAAAGAAGGTTTTGCCATTCGCTCTCCCCCACCCAATTAGATTCTTTTGCCCAGTTTAACATGACAAAAACACAGCCCATTTTTCCTAATTCTGGCTGCCATACTGGCCTCTGTGCCACCTTAAATCGAGTAAGCCTCAGAGTGCTGGCCTGTCTGTTAGACTGACAACGACTTGTGACATGGATTCAAACACATCCACTGTGTTCTCCATTCTACATCTCACACACAAATATGTGCCCCATCTCAGCTTTCCCAAGTGCTTGAAATATTCAGCATATACATGAGAGGAACTCATTTCCAGAGAACCCCCAGTCATCACACACTGCTACGGTTAATCATTTTCTGTTGTTTTTTTGTTGTTGTTTTGTTTTGTTTTTTTACAGGTTTTCTCTGTGAAATACCTGGATTTTATGTCCACGTGCAACCAAAAGTTGATGTGTTTTCTGCTGCAAGGAGACACTGTTCACTGTAGATTACAGTAAACAAGGTCCTCTTGAGACAAATCACACCACAGAATATGATTCTGGTAATAGAAAGTGAAGAGAAAAATGGGGTAAAAACACAAATGAGCGGATGATTATGTCCCTCAGAGTAATTTAAAAACCAATTAACAGTTAAACTACAGTACAGTGGTTGCACTGCAAATGGTATGTTTTGTTATTCTATTTCACCTGTATTTATATTATTGATGTATTTCTTTTTTTTTTAATTCTAAATTAAGTTATCAAAGAAGTAAATACCAAAAATACTGAGCCCTTGGGATAGCGTGCTTATGTTTTAATAGTTATCTTTTGTGACAAAGTCTCATAAAATGCTAGCAAGGCTAAATAAGATATATGAAGACATTTATGACACTACCTTTAGTTAATTTCATACTTTCATAACAGCAAGTAACAGATGCCACACTATTATTTATCTGCATGTTTGTAAATCATCCATAAGGTATCCACAGCATCATCGCCTACAACTGACTGGTTTATTTATAACTATCAGAGTTCAGAACAATGTAATTAGCAAACAAATTTATGTTACATAAAATTAATATGTAACTGCTTAACATTTTACACTTCTCTCCTCGCATGCAAGGGTAAGGATTTTAGTGGCTGCATATAAGATTAATGATTCATCAACAACCACAAGCTACTAACAGCATATTGAAGCTCATGTTCTTTTGAAACGGTTGTTGCTCTCTCTCATAAATTCAGATTACACACCTGAGTATTTCTGGACAAACATCAATATACTCCTTTCAAACTGGCTGTTCAAGTGCACATACTATATATCATGACAATTTTACAACTTAAAAAACAAAACCATCTGCCTCCTGAGTGGAAACTGGAAAATCTTTATAACAGCACTTGGTCTAACATAGCCGCCTAACACAAAAAAGGACCAGAAATTGCATGTCCTTCCCTCTTGACTGTGCAGCGCAGCTGAATTGACTCGATATGCTCTCCTGTATGCTTACTGAGCAAGTAGCATGAAAATTGACCTTTGCTTGCTTTCTAAACAGTGGATTATTCACCTTAATGCTTCAAATTGGTCAGGGTGGGTTTTTCTGCTGTTTCCAACTTATTTGCATTCTCTCTGTTATTGCTATATACAGTATGTTTGCAAATTTTGTTTTATGTGAAAAGAAATAATATTAAGGGATCCACAAATGAACATGCAAAAAAGTAAACAACAGTAAAAGGCATAAAATCCTTGTAAATTGCAACAGGATTTAGAAGTCATCTTAAAATGACAAAATATGCAGTAACCATTTTGAAGGCAATGTGTGAAGCAACAGGACATTCAGAAAACAGTTACCCTTTGTTTATTATGTAAACAAAAAGAAACTTGTTTTCTTACTAGAAGTAAACGGCTCTTTATCCTGTACTTTTCTGTTTTCAGTGTTGGTAAAATAAGCACTGTGAAGTCTGTCACACATGTGCAAACTTTTATTTCTGTACTATCCATGTCTGTTTCAGAGGATGTATGCTTGCCAAACATAGGCAGTTCAATGGGGAGTAAGTAATTAAACAATATTGCTGGTACATAAAAAAATTCTGTTGGTATTTGAAAGGGATTGATTATGGGCTCATATAATGCTTACAAAAATGTTTTTTTTTCTTCTTTTGGTAATCAAAATCATAATGTTGGACTAAAACTCTTTTTCCCTCTCTATAAAGATGTGGTGGGACCGTATCTCTTCAGTGTGCATTTACAGTGTAAACGCCTAGCTCTTCATTCAATTTCCCTTACTTAAATATCATCCATCACTATGCTCATCCAAGCTCCTTTGCTCCAAATGGACAGTGGGAAGAACATATCCACAGCCAACTTATAAAACAGCAGCGACAGAGCAGCGTTTCCAGCCATACAAAGAGAGACTGTGAGAGATAGGCCATGAATTAGACCAGGAGGGACACCATAAATCTGACTGAGTCAAACAGTAAGAATGTCTAAGATTGTCACAAAACAAATACTATTTTGTCTACGATGTCACTAGGCAGGCGATCACATCTGGTTAAACAGAGTCGGGCTGTGGACAGGACTCCCTCAAAATCGACACTTCCTTTCTTTAACAAATAGCGCCTTCACAGGAACACTGCTGGTCAGTCAGCAGCCACCACACAACAGGAGTACTGTATGTGCTCTGGTCATCAACTACAGTGTTCTTCACAACACTCATCCTGAGATGACCACTGTCTTACTGTGTGTCAGGTTTACAGGACAATTCTGTGTATGCAGACACAGGCCCCAACCTGAAGGTGCTTTGTAATCAATGGCTAGCCTACTGTGGCCTACACTAGTGGTATCACACTCGAAGTGGTGTGAGACTTTCTGTCTGTCGCTGATACCCAGCTACATGACAATATTTGTGGAAACTAGACACATCCAGAATGATTCCCAATATCCATCTGTGTTAAGTTCCCTCTAATGTCACACACTACCCTCACCAACATACAGTAGGGCCTCACTCCCACTCATATTATCCTTTGGTGTTTTTCACGAAACTCATCCATTTCTCTTCATCCACATCCCTCCTCTCACCCTCCTCAGGTGGTGTGTAGTGTACTGTCAAGCACAGCGTGAATCAATGACTGGTGCTCACGCCCACAGGTAAAGGTTAGAATGGTTCACTATTGAATTATTTCTGCACTTCTCTCATTGCTGCCATCTGCCTGGCTGCTTTTAGTTGATGTGGTTGAGGCACTGGAGGGGACTCTTTTTGCTAATGCACTCAAAACATGGACGCATGTGTGTGTTTTGTGTGTGTCCTGCATGTGTCTGTGCGTTTTTTGTCTGTATGGATGTTTTCTTCAAATGAAACAAACATAACATGGATTCGCACGTTAAGCAACATACACACGTGTGTACTTAGACACAAACCTACACTTACGCACACTCTGTTCACTACTCATGCCTATCTATCAGAGAGTGGATAATGAATCACAACATCTGTGCTTTCAGCCAGTCTTTATTTCATCTGCCTTTATTCTAATGGAGCCTTCGGAGTGTGAGGGCAACATGCTGCTGGATAGGGCATCCTTCACTCTCTGGTTTTTGTTTTGCTGTCAGCGAGGCCGATCGTCTCTGCTGGACCCAGGGTGAACCCATCCATAGCACAGATCATGCCCTTTGATCCACCAGCTCTCTCTGGGGGGCACAAACAGCCTTATTAAAAATGGCTAAATAAAACTTTCCTAGCCTCGACTCGATAGTTCCCAAACTTTACCCCTGCTTCTTCTCTGATGCTGCCTATGGTGAAATTGAGCTGCCTAATTCTGACAGCGAGCAGCACTGTTCACCCAATACCAAAACATAGTAACAAATGAAGCAATCTAAGTGTTTAACAATTTATTGGTTCTAGTTCCAAGACTACCTGGCATACACTTGCACTACAATCAATATCATAGATGAGAACATGCTGGATGTAAGATGATAATGTGCACCTTAGGGGGAAGTTAAAGTAAGGAGCATTCAGGAAACCTATGAAAAAATAAAATATTACTACTACATATTATCAGTAAAGAAAAGCCAAACAAGAGAAAAGCGTATCTGCATTGTATTGCAACCCCAAGTTATTTTATCAACATGTATATTGTAGAAAATGTGCTGCATTATTTGACAAAGACAGTCAACCAAAGTGGGTTTGATAATGAGGGACAGACACAACTGGCTCTAATCGTAACCGCATTAAAAGAGTCACTGGAGTCATGTTAGTTACACTTGTGGAGAAGTAAATGTTGACAAAACCCAGCATCATATTCTCTAATGAGAAAAGTCAGCCACTTATGCATCGAACACGTACCTCTGACTGCACTGAAAATATTTTGGTCACGAAAACCAAACTATACATTAGTCCTGCGCTCTGTCAAACACGATTCATATAAATCATTCATTAAAGAGTAGAAACTCTCATGCCCCTCCATCTTAAATTGACTTGTTTCTCCTTCATCTCATGTACCTGTATGGCAGTGACATGGCTGCTGCTATAATTAAACCCATCACAACCATTACGTCTTTGTCACCTAATCTATTCTCTCCTCCACTGTCTGTCTGTCTGTAACCACAGACTTCCCACCCTCAGCCCTGACTGACAGCCCCTGTGGAGGCTGTGGTCACTCCGCATGAGTGACATGAGGGGCAGCAGGACTACTGCATTACCTCCCTCCCCTCCCTCCGAGCTTTTCCTGATCCTGCGATCCAGCACCTCACACCACCGATCGCCACCTCTGCTCCAATATCCAGCAGCAAAGCCTCTAGGCCTGAAAATAGAACTCATTAACACGTTTAGTAAGTACAAATGAGATGACTGTCTCCTGATGGACTGTCTATCTTTTGGATCAGCTTTCAAGGAGAGTGTCTGGTAATGACAAGAGAGAGGGAAACCAATATTATAATGTGCTGCCAGTCTCCTCTGAAAATGGGCTTGATGACAGGGAGAGCCTCTCGCACCCACACATGGCCTGATTCTCAGTGCGGACACCTATGTGTGTGCTCATTTATGGGTATGCGAGTTTGCAAAATGAAATCTGGCGCATATTTACACCCATGTGACATAACAGACAGTGAAATCACACACAGGGCATAAAACATACAAGGCCCACAGCATGAGCAAATCTCTCCAAATACTGCATAAAAAAGCATCATATCCTGATTTTGAGAGACTATTGCTATTGTTGTTTTAGCATGACTCAACTTGTCCTCATTGAATTTGTCACTATTCTTATTGTCTCTCTCTTTCTGTATATAAACACTCATCTTTGACATTTATGCTGCCTCTGTTCTCCTCTAAGCCAGATCTATTGGACAGGCGGGCACACCAGGACCCAGACTTTACCCACCTCCCAGCCTGGGGGCAAAGCTAGCCAGTATTTACAGAACGAGGGTTCAGTCAGGAGAGGTAGTAAACATCTGGACACAAGACATTATTCACAGCCTATCCCAGAATAGAGCGGTGGCTTTCTGGTCAATTTGCTATTACAGGATGAGCCAGCAGAGGAATTCATACCAAGCTTGTCCATAAAGAAGGGTGCACAGGGAAAGAAAAGACTTGCTTGTGTTAGTTAGAGCAGCAGGGTCACATGAATGCCGATACACAACTGGAAAATCTATAAAGCCATCATTTTGGCTTTTTAATAAATGTCTAGTCTTTTGTAATATTTTCAAAATGAAAAGTAATGTATTTATGAATTTCCTGGCACGTTCTGCGGACAGCAAACAATTTCCTATGCTGCCTCTATGCCCTTCGGACAGGGATTAGAAGGCAGGCGACTGACGGAGGCCTGACTGAGCTGTGGGCCCTCTGGGGCCCTACTCATCCAGGCCTGCACAGTCTTCATCCTCATATCCACTCTGCATCACCAGGGCAATAACAGCCTTTATTAAAAGCGCATTGCAGCAGTGTCTGTCTATACAACTTACTTTCAGATTGGCCATAATGTGGCATGTAGAAAAGGTCTGGTGGTTAGGGGCTACAATATCCTGTTTCTGAAAAGGTTTACTTTGCATTTTAACAAGCACGAATAAAGGTGGACATTCCAGAAATGGCTACTGTCTGTTTTGCTCTTGCCCTTGGGGAGCAAAAGCTCAGACTATGGCCCTTGCATGCCATCAGAGCGTGGCCTGGCTCACCTCTGATTTTACCTGGCTTTAACAGCTTTAGCTTAGCCACTGGACATGCAGATAGCTGGAGTATGATAGCAGGGGAGAGTAGAGTCCTGTTAATATATTGCAAGAAAGCGGTTAGAAGCAGAGGATGAAACAAAAAGATGAAGGCATGGTTCAATATAATGCATATTAGATATTAGGTATAGTCATTTTGACACACTAGATGTCGACACATGCCACATGCCATCGTTGAATCTCAATGTGAGTTGCAAGGTGTTGTGCAAACCCTAAAATATGAGTGACTTTTCTCAATAAATGCTTTATTAGTGCATTTTAGAGTGTCTCAAGAATTATGCATGAGGCACAGAGGGAGAGGGAGGCATGTGGAGAGGAAAGAGAAATGCCTCTGTTGTCAGGACAGGCCAAACTATTAGGTGTGTGACCCTGAAAGCGCACCCCTTTTAGCGAAACAAGCAATGGATCTCATATTGGATACCAGTATTATGCAGTAATTTGTATGCATCCTTTCGTCTCATTTCCATTTAATAATGCACACAGCTCGCCTGCCCAGTTTCTCAAACTGGTCATTAAAAGTAACGCTGATCTTAACTGGAGGCTTAAGTTCCACTTACAAGCTCTCACGGTGTGGTGGATGAAACAACTGCAGAGTCAAAATAAGACAACCCCTCCCCAAACCAGTCTTCGCCCTTGAATACCCAGGCCTCTATGTCTACACGGACGGGAGACAATGACTGGTGGCTGCCCAGGCAGCCCCAGCCTTCTCCTTCCCAGCCTCCTAGACTCACAGACAGGGATTTCCTCCTGCGATGAGAGCCAAGCCGTCACAGCCCAGCGATCAAGGGCCTGCCATCTGTGACTGAGGCAGATTTACAGCAGGAGCTAATCCACACTGTCAGCCACGTTTGTTCTCCATCTCTGCCTCCTCCATACACATACATATAAACACACACACACGTACGCCACCACTGAAAAACACTAATATTTTACCCTTATAAAATGTTCTCTCCTGCACCTCTCTCGCTCTCTCACACACAACAAAGCAAACATTTCTTGCAGAAGGGCATCCACCCTTCAGTGCAATTTAACTTTGCCCTTTTAAAAGGCATGATCTCATTCTGTTCTACACTCAAAAAATATCTTTAGTCGATTAAATGTTAAGAAATGAGAAACCTCAATGTGTCACTGAGTTATATGCCCTGGTGAACATCATTCATATGAAATAGGGTCATCATACGCTTAAGTGTCGCACTAGCTCTCACACACAAGCTCCCCAAACTCGATTCCCCCCATTCTTTTTTGCATCCGTTCCTCACTGTTTTGTCTTATTCTCCATATATTGGTCTCTCTCATACACATACACCCCAATTCTTTACATTGACAGCACTCACCATTAACCCCTACACTTGACATCAACATGACACTAGATGTTACCTTTTCTCTGTAACCAATAAAACCTAAAATATATTTTGCCCTCCTGCTGTCAAACCAACTGTCCTCACAAGTGAATGCTTTATGGGAGTTTTAACATTTCCCTCTCACCTCCTCTGTCACATACATGTCTCTCTTTTCTATTTTTTGTGTCTACCTGCCACCTGGTAATGAGCTGCTATCCTTAAAACTAGAGGCTAGCACTGGTGCAGACAGCATTGGTTCAAGTCAGAGCTGAGCTTTATTCAGTGATCTCTTCACACAGGACAGCTGTGTGGGGCTGGGGTCCCTCTGAGGCCCCCTTTGTTTCCCCACAAATAAGGGGTTAAAGAAGACAAATGGAGGCGGGGCCACAGAGCAACATGCCTAAGCAGCACATTTTCAGTATGAGCAAGAATTAAAACAATGCAAGCCTTTTATCCTTAGTCTAATTGGAAAGAAACCTCATTTCTGCTGCCCTTGCTCTCCTCGGACATCCAGCCCAGAGGAGATATGTGGCATCAAATCCCCACAGTCTGTGTTTGCTGCATCCCCATAAGGAGCATTAATATGCAAAGTTGTTCAGTGTAAAACACACCAGATCATGCATGAACTAGCCTACGGTAATTTCATTCCATGTTGTCATAGAAAGGTATCAGCTGACTACATGTAAAGCTCATGACTCAAAGACATTAGTGTTTAAAATGGAGGGATTCTGGGGATTTTTTATGTAAGAATTATGTCATGCTACCATTTCATACCACCTCTCTGTGTAATGTTGTCATGTGTTTCATGATACTTGTGAGCTTTTTGGGTAAAACGCAGGCTTCATATGTTTTGGGAAAAATCCCAGGCAGGTTACAGGTCCAGCACCTAACGCCAGCAGAGATCACAGAACAGCAGCAGGCGAGGGAATTACTGTCTAGGTGACCCAGAAATCCAGGGGCAACTTTGTTTTAACAAGCCAGGGAGCGTTCCAGCACTTTAGCAACTATGCCTCAACCACAAAAAAGAGCCCTGTGCCACAGAAGAGCTAGCGAAGAGGAAATTAAATATTACACTGGGAGGGAATGGTTCAGCCCTTGTGGAGGGGTGGGGCTATGAGGTGGACCAGCGCAGCTGATGCTGTTGTAATAAGACATTTGGGGTGTGAAATGGTAGAAGTGAGAGGTGCGGAGTCAGCAATTTCAGAGTTAATGATTACAGATGGAGAGGGATGATCATTATTGAGGTAATTTGATCAAGATGCTTTTTTTTTTTTTTTACACACTTCATTTAATTTAACACACCTTAAAAAGAAACAAATGGAGGTAGTGTTAGATTAAAAATAATGACTAAGATCTAAATAACAATGGGTCATAATCACTGGTCTTGTGATTATATGGTCATCTGTCTGCAGCTCATTGTAAAAGAGAAAATTTTCTCTATGAAGGCTTAAAATTAGTCAACCAAAAAAAAGAAATACTGTACAGCAGTCCCCAAATTACAAGGGAAAAAGAAATTCCAACAATCAAGCATCATCATCAAAACACACAATCAGACTATAAAGACTTTAAATCTAAAATGCATTGACAATTTAAGTAACAATTCACTTCTTTTTACGTTTTGTTAGATACTAGTGGTCTGTTCAAGTAAGTGGGGGTTATTGCAATTTGATGAAGCTCTGCAGGGGAGTAACTGCTGTCTACGTGCAAGTGTGTGTGTGTGTGTGTGTGTGTGTGTGTGCGCGTGCGCGCAATGATACTGCCCACTCACATCCCCACTGCAGGGGCCCATTACCTAACCTAAGGCTCAGATCCCTCACCCTGGCACAAACATGGGCATCTAGCACATCAAAGGTTAAAAGCAAAAAAAAAGACATTGATGAATACAACATCTGCTAAAAAAAAAAAAAGAAGACGAAGAAGGGAAAAATACATTTATTTGCAGCACAACAACAACAACTCCTCCTGTCTGAACACAAAAAGTAAATTCCCAACCCCCAACCCTTTTAACCTAAATGGCCCTTCCTCTTGCCTTTGCATGTTCGCCTGTCCACTGTACTGTAGTCATTAACATATTTGGAGTGCAGCGAGCAGAAAGCTTAATTGTCCCTAATTGCTCAGCTAAATATGTTCTCTAATGATTTGCTTCAGATCTGTGACTGCCTTTTGCGCAATTTCCCGGCCGCTGGCTTCATTATCCCTGCCTCCTTGGAACAAAGCGTCTTCACAGGCTGGCCTTTTTTTCCCCTGCATAACACAGACAGCGAGTATGTGTGCGAGGGAAGTAATGGTTCCCTCTTGGAGGGACACACAATACAGCCCCTTTGTCAGGGCACAGGACTTAAAGTGATTGGAAAACCAAATCTCTGCTAAGAAAGAGTGTTAATTGACCACAGCTCAGTCTTCCTAATCAGTCCATAAGAAATGAGCAGTCAAGGCACTTTGTTTCAGTCATGCTACTGTTGTTGTAGCTGTGTCTGTTTTTTGGTGTTCTTGTTGTTGTTGCAGCTGCTGCTGTTGTTCGGCTCCTCCTTCTCTGGCCTTAATGCTCTGTCTCAATATGTCTTTAATGGCTGAAAAGGACAGCTCCCATTAACAGGGACCTCTGCTTTTATTGGTGAAGGCAGGCTTTGCAGGAATATTCTGTGTAAATGATATGGACCTAAAATCCTATCAGTACCAAAGATACATTTGAAAAATAAAGTTACATTGTTCGAATCAAATTAAGAAACATAATTCCCAGTAATGGTGTTTTTACTTTTATCTCTGAATGGGAACCTCTCTCCTCTTATTTAGTTTGAATTTCGCTCAGTTCTGTCAATGTAAAATCATACTGTAATGTACTGTTCTTACTATCAACAAATAGTCAATAAACTCAACGTACATTTGAGTTTAATCCTTATGTATTTCAATTATGGCTGTACCACCTCAATCACCTTTTTTGAATGAAACCAACAAAACCAACAAGACCAAAGAAAAGTCCAAATAACTCTATGGGGAGGTAAATAAAGTGAGAAATTGTAACACAAATTTTGACAATTCAGGCATATAAAGTGCCTCAGTGGAGCAGATGGATGTGTGTTTATGTGTACAAGAGACAGAGTGGCATAGGTAGAGAGATCAAGACAGAAACACATAAAGAGATACTAAAACAGGGCCACAGGGGCACGCTCTGACCTGTATCTGAAGAAGGGCATTTGCGAATGGTGAAGATGGAGCTGAGGTCCTCATCCTCCTCCGGCAGGCCCTTCTGCAAGCGCTGAAGCTTCCTGAGGCTCTCACTGCGCTGGTGCTTCATGGAGCGCACATGCTGGATCAGGTTGAGCTTGGCCTTGGTCGAGTAGTTACACAGCACACAATGGTAGTAGCAGGCATCACCCTCCACCGCGTTTTCATGCTGCTGCAGGTGCTGTGGGAGGGGATGGAGAGAGAGAGAGAGAGATAGAGAAAGAAGGGAACACAGTGAAAGAGAGAGAGGGAAAGAGAGAGAAAGAGGTTATTGTAGATGGCAGATAGCTGGCTAGGCACCACCGACTCACTTTCACTCAAACAGTTGGCAAATGAACAAATCAATTCCCAATCACAGCCCTGTTGTTTAACATCCAGACCTCTTCCACTCCAGGACAACTGTTTGGACTGCGCACTTTGTCTGCGTGAGTGTCTGTATCAGTGGGCTAACAGGACAGGAGAGGCCTGGGAAGCACGCAAATCTCAGGGGCCCAAGGGCGGGCAGGAACCGCATCAGCCACCCTTCAGAAGCCGTGGGTCTACAGCCTCACAGACGGAAGGGAGCATTGATCCCCTTCACTCAACAGAAGCCTCCCGTCTCTGAAAAGGAAACTCCAAACATCTGCTTGTTTCACGCATGGGATACTAAATATTGATCATGGTGAGTTAAATCCTCGCTCTCTCATAGAGAAAGAGAGGCAAAGTCAGCCGGTGGTGAGGCAGCAGAGGGATTTAGTCCATTCTGAGAGAAACTGGAACATTCCACAACAGGAGGACAACCTTCAGAGGACAGGAAATCAGCACTAGTATTGACCTGTCAACCCCAGAACTTCCTCCAAGACTCAACAGCAGGCCTAGTCCAGCTTTCAGCCCACCCTCCGTAGTGTCACAACATGCCTAACACCCTGTAGTGACACCATATCACCACAACCTCTTGTCACACCACAGAGCTCCAGTCTAATTACCTCCTGCATGGCTCAATCAATGATGCAAGGCCAACACAATATGGCTTGGCCTGGTGTGAGCAGCAGAGTTATTGACCACTATCCTAAAGCATCACACGGATTGTTTCTGCATGTTTACAATAAAAGCCCCAGACTCGGTATGGCCACTTGTGTCATGCCTGTCATGTGCTGCTCCTAATATCAAACTCTGGGGTCTCGCTGTGGATTTCCGTGCAATCAATGTCAATCACCAAAAGTTTCCCTCTTTTCACTCTAATCTTCTTGGCACACATGTCCCCCATGAGACATACTGAGAGAACAAAAAATGTATTGTCTATTTAAATATATAATACATGTAAATGGAGATGACAATTGTTTAACTAAGGCCAAAATGAGGATGAAACACTATTGGATACATCTAATAGTAAATTAATGCTTTTTGCCACAACATCTGCCCTTTCTAACCAGGTAAAATGCACAAATGAATATCATCCTGCAGTAAGACAAAGCTAATTACTCAAATCATTAACAGTGCTGAAAGCTTGTGTAATCAAAGTTGGGTCAAGTATTTTTGATCATCTATTACCAATTCTGCATTTAAAGAGTATACACCTCCCCGTGTTTATTTACCTCATACATCAGGCTTACACTTTGATAAAGGTTTAGAAAACTGAATCATTGATCAAGAAGAAACTGAACTGTCCTGCACTGGATGGCCTGTTTGGCTGGCTGGAAAATGTAAAAGCAATTGAAACATTAGACATTTAACCACATTACATCTAAATCAGGTGTTGACAGGCTGGTGAAAAAAAGTCATAACATTATTATGCCTCCCTAAAATGCTCTTGTCCCTTTCTCCTAATGTTTAATTTTCTGGCAATATTGTAATATTGCTATGGGGTTTTCTGAGCTATTGTGTTTCATTCTCTTTGGTTTCATATTTCTCACTTCTTCACCTAAAATGTGCATTAAGACACCGCTTCCAGGAAAAAGAATAGGAGTTTTTTTTTTCCCCTCTTTTTTGTGAGCCCCACAGCTCGGTGTAATAGAGTTATTAGGTGATTGTAAAAGGCTCTGTGTCTCTGTGTGCTCTCCTTTCTCGCCTCGTTTTAAGCCATCCATGATGTCATGAATAGGTGTTGCTGGATATTGTGGGAGCCCTCCTCCTTCTCCTCCTTTTCCTCTGTGCACAAATATTGCATCAGAACCAAGGTAGAGAGAAACCTGAGAGACAGATTCAGTTATAGATAACACCAAATCCATCAGGCAAACTGCTTTTAGTCATAGCAGATGTCTTGAATTAAAAAAGAGAGCTCTTGCCGCAAATGACTCAAGGCTCCAAAAATCTACGAGAAGACAAGTTTAAAAAAATGACAGCACCTGACCGAAACTTCAAAGCTAGTCTCAGGAGGTAGAAAAAAAAATCCTGGGAGTTTTATTGTTTCCCATAAAAAGCACAGGGTTTATATAGCAGTGAACCTGAGACCGCCTGCCCCAGAATCGGCCATAATTCACTATAAACCTGACTGGCCAAGAAGATGGCCTCAACAGGGCCAAAACTGGCCTGCCCCGGTGCTTGTAGCTCTGTCTACAATGTCAAATGGTTACACCTGTAAACCACCACTTTCACCATCTCTGCACTGGCCATGACCCAAGGCAGTCTGGGGCATTTTAGAGTCAGTGAACAAGGTAAGAGAGCAAACCAATGAGTGATCAGTGAGGTGGCCCCTGCTCATTCAGTATTCCAGGGAGGACTACAGCAAAATGATACCACAGCGCCTACGAGAACAGTATAGCTTGGCCCATGAGAACAAAAACCCTCTGATCACCACACGCAACTTTCTCTAACATGGATTCTTACTGGATTCTGTGGCAATTATCCATGTGAGAGACTCCTCGGATCATATCTAAGAGCCCAAACACAGTATGGACACAGCGCACTCACAGTCCATCACCCTCTCTGGTTCACACACACATGCGCATGCATACACACTCTGAATGTGAAACATAATAATGCATGAGACAGGGCCTATGTCTGTTTCCTATGAACCTGCAATGAAGCCCCTAGTTGATAAATCACCTCCAACTGGAGTGCAGGAATTTGGCGGCTTAATGAAAAAGTCATGTTGAGCAGGGAGGAGTTGGCGGGCCTGGCTCTGGGGTTTCTAAGCGCCCTATTGAGGCCCCAACAGGAGGGGAGCTGTGGAGCATAATGTTGGGGTGCTGGCTGGGTCAGTGGCATGGATTCAATACCACTGAACTGTCTGGGAATTTACAGCACTCATATAGGAGATTCAGCTGAGCATGTATAAATGTGTGACCGCCTACAATGCAATAATGTACTCAGTTAGGCTTGGGAGACATGCTGTGTGCATGTGAATGTACTGTATGTGTGGTCTGATTTAACAGATAAGATCACAAAGACATATTGATTGTTGTTGCCTTTAAGGTGTCTTAAAATACTTCAGTCATATTGTACTCATATTGCAGTGTTTTAAAAGAAAGATGCAAGTCCTTTGCAGTTCGCTACTATAAAAACTGAGGCTAGTTAGATGAACCTAAATAATACTTTACTACCTTTGTTGTTTTCTAGAATTTAAAAGATGTTCTAAATTACATTTAACACGATAGATCAACTTCAATTAGTTTTTTTCCCCGCTGAAAGGTCCAATTCTAAGCTTTGTTTTATGCTGTGGTGGTTTCCATAGTTTAAAAATGTAATCATGGTTTTTCAAGCCTCTCTCTTCCATGGAGCACCTTATCTCTTTCTGTGGAGGCTGAAGCAGTGCTCTGTGCTTTTTCAGGTAAAGAGGGACAGGGGCGGTGTGGGCACCACCCCATCCTCTCTCTCACAGCTCTACAGTGCACCTTGCCCTCTGAGTGGGCAATACATGCTTGTATCAGTTTCACCACCCACCCAGAGCACTGCATACATCTGCATTTCCATCCACTTAAATGCAAAGTAAAAGTGCACCTTTAACACAAAACAGTGTGGTTGCTGAGAGAGTCCAACTAACACAAGATAGAGGTGGGTATTACTGGAAGGGTGGAAGGGAGACAGAGAGCCGGTAAATCCAAAGAATGGCTCCCAATGGAGCCGTATTATACAGCATGTACACGCAACAAACACATACAAAAGTATAGACAAAAAGATCATCAGAAATGTACACACACAAACATGCACATACAGACTCTCTCACACACAGCCACATACCATTATGATCATCCCCTAATTTCCACCATTAAATTTGGCAGTGCTGTTAATACAAAATTAATGCATTAAAACAGATGACTATCTGTAAGCTAAATAGCTATCAATTCGAAGAGAGCTGCCAAATTCCCTCTGTGAGAGAGCCAGTGAGTATCTGCCTGGATATTGCTTTGTAACTGTCTGCCTGATTCTCGGCACTAAAAGCTGGTGTGTGTGTGTGTGTGTGTGCGTGCGCGCGCGCATTCTCAGACTTCATGGGAGGCTTACACGGGTTAGAATTCACACCTGATGCAATGCAATGTACTGCAATAGAGCAGACCTGTGAATGAGAATATGTTATCCTCCAAAATCACAGAGGTAGGAGTCAGGTTTTCTCTATCACCGGAGAAGAAAATGTACAAACTAGTTCCTGGCTTGAGACGTGTTAGAGTAAGTCAACCAGCACCTTTGTTATTCAAACATAGTGATGTCATGGCAGAAATTATAACCAATGAGGTAACTGTATTTCACTCTGAAGGGAGACAATGTAATGTGCCTGTTGGGCTGAAAAACACACCGTGGCCAAAGGGAGAAGAAAACACCGTTGTGTGGCTTAAGTCTCACTGTGTGACAACTGTGGCCAACGTATGCATATACTGTAGAGTATATGTTACTATCCTGTTGCATCCAAATAGCATCCAAAAGAAAACAGCTGAAAAGGTAGTTACCCAATTGCTGCCTAATTCTGAAGGTTATAAATCAGGATTAAGTTACATTTAAAAACTGATTATTTTAATGACAAGGATTAAGTTTGGGGTTAGTGTCTAGAGAAAGAAAATATTTTAATGTAATGAACCCTTTCTTCCAAGCAGCAGTGTATTTGTACATGTGCAGAGATTTGTTGGGGACTTGATTCTCATAAATCTGCACTCTGGGATTCCCCTGGAACGTAAGCAGGTTATTTAGGAAAGCAAAGCAGAGTGACTGGAGTCAGTGAGTGCTTGTGCCTGTGATTCTCTGTCTGCCAGCAGCAAGAACAACAGCTCCAACCACAGAGGCCCCACTGAGTGCCAAGTGCGGTGGCTGCTTTGAATTAGCCACTGCAAGCTGCAACATGCCTAAAAGTTAGGTTGTGGCTTAAGGGGACTGTGTATTCCAGGCCCAAACTGCCTACCTACTGCTTCCTGAGTCTCATCCCCACCCGTGTCCTTTCTTCTCCTTTACTCTTCTTAATCCCTGCCACCCCTCCACCGCATCCTGTCCCTCTGTCTCAAAGCCCATAATGTGCTAAGTTGCTTCCTCTACTACATTGCTGTAGAAATGATCCATCACTACCGGTGAATAAAAACAGGCTGCATATTTGTCTCTGGGAGGGAAGAGCGAAACAAAACGGACCTCTGTGTCGTAAGGGAGGGCAGCGAGGTAAAGATGGATTGCTGTAGGTGTCCTTGGAGAGGATGACTTAACATAGGCCTATGAAACAAAGTAGCCTGGGAGGGGTCATAGAGACACTTAAAGACAATACAGCTACTGGTGCTCCACACCCACCACTCTTACTTACTTTAACATTAAATAAAGCAATAATTATTGAATTCCATTTGAATGAGTAAGATGCTAGAAAGTAAACAATGGGAACATAATTGCAGAGGGAAGGCAATCAATGCAGGCAGTCATTTGGGCCATGTTGATTGTGTAGGCTGCTGTATGTGCTCTGTGTGTGTGTGAGTGTGTGCACATTTGTGTAGCCGTTGCAAATCTAAGGTGAGCTAAGGGGAGTATGTGCTGTGACAAGGAGCTGAGTAATACACTCTCCCATACGCACACACAAAACAAGAGTTGGGTAATCCCTCCTTCAATAATGACCTAGGGCTTTAAACAATAGCTCTCAATCAGCTGATCAATGTGTCCACATAATTCATGTGCGAGTCACTGTCTTTGAAAGGGGAGGAGGAGGAGGAGGATAAGCAAGCGGGCGGTAGAGAGATCAATGCCCTGTGTGGTGATAACGAGCCTGGGCCTATGCCCACAGGAGCCCCACACTGGCGTCCAGGGTCTCTCTCATTAAGAACATTTAGATAAGCATGGCTATACATACATAATGTGCACTTCTAATCGTAGCCAGATAAACATATTTCCCCCTTCTTAATGAGCTCGGTCCTGTTTTTGTGACACATAACGATGACTCCAAAACAGGCAGGAAATGATGTCAATCCCCAAATAACAAGAAAAAAAAAAAGAGTAAAGCAAATTAACAGCAAGCTGTTGGCCTCCTCTTTCAGTAGCTAATTAACAGCTTAACCTCCTGGTGCTTTTATGAAAGCCATGCTGGGAGGAGCTTGCCAAAATTGCAGTACAATAAGTCTGCCTGCAGGAGGCGAGAGCAGGGTGGAGCCATGGGGGTACCCAAACAACTGTTACAGCCACTTGATGACATGTGCACTGGCAAGGTACCATCTGGAAGCTGAATGGGGCAAATCAGGACTTGCCCTGGCCCTTCTCTCCATTACCCACGGTACTGTGTCAACATCACAACCCTCCATTCTGGACAGCGGTGACAATAATTACTTGTAAAGGGCTGGGGAAGAAGATTTTTTTAATTTTCATTTTAGCAAAACAAACACACATAGCAGGATGAGAAGTTTAGATTATGAATTTGAATAATAGTTCATTGAATCAGTGTTATAACACTCTTATTATGATAATAACTCCTGACATTAGGGAAGAACAGGTTTTGTGTTATAACGAATCTTTTGGCTGTAATAGTGCTAGTAAAAACAAACCAGATAATACAAAACAGGAATATCTCTTCTTGTGGAAAAAAACACACCTGCTTTCAGCACCCACAGCACCACCCTAACTTCGCAATACTCTACCCCAGGATCTGAGTATTCTTTACAGGTAGATGCAAAGATGACTGCATCCAGAGGCCACTAATATTGCCCTAAAAACCCAATCCCTGTCCTCTGGCTAAAAAATTGGACCGACATCACATCATCACATCTAGCATGACGAGTCTTGTACTCCTGTGCTTTGCACTATGGATTGCGTGTTGAAGTATACATCTTTTTCAAATACTTCCTGTAAGGGGTTAGTGTTTGTACTGCAAACCACAACAATACCTGATGATGTTAGGCTACGTGTGATTTAGAGAAAAATTTCTGGAATGTATGAAAGGCACCACACTGGTTTTATGCACAGGGCTACTGTATATGGCTGTTAATGGAAGTGTGTGTGCATACTAGATAAGAACAAAATGACTGACTACCTAGAACTGGGCTCGGCTGTACTGTAGGTCACTGATGTGTTAGTAGGGTAAAGGCAGAGGCAGCCCTGCACCCACACAGCTGACAAGAGTCTCCAACACCTCACTGCCTCTCATTTGTCACTTGCCAGCCAAACAATGGCAGCATGGCCTTGTACAGACGCTGCGAATGTGGGCAGCAAAAAGCTTGTTGGATGGAAACGAAGGATGAAAAAGAGTTTGGAGAGGGCGGAGGTGATCGAGCCCTATAAGAGTGAGGGAGACGGTGAGTCGGGGGATAGGGGGGTGTTGGATTAAGATACAGGCAAACACCACTTGTAATGATTAATGCAGTCAGTGAGAATTAAATTCAGAGCAGGAACATTACCCAAACACAATTAGTCCTCGAGAACAAACATCACACTATGCCATGAATGCAGATTCATTGCAATATCATTGTGAGGGAGTAGCCATCAGAAGTCGAAAGGACTCCAGAGGTAAAACTTAACATGTCTGACGTAGCCTTCCAGAGAGTCAATGTTACGATTATGTGTCCCCTTCCCACCTTGTTGGCTACTGTGACCCAGAAAAAGCCCTTAAATGCGCCCACAGCAGTAGGAGTGACCAAAAGCCATGCTTACCAAACTGCAGGTCTGTCCATGCTCTTACTTCTAAGCCTATTGTCATTAGCTGATCTCCTGTTCCACCTTTCGCTGACGTAACGGCAGAGAGGAGACACAGAATACAGTCTCCTCAGGCTTGTATTATCTAGCTTTCACCTCTAGCGTTCTCAGTTTGGTAGTGTAAATATTTCATTACCACATAATTGGTTGCTGCTTCAGGCTACGCAATAAGGCTGTGATAGCTGTAACACTGTATGTTTTCTGACTATCTTGTATCCTTTTTATGTAAAATTCATAGAAATGTGTTTTGGGGAGAGGGTGTTTGAGATTTTGCAAGGGGAAATGTTTAGTTGTTCATGCACTGCCCTCGCACAAGCTCGCTAGAGACACCAGCTAATTAAGAACAGTGATGATGTGCTCAGCCAGTGTCAATATTTAACCCAGTCTTACACAGCTATCTTTATTAGCAGCATTGCGCTGACAAAAGGAGCAACATGGCCTTTGAGAGGTCCTCTTCTTAAAATGAAAATTAATGGGGTGGAGTGGGGTTGAGTGGAGGTGAATATACAGAGTGGGTCTATATGTGGGCTTATTTGCATGGAACATGAAGTACCTTGTTGGAGTGAAACTGCTGTTGAGGGTTCTTCAAGCAAATCATACACCAAACACCCACCAGTTTCACCTGTCAACTCTTCCATACCGGGCAACGAAAAAGATGCAACTTTAATGAGTGAAACCCTGACATTGCACTTTTGGTATAAACTAGAGATAAAAAGCTAAACATCTGAAGTGCTATGAAAAATACCATTGCTTCCTTAATTTGGATTATTTAGAGTGGCAGGGTCTTTGTTAAAAAAAACAAAAAAAACACTACCTCTGAACCTTCCTGTTCATTCTTCAGTAAGATGTCTTTAAGCTATTACCTTTTGAATAAGAACCCTATAATTAAAATGTAGAAAAGACACAGCTGTTGTCCCCCCTCATAAGGACCAATTTTTTTTTTTCATAATACCCATCATAGCCTTTGACCTGTGCCCACAGGGAGGTAGTGCACTTGTGTTGAAAAATGGTGTTCTGTACAGTGCCCCCCTCCTTCCCATGAGCATAACCAACTCTATCACTAATACATATGGGCCTTGCTAACACAGATTTCTTTACAGGGTCATTCTGTTGGGCCTGCTCATTAGCCAAAGAAAAAAAAACATAACTCCACTTTCCATAAAAAAGAAACAAAAGTGCTCATTGATCAGGGTGATCAATTGAGGATCAATAACCTAAACCCTCATCATTCCCAGTGCAGCATAATTGCAGCTGAGATATAGTTGTCATCACTAACAATCAACTACAGACCAGACTAATTGGAAGAGGCCTATTGCTTTGGTCATGCTGGCAAAAAGCTTTACAAAGCTCAAAAAAGAGTTGTGATGGTCAGTCATTGGAGCTTCCCAAAATAACTGCTCATGCCATTAGCAAGTGTCATCATGGAGGTCATTGTGCTGGCTGCCCATTTGGGGACATTTAATACAGGGCATAGCAAGCTACCACACAAGAGTGCTTTGTATCCCTTCTCATGTAACTTGTGCATGTAAGTTATAAGATCACATTAAGCCCCAATATTATAGGACAACTTGTGCTTTTAATCTAATGTTTTAGAGGAATGTCCTTATTAGACAATTTGTTGCTGACCTCTGTGTTAAGCAGTGGTCAGAAAAAAAGATGTCATTTTCCACTCCAGTAGTTGAGCACTGTAAAGAGGCTTAGAGAGCTGGTAAAGCAAAGAGGCGTGCCTGATATAATAGATATTTCACAGGCTGGCATCGCAGCCAAGCTGCCCTTACTGGCTACACCATATACACTGCTCAATCGTGCAAAAAATCTCAAACTATACTTCAAAGCCTACCACTTTTCCCCTTCCTGTTTATTGATTACATTGAGCTCTTGTTCAGTAATTGTGCAGTAAATCAAGCATGGTGAGCACTAATCTCAACCCCGGGAGGAAAGTGTTAAAGGTAAAACCTGCTGAAAAGTGCATAATTACGGTGCTGTGTTCAGCCAGGAGAGAGGATATACTCCTCCCTCTCACATTTCTCACTCACTGCCTGCCTGCGCAACCAGAGGCAGCAGGGAGAGGGGTTGGCAGAAGAGCAATGGGAAGTGTATACAGTTTCTAACCACCTCTCACTCCCTCCCTTACTCTTTCAATCCTTCTCCCTCTCAATGCATTCCCAACCAAAGCGCCGGGGGCGCCATGCTTGTAAAGAAACCACAGCCTTTTGAGTGCCTCTTGTATTTACAAACGGAGGCATGTTGGAATCAAAGGCATTACCACATGACATAACACATTAAACAGTTGGCAGATTGAGAATTTATAGACTGAATAGATAGTGAGCGGGGTAAACAGGAATAGTGCCATTGTTGGATCAGTTTAGCTAGCTATACTTGGTATGACAGCCAAACTTACCGAAACCAGAGTACAAGATAGGAGTCAGCTGCAGCAGCTCCCTCCTTTCCCTTGCTTTGCCTTCCCTCTTAACACACAGCTCAGGCTATACTCCAGGTGGAGACAGCTATCACTTTCCCATCAACTTCCTGTTCCTCTCGTCTCTCCGCCCCCCTTTTCTCTCTGCTCTCTCACTCCCAGCTGCACAACTTGGTTTTCTGTGCCATGTTTGAAGAAATACAAAGCTATATCTTTTCCCCCATCTTCTGAAGCACTAAAATCTGCAGTTGAGATTTTTTTTTTCTCTCCTCATTCCTCCTTCTCTTATCCTCCCCCAACACTTTCCCCGTGTTGCTGTTCTGCCTAATCTCACCTCAGTTTTTATTTCACCCTCATCAGCAGGGACCTAAAAATAAATGATAAATGGAATATGATATTTTAAAGTCTTATCTCTTATCTGTTCTTACAGGGGAATAATAGGGTAGTTAATCCTGCAGATCCTACTCAAATTGATTAATCAGCACATGCGGACAATCAAATAAATGATTAATATTCCCCAGTCCTGTGGTCGGACAGTTACCCCTGAAACCATCAGTAATAATTCAGTAACCCTTCCCAGACCACAGGCTGCAGCTAGTCAGCCTCACTCAGCATCAGCCCTCTGATGTTCAGCAGGTCTTTGAACTCCCTGCACAGAAACTCAGACACACAGGGGTAAGACAATCTGCAGTCTACTCTCTCTCAAACCATCCTACAATGCCTGCCTACCTGTTCTAACTCACACACCATATACGATATATACCACAGCATTTAGGGAGAACAGCAACATATAGGACAAGGGGTGCTTCATCTAACTGCTGATCAAGATAGCTGCATACCCTCATAGTACTGGGGGAGGCTATAGAAACACATCTGGATTCTCTTTCTCATTGACTGTACAGATATTCTATACATACAGTAAAAAAACATTCTCAAACCAATGATATCTAATACAGAGGCCAATTATAATAATTTACTATGCAGTCGTATAAAAAAAAAACTGAACTCGTGTGTTATGTAAGCGCTAGGTGAAGCGCCTACAAAAATAATGCCACCGTGTTCCCACAGCTAGAGAACCAGATGTCTCCAGGCACCCACACACAGACAGACTGACAGAGAGACAGGCTGTTTAGCAGCAACTCTCCCAGGCCTCACCACACTGAGCACACCCTGTCCTGCTGGTGGACAAAGGGGGGGATCTCCATTGAAAAAGACCTTCTTTTCTCTCCCGTTACCCGTGCTATTCTCCCTCCCACAGAGGTCAGCGAACAGCCATCTTCATGGCGCTCCTCTGCATCTGCCAGCTATAACTGCTCTTAATCAGGGAGAGGGCCAGAGGCAGAGGAGAGCACCTCTTGCTCCCCCACATTTGCACCCAGGCCGGGAATGAATGGTGGGGGTGGGGGCTGGCGTAGGACGGGAGATATATGTGCGTGTTCAGGACTGGGGGGCACGAGGTAAACACTGCTTGTAGGTGTGGAATGTCTGCTCTGCTCCTAGTAGGCCTAGAGTGCTATAGCTGTGAATGTGGGTGTCTGTCTCTGCCAGTGCTTCGACACATGAAGTTATGCAAAGCCAGTACTCAACTCCAACAAACACACACATTTACAGTATATGCACACTGTCTCACCCCACCCTAATCCCTCCTCGCTGCCGTACAGGAGGCTAGGCCTTTGTGTTGCGTCTGGCCAGCTGGTTGCCTGAATCAGCATGTGCAGCTGTCTTCTGTGACGAACACTACTCTACCACCACCAGGACACAGTGACTCTTCACTGCATTGCTATCTTTTAATATGACTTACTACAGCCATTTAAAATCCACCTAAGAAGCCACTGACCTCGGGGGAGTTTACACAGGCTGAGAGCAAGTTGAGTTTTAGCTATAACACATATTGATGGCCTTTAACTAGTGTTTGAGAACCTTGGAGGGTAGTGCTACAAGAACTAGACTCACAACTGGGGGAAGACCGAGCTCTTAAGTGTGAGTGGCCATTCAGTACTCTTGCCAATATGCCTCGTGATATATCGCTTTGTCTTTAATAGGTACGAGCATGGTGTGTAGGGCAGTGTCGTGAAAAAGCCCCAGTTTTATATAAGCGTTACAGTTCACTTTGATCTCTTCTCTTGCTCCACTGTTTATAAATCAGCCACACAAATATTTATGAGCGGAACGAGGAAAATGGCTGGTCTGGTTTGTATCTCTGCCCTCCTTCCCTCCCTCCCTACTGCGTTCCCTCCCTCTCCCTGTGGCTGATGTGTGGATGAGGCCACCGCAGACGCAGAGCGAGTGCATAGGCCCCGGGCCACATCCATCATATCTGTTCTGTCTCTGGCTATTGTGTGGCCCCAGAGAAGGCTGGCCTAACCAAACCAAGTAACAGAAAAGACAGCACATTTAGCACGAATAAAAGCGAAAACTATATAGAAAAACAAATGTCAACGGCAAAGAGAAGCATGTACGACTGGACACTGGTTTGACTTGTATGAAATGATGTATAATAGGTGAAGTAGTACACAATCAAGAACAAATCCATGCAGTGTGTATGCCTCAGTGTGGTGTGCATAGATACACACACACACACACACACACACACACACATGCATTCGTGCCCCTGACTAATGCATCACTAGTTCATCACTAACAAAGATCAATTCATTAATACAGCCATGTTCAATACATATTGCCTCTGCCTCCCTTTTAGCTCACCTATGTGTTTTTCTGCCTACAACACACACAATGGGACAGGCACAGAGCTTCTGGATCCATACGCTTTAATTGTTCCCCCCAGTCCTGACCTCTGATCCAGATCACTCTGATATACAGCATCTCTATTAAATTGGGAAGTAGGTAAATATTCTTCTAATGACCCTCAGTTCTAGCGACACCATTGAAAATGGAGGAGAAAAAAATCAATCTTGTTTTTTCCTTTTTGCCCTTCACTGACTCTATTAGTTCCCTTTTTATCTGAGGGTTGACTCCAAAAATGTGGAGGGAGACTGAGCAGAATGGAGTGTCTACTCTCATTCTGACAGGCCAATGGACTTTATTTCAGTAATGAGGAGATTACAAACCTATGCTCAGAAGGAAATATCTTTTGAACAGCATCTTGACTGTCCTTCAAGTAACACATTGGGTTTACTGAGCCAATATAAAAAAAGTCAGACAACCTTTATCTAAACTGAACAGAATGTTGATCCTGCAATCTAGACTCGAGATAATTTAAAAGATTACGCGGTTCAAGCGGGAAAGAGACAAACTTGACCAAATGTTACCCATCACGCAGCGCGGGTGCGCAAAAAGACAGTGGTTTATGCAAGGCTTTGCGTATGTGTGTATGTGCGTGTGCACTGTACAGTAAAAGCTGAGGAACTGTATGTGTGTGTCTGTGGACAGGGGTGGGTGGATGTAGAGAGGGGGTGGTAGTGGTGGACTGGCTTGTCGATCGATGCAGTGATTGGCAGTTAATGGCTTTTCCTGTTCTGCCTTGGTAACCCTGGCCTGATGGCTGTTGCTTCTGATCAGAGATGGCAGATGGTGTTTGATTTTCGTATATAAACCCCTGACTTTGTGGAGATGGCTTCATCATGTTTAATGATTTAAAAGTTAAGTTGAATACTGGGAATACTCCAATGCTGGATCTCTCATCTAAAAAGCCCTAACCTCCCTTCCAGATGTAAGGACTGATCTCTCTTAACTACATGCACCACTCATGGTTAGCATTCTGCTATAAACCACTCAATCCTTCAATGATAAATTATTAGAATGAAATTCACAACACATATGTTTTTCCCTATTTTATGTTATCCAGACATTTCAATCTCAAGCCTCACTTTACAGGCTGCTCAGTCACAATCTAGCTCCTGATCTAATATGACCACTTAAAGAATCAAAAAGCCCCTGAGATCAAAGATAATCCTAAATACCAAAAGACCTATCACCAAATTGTTCCATCCTTTTCACCCAACCAGTTGGTAATGAAAGGGCAGACTAGAAACTACGTCTAGGAAAAAGAAGAAAAAGTTGTAAATTGAAGAAAATTGAATGATAAGCTCCATTTGATGTGTAAGAGAAGATGGTAGGAAACCAAAGTACAAACAGCAGGTCCTGAAATCTCAGATTTTCATGTACTGAAGGCTTTGGCTCCTCACTCTACCAGTTTCAACTGCTTAAGGATTAAGTATATGGTTTAAGTCTATTTAATATCCCATAACTCCAGATATTTTGACATTTCATTTCCCCAGAAGTTCAAAAGGAGCTGATTAAAAAAAAAAACTATAGGAGATGAAACTATCTGAAATAGGAAGAACAAAAAGACTTTGTATTTCTGATAAATACAGTAAGTTGTAAATATATTAGAAAAGTGAGTGATCAAATTGAAACACAGCGGTCTACCCTACCTGTAAAAAACAAACAAAAACAAAACATTGATCTAGCAGTATGGACAAAGTGATCTCCAAAGCTTGTACTTTAGATGACTATAAGTCATCTGTGAAATGATGAGGTGTTTCTGAACATTGGTGAGCACAAAAGCACAGGTTTCTTTTGTGTGTGTGTGTGTGTGTGAGTGATGATAATGATGATGATGATGTGTGTGTGACAGAGTGAGAGAGGGAGGGAGGGAGAGAGAGAGAAATTTAGGTCACACTGGAACTCACCACTGCAAAATGAATACGCCCTCACTCCTGAAACATCAACAAATAATAAAATACTTTGCTTTACAGAACTTATTAAGATGCTCTCTCTCTCTCTTTCTCTCCCCCACGCCTCTCAGCATGCAAATTAATACATTGATCATTTGAATAATAATTTGCATTCAGGATCTCACAATTCCATGTTCAAACTTTAACGGCTCCCAGAGTTCTCATTTAAACAGTAGCTGCACAGACAGCCCTTATGGTTCAAATTATTTCAACATGACTATTCCAACCTAACAAGCATAAATTAAGGAAATTCCTATCTAGTGACAGAGATGGGCCATCTGAAGGAAGGATCCAAGTTTGAATTATTCAGCAGTCCTTAATTTTAGGACTAGTGTTGATTGAATGTGGTGACATTATAAAAAAAGAGTTTGTGGGGCTGGCAAGGAAGGCAGTGAGGGATGATAGCATATGATCTGGGTGTGAGCCTAGGAGTTCAGTGGCTATGGAGACTTCCTCTGCTGTCTGTGTCTCTGAAGAGATCTCAGAGGAAAGAGGCCTCTGTAAATCAACATGAGATTGAAAAGGACTTTATAAAACACAAACGTGTGAAACTGCTTATACTGAACAAAAGCTTGCACTTCAGTCCCTGACTTTTGCCAGCTTTGGCTAGTAAAAGAAAAGCATCAGACAGTGTGACCCTGAAGTTTGCCACATAAACGAAGCAGGGTGAGGTGAAGGTGAGCAAGGAACAGAGATGATATGTTGGGGTGGGGCTTAAAGGCATGGTAGTTAAACTTTTTGGTTTTTTTCTAACGCCACTCTGTCTATTCTGGGCATCAGTTTGTCATGAAGGAATGTGAAGGCCATAAAGAATCAGTGCCCTTGAGAAGCTGAAGAGCATTCTTGTCCCCAACTCTTAAAGCTGTCTCTCTCTCTTTCACTCACTATCACTTTCCCCAACTCACTCCCCCTCTCTCACCAGCAGTAAGTTTAAAGTAGAACACAGGTGTAGAAGACGGCACCCGTGGGAAAGATAACATTTGGGAACATTCCTGGGGTTAAAAAGAAGTTGTTTTTTTCTGATATTCTTCATCTGGGAACTATGTAATTGCTTTGGTTCCATGACTATGCCTTTGTCCCCTTTGAGCCTCCACCCGCACTCCCCATCGCTACCTCTTACATCACTACCTAGTAATTTCCATATTACAATTTAAACAAGAGATTCTATTCTCCGCTTCTTTTTTCATTTTCATCTTTCCATTTTATCCATCTTTTGTATTCAAGAATAAAAGGCATGATGAGAAAACAAGGTGCAAAATGATCTTTTCCAGGGCCCCCAATAAAAACCGCATGACACCCTGGGCTGCACCGCTTAATTACAAAAGGATGAAATCTTTTCTTCTACATCTGGAGAAAACATTGTCTGCATAACACTGATAGATTTACAGCTCCCAGTTCTAACCCTGAACTCCAGCACACAGCAATTAGGCAAAACATGGATGGACAACCAGCGCCATGAAGTTCAGGAAGAGACGGCTATTCTCTTTTGGCACTATAGAAAAGGCCTCTGAGGCCCCACTGTTTCAAATAAAAATTCTACCCAGAAAATGGTCCTGAGGAAACTGGTGGATAGTTCATTTTCATTCAAGCCTTGATAATGGTCATAGAGAGGTGAGGCGGACATTTCACTGCACAGAGAACTTCACGTCAGATTTTGCGCTACATAACCCATCCAAAATAGACCGCTTTGAGGAGAGCATGCTTGCAGGCATCAGCATCTCTCTGACCCATCACTAACAACAAACAGCCAATGAAATCCAGGCGAGAAATTGCTGAAGTTCTGCAATCCAACAGTAATCGATGCACCACAAAATGGAAAGACCTTAGGGGCAGATTTGTTAAAACAAAGAAAAACCTAGGTAAAACAAAGGCAGTGCATGCTCTGCGCACTTAGGAGCAATTTAAATGGCTGCAGTACTGTAAATCAAGCATGGGTTTGAATTCAACTGCTTTCCAACAAACAACAAAGCCAACAGGTTGTGCAATTACATTGAGCTGTCAAACGTACTATAAGGTGTGCTTAGAAACTAAATTTCCTTAATTATAAGTACATGTATATAAAGTGACTTAATACTGCTTATAATAATGTGTTTAGCTACTCAAACATAATTTTGGACTTACAAGTGGAAGATTACTAGGCAAGGGGAATGAAACATCAGCCAGGGCCACATATCCATCATTCTGTAAAATTTATCTGTCCCGTGACTCTACTCTGTAGGCCAAACCCAAACAAAATAGAGGTCCCTGTGTGCTCATCCTGGTACCTAAGACCTCCTCCCCTCTCCTCATCTGTCTCTTCACCCTACCTTGCTTTCATGTACAGCTCCACTGAACACAGACCTCCGAGCTGAGTAGTTTTGTGGCCCTGACCACTCGGAGGCCATTAATCTGGTGGCTTAGCCACTGATGTATTGATGGCAAAGAGCCGGTAAGCCTGCCTGCCTCACTCTCTCCATCCCTTCAGCTTAGCAGCTACATAGATTCACAGGAGCCTACATCTGGCCCCATCAAAGCAGTGTTTACCTGTCAATTGCTACTGTTAGTCTTTCAGGTGCGGTGGCTAAATGTCGGCAGATGTATTGACCAGTTGGGCAAAAAGACCCGTGAGACGCTTCATTCAAGCCATGATAGCCACACAGTATGTTTGCATCCACATATATGAGCAGTTAAGTCTGGTTTCTTTCAGTGTTTCAAACCATATGCAGCAGCTACAAGAAATAGAGCTTAAATTAAGGTGCTCTGTGGTAACAGTATTAGCATTAGTGCTACTACACTGATCAGCCATAACATTGTGACCACTGACTGGTCATAATGGAGGAACATTGATTATCTTGTTTCAATGGCACCTGTCAGATATATATACAGTATATATATATATTCAGTATATTTGTGTGTGTATATATATACACACACACATATATATATACATATACTGTGATTATATGTATATATATGTATATACTGTATATACATATACATACATACTGTACATAGATATATACATATATGTATATATAGATTCACACATACGTATATATATATATACTGTATATGTGTATACACTCACACACATATACACACACATGTGTATACTATATACATATGTGTATACATATATACACTATATATACTGTACATATACTATATACACATACTGTATATATATATATATATATATATATATATACTGTATGTGTGTGTATCTATATATGTGTGTATATATATATATATATATATGTATATCTGACAGGTGCCATTGTAACGAGGTAATCAATGTTCCTTCACTTCACCTGTCAGTGGTCTTAAAGTTGTGGCTGATTGTATATGTGTGTGTGTATGTGTGTGTGAGTGTATACACATATACAGTATATATATACATATGTGTGTATCTATATATACATATATATGTATATATGTATGTACAGTATGTATGTATATGTATATACAGTATATACATATATATATACATATAATCACAGCATATGTATATATATATGTGTGTGTGTATATATATATACACACACATATATATACACCGAATATATATATACTGTGTATATATATCTGACAGATGTCATTGTAACAAGATAATCAATGTTCCTCCATTATGACCAGTCAGTGGTCATAATGTTATGGCTGATCGGTGTATATTAATATTTTTTGTATATATATATATATATATATATATATATATATATATATATATATATATATATATATATTACAGATATTAACTTGACCATCAAATAACACATGTAAACTTGATTATTGGGGAAGTTTGGTTATTGCAAAACATAAAAAGTCCTTCATCAATCACTTCATTGTGGGTATTCATAGTAATTGAGTTATTTGTGTGCATGTAAATGTAATGACAGTCACCCTACATGACAACTCATTTTACTGCAGTTTGACTACCAAATATATAATAAGTTCAGAGGAAACTGTAGAGGCTGCTGATTACATGAATCCTAAACAGGTCTTTCTGAAGACAAGGCAAAAGGAATACAATCTCTCTGGCATCTTTGCAGTGGGGTTCTCCAAGATGTAATTGTCCTCTCAATAATGCCCCCATCTCCTACAACTTTCTACAACTTTATTTTACCGTTTGTCATAATTACAAAATTTAAAGACAATTTAAAGCCGGAAAGCTCCATGTGTCTTCTTTTTTATGCGAGCTACATCTGTTGATTTAATAAGAGAATCAGTGTGTTGACAATAACATTAACAGTACTTTGCTCTTAAGTGAGGAGCAAGGAACTTCTAACAAGTTGAAGACTGAGAGTAAGTACAGAGAGCGGGATGGGGGATGCAGACAGATGATTTAGCTGAGGAGAATGTATAGTTTTCCAGCATGATTGGATTAAAGATATTTAACCTTAAGCAGATCCCTATTCAAGACCACCCACTGGTTCACTATCCATACTGGTTTGTTTTGTGGGTGAAGAGTATTTGTCATGTTTATTAATTTTGTGGAGACAACAAAGAAGGGTGAAAAGGAAGGAGAAGGGAGAAAAAAAGCAATATAACGTAGATAGAAGTAGAGTGGACTAAGGGGTAAAGAGTCTAGGATGTGTGACAGTAATGTTTAAGAAACTGTTTCTTGACTGCAAAAAGGGGTAATTTGGTGGGAGGTACAAACTGTATATCTACACCATACATCACTGCCTATAGTGACAAAAACACCCACTATACACAAAGTGGAACTCATCTCTGCCTTGAACTGTGATGAACCCCATCACAAAAACTGCAATAAGCATGCCTTCTATTCTTTTACTTCCTCAAACATCAGTCTGCCTTTTCTGTTGATCAAGCTGGAGATAACGGGATCAGCAGCTTCCTTGCACATTAGCAGGAGCGTGCTCTGCTGCTCTTGTCCAAATACAAAAAGATCTAATCAAAACAAACAATCATTAACACAATGACCAAGGATCTCCAACACACAGCTGATAATGTAACACATCATCTCGATCCTTTCTCTAATCTTCCTATGACTCCGTGTGATGGAACACAGAGAATGTATCTCTATCTCCACCACAGACCCAGGATGGAGAACCTGGTCTGTAATGTACTGGGCCCTTTTAACTCTGGCAATTGTGGTAAACAGCCATTGAAAAAAAGCTGGGAAAAGACCAGCCTCCCCTGTCTAAGCAGATTTCCGCTTCTCCTCTTTTGCTCTCTTTCACTGTCACTTTGTAAGTCCAAGCAACACCCACAGTAGGGAAGTTGCACATACAAGCACCTCCACCAGCAGCAGCAGCAGCAGCTGTGCCACGGGTCAAAGCCCGACCCTTTCCCCAGCCTTCTCAAGGGTGGGAGCTAGAAGAGTTGTGAAATTCTTGCACACTGCCAAACACTAAGCCCTACTAGCCCCCCTTACTTGCCTGACAGCCCCTCTCTCCAATCCACCCTTGTTTTCTGTTGTATGCCACTTCTTCCTTGTTCTACCCACCACTCACAGTAACTGAGATCTGTATGAGGTAGAACACTAGAACACCCTGCAGGCAACTACTGACACAAAGAGGGTAACCCGGGTTCAGGATCATTTCTGTGTTGACTGAGGAGGTGTTACAGGGGCCTATACAGAATTTAAATACTTCCTTAGTGTGATGTTATGCCTTTGATCGAACGCACATCACTTGTACCAAATCATATTATGAGAATTTCTCTATGAGCAATTAAAATGATACATTTCATGAGCCCTATGTTGTCATCTGCTGGCACTTTAGATTACAAGATTGCTGTGTGTGTGTGTGTGTGTGTGTGTGTGTGTGTGTGTGTGTGTGTGTGTGTGTGTGTCTGTGTCTGTTTGTGTGTGCATTCACACGCTTGTGCATGTGAAAGGAGAGAATGGACTGTCTCCCAGGATGTGCAGCGAGCGCTTTATTAGAGCGGTAGTACCAGTAAATCAGAGCTCAGCTCTTCCTGGAACTGCTGCAACCTTTCCCACTGAGCACTATTACTGAACAATCATAGGCTAGCCATGACAATTAGCAGAGTATCTATCCTTCCAACCCTCCTGTCGCGCCCCCCCCCCCATCCCCTCTCTCCTGTCTGTCTCTCCATCGTCCTCCTACCCCTCCTCTTCTTAGAAATGTCTGGTGGGTGAGTGGGTAAGGCCAGGCGCCCACTAGACGTCATTTTGCCAGAGGACATCTCACAATACCTGCCGTAATTTTTGTCTTGACATTGGCCAGAGTGACAATTTGGGCTCATTTGTCTGCCCACACTATGACCACCAAAAAATATCAAGCCCGATTGGGGCACCCCAGAAAGGTTTAGGAGCCCGGGAGAGGAATTAGAGATGAGTGCTGACCCAGTCAAAGTACCGAAGGGCAACAAGATTCCATAATAATTCTGTTGTGTGCAAAAATCTGAAAACTCATCTGGAAATCCAAAATCAGCCATCCTGTCATCTAGTGGGCATTTGGCCTAAGTCTAAGTCAGCAGGAGTGATCTCCTGGATGAATCCAAAATACACTTCATAGCTTTATTTGATTAAAACTGCAATATTTGTTTTAGACATGGAATACATCTATAACCTATTTGTGGTTGTACCCCAACTACAAAATATTGTGTAGTCCAAGAGGATTGGAGTCAATCCTAGTAGTTACGATGATTAATGGGGAGAGGTCATCACGGCTTGCATTCCTGAGTCTGAGAAGCCAGTGTTTCCGCTGAGTAGGATCATCAGTGAAACACCTGCATGTAACCACTAATCCATTCATTTACATTACTACCTTGTTTCCTCCATTGTGTTTCATTGTGATTATTTGCTCTATGCAGAGTGTAGACATTTTCTTCCCTCAGTGTTCACTGATTCTTTTGGATTGCACTGAAGGGTAAAATAAGAGAAGTAACTCCATCCAAGATACAGATGTATTGTGTTCGTTAATGGGCCAGCCGCTGGGCTCCACTTAACACTATGCTAGTGCAGTTAAAAGTGCAGAACATATGATCAAAAGGCCTGTTTCTCATTGGTAAGGAACAAACAGTGGATGTGACTGTGTGTGTAAGGCAGAGAGAGAGAGATAGGTGAAAAGTTTGTACAGTTATGTGTGTGCTCAATAGAGCGGGACAAGGACAGAGGGAGGGGTGTCAGGACTTTCTTGGTTAAAGATTCCCCATTTGATAGTGACGGCACTTTCTCCCTTTCTTTCCATGGCCAAGTGGCATCTGGAGTGGATTTTGTGCTAGCAGACACCGAGGAACATGATTACATTCGGCTAACTGCGCTCTAAACTGATTATGCATGTGCCAAGCTAATGGACTACATTTGCAAGAGGAAAAATAACATCCAATCAATCTCAATTACTGCCGATTGCACCGGCCCCCGAGACAAGGAAGGTAGCCAGCTAACCCCCCATGCTCCTCCCCTTTCCCCCAACCGTTGACTGGAAGCTGAGGCCTGTGGCTGGGCCTGGTTAGGCCCCACCCATTCTGTCTGGCCGGGGCAGCCAGGGCCTGGGAGCTGGATTAGTTCCACTCATCTCACCTCCACACTAACACATAGCCAAGCCCTGAGGCCTACTCCTAGTGGTATAAGGGCTATCATATTCACATATTATGTATGTGGCTAAATGTAAAATGAGAATGGAAGCTGGTTTTGTTCAATATGAAGAGAGAGTCTCAGGAGTGAGCTACATATTCTAAAAACATACAATACACAAACTAACGTTTGGGTTATCTGGATACTGCAACGGAACCCATGTGTTTGTGTTTAGGAGTGACCATTCTAGGAGCAGATGGGTGACCATCATGCTATCATCAGAACTACTTAAAACCCTATGCTTCATGGGAAAAAGAGAAGGTGAAAGTTAGTTTCAGAGCACAAGTGTGTGTTGGCAGAACACACCACGCTCAGAATGGGTATCTCTCAACTGAGAACACAGTACACAGGGGAAGACAGCATCACCCCCTACTGTGTGGTGGTCAATGCGGTCAGGATGACTTGCTAGATCTTTCTGTGGTCTTTTGGAACATTCCAATACATGGGGTGGTGGGGGTGATATTTTTAGAAAGCCCTAATATGGGCCGCATACCACAGACTCTCAAATTATCCCATCCAGCTTAGCCCTCAGTTTAAACCTTCCTTTTTAATTCCAGTAATTACAGGCTCCAATTTATATGGAGCTGTGCACACAAAGGGCCTGTTTAATGCAAACCAGTTTGATTTGGGTGAAGTGTCCCAAGCATCTCCCACATCTTACAGCCTGTTTATGCTGACTTGATGATTTATTTTCTCCCCAAAAAGGTTAAAAATGGTGCTATTTGCATCAGATTTCTTTGGGGAGGAATAAATGAATGGTGATTTTTCTTTTTTCGTCTTTGCATAATATACCAAGTTAGGTTTACAGGCTTGTGGGCCACTGTGGGTTTTCTGCCTGTCAGTATCTCTACCAGGACAGTAAATCGAATGTGGTACGAAGACTGTGACATTGTCAAGTGGGGAGTCAGTGCTGCCAAGAGGCCTCACAACCATGTACTTGTTGTCCACTAATCACATTTGTGAGTCATAAAATATTGTAATAATTCCTGTCAACTCATGAACATCTCTGTTTTGAGTAGTGTCTGGGATGAGGAGAGTTTATGAGGGCCGCAGTGTTCTCAGGTTGAGAGAGCAGGTAATCTCTGGACAAATGCACACACTCTTGCTCAGAAGATCAATTGGTTTAAAGAAATATGGAGCCATTTTAAGAGGCTCAAGTCATAAAAAATGATCATGCCTGGATGTGTTGTACATATTTAATACCCCACAGCCTGAGCAGCAGTATGACATATGTCTCTTCTCTCTTAAAAACTTGCACGGAAAAAGAGAAAAAAAATGTGTTTCTCTTTTGCCTTTTGGGCTCACAGCAAAGTGGAAAACACAAAGATAATGTAATATAAATTGTACCCTATCCTACGAGACAAAACAAGTCTCTCCCTCCAAAGGTGTGAGGAAGAGACGTCAGAGCCTGTCTATTTTGGTCTAATGTGAGACTGTCATTGGAATGTGGGCCAGTAAGTCCAGCAGTTCAGCCAGGAGAGGATGACACAAGGATATCTTGCTATGCTTTTCTGCTGTCTCAAAACTGACTCAACACATTCACAGATTATGTTGCACATTTGCATTTGTATGCATCTATAAATACCCTTTGCATCTGAAAATGTTCCTGAGGTCCTATCACTTGTCCTGATGCAAACCATAGACTGACAAGCCAAACTACATATTCTCCCCTCACCTCCTGTGTTCCCTGGCCCCTTTAATGGGGAAAATGTATTTCTCTCTTTTACTGTTATTTCAGCACAAAGGTCTTGTGAACAGGAAACATGTCAGCCTATTTGAGGGATTTAAATTGACTACTTCGCCTTATATTTTAAAGTGATTTAAAACAATTCTCGAAGCTGCACATTTTTCACGTCTTTTAATACCTTCTTTCCAAGAGAAGAAGTAAAACTATAATACACTAAGATACCAATATTAAAGTCTCAAGCAATAGAACTGTTTAAATAGTTTTTCCTCTTTACTTTTTAAGAGTCAAACACTTGACATTGGAGTGGACTTATTATAAATAAAGGCAACATCTACAAGGGGACAGTGAACAGTACAGTGTTACATGTTAGATTCTGTTGATGTGTATGTAGTGTAGGCTTACAGGGAGCATGTCAGCGTTTGTATGTGTTTTGTTGTGTGTGTTGTATGTGTGTGTGCGTGCGCAGCTATGCCAGTTTGGGTTAAGCGCAGAGTGGCCGAAGCCGCAGACACACAGGATAGGTACCTAAGTGGAATCAGGCCTGTTAGATTTATGGCCATTTGTTCGGAGAGTGTTCATCCATTGGCTATTATGGAATGATTAGAGGAGAAGGTGAACCTCCAAGTCCAGCAAAAATCAATACGGCTGTCGAGAACGATTCAGCCTTTCCCGCTCCGAGGAGTATTAGCACCAAACCTCTGTCTCCTCACACTTCTTCATTCGTCTGCAAGTGATTCACCCCTAAGCCTCTAAACCCGCTTCCCCTGCCATGTTCTTCTCATGGCAGCAGTGTGGCCCTGCTTCTATACGACTACTGGGAAGGCAAGAGTTACTCAACAAAGCTATCATTCATGCCTTGGGAGAGCAGCTAGTTTAGTGGTGTGGGCAGCACTAGAACATTTACTGTGTCTTGTGGAGGAGTATCAAGTTTGCAAGGACACATTTTGCCATTTGCGTAAAACTCATCAAAGTTCAGCTGGGTAGTAAAATATATGACAAATACGACACAAACATAGTACTTCTCCTGGTCGTATTATAACACCTCAAATAGTGCAATAATATAGACATTGCAGGTTGGCTATTGTGCTGCATGAAAAATTCAGATTTTTGGTTATGAATGTCTCCTGACATCCTACGTATGTGCATGCTCTTCCCCCCCAGTTATGTATATATTTAGTAAAGATCTGAAAATTGTCATGACAAGGTTGAGTGGTGGGTGTGATAAAGGAGCTTGAGGACCACTAACCTTGTAGAGTTTGAGGCTAGCTTCATGGCGGGAATTGACAGTGTGCATCCTCAGCTTCTCCAGGCTGTTAGTGTAGTAGTCGCAGGCATTGCACTTCAGGTGCACTGGATTGCCTATGGCCACACATTTCAGGCGCCATTCATTGCCTTTGCCCCCTTCTTTGATGTGGGCCACAAGCTGGTACTTTTGCACATGCTTGTCTGTCTTGCAGTGCAGCTGGAAGTTGGCCTTGAGCTGAGTGGTGTAGTGGCACAACTTGCACTGGTGAGAGTCGCCCACCACAGCACGCCACTCCTCCTCTGGTAGGCTCCGTTCAGCTCCCATATGCATGCCAAGCACATCCAGGTTGTCAGTGGTGAAGCGGTTGCACACAGCACACTGAAAAAGCTTGAGGGAGGGATCGCTGGTTTGTGATAGACTTTCTCCCAGGGTCATCAGTTCTTCGGACACCAACTGGCCACCGCCCAGCCGCACGTCCATAGGGATCTCCCCACCTACTAGAATGGGTGGGGAACACAAAGATAGACAAAAGAAAGAGGAAAAGGGTAAAAAAGGTATTTAGATGGTTGCATACATACATATATCATTATGTAAGACATATTCAAAGCTGACAGTCTTAATCATAGTTCAGTTTTCAAAGATCATTTTCTTTCTCAGTAATTCACTTCAGGACATGTATATCATTATTTTTATTATTTTGAGTTAGAGAGCACAGGTTGTGCCACGCTTATCATGAATAACATCTCAGGTAAAGTAAAGCTGTTCAACTTTGAAAAACCAAAAAGCTTTGTCTGTCATTATGATACTGCATGATAAAGTGCATGTATGTATTTATGGGCCTATAGCTATCCTTGCTTTGAGCTGAGAAAAAAGAAAGCTTGGATTTGTCCATAGGGACCAAAACCCCACACTGTCAGAGAACGAATGTACACATCGCCCGGTTTGGGCTGGTGCACTTTCATGGCCTGTCTGTAAATCAACTCCAGAGGCCATGAGCTCCACAGAAAAAGCCAGTTATTTTATCATTACTGAGGAACTAAAGAGTTCCCATGCACACATTACTGTAAATCAAATCCATCGCACTTGTTCACGGAATAATAATATAAAAAAATCTACTTCTCTGCTTGGATTCTTCTGCTTCTTTCTCTCCAGATTGCCTCTAAATCAATATGGACACCTAACAGATTAATTCTGCTAGGTACTGAGTCTAAACGATGGAGAGGGGGGGGAAAAAAACACAGCAAGCACATATCATATGACACCAACCACAGAACTGATGTCTATACAGTCTGGGAAGGCTGACTTTAAAAATGAATGCTAAAAAAATGAGGTAAGAGCAACCGGAGTTTTTGCCTTTGCTTGCTGATCTTTAATCTTCACTGCCCAGACTGAGCATGCAGGCTTGACCCCGCCTGGCTTTACACTAAATTAATTCCAGCAGCTCCTTTTTATTTATTGCTGCAGTATGCAGCCTGCTCTTGGACTTTTCTCCATTACCTGAGTTTTTATAGCCAGGAGAGGGAGACCTTTGAGAAGCCCTCTGAAATCACTCACAGACCCAGCTCCCCAGTCATGGCTCCTTACACACTCTCTCTTACAAACACACAGATGCACATGCATGCCCAAAACGCTATCCCAGTCCTGTCTTTTCCTGCACCTTACATCTCTAATTTCTGCCTGGCTCTCATGCTCCATTACTATACAGATTCAATGATTTACCACAGACCTGGATCCGGTTCCTCACTAAATTCTGGTTGTAGACCATTAGACCAAGACTCTGATTTGTAGCTTTGCATCTGTTTTTACATAGGTTCTTTTATATTGAAACCATAATATTGTGAAGGTATATATTTCAAACCAGGGCCATATTTATAAAAAGATAGATTGCTAGTGCCATCTTAAAAGATTCTGCCTCGGAAAAGCAGAACGTTACCTTTTTTTGATTATTCACTTTCCAAAGCTAATGTTTTAAAGTGAATAGCTGTCTGCCTTGTCGTTTGTGTTGTTTCTCAATGTACAGTAAACAACAAATTCCATCACAAATATCTAAAAATCACATCCCCAACCCTTCTCTTTAACTCTCTTGCACTCCATCTAATATCTTCTTTTCACTACAGTGGCTGAGTCTTGGGAACGAGGATTACCAGGAGGCTGAGATCATGTGAGGTCAACATTTGTTATCTATCTCTTCGGCAATACACTCAAAAGTCAAAAATCCACAGTGATAGCATGAAAGAGCACCTCTCAGTTTAGCTGCTTGGTCTAAGATCTCTTGTGATGGCAGATTCTCTCAAGAGATTTACTGAGCCTTATGTATCATACTGTAGAGTTAATATCAGAGTGTTTGTGTATGATGGCTTTAAGAGTTCCTTAAAGTGTGACCGAGGATGACACCACTGTAGTTTATGGCCCCAGACTGTGTCATCATTGCCTCCCTTGTAACATGCTTATTACAACTCACCTCACAGGAAAATGAACCAGATGGCAGAAGAGGGAAAAAAGAATTAGTCACAGCAATCAATTCTTGTTTGTGTCTTTGAACTGGTGACAGTTGGAGACAAGTCTGTACAAACTGTGGGGTTGTAACTGGCACGCCAAACACTCTGCTATGCTGCTGAATTACCCATGCTGAGCCCTCTAACCTCCCTTCTTTGACCAAGATAAAATTTATAGCTGCAATTACAAAGTAAGAAAAAATTGAGAACTCCAGTGGTGAAGTTCAGCAGCAGTTTGGGAATAATTACATAAAAAGGCTGAGACTGGCTGCCTGAGGGGGAGAGCAGGGAGAAGTGAACATAGAGGTTTGGCCCTCTAACTCACCTTTTGCGAGCAAAATTGGGTATCACAAAGTGAACTTCAAAATTCAGTCAAAATTACATCAACACAGTGCCACTTAGATGTCCTGTTCAGGACTGTGTGAGAGGAAAAAACAAATTACCTCTGGGCTAATTGTCACATTTATAGCTATACATTTGTAGATCAAACTGTCATGAAGACTACTATCATGCTCACTATCAGTAAGGAAATATGGAGAGGGTCTGGGGTAAGCCCCCCAGTAAACTTGTCTCAAATGGATCATCTTTCTTTCACCTCTCCGTCTTTATACTTCAGTGACACTCTGCTTGTAAAATGAGAGAATTATGTCAAGTTCACTAGGGCAGGCATACCTTAGGGCATGAGAAAGAAAGGAAGTCGCCAAAACTAAAAAGTGGTGATATACCTAGTATACATAGCAGAGGGGCAATATGTGGATATTCTTGCTCATCATTTTGTGCGTTGTTAATTCAATAAAAAGTCTGTGTCTGTGTGTTGGGGGGGGTGGGGGTGTTGAGCAGACCTAAAGGTGCATGAATTACATGAACTAGGGGAATTTCTTAGAGTATGAGAGACAAAATGGGGCTCACCAAGTGCAGGTGCCAGGGCGGCCATGTTGGGATCCAGGTGAAAGCTCCCCATCAGGAATTGGGCCTCAGCTCCAGCTGGGTCTATCTTGAGGCCTGGTGGAAGGCTCATATTCTGGGTCAGGTAATATTGGTAGAGCTCAGCTTCAGAGGGTGAAGGCATGGCTCCCAAGCCAAGTCGGCCATGCTGCATCTGAGTCACATTTTGCTGGAGTAGCATCATGTTATGCATGTGCTTCTCGCTGGTCATGTGGATACGCAGGTTCCGTGCCACATTGGTCTCATAGTCACATACCTCACACCGCCAAGTAGGTTTGCTCTTCGGCTTGGTCGGGGAGGGGGCCCCACACGGTCCAGCCATATGGGTGGAGGACTGTGTAGGATGGTGGTGTGGAGGGTGATGGCTACTGGCCTGGGTCACTGAGGGGACAGCCACCACTCCTCCTGGGTTATGTCCAAACACCTGCTCCTGAGCAGAGCCAATGGAGCCTCCATTCTGCAGTGTCTGCATGTTGTTCAGGTGCTTGTCCGACTGCATGTGGATGCTTAGGTTCCCCTTTGTGGTAGTCGAGTAGTTACACACCTACAAAATATAGGACATTTTCTCTTAAACTGCAATAAAGTGATACATACTACTGATACATACTATTACTTTTAAACATCTTACATATGCCTAAATGGCTCAACAAATCAACAACACAAAAACAACTTTAATTGCAATCTTTATAAAAAAAAATCGAGCATCGGCTACATACCTCACACCGGAAGGGCTTGTATCCACAAGTATAGCTTTCTCCACGAGCCAGACGAGGGTGGCTCTGACCACTGCTGCAGTACGCACAGGAGCCTCCAGAGTCTGGGTGCTTCTCTTTCATGTGGGCCTCCAACGTCTGCTGGTACTTGTAATGCCAGTTGCAGTTGGGACACTTGAGTGTCTTGCATGAGTTGCGTGAATGCATCATGGTCATGTGACCACCCAAGGAGCGTGAGGAACCCAGAATGGTGTCACATTTAGGGCATTCTACCCCACTTCCTCCGCTTCCACCAGGTCCATGGTTCTGTGAACACTCGCCCATCCCCGTTATGTCACAGGAGCCCCCTGCGAGGGGGTGGGAATGGCCATGAGATGAAGAGTGGAGGTGAAGATGATGGTGGTGCATGTGGTGATGGTGCAGAAGGGCTCCATTTTCCTCCTCTCCCTCTGCCGGGCAATCATTTGGTTCTGGAGCTGTGGCACTATCTCGATTGGCACTTTCATCAGCAGCAGCATTGGAGGACAGAGGTGAGGAGGAAGTGCCAGCAGTATCATCCTCGCTCCTTCTGACGGCAGCTGCCGCCATTGCCATGGGAACAGTGGGCCCCTGGCAGTTAAAGCTCAGAGGGAGCTCTGAGGTCCTCCCCCCACCGTCTGCAGCTGAATCCTCTTTCTTGACAGAGGAGGAAGTGGAAGCAGGGGCTTTGCTGTTGAGTGTGGAACTGACTGCAGAGGAGCAGCCAGAAGGCTGGAGAGCGCTACTAGGCATTAATAAAGGAGATTTGGAAATGCTTTGGTTTGAGACAGCTGGTTCCCCCGCTTCGCCCTCGCCACTGCTACTGTTACCACCACAGGCCACTGCAGTGCTTTCTGCCTCCACCTCGTCTTCCTCCTCCCCTAATAACAGTTCCTCTTCTTCTTCCGAGCCCCCCATGTGGCTCGATAGGTGCACCTTGCTTTCATGTCCCTCAGTGTCCCCATCCTCTCCCTTGCGTGCCAACTCTTTCCCAGCAGGCTCCTCTGTTCTCCCTCCCTGTTTGGGCAGGGCACTGGAGTCTTTGGCAGAGCCTGGGGATGAGGTAAGAGTGGATGCTTTGGGAATGCTCAGCCCTCCAAGAGAGAGGACTGAGCTTAGCGGGGTTTGTTGCTGCTGCTGTTGCTGGAGGCCAGAGTCAGAGTCTTTGTTCAGGAGTGTCTCGCTGCCCCCGCTGCTGCTTCCAGGCTCTAGATGGACACCACTAAATGTGCCATAGAAGCTCTGGCCAGAGTTAATAGGGAGCAGAGTAGGTGGCAGAGGAGTGCTTTTATTTTTTGGTTCCAGGAAACTGATGAGGGGCTCTTTGTCCTTCCCAATGCCCTGGATGATGGCAGATGCATGCTTGTCCCCTAGCAGCTGCCGCTCGTCCTCACACAGTGTCATGCGGTGATCATGGACAGCATGAGTGGCAAAGGAACGCGCATAGCCAAAGGACAGCTTGCAGATAAAACACATGAGAATGGGCTTACCCTTGCCATATAGGGCAAGCCCATCAAATTTGGAGAAATCCACGTTGTTGGGAACATCTTTGGATACACAGGACTTCTTGGCAGACCCATCACTGTTCAGGTAATCCTTGTTGCTTTTGTGCCGCACATCGAAGACACGGAAACTGTGCAGGACAGGGCTGAGGCCTGCCATGGTTGAGGTATTGGGGAAACCTTGGTCTGAATTGCCAAACCACTTCCCGAAGGACGAGGCTATGTGGAACGTGTTGATGATGTGTGGGTAGACCGAGGCTGAAGTCCCAGCAGGTTCCCCCGGTTTTCCCCCACTGGTGAGAGAGTTTGTGGGAAGCAGGCTGGGTACCATGCCCCCACCACTTTGGATCAACTGACTGAGGCTCTCTACGATGTAGGCTGAGCCATCTGGCTGGTAGACTATCTCTCCAGCCAGGTTCTCCACATCACTGCTCTCCTCTTCCTCTTCCTCCTCTCCTTCCTCACTCCCACTCTCAGGTGCTCCCTGCTGTCGTGTGGGCTGATGTCGCAGAAGAGTGGGCATGCCCCCTCCTCCTGAAGCCATCGGCACCCCAGGAAAGGGTTGAAGACTTGGGAAACAGCTGTCAATCTCCATTTCATCTAAGTCCTCAGATTCTTCCTCTTCTCCACAGCTCACTCCCTCTTGCTCTTCTTCCTCAAGACCCTCTCTTCTGGGATGCAGCTGGCCTATGGCAGAGCTATCACGATGGGCCTGGGGTGATGTCTGTTTTGGCTGCTGCTGCTGTGACTGTAGTTCTCTCACCCCGTCATGAGGTGCACTTGGGTTTAGGGGTTGAGAAGGGTAGGGAGCAGAGAGAGACAGGGGGTCCAGGAAAGGAGCCTGGTTGGTGCAAGGGACCTGTGAGCTAGAGTGATCGTTCCAGGGCTGTGGTGGTTGCTGCTGCTGGGAGGAGCCGAGCCCATCGTCTGTCCCAGAAACCACAGGAGACTCACAGCTGTCCATGCTGATGCCTACATGAGGCGTTCATCGCATCCAGGCCTACAGAGACACAAATTGGGTGAGATAAGAGGTCATTGGGATGTTTAATGTAAACATACATGCATATACATAAGCACACACAACTCATCATTTACCATGCCAATGTTGGAAACATACATTTCAATATTTTCCAACATTACTATGCCTATTAAGAAAAGATCAGATATAGAAAATATGAAAGAGACACAATGTATAGAAACCTTAAAAGAAAAAAATCAAATGTATGGCGCATTGGGTGAGAGACAAAAGTCTGAGATATAATTGGAAAAATGACACCATGCTCATTACGCTAGATTAGGTACTTAAACACAATACCTGAGACAAGCACTAATAAGCCGTCCATGATTCATCTTCCTGCCATATCAGGAAGGTACCATCTTTTATCTTCACCTTCCAAACAACACCCCTAATCTTATATTCTGCAAATCCTACATCCGTTTTTAATTAACTTGCAGTCAGAAAAAAGGAGAAACAAGCTAACTTAATGGATCAAATAGATTCCTTGTGAGATAATTAGACACTGAGAAGCCACCCATCAGCACATTGTACATTTACATAACTGGAGGAAAAAGGAAAAACTGCATCTAAAAAAGCAATTCTTAACAGTATCACCATTATCACTTTCTTCAACATCTTCAAGTTGTGTACATATTAGAAGAATATAATACATGTGCATTATGGATATAGATGTGAATGAACTCTAACAAGAGCAAAAAAAAAATAGTATTTTCTATGAGCCCAAAATACATAAGCTGGGTTGGGACTTCACTGCAGCTGTGTTTAGATCTTGCATCCAATAACCTCTACGCTCAGCTTGGTTTCAAACACTCCAGCCATCCTCCGCCTCTGAAATAATAAATGGGAGCTGAGCTTTCGGGAGCTGGCCATGCCCCGAGCATCAGAGAGGCCCAACACAGGCTGCAATTTAGAGCGCAGAAGAGATAAAATGATAGCGCAAGATACTGCTGAGCTAATAATTTTATTAAAGGGATGCAGCCAACATTGATTAAAGGGGGCAATCGGGCTGAAACCAATAACTCTGGGCTGCCCTTTAACCCACCAGTACTGAATATTACATGAGCAAAGTTTCCCGGCACCAAGCTCACTGCCATGTCCCAGTTGATTAGCGCATTCACTGCTTGCACTTGATTTATTTACTTATTTACTTAGGGATGCAAATTTCAGCTGTGATCAGAATGGAGTCTACCCCCACACCCTAACATATTAACCACTGAGGGAGAGGAGAGATTGATAATGTCTGTCTGCCTCTTCATGAATGTCTGATGAAGCTCACCTCCCACACAACATACCTGAGACCTCTCCAGCCTATATGCACTCAAACCACAAAAAGATGTGCTTTTGTATTTGGACTTCAGAATGATCAAAAACAGTCCATATTGTGGGCAAAGTAACAATAAAGAAAGAAGCACTATAATGATAAAGCAATGACTTTGATTAAGGAAATTTAAAATATATCTGCAAAGATGATGTAGATGCTATTGTCATAAATACCTGTGGACAGACATTTCTGTCAGTTTGGCCCATCTTATTGTTTTGTTTACACACTACAGAAGCTAACCCCCGATGACCCTTGCCTTGCTTCGCATATAAAATGAAAGATATTAGACTGGCTGGCTTATTAACAAGATTGCTTTATACAGCCAGACATGATTTAGAGATAGCTGCCATATTGAGTGAGGGGATACTAGCCCTACTGGTCTGTATTTATTATCTGCTCCATTAATAAGAGGCTATGAGCTCAACAGCCATTTCACACAAATGGACTGAGGGCAGCGAGAGTAATGCAAGAAAAGAAAAAAAAGCCACATGTCAAATAGACAGTGATTCTTCAAATTAAAAGCATGTGGAAAAACTGCACAAAGTGAAATGAAAAGAAAAAGCTCAAAATGTGACTTGTCTAAAAGGACTGCCTCACAGGAAAAAGTCTCCATGTGTCCTGTCTGAGCACAGTGTTTCACACCTTGTTCCTGTAATCTGTTCTATCAGCCCCTCCTCCAGATTCCATTGCCTGTCTCGACCAGGCCTGGGAACACTTGCCCATATGCAAGTAGTTGTTAAGATTGTTAGTTCACAATGACCTCTAAAGTTCTCTACTCTCATCTTTGCATGGTCTTGAGTCTGAACAGAGTGGCTACAGTGTCCTGTAGTGAGGTTATGTACCCATTCATTCGCATTACTGCTGTAAGATACCTGAAGCAATTAGCAATAGACAGGATAACACGATGACTCTTGATCAGTGCTGGAGCTCTGAGCCAGCTTGGTGTGTCCACTGCTTACAGAAAACAGGATTGTCCTTTAAAATCAAGATGGTGTAATTCAATAACCTGCAGTGGTTACTGATGAGCAATGGGATTGTCTGGAGTCGGCAAGTCGCAGATGGGCCAACTGATATAACGCTGTATGTCTCTTGGAGGTCTGCCTGGCTCAGTGACACCTGTTTAAAGCAGGAAAAGCTTTAATCTCTGGGAGGCACTAAACAAGTCCGGGAGACAGACAAAGAGACGCGGTCGAAGAAGAGGGGAAGTGGAGGAGGCCAGTGTCTCTGTGTGCTGACTGTGTTAATAACCACAAATCAAAATGATGGAGCAGCCCACTAAAGGTGACTACTGCTGAGTGGTATCATGTAAGGTTATATACTGTAATATGCAGAAAAGTTGTAATTTTCTTGTGCATACTGGCACTAGTGCTGATTGCACAAAACAAGTGATCCTGCCATGGCCTCTGCCCTTGTGTTATATCGTAATTTTGAATGTGGGCCCACTGAGTAAGCAGACTGTATGCAGCCAAAACAAGCCTTAGCTGACAATAAGAAATAATCAGAGGGAAGAAAAGACTGGATTCCTGAGCTGATCTGAGGGAGAGCATGCCGATGCACAGATCCTGACTGTAGAACTCACACTCCTGCTGCCACCTGCCTTCAAAGGCTTTATGCCTAGGGTCCCCCTGCTCTCTCTTTCTCTCTCCACTGACAAAAAAATAAAAGTAATACTCCACCTCCTCCCACCACCACTGACCTAACAAAGCAGGTTCAACCTTGTGAAAAGGCCTCAGTCCTAATGAACACTGTCAGAGAGTGGGTCTGGATGTCATTTGGTAGGGATGGAAAATGAGATAAGTTTTAAGTTATGGGTCCTTTCATTAGGTGGGATTTACCAGCCAACTGAGGGAGGAATTAAAGGCTAAGGAACCATCTGATTATAAGCATGCCTGATCACCTGCCTGAAGGCCTGACCTTGCCTCCAGAGGACCCTGCTCTCCAGGGTTTCCTGAGGGAATTAGCTCTGACTCAGCCCTAACTGTGAATACTGCTGGGCTATGGGCGTGATGCAGCACTGACCCTTACTCCTACCCTCATACACGTCAGCAGTGAGGGAACTCCTCTTTAAAATGGAAAAACATTGTTTCTTAATACGCCTAGAGGACCCCTAACAATGCAGCACATCTGATTTTCAATTGTCCCTCAATGATGTTGGCTGTCTGTGTCTGGTCTCTGAGCCATCACAGAGCCTGGCCAGCCACCGCAGGGTAAGGGGCGCTTATTGGAAAATCAATGGCGTGAACACTAAGCAAGTTACAGGAAGATGTGGGAAGGAAGGGTTCTTATTGATAAAGCAGGGGAAGGCCTTTGATGTTGCACTAGGGACATGCTCATTGATAGGGGAACCATTGTAGTCCTCAGGCAAACTGAAGCACGGGTTTATCTCCTAGGTTTGTTCCAATTAATCACCAATAAAGGCATGCATGCATTGCACTCTTAAACATAAGTCCATTTTAATGCCCGACATGGCTTAGTAAATTCTGGTTTTAACACTGTGCTCTTACAGTGAGAGAATTTATATTTCTAACACTGCACTGCGAGTGTTTCTTTCTGCCTTTATCTACTGTCTATTCTGCCAAAACTAACTGTAGCCTATGCCTAATACAACAACCTTACACTCATTGAAGGAATAACCGTGCTACATGTGAGTGTGCCCTAAACTAGCAGACTTTCGTCACAAGATGATTTACTGTACAGAATAAAAAATAAATAAATGCATGAAATTATAAATAATATACTCTTACTGTCATTAAAAACTTTATATTATTACCATTTTAATTGATTAATATTTTTTATGAAATAATAAACAGTGACAATGATTCTGTAGTTAATGTAATAGTAGTACAGTGTCTGAAAGGGAAAAATGCACATTTTTTCTCAGTCAGTATCAGTCATAGAGTTGTAAGCCAAAAAAGTTTGTCAACCACTGACAACACACCATTATGATTATATTAGGTACATGGAGTTCTTGTTCCCTTTGATCCCAAACACTGTAAATCAGACAATTAACCATGTACATCATTGTTGTTTATTGTGTGCTGTAAATATTCTGTCTACTATTCTGCTAATGTAGACATAAGGGTGCTCCAGTATTGCTCCAACTGCAGGAGGCAAAAAGTCACCTCAGGTCGATGGCACTCAGCCTGTAAACAGGGCTTCCCGTAAAATCAATGATCTTCAGTAGGAGCTATCAGTCTGTGGAACAGAAATAGCCGTGGCTGTGTTGAGTCTGAGGCGGGGAAGAACAGTATTGTGTGTTTACAGGAGTGTGTGTGAGTAGAGGGGGCCGGTCACTGGCATGTCTGGGAGTATTTCTCAGAGATAGCAGAACAGAGGCATGCAGTGTCTGTCATGTCACAGCCAGTGCAAACCTAGAAGCATTAGGTGCTAGAGAGACAAGACTACAGCTCACAGATTTCATTAATGTTGTTTTTTATGTGTGCTTTATGCATCAAACTGGTGTTGGAACAGATATATCATTTACAGCTAAAATAATCCTTGCTGATGACAATAGGAGCAAACTCAAATACTCAGGAGGAAATGTGCTGATTGTTTTAGTTTCACAGCGCTCAATTTTAGTTACCATTTTGCACTAGTAATACTGGCCAGAAAAAGCTAAATTGATTTGTTTGTAGTATCAATTGCCTCCTTTGTTAATAGACTTGAAATAGAACCTTGAAAATGATTTTACCCTTTACACAACACCATAAAATTCTGCTAATCCATTCCATGTTGCAGAACGGAAGCAAAGTGATTTAAGACAAAGCAGCAGTGAAATCACAGCGCAGAACTGTATGTTCCTCATACACAGGGCAGTCTGATTAAATGATCTGATCGGAGCACAGCTAACTTCGAAAACCCTCCAGAGGGGATTTACACATGGCACTAGAGTGTTTCCTCAGTTTTGGAGGGTGTGATAGAAACAGCGTGCTGGTGTAATTAGAAGTAGTTAATTAGCTGTGGGTTAATTACTGGGTTCTGCAGAGTGTTGGTGAAAGACCTGGTGGGGTGGCAAAGCAAAGGGAAGCAGCGAACACACAGCAGGAAGCTCCCAGTCTCCCGCCAATTAGCAACCAGCATGGGGGGGCTTCTGTGGTACACTAGGAGTACAAATGTGAGTAGGCTCATATCATTTCACTCAAACCTCAGTACAGGGGAAGAGATAACGGGAGAGCAAACAAAATACATTCTATTTAAATATGCATACTGTTAGAGACTGTTTTTACTACTGTTTTTGCGAAAGACAAAAAAAACATTTGCCAAAAAGTCACAGTGAAATTTTAAAGAGTGATACTAAAAAGAAAATGACGAATAAAACAGAGCAGGGACTATTTTAACTACTACAAAAGTAACATCTTATTACAGCAGCCACAAGCTATCTTTCTTCAAACCATACTGAAAGACTGCACTGTATTATTTTCCTGTTATGTCCCGTGTGGTTTGTTCAGAAAGCTTTGTAATTTATAAGAGCATTAATTATCCTTGGAATTAAGGTATTGATGTATAATCAGAGAAGGGCTATGGGGCTCAAGCTAACGTTCGCCCCCAGGCAACCCAGTGCATAGAGCACACACGGTATACACTCGTACACAGTAGGGTGTCTGTACAATTGCAAGACAGACAGACAGACAGAGAGAGAGAGATAACTTCAAGCTTTCAAATACTTATCAAATTAGTTAGATACACATCCCCCATTTCTGCTCAATTTTGGACCAACAGACATGCATATTGAATGATTTGCAACAGTCTGACAGGGAACCTCACATCCTTTAGCATGCAGTGCTGACTTTCCCATAGTGTGGAATGCAGAAAGGCTGAGAGAACACTTGGTACTTTGTACACTGGTCTGTCCGGCACTAATCAATCAGAAAACAACACACTGATCATGATCCTTGGGAAGATTTCTAAATGTAAAACATTTAGAAATCCCATAAAGATATTTGCAGATATACAGTATGTATAACTGTGTTTCCGTAGCATTTGCAGATTAGCAGGAAAGAGAGAGGGAAGATGGAGAGATAGAGAAAGCGAGAGAGCTAAAGACACATGTCCAATGAAAGGTCAGGGACCAGGGGGAAATGTGCTGATCAAAGTCTTTGAGCCCCAGGACCTTCATTTCTACTAATTATCAAATCTACCCCTATTTATATCTGCGGGAAGCAGACATTCTCTCAAGAGAGGATGGAAGTGAAATCTGCTAACTACAGTGCTTTCAGAGCTTCTATTTGCACTCACTCCATTTCATTTGTACTAGAGTAACAGGATGAGGATGGTAGAGGGGGGTTAAGAGAACCGATGACCACAACTTATTTGGGAATGAAAGTAAAGAACAGAACACTATGTACAGAACACTGCAAGGCTGACCAAATGTGATATATAGAATCAAAATAGCATACAAGCAAGATCGCATGGTGCCATACACACATACATACATATATACATGCAGACATACACACCTTCCCACAGCGCTGCAGTTAAGGCAAGCCAACCACAAACACAGCTGTTAAAATGATCAATATCATTGAAATATTAAACCTTAAGAAGCCGCATTATTGATTGGGAGCCCAATGATAAAACGGTTTATTATCACAATTGTGGGGCTTTATGTAAATGTTTTGGAGAGACCATCAGTTGTCCAGCGACCATGGGCCGTGGCTAAATTTGACCCCCCAACCACATACACACATACACACCCCACAACCCAATCACCACACAGCTCTGCTCCCTTACTCTGCCATCTAAAACCCGAGGTATTGCAGGGATTGAGGTGAACAGGGAGATGTCATTACCACTACTTCTACTTCCATTAAGCATAGCTGACACTGATCAGCATACCAAGCCCCTGTTGACAGAGAGACAGCAGAAGGGGGATCTGGGGCCCCAGAACAACATGGTAGCTCTGGGATGTGGTCTAAGGAATCTCCAGCAGGTATGACAGCAAACAGGAGCATACTGTGGAGCCGGATCCAGGCTCCATGAAGGGGTCATTCCCTGACAGACAGATAGGGGACATGGATAACATGTCTATAATCCTGGGTCTTTCTGTGTAATCTGGAAAACAAATACCTTAGTAATGACCCAGTCCTTGCACCTGGTAAAACACAGGGTTCACTGGCACCTGGAATTAGACAGGTATCCACTGCAGAGCATTCTTAAAGGGACACACTCCTTTAGCAAAACGCTAAAGGGAGTTTTAGAAAGCACCAACATATGAATCAATGGTGTATTTTCTAAGAAAAAAACTGTCTACTGAACTGGACTATGGAGCAAACAGAAAACAGCTAATCTATAATGTGGTTAAGTGGTTAAACTGGGACACCCTTTGAGGTGCATGCAGTGGTATGAGTGGATGAGTTAAGTCACACAGGGGCTCAGCAGTGCAACAGTGAGGCAGTGCCACAAGCCTGAGGGTTAGGCCCAGTGTTCGGTTAAGTGTCTAAACCTGAGTAGGGTGATAAGATCCCTTTTAGAAGGCATGTGAAGGCCAAATGACCAGGAAACCTGAGTAATGTGGGTGAAAGCTGTCTAGGGCGAGAGTAGAGATGTGGAAAGTCATGCAGTGTTATGTGTGGAAAATGGAAACTTACTATCTCTTTTACACACATCATACTGTGGAGTAGTGCAGCCCCATACACATAGGCTTGTATGTGCACATACCCCAACATGTGTGTGAGCACATTGCTAGAGACACACACACACACACACACACACACACACACACACACACACACAGCAGGGATTAGATGGTGTCCCAGTGAAACCATTCTGTGGAAATTATTTCTTTACAGAAAAAAGCATGAAAGCCAACGGTGACCTGGCCTCTAATTCTAGAGTAGGATATCCTGGGTAAATAATTAGAGGGTTCCTTTGAAGACCCTGCACAGCCGAACCATTCAATCCCCACTTCACATTTGCTAAAGTCATTAATGACAAAGATTTAGAAAGGAAAAGCGAAAATCTTTCTGGTACACAAATACTCTTTTTTATGAGGCCTGGCCCAAATTCCTCTCTGCTTAGCTGAAGCCCTTATCCTGGGAAGGAACTGCACCCGTTTTAAACAATAAACCTCAGGGGGAAAGTGTTTTCTATTGCCCCCTCCCCCCCTGAATTATGAGAGTTAATAAAGTTAAAAGAATAATGTGCCCTGTGTTTTAAAAGAGGAAGTGACCAAGAAATGTTGGGAGACTGGATGTCAAAAGACACAGGACAAACAAAGCAAAGAGAGACAATAGTCTCAAACTCTAAAAACAAAGACTGTTTTATATTTGAGAATGACAAAGGAGTGTGATAGCAAGCCTGCTATGAATATTAAAAGGATCCCTACCTTAATGGACATTATTTACTTCTCATAAATGGCTATTCTTGAGCCACAGTGGCATACATCTCCAGTTAGTGCTCACACTTAGTCACAGCATGTGCCACTTCTGCAATGAGCTGTGTGGCTAACCAGGATCATCCATTGGAAATAAACAGGAGGGAATCCGACAGGTGGAATTACATTTATCACATTCAGATTACTCTCATTGCCAACGAAGCCAAAATGTATTTTAGATTCCATTGCATACTGCTGGAACATCTTGGAGTATTTCATTGAGACAAAAAAAGCAACGTTAATGTGTCTCCAGGAAGACAAACCCACTGAACGCTAGTTTACATGCCAATGGGATGCCTAATCTTTACACTGGCAGTTTATAAACAGAACACTCATAAATCAGATGTTGATGCAATCGTCATCTTAAAAGGAGAGCAGAGCTTGCCCTACAGTTTACAAGGACATATTCCAAGGCAAACCTTGGAAGGTGATGTGGATTCCTTCTGAGTAGAGCAGTGATGAGGAACTGTCAACAGAGGAAAAGGAAAGAAAAACAAAAAGAAAACAACTTGTTAAGTGTATAACAAGGTGGCCTGGAGGGCAATGCTGAAAGACACCTCAGCACTTGACTCTGAAGTGTGCAAGAAACATCAAACGACATTTCTGTAGCTACGTTGAGCACTGACAGAGCCGACCATGGTGTTCAGAGACCCTTGTGTGAGGAAAAACACAACAGTTTGGCAGGAAATAAAGAGGTAAAATGTGACTAAAAGAGAACAGTTCCTACTGCAGTAGTAATCATAAGTGTTCATATGCACTACATCTGAGTTCTGTTCTGTGCCACAGACCTCCAGGGAGACCTGTCTAACATGAGGGAAAGCTGCTGCCATCAAACTACAGAACAGAAACAGAATAAGCCCATTCTAAAATGCAATTGCAAACAATGAAGCTGTTCCTATTAGATAACGCCTACCCCTGAGTTGTATAGCTCTAAGGCGTGTGTGTGGCACAGAGAGAGATGAGGCTTGGGTGACAAGCATGGCTCTCTGTGAGAAGCCCCACAAAAGGAGAGCAAGGGGCAGAGTCCAAGCATCTTTACTACACAGGAGCTGAAAGAAAATCAACAAATATACGACCATTAAAGCTGTTGGCAGCTCAGTGCTCGCACCAAAACTTGGCACGGTGGTGTCTACGAGTGTCCAGGCACTTTGATCTGAGGAGGCAGATGCCTATGAGCTGGAAACGCATTCAAAAATCCTATCTCAATGGGTATGGGGGAAAACACAGAGGAAACAGACAAATGAGAGGTAGGGAGAAGAAAAAACTGGTGTGATATTTTAAGAAATGCGGAGCGTGTTAATAAGTTCCTCTTCTTCCTCTCCTCTCCTGGCCTGGTCTGAGTGTTGTGACAGCTACAGTGCTGTGGAGCTATATTTGAGAAAGACCAGCCTCCTGCCCCTCATCTCCACACACACACTGCAGCCCTTGTTCATCTGCCTTAATGAAATGGCCACATGCCTCCTCTCATCCTAGAGCTGCTTGCACACTGTAGCACCTGGTAGATATAAATCAGCCCTACTGAGCTGTATTTGGGAAGTGAGGCATTAAGTATGACATGGACTGTCAAAGTTCAGATCGCACCGACCGCAACATCTAGTTGAACCTCTGCGGAACAGACCCGAGACCAAGGAGCAGGCCTACCATCGGCCTCTTATCTTCTGCCTCCCAGCTCCGCATGACATGGCTGCCACATCTGGGCCCCAGCTGGGCAGCCTGCTGAGCACAGCGCAGCACAACTGAGGCTAGGTAGGGGAACAATGGAGCACCCACACTACATGGATTCATGGTAAGACTCCCATTTACAGGGATCAACAGCCTCAAAACAGTCAAGACTTAAATGGGTGTTTGCTGCAATTTGTCTTTGGGCTTTCTTATCTGTGAGCTGTAATGCTTGTGGGTATTATTGCAGTTTTTAAGTGGTGTAGGTTCTATTTCTGAGCAAGGAGATAAAAGTAGCTGAGTGCATGTGTGTTGTGTGAGAATACTGTATGTAGTATATGTGTGTGTCTATGTGTGAGTGGAATTTCAGTCACGTGAGCCCGGGGTCTGAAGGTCAAACACTGCAAGAGAACCCACACATTCCTCAGAGGACAGGCACACATCTTTAGTGCATGAGCATGTGTAAGCATGTGCATTGACTTGGATGCATGCATGTGTAAGCATATTAAACTAGCCAAAGCTCCAGTTTTCCTCCACTCCACCAGAGCTTTATATTTGAATATTAAATCTATTCTCACTCTGAGCTTTACATGTATGGAATGACTCCTCAGACAGATTCACACGACACAAAGGCAGGAAGACAGAGCACCCAAAGAGAAACGCGCTATGAAAAACAGAGCGAAAAGGGACAAAGGGAGCTAAAGGGTGAGGATAAAGAATTATCTGCTAGGGATTTGGTCGTGGGCTTCCACAGCTGGGGATGGTATGATGTCTTGCTCTTCTTAGGTAGAAGTCACAATGGAGAGCTGAGGTGGAGCGGAGGAGAGAAAAGTACAGAGAAGAGAATGAGGGAAAAGGAGATGAGGGGACAGTGCAAGAAGCCCAGGTTCAACCCCAACCCTACTGTAATTTACATTGCTGGGTAATTAGCTTCAGGATCAGGGTCTCAAGCCAATGACAGATGAAAAAGCATGCATGTGAATAGGACCACAGCATTACTTTAATGACACATAACAGTCATTGATTCAGTCTGTCAGAGGGAGCATGTGTCAAGGGCATAAAAACTGCTATGTGTACTGTACAGAATACAGAAAAATCCATTCATGGATTTAAGGTTATCTTTGGTAGAGGTGAGTAAAATAACAAAAGACCTGATTTTAAATGTGGGAAAGAGGATGAGACCCTACCACTGACATCTGCTAGATGGTTGTGTTAAGTGAAGACTTTGTTTGGAATTGGATAACATCGTCTACATTGTTTACCTTTCCTCTGTGCACCCATGTACACACATGCATACGCACACAAATAAAAAAGACACTATTACATTATAATTTAGGACTTCAGAGGCAGATGACAAGAGTGACCACAGGAAGAATATTAAGAAAGAAGAAGAAAACATCTGGCCATATACAAATATTGCTAAAAAAAAAAGAACTAATTTGCATAATATCCACGTTATTAATAAACTGACAAAAAACAAAACCCTTTTTTTTTCAGAGAAATAAACCTCACTCAGTATCAGAAGATTCAGCATTAGATCTAGTGGTCCTAGAGAACTGCACATTTAATACACGCTTAATTAATGATGTCATTGTTTTGACATTGAAAGAGCATGCCAGCAAACAAGATAAACAAGATCTAGCTCTGGGAAGAGTGCTATCGGAATACTAAAGGAAACAGAAAGCTGGGAGATCACAGCCAAAGCACTTTGAATCTTAACCCTTGGCCCTTAGGCAGCTCCATTCAATCCCCCATACGATGAGGGAATATCTTACACACACAGCACCGAGCTGCTAGCTCTGCACAACACTGTGTGTGGTCATATGGTCATACGTATGCATGTGAGACTAAATAGCAGCCAGATACAGTGCCATATTGTGAATGAACTCTCGCTATGGAGCGGTGAGTTTCCATTCAGGCTGCTATGCCAGTGTACTGGGCATAGCTAAGAGTCTTTACACATGCCAACTAGAACTGGGAATGAAGCCATAAGGCTGGGAGGATAGACATATACACTGGAAAACTCACATACACACAAACACAAAATCCACCACATACCACAGATAGAAACAAAGCATAAAAAAACAAAAGACAACAATACAAAAAATACCCACTCATTCATGTGTGTGTGAGCAAACTTGCTTATCCATGTTTGTGCTCACCTCCTTGCACATACACACAGAAAAAACATGTTAGCAAGGAGGTGAGAATTAGAGCAGGGCCAACTGGCTCACCCTGAAAGTTCAAGTTGAGTGCCACTACAAATTACAAGTTGACAGCTTAAATTATCCCCAGTATGTGTTTCTTACAATGTATGTGCATGTTGGAGTTTGCTAAGGCAACTGTCTCCAGACAGCTGTTCTGGATGAGTTATTTACATGTCAACCATTATCTCTTCCAAAAACAAAACAAAAGAACAACAGTACATCTCCCTCGAGATACACTGACCAGCAAATGCCTCAGACCAGCAACCTCCATCATGTTGTCCATGATAGGACCCTCTGCCCCATCTTTAACAGATGCCCCCATATTTGAGCTGTGAGGAGAGAGAGTGATAGGGGCAGTGTAAAACAAGAGGGTGACTAATTGGTTCATAACCTGTAATTGGGGAGATGTAATTGGAGTGGACTCGCAGATGCCAGGTGCACCTTCAGGAGGTGAGGCAGCGGTTTGCCCTTTGACTGGCTATAAGGGAGCGTGTGTATGTTTGTGTGTGTATGTGCGTGCAAGGGGCTAGGCAGGATTAGATGTGGGGGGAAAACAACACAGTGAGGGCCCCCAAAGAATATAGTAATATAGGTGTGGAGTGGGCCTGTGAGGTCCTTAAAACCACATGAAAGCCCATGTGCTGAAACACAACACAGCACAGCCACACCCAATGTAAGTATATACATACACACACACACACACACACACACAATCAAACAATATATACTCACACAGTATACAACAGCTTCATGTCCACTGGCAATTTTTTCAATCTGCTTTTGGGAGTGAGAAATCTGCAGCTCAACATTTTCTCATGGTTCACATGGTGGGTCAATGTGATCAATGTGCTCATGGCCCACCTAGCCAATACTACACCTCTCCCAATCAATGTAATGGGGGCTGAGTGTTAATTGGGATGAAGTAAGAGGAGGGTGGGTGATTGAGTGTGTTGCACTTTTTGCAGAAGCATCAGAAATGCCGTACAGGGTCTTAATGAAAGCTGTTTAATGTTGACAGCATGCTTGTTTAATCGCTTGGTTAAGAATTTTTTTTGTACAACAAAAAGAAGCGGATGGTGTGTGTGTTGAGGTGGTAGTACAGAGAGGGGGGTATTTGCAGGAACATCTGTTTGTCCTACCCATCAACATATGATTATCGGTAATTAGCCACAACGCCTGCAGTTGCATGGGTGCGGCCATGCATTCCCCTCTTTGGGCAGGTATGTAGGGAGCACCCATAAAACACACTTCCCACCTCTTGTCTCCTGCTGCCAGCCCCCTACCTTCCTCATGAGTCACACACTAGTCTGCAAGTAGGCCTCTCCAACATGTACCAACATAGAAACTCACACTACCAAAGAATCACATATTCTATTACAAGGCTACACTTTAAGCTGCATTATTTTTAATAGGTAAGAATGATACAAGACAGCACCAAGTGTGGACTGGGGATGGGAATAAAATTAGTAAAGGTTGATTATGGCCAGTGTTGACTGTTCACTTGTATGAATGTTCCCTTTGCAAAAAGTAATGTAAGTAATGCAACACGAGGGTTTCCTAGACAGTGAGCTCAGTCGTGAGGAGATACTTGCTTTAAAGAAAAGTAGCCTTCACATCCTGCTTTGAACAGGACTACAGTATCCACTTCAAACAGAAAGCAAATCATCTCATCTCCACTCAACAGCCATGCCTCCCATCTACTGGGGGGAAACAAGTGCTAAAGAGGGTGATGAAAAATAAATCTGCATGGCAAAGTGGGAAGATGTTTTTGCTGTTAATGGGTAGAGTAGCTTGGACGTGATGTATCATACATGGTTAAAAACATTTGCATCCTTTTCGCACAGTGCATCTTTTGATGGAAATCTGGGGAAACTTCCACTGATGACATGAACAAATTAAACAAAGGCAATGAATGAAGAGAGACGGTGTTAGGGGTAGAAGGAGAGGCATAACAGAATCAACTGTTTACCCAGCGTGTTTAGTGCATGGTTGTTTTTTCTGATGAGAAGCTGCAGCTGACAACTACAAAAGTATGTAGAGTACAGGAAAAACCTGCCTGACAGATATTCTGTCTGTCAGCTAAGTGGAAGTAGGAAGTGATGGTAGGGGAAACAGCCTGTACCAGAGTAAAAGCTGTTTCCCTTGTGTTGCCTGTTGTCTCACCCTGTTTATACAGGGCACAAGGTTAGTCAACGTGGCATCCAGCCCAGAAAACTGCTGCACCGCACACGGCACCATAAGGTTCCACTTGCTATGTGAAAGTTCCACTTGCAGACAATAAAAATATAATGTAGTTTTCTTTATTCTTTATTATTATTTTTATTATTATTATTAGTAATAAATTAAAAAAAAAAAACTTTTTAGCATTACAATGTTGCATGAAAACTATCAATCCCCTTCACCACGAGCCATCTATCTGAACCATTAGCTGGAAGTGAGGACATCTGATAGAGATATATTGATTTCCCACCATTTTGAAGTAATTTGGTGAAGATTAATTAACATTTTCCCTGGATCTGCCCATCTTGCTGACACAATGAACACCGGTGGGTCAGAGGGAGGTCTAACGTCAGGACACAGTCAGGCCAAAAACATGGTGGCCCCCGCAAGACCCTGGCCTACCCCCAGCCTCTAAATTATCTAGTCTGACACCATGGAGGGAGAGGCATAGGTCCACTTTAGCTCTGTACTAAGGCCAGTGGCTGAGCAGGTCAAGACCTCCCCATTAGGGAGCAGGTCAAAGCCACATAACTCTTTAGCTAAGGTGAGGGTCACTGCGATGCTCTGTCCGGCCAGGGTCAACCAGATGTCTCTGGCCACTGAGGTTCATGGCAATACAATAAAGTAATCAATCTGGCCGCTGGACCCTGGTCAATAATATACTCCCAGGCTGCACAGGGTCACCACCTGTTCCCTGGCCTCTCCTTGGACTGTCCTGGCCTCCTGAAGTGCTTGGGTCTTACATTTCACTGTCCTGAAGGGAAACTGGAAGACCACGGGGGATGGTAATCAAACCCTGGGTCTAGTCAGGCACTATGGCAATAAACCATGACAGACATTATGTACAGGTTATTAGTAGACAGCACTGGGAAGACCTGGACTTTTATTAGTATAATGTGGCCTAATACAGTCAACTTTGCTGTGAGTTGGAAACGACACCTCCATTTACACCGACTAATATCTAAATTTTTTTGTTGCAGGCAAATGTGTTAAGACTTTCCAAAGTGGAAAAAAATATCCTTTATCAGAATACAGTCTAAACAAAGAGACATAGCTTGGCCATGAAATCGATACTACTCACCAATATGAGCTGTATTCTCTTTGAGGAAGTGCAGACGTGCATTTCTCTATTGTATTTCTATTGTACAGACGCATCATTCTTGATACTGCTAATTCTTTCTCTCCTCCTAATTTCTTTCAGGATTTTGTGACACACATTGCCAGCACTGTTTCTTTCCCCTCCCCTTTATGTTCTTTCCTCTTTGCCCTCTCACGCTCGCCATGAATGGAGGCAGACAGCATCCTTGGCGGCTGCCAGGATGAGGCAGCAGTTAATTCTTGGCTGCCCTCCCTCTCTGCTTAAAGGCAGGTATAGGGTTTCCAACAGCTCCAGCTGGCTGGATACAATGGAGATCTCAGTGCAGGGGCAGAGTTCCAAGCAGGTGAACTAACCTCTTCTCCTTTCCCTTATAGCCTTTATCAGCAGTGCCACTAACACCCCAACAGCTCAGACTCCAGCAGAGTTTACCCTATCTTGCTCAAATTCCAGCCGACCCAACCCTTAAGTCTCACACCATTTCCTGGCTGACAGTCACTGCACCCTGTCTCGCAGAGAAACATAAAACGGCAATGATAAGATCTGAAATACAATCTAACGGGCTAATGAAACAGTGCTGGTTCACAGCCCAAAAACACTGCTCAAATCTACTGCTACAAAAAATGTAGTTAAATAATTTACAACATTTATGTCTAAGCACATGCATGTTTTCTACATGAGACAAGACTGGTGTTTTGACTCATTTTGTATCTCCATCTTCTTCCTTCCTTTTTTCCCCTCAGCTCTCTCCTGCCAACAACATGACATGTCATTAGGCAGCATAATCAGCATGCTATTTGCATACATCTGCTTTATTTTATTGATTGCTCCTCATTCGTTAAGATTCAGGGTATATAATTAATGACCAAACCCCTGGTGCCACACCCTGGGGACAGCTAATTCCACTGCATACTAAGGGGATTTCAGCAGAGGGCACAAGTGGGCTTGTCACAACGGGCACTGGGCCAGTATCAGTCCCGGTCCCCTCCCTGCCTCCGGCTGTCCTTGGTCCCAGCCAGCTCCTCTAACAAGGAGAGCCCTTCCCGGGCCGCGTTAACTAAAAGGACAATTATCTTGAGAACAATGATGCTTTTCACAGAGGCTGTGTTGTCATTAATGCAGTGGATCTGGTTACAGCAGCCAGCTTAAGCTAATTAAGGAATGCTATCTGTGGACTCTCATTGCTTCTTAATTAAGTAAGATTCATTTCAAAATGGGGACAAACAGTCACTTTTTTTGGAAGGGGAGGGAGGTTGTTTTACCTTTGAATTGTGTTTGAATTTGCTAATTTGGTGAGTTATTTTCATATGACCACAAAACTAGCACTTAGCTGCACTGCACTGCACTAACATTTGCTTCATAGTCACATAAAAAAGACTGTTTCATGCCCTTTGTCTGTCACACAGCCAATCAAACAGAGACCTATAATAATCAAACCAAAGTATAAACATAATTTGCCATATTAAGTCCTTGAAAGAAGCCATATTTAACAGCAGCTTTTGATAAAGGCAATAATACCATGAGCACTGTTGAGGAACAGTACACCTTGTCTTTCCTGTGTGGCTGTGGTCATAAAACAGTTCATTCTGTGGAGCCTCAGTCACTACAAGCCTTGAGTTTCTCCTGTCACAAACACTATCTAGACCCAACTGTCTGACCATCCTTCTCCACCTTTAACAGTGTATTGTGATTAGAAATGGCTGACTGACCGACTGACTGACAGAGAGACAAACTGAATGCTCTGGGAACATTTGCTTTCCAAAAAGACAGCTGACTCTTTCTTTCCAAGGAGCCTTCTGACCTTTTACACAGGAGAGGGCTCTTAGTCACCAGTCACTCAGCACTGACTGACAACATGGGGAAAACTGACTGAGAGAGGGAATGTTTGTGTGTGTGTGTGTGTGTGGTAGGGAGAGAGAGAGAGAGAGAGAGACTAGTCAAGGAGTTCTGACTGTGTAAGATACTGCAGAATTCTGTGGCTGCTCTCTAAAGACGGAGTGACACGTGCAGAGGTTAAGATGACACATAAGCCCATTCAAAGCCATTGCATATCCTATCTAATGACACATACTTACTCGTGTCTGAGGACTCCAAGACAATAGCTCTGGTTCACAGATGACAGACAGCTAGTCAACCAATCATATGTAACCTAGTATCATAAAACACGGGTTTGTAAGGTTATGTATTTTCGGTATCTAAGGGGTGTGTGCTGGTTCACGCGGGAGAGAGCAAATGTGTAAACACAGACACACATGAGCGCAGGGATCTGGTTTGGCAAGTATATATGTCCTTACTTGCTGGGTATTGTGAAGGAGGTTACAGCTGTTGATTGTGATTAAAATGTAAACAAAAGGTGAGTTCAGAGAAAGGGCACTTATGTGAGTTTGAGGGTTGATCTACTCTCACAGTCCTCCACACCCACTGAAAAACTCTTATTCTTCACGCAGCCTATATGGCTGGGCAACATCAAAAACAAACTGTACAGTATACACTGGAAAATAAAATCCATCTTCCAGACTACACTGTAAATTTTGTCTGGTGTAAATATTTTGAAGACAAAATGAAAAACTTTCAGGAATTGAAAAATTAAAACCTACCTTCTACCAAACCTAGCAGAAACATTTGTAAAGAAATTCAGGGGATCCTTTACAAAGCTCCCTGAATACATCAACTAAAAATGAGGATTTATCTCCTCCCTGTGGTGCCCATGTCTGGGGTCATCGTGACCCCATCGTGACTGCTCTTCGCATCAACAGCAGCGCTACTTCTTCCATTTATCCTGCTTTTAGCCTCTCAACAAGAAAAATGTACTGTTTTAAGTAATCCTTGTTTGTACTGACCGTAATTGATTGGGTAATCCTGGTTTAACATGCACTAAAACCAGTGCTTAAGAATCTATTAGGAGGGCTAGCAGCTTAAAGAGGCAGGATCTATCTAATGTTGACTTCTAGATCTGTGTCTCTGTGCCTAGAGGTTGGAGGTGTTTGATGACCCCTTTTACGTTGACCCACTTTAAGCCCAATCTCAGAGTCACATGGCCGTTTCTGTCTCTCTGTTTCTTTTTTCTTTCACTCTGTTTCTGTATTTCTTTGTCTGGTGGAACAATAATACATTCATGTGCCAAGGTATATCCTCTGAGTTCCACCAGCAAATCTCTTGGCATTCTTCCATCAACCTGGTGACACAGTTCTGGTGGTGTTTAAGCCAGCTTCACCTAGAGCCACAATCCATCTCCGCAGACGCCATGCCAAAAGTCCCTGTCAACTCGACATGACACACGCCATGCCACACACTCATCACTGTGACAACCCTGTCATAATCAACACAAATCTCACAGCATCAGCATGAGGAGCAAATGTATTATGGAGCTGGAGAAAGGGAGAGGGGGGAGGGAGGAGGAAAAAGACACACAGACACACTAAGTACAGGTCGTGGTACTGTCATCTCTGGCTCTGGGATCAGGCCGCAAGTATGAATGTGACTGTGCACACAGGACAGTCAGACAAGAGGAAGGCTAATTCCTGCTCCTCCTTCTGCCCTGACTGCTGTGGTTTCGACATGACACAGGAGGAGGTGGGGAGGTCTCACACACACATACAGAGGAAAGAAGAGAAGGAGAATAATCCCCACCAAGACCTCTGCCCTAATGGGGCCCACTACTGTAATTACAAGGCACAGATTTCAGATCAGGCACTTAAGTAGCCAGCTAAGAGTGCCCAGAAAACAAAAAGCTCTGTAATTATCGTCTGCCTCCTCTCTCCCCAGTGCAACTTCAGTTACCTGTCATGCTGCTGTTTTGTCAGGAGTCCGTTGTTTCCTGGATTCTCCCTAATCCATGGCTGGAAGCAGCCCTGGCAGTGCGCCTGCCTGTGCAAGATGCACATTTCAGCTCGCAGGGGCGAGTGACGACATGGCATACAAAGATAGCAGAAACCTGAGTCCTCACAGCCCCACAAGCACATGAATGCATTTTTTTACAAGAGAAGGGAGGAAAAGAAGGAGGGGGAGTGTTCAGTTTGCTGTAGACAAAAGATCCATTGTGCAGTGAAACTTTATATACATATTAGAAACTCGAAACCCATAGCCTCTGTAAGCAGGACTCTTGTAACTGTGAACAAGATAACATTACCTACCATTCTTTCCTTCTGTCCACAGAAAAAGAGAAAAGCCTTCAATCCTACTTTTCTGCAAGGGTCTTATTCTTCATGATGGATTCCTGTTTTTTTTGCAGGGTCATCTAATATCAGCGATAAGAGAGCTGTGGTCTCCAGGCAGTTTTGTGGCCCATTAGGTAACACATTCCCCAGGTGGAGCAGAGCAGGAGGCACAGCTTGTCAACAGAGATTTGCACTCAGCATTCTCTTAGCTTGCAGTCACCATCCGCCTAACCTCTCAGGTGTTCCAGAAGGAATGTTATGTCCATTCCTAGACTTGCTCATTCACCCACTTCAGCCTGGAATGCATTCTACGTGTACTTCTGCTTCAATAATACTTCTCTACTGCTTTCCAAACAAGAGCAACTTATATCGTTTAATACTCGCTTCTACTTTTCAAACTCTGAATTACCTGTAACCAAAGGGTCAAGTGGGATGTTTTGAGAATAACACAAACATGTCAAGTCCATTCTTGTTAGAGTTCCTTATCTATTTTTCAATAGGCAAGTTAAACAACCACATGCACAGTACTAATAAATTAAAGTACATCAGGAGGAAGAGAGCTGTAAGCAAAGACGATTCTCTGGGGAAGATCACTAGGATAGTCCTGAAATAAAGGACTCTCCTTGAAACAAGCTTTTAAAATAAGAATGACACACAAAAAAGGGGGAAAACCTAAAGCGGCTATCACAATTTAGGGACTGTCAAGACCCAGTCCAGCTCAGCTTAAGCAAGTCTGTGTCCACAAGCCTGGGAAAAGTTGCCAACATGGTGACATCATCAACATCAGACATGTAATTAACCTATTGCAGCCATGCAGTCAGGGGGAAGGCCGGACAGCCAGGCTCATAATGACAACCTGTGCAACTTGTAATTATTTTTCTCAAGGGAAAAACACAAACACAGGCACACGTACGCACAAAACATGCACACACAAACACACAAGCACACACAAAAAGGAGGACCAGCAGAAAATAATGCTTATAAAGACAATTACCAGCTTACAAGAAAAGATGTGTAGTAACTAATATGCAACAAGGGTGACATACAAATGTCATAACAACTAGCTTATAACATCTAATTTGGGTTTAAAGGCAATGAGTGTGGTTTACTACAGAAAAACATTAGAGCAAAATTAAATCAAGCACGGGACAGTATTTTGGTGTTCTGAACATAGATTAATGCTCACTACAAAAAAGTACTACATGGTCATTTCATTAGTGAATTACACTTCAAGCAAGGGTTTCAACAAATTGCATAACTATATTTTACACAACTGCCCTGTGATGTTTTATTGCTCATTTTATATGCTGCTTGTGGGCTAAGTAAATAAGGGGCTTTGGTAGGCAATAGTATCCACTGGAAACACATTAACCCAGTAAAAGGGCAGCCAGCCCTATAGGGCAACTCAGCTCTCTGAAGAAACAAGACGAAGACTGAGAATCTAAATTTAAAAGTTATTTAGGTTAGGGGGATAGGTCAAGGTATGAAAACCATCTGTAAGGATAATAAATCATGAAACCCTTCCCTTTATAACAAGAGACAACAAACATGGGAGTGGGGTGACTAATCCTGATTCTTTCCATTTTGGTTCTGGGTCAGTCTTTATATCATAAAGACATTCTGTGAGTGTTTGGATAAAAGACAGCTTCCATTTTTACAAGTTCTATTAATATGGGCTTGAGGTGGATGATTCATTGTGAACCAGACCTGGGTTTTGTCAGCCTAACTTGTTCCATGAATACAGAGGTTAACTTTTTCCACTGATTTAGATCTAACTAATAACAACAATGACCTGCACACATCCATTTGTTTAAAAACTTTACTGTGCCCTGGTGAACTTACTGTTCTTTATTCCTTTTGTGTTTACCTATTGTATGTGCCAGGAAAAAGAAATATAAAAGCATGGTGTCGAACAGAGAACTAACCACTAGTGTACGATTTGGGGTCTGCAACAGTTTTGCATGAGGCTATATTAGGTGGCGTCCAGTCAAATTATGTAACTGGCGCCTAATGTGACGAAATGTAGGTTACCCTTTGTTACTGCCCTCCACCATGGAAAGATCATATCAAAGAGTGGAAATCAAACAGATACTGTGGACTTAAAATGAACAGTGTCTTTGTCTTAGCTCATTCTTTATCTCACACTGGGCTGGGTTAAGGCTGGCTGCACTGTGAGTGCCTCAGCTGAGAAGAAGTAAGTATCAAGCCTGGTTTGGTGTGGTCAACTTAGACCCAGGGAGCCTTTAGAGTAAAGAGGGCTCTAAGTTAGTTTTAATAGGCACATTATTTCTACCCCTAACACTCGCACAGGCTCCACTCTGAGCCATTGGCTGTTTGAAGTTGGTAACAGCTGTAGTGTTCCAGCCTTTATTTAGAGGTCAGCACACTGACTTCACTTAAAAGGAGAGCAGGACTAAAGGAGAGAGAGAGAGAGAGAGAGAAAGAAGAGAAGTCAGTGGGAGGAGAAATAAAGAACAGAGAGAGTGTGAGAGGTGAAAGAATGAGTTAAAAAAAGAAAGAGTTACTAGTGTGGCGAGGGATTAGCTGAGGGAGAGGTTAAAAGTTTGTAGAGTTGCATCTGGCCTCCTGCCTGCTCTGTTGTTTATTGCCGCGGGCCTGAAGATCTGGTGCCAACATTAACCGCACCTGAACCACTCTACAGCGCGCACACACACACACACACACACACACAGGGACAAAACAGGAAGAGGCATACGCACAGCCTGCACTTCTCTCCAGTGTGCCAGCCTTTTCTCACTATACCAAAGTGTGCATGTGTTTGTGTGTCTGTGTGTGAACTACACTCACAGATGCCAAGTCATGACTTCTCATTTGTTAATACCCCATTGCTCCTATTACCCTCGTCTTTCCCTTTCCATCTTTGTGCTCTGTCACTCTGGATGACTGCCTGGCTGCAAAGCCCTAGCCCGCCTCAGCCAAATCTCTCTAACTTAGTCTCCCGAAGCCTGGCTTGACAACAGTTCCACGTCTTCTCAGACTTCCACAATAAGTTCAGTGAACTCGAGGCAGATGGGAGTTCTCATGCTTCATATAGGAGTCCTATGTGCCATAATATAACACTGACAGGACCAGAGAAATACACAGGGTCACTGTGGGCAGAAATCACACACAAAGACGAATGCTAGGATGCCACCCACTGCAGATCCAGGGGACAGACCCTTCTCTGTTCAACTTCTCTCTTTCACTGGAATTCCCCTTAATAATGTGCCAGCTTACACAGTGTAGCACGTACATGCACATGCGTACACAAGCACGCACACAGACACATACTAAATTGTGGGGACACAGGAGGGCCTGGAGAAAAGAAAGGGAGTTTGGAAGAGGACAGTTGGAAGACATTGGGGGTGGTGGGTTGAGGGCAGGGTATTCCTTTTGCCCCAGGCAGTATAGACAAGCCTGGCAGCCAATTAGTGCAAGCCGAAGCCACTCCCACCATCCAACTCCCCTCACCCCCTCCCCTCTGCTCAGCCTTGCCCTGGTCCTCTGAACTTGGTATGGTCAGGGCTGGAATGTTGAAGCAGGTCATGTTCGCATGCACATCAAAAGCGATTAAGTACAAGCCTCCTGGATTAAGATGAGTCTGTAGACCTTCACATCTTGGGCTAACCTCTCGAAAGCACTTGGCTTCCTCCTGCCACAACAGTATCCAAGTTCACTTTGGCCTGACACAGGCCCCTCCTTTGCTTGTGGAAGTAATACCAGATTACAGAGCAACTGTTGTTAAATGTTGATATAATGTGTTTTTCTTGTTCTTTTCCCCCTCTCTTTGTTTGTACAGCTGTTCTTTAACAGCGGGACATCTCGCTGTGCTGCTCTTGTATGGCTTACTTTGTGCAAAACTGACGTCTCATTTCAGTTTAATATACATGAAATACATATACAATTTGACTGTGAGAGAAAACTTCTTTAGGTGATAAAGCCTGTTGAATTGAATTGATGGGTATGTGTGGCACATTTTTAACTGTAGGGACTAACTTTTCTCCTTTCTTTTCCTTCTGCCTCTTCCATTTCGTAGCTAAACCCCAGCTGTGCGTGGATTGTCAGACTCTACCTCAATAGTACTGTGAGGGTTAACTAATCCCTCCGTGACTCAGGTATATGGGACATGTCCTGACAGGCGACCCACAACTCCAACACACAGTGCAGGGATCTGCACAGCCCACATAAAAGGGGGATTTTCACCAGAGCAAGAAGGTCTAAGAAAACAAAAGGAGAAGAGGAAAGATGAACACCTCCTTGACAACATTCTTTTCTTTGTTGAATCAAAGCAGGCGAGAATAAAAGAAACACCCATCAAAACACCCATTCATAAAACATACCACCTTTAGGTGCTTGTTGTGAAAGGAGGAGGGGAACAGACTGAGAGACAGGTCCATGGGCAGGTCAACGGGCACAGCAAAGTTAGAAAGGATATACAGAGATGGTATACAGTGTATTAACCAAAACATGCGCTCTACCTCTTTTACTCTACCCCCTCCATCCCTCCCTCCGTGTGTATACATGTGAGGACCCAGCAGGCTGGAAGCTCTCCCAGGGCCCAGATGCTCTCTGTCAACACCGAGATTCCAGAGAGGAAGCAGGGCTTTACAGGAGCAAGCTGCACACACAGCCAGGACCGGCAAGACCAGAAGCCAGGAGAGGACAACCTGCTCCACATAAACACAGACCTCCCTGTCTCCTGTCTGAGCCACTGGTTCTGCTTCCTGGCTCAGGATGGGTTTGGTTCAGAGCAAGCTAGTAGCAGTGAAGTCCTGGGAGTGGGGAATGAGCCACAGAGTTCCTCTTGCCGGGCTGGGCCCCCTCTCCGCCTGCCACCGTCAAGAGGTAAATAGCTATTGGCTGCTCAATAAGTGGCTTCAGTGCGTTGGAGTGAGGGGCCTTTTTTCCCCCACACTCTCCCAGCCTTGACAAGCATGTATTGACAGAGCAGTTACACACTAACCCATTGGGGGAAATCCTCCACATTGTGCCCCAGGCAGCTGATAAATGGAACTCATACAGTACCTGTAAGCATGATCTCCTACGCATGGACACGCAAAAGTGCATTCGCGTGTGCACACAGCTCAATACTACCATACTAATGCAGACATAAGTGAGGAGAACAGGGGCTTTATGATATATAATGCAATAAACCGATAAAGCTGTGGAAAGGTAAAGAGAAAGAGAAAAGGGGGTTACAGATAAGTGTACAGTGGTTGAAGCTGTCTTGTTTCTGTATCAATGTTAACATTGTGTCTTTTTAACCTATCATACAACAACTAAAATCTATGGGCCTATGGTGCCTTGGGTGGCAGCAGATTAAAGGATGAAAATTGGAGTAGGGAGCAAGGTCCGGTATCTACAATGGTTTACAAAATCCTCAAATAAACATGTTTGAATTCTATTGAGAATCAAGGACCTTGGAAGTACTTTTACACACCCAAACGTGGATAGATGGATGGATGGATAGATGGATGGATGGATGGATATAGATGGATAGATTTTATTGTCCCTAAAGGGGAAATTCGTCTCCCCAGTACATTGTGTGTCTCCATACATAAATATACAGAAACAGAGAGGAAGGAAGTGAAAGAAACACACAGAGAACATGGAGGGAAGTCTTGTGCTGCTGCCCATGCTGAAATATCAGAGAAAGTTGTCACTGTCAATCTTCCTGACTTCAGCCTCATTCAGTCTTAGCAGTCCTCTGCCTCTATATATATATTCTCCTAGCCTCCTTGCTACTGCCATGCGGGCGCTACCGCAGTCCAGGGGAGGAGTCAGTGATGGGGTAGGAGAGGAGGAGTCCGGGCTTGAGCCCCCAACACGGGGGAAAAGTGCTGTCCTGTCTCGTCCTCTCTCCCCTCCACCCCTTTCATGTCCGATCCACTGCTGATAAATAGCTAGGGGTGCAGCACTTGCTTTCACTTTGTGATATGATGTCAGTAACCTTCATTGATCTGCGGGCGAGCAGGCAGGCCTTATCGCTGCCTCTCCCTTGTGATATACTGTGATCCAGGGCCCTGACTGCTTTTTAATACACTGCACTTTAGGTCACGGTGTCGCAGGCTAACCACCCTGCCTACTAACACCTGAGGCCGCATTTTACAGGAGTGCTGTGATGGCCAGAGAGATTACACAGAAGCTAACTCTGGGAGAGCCTGCCAGCAAAATGATAACACTGGCTAAAGTGGGACAGTGGAGTTGTGATATGGGGGGAATTCTGTATTCTTTACCATGCCTGATCAGGCTTTCTGGCACAACTTCACCTCCTAGCAAGGTGCATAGAGAAGGGAGGCAATCTTGGAGATGAACATTCAGAGAATTGTAAAAACTTGCATGTTTTGGCCTAAAGCCCTCATCAGGGTCATCAAGCTCATGCACCTCCCATCCTAAATCTATGAGGGACCTCTTTTGTCTCTTGTCGGAACTTTTAAATCAGGTGGCTGTGTCAGAGGCGCTACCTGTGCTGTATTTTTAAGCCTAATCAAGCATCTGTGTCAGAACATAGAGCTTGTGTTGACAGAGCACACGGCTCTTAGCAGGGCTGAATTAGTGCTGACAGCCACTTCCTCCCACCAGATTTATACATGCACTGACTCAGAGACAACACCTGAGCTGATTGCCGGGAGTTGGACCCATATCATGAGCACCCTTAATGCCAAAAAAATGACCATGAGTCTGCCCTCCAGCAAACCCTGTGCCAACACTGGTACACTGGGTAGTGAACCGTTGGAAAATATCAGAGCTTTAAAGAAAGCATTTGTCAGTAGTGGTCCCATCTCGTCCATGGTGGCACTGAAAACAAATGCAAGCAACATTCACAAAAAGCAAAGTTATATGTAAGTGTAACTATATAACCTCTAATATGCACAGGGGCATACTCCAGCTAACCACCACCCCCATGTACATGGGTTGAGGAAGGCTGCAGATAAAGGAGACTGGACGACTAGCGGGAGAATTATCCCAACTATTGATTTTAGCTGTTGGGTATTACAGACGGAAACAGCGGGTTTATCAGGCCAGGATCCCTCTGCACTTTCACTAACTAAACGAGTATTTTCCGGGCTTATCAGGCAAAAAGCCTATTACTGATGGTCTCAGCCTCCCCCACAACTAGACAAAGAGAAAGGTTGGCCACCATTATGTAGCCACCGGATGGGTTAGGTTGCATGGCTCTTTTGGGGACCTCTAACACTTACCCAGTACTTCACAAACCCAAAATGATGTCCATATATTCACCACCAATATAATAGTCCTCAGGGGTGTTGCACATTTATGTATATTTACGCTTATCTGCTAATGGACTTGTGACCTCCTCAACTGTCTGCTCTCCATCTTCCTCTCGCGCAGTCTGTCTCTTTCTCTCTGGGTCAATGTCATTTCTATGGCTTCAGTATATGAGGACTATAACCAGAGATAATGGGAAGTGCTATAATCCCTGAGAGGAGCCTAATACCGGCCTTAATCACAAGAAAAAAAAATGTATGTTTTAATTACAGACTAAAAGATCCCGACAGATACCTGTGAGGAACCTATCCCAGGATCCTTAGTGAGTGTCTTTCTTATCTGTGAAACCTGAGGAAAGCCCAGTTCTCAGTGTGCGTGCTACTCTGTATTAGCTGGCATGAATTAAAAGTGCTCTCGTTATTTTAAGATGAAATTATACTCAGAGACATTTTGAATGTATACCCATTTCCCAATATTAATAATGAAGAAGAGTAGAGACAGAGAAAATTTCCCTCAGCAATTACTGTGAAAATCCATATACTGATCAATGTGCAATCCCAAGGATTGTCTTAATACATATAAAATATAGACAACACCGTGTGTGCGTATGAATGTGCATAAATTTATTGTGGCGTAAAATGACCTCAACAAGATGAGAATATTATTGAAGGAATAAAGGCTGGGTGTAATGATTTACATATTTCATCACAGGCAGCAATGAAAGTAAGTGATTAAACACACAGTGAGAAAGAGAGAGAGAAAGAGGGGGGAGAGAGGGAATATTGACAAGACTGAACAAGACAAACTGCTAAACAGAACAAAATGATAAAGAAATAAAACTACTTCCCACTTGGGTCAGGCATACTAAAAGTGCATCATGGAACAATAAGACATATTGGATAAATATGTCCACCAGCTGCTTTAAACTGTGTTCGGCTAAGCCAGTCTTGTTCTAATTAAAGACTACAAGAAAAGCCTTCATCCATTATGTCAACACTAAAAGTCTTCATGGTCTATTCCACAAGACGGAAGTGAGCCCAGAAGTGGTGGAGAGGGGCACCAGCAGTGAAACGGGAACAGGACAGAGAATCGTGGCCAGACTTGGCACCCACGAAGGGGCAGTGCTCATCTGCCCACCGGCCTGCCTTTATGTCTCCAAGTCAGCCCTGTAATTTGCTTGGGGCGGAGATAAATCTTATCTCAGAGACCTGATTAAGTTTTTAATTTACACTCCAATCAATAGCCCAGGTCTATTGGCAATGTGTCTAAAACTCTATTTACCAAAGGATTCCCTGCTATCAATTGATCAAGGACCCAGCAGCCATAAATTATGGGAACATGTGTGTGGTAGAGAGAGAGGGAGACAGAGAAAACGGGTGAGAAAGTAGTGCGAGAGTGAGAAAGTGAGAGAGCCAGGTCGTATGTGACTGATTTTAGAATAGAAAAGAGATATGAGCAGTAGCCTACTTACAGAACATGAACAACACAAACACACTTTTTAAGCCCTGCTCAATATGCTGCAACAATATTCGGCTCAACAGCTGATAAGCCAACTGCTGGTATTTTATCCATACAGCCAAATTCACCTACACTGAACCCAATGGCAGCGAGAAGTGGAATGTAAATGAGCAGCAGCACTGATGCCAAAGATTCACACCCAGAGTGCCCATTCTAAATGTCTGGACAAGTGAGACCTCCTACTTCCGGCCCTTTCTGCATGAGCGCCATTATCTGTTTACAGTGCCTACTTTCCCAACGGAACTGTTAAAAAGGACTCTGCTGGGGTCTGGGTTCCCCACACAGAACTCCTACATGCACTTCCAACGCCATGCTCCATGGCACCCTGCCTGGGAAACTGAGGGAAGGATTGTTCAGGCACCCGTTTACACCGCTATGACATCCAGGAAACAGCTATTTTCTGTTGGCTATTTTAAGCAGTTCAGATGTTTGTTTAGGATTAAAGAAGATGGAAGGATTAACAGAACTGTAAAGATCCCATTAATCTTAACCGAGACCATCTTCACCTGATTTCTAAGACCTGGTTCTGTGAGAAAACAAAGGCAGAACCATTTTGCTCCAGAGAAAAAGGGCACAGACACAGTTCCGACTCCTCTCTGCCGTTCCCATGCAGAGGAAATGAAGGGGAGGGAAAGGAGGGCAACGTTATCACCGTGGAGAAAGTGTCGTCATGGCGGTTCTGCTCTGACCCTGCTGACTCGCCGATTCCTTAACATGAGATCATTTTGGACAGCTGACCTCAATATCTCTGTGCTCTGAGGACGAAACAGATCCAATGGAGCTTCTTATTCCCCCCACCCTGCCTACAAAACATAAGCAGGACACACATTTAACAGCACTGCGCAAACGTCCCCTTTTTATTCCTGCATCACCATTAACAGGAATTAGAGGAATTAAAAGAAATAAAATAAAATAGTCAGTTTTCTCCCTTCTCGCTATTTCCAGTGAGACATAAATAAACGAGAGAAAAGACAAGCTGGGCTTCACAGCATCAGGCCATTCTTAAAAAACACTCGCATTTCATTGCGCTGTTTGTCTAAGGTTTCACTCTCTTACACTACTGATATTTGACAAAGCAGATAATACAGCATTTATTGTAGATGGAAAGAAACTATTCTCCCAGCTTCTCAACAGGTCAGCCAAACTAGCACTGCAGGTTTTTCACCTAGTACTTAAAATTACAACATACAATAATAAGGTAGAAAAATATTGTTGTAACAAATGTTTGGGAGGATGTTATGTACTACTTTGTCATTAGTGGAGAGGCTGCCTGGTAAAATCAGGCATAAACATGTGCCAGAATTACATGTAATTATAGTTGAAAAACTTCCGCATGGGAGTATGAATCACCTCTGCAGCTGGTTGGCGTGGCAGGAGAGAATACAGTACTCTGCTTTCCTCACCTTCATAACTGCACTGGGGGAAGGGAGCAGAACACGGGAGACATGCAGACTAAAGAAGACAGACAAGCTCATGCTATGTCAGACAGCCTGAGTTCCTGGTCCTCTGCTGGACTATCTGAAGAGCCACCGACGGATATGTGTAATCAGCCCCATCCCCACGTTTCTCTCTCTCACTCTCTGCCTCTCTGGCTAATGTCTCCGCCTGATTCGATTGAGGCAATTAGGTAGTAATCTATAGAGCTAGGGAGTGATGGAAACATTTCCCACTGTCCTCCTCATGTTTCTCAGAGCTGCTATAATTAGCTAACTTTGCTTCTCATTAAACATCAGAGCAGTATTTACATACCCAGATCCAATTTGGCTCTGTAGAGCCCATTCCTTTTAAACCGTCTTGAAACCCTGAAACATGTCTGTAAACAAAGGAATGGGGGAGCTATAATCTGCAGTTATTTCAATCAAACATTTCTATCTTATAATGGTAATACACAATGTATCTAGAATGTATAGATTTAAAACAATGTCAGAGTGTGTGTACATAACACAGTAGATGATCATTCCAGAGCAGTGTGTTGTTGTAGATGTAAATGAAGCCTAGGAAAGCCTGTTATGGCATGACGTTTGATCTTAAAAATGGAGGATATCCTTCCATGCCTGGTTTCAATGAGCCATCATGGGAACTGGAATGGTAGGCCCACTTTATTCCCCTATGGCTCATATTCAGTTTAAATCGTTTTAGCAGGGAACAAGCAAAATCGTTATCACACAGAACGGTGGAGAACATCAAACTAAAATGCACAGATCTTGACTATCTCTTTTGAGAAACTATAAATCTAAGTTTAATCTCTAACTGATCTGAACATCATCATTATATCTGATATTTGAAAGAAAACAAAAGGTATGTACTTTGAAAACAATTTTTCTGTCATCTGTTAAACTGCAGTTGTTAAAAAAGTTTGTTTATTCGTAGTGGTAAACTTAGCTTGAATGCTGTTTAAGGATTCCAGCGTGGTATGAGTTTCTTCCAATTTTTTTTTTATTTTACATATTCCATCTCCATATAATAATTGGGGCAGTTTTACATGGTGGCACCATAATATTTTTAAATCAGTCTTAATATACCTCCTGGGTTTATTCATTCCCATTCATTTCCAAACAACACAGAAAGCAGTTATTATGAGGCATTAAAACAATTTCTACATTTTGAAAGAAGTTCTGTTTAGCATTTCATATTCATGTGCACATTCAGTAAAGGCTAAGAGAAAAGACATTAATTCTATTTTATACTAATATAATTTGCACTTTTTTCTCAAAAACAAGTTCTAACCAGTAGATAATGTTTTCTCTGTTATGTTAGGCCTTGCAAGGCAAGATAGATGCAATAGTCAGTAAATTTAAACAGAAAATAAAGCTTGATTTTACACAGTTATGGTTTTACATTCGTACACTCTTTTTTTGATTTAGAATATCCTTTAATATTTCTACAATGCAGATTTCAAAATTAATTAAATAAATAAAAAAGAGCCAGTTAGACCAGTAAGAAAACAGCAACTTCTCATAATGTTATAAAAGCAATGGGGGGGAAAAATCTACTTTCAACTGCAAGGTAATGCATGAAATCATTTCAGCGCACTACAAACAGCCTGTTGAGCTGAACAACAGAGGTCAGAGGAAGAGACGGAGGATCCCAAAAGAGTGGATCTCTCTTTAAAGCTACTCGGGCCTGCAGCAGCTCTAGACACCACCCAGAGTTGTACTGCAATTGTAAACTCTTCTGTTGATATGCAAAGCAGCATGGATCATTTTATGTCCCCATGGTAACACTGCCCCCGCTTTGCAAAAATGTAATGATTAATCATGTTTTTAGACAAAATCATTGTTCCAACATTAACGGAATGTGTGTGTGTGTGTGTGTGTGTGTGTGTGTGTGTGTTTGTGTGTGTGTGTGTGTGCGCGCGTGCACACATGGTCACTGAATGTGTATCCCTAGTGGTTACCACAGGCATTGCAGCTATACTCCCTGTTTGTGTAGTTGTTCATTTCTCTGACTAGTTGGGTCGAATTACTGTAAAGCATTGGAAGCAGCAGGACATATCTACCTTTGAGGCAGCAAACAAATTCAATTAGCTGACACAATTAGAACCTCTTATTTTGTGAGGGCTGTTGCACATGTTAAAATTAATTTACTACTACTCTGGCTGTGGGCTTATTTTTAGGTAAAACAAGTGGAACACTGCTACCATGAAAAGTTAATTATGTTCATATTCAGGCTGCCTACTGCCAATGGTTAGTTCTTTCATCCCTGGCATCAAGAAATTACTACCAAGACTCTTGAATAGGGACACCTAACCATCGGTGAATGTGTACCAAAACTGACAAGTAATAACTTGATGTATATTGTTCAATGCATTAGTTTTATTTGGATTTTTTTCTCATCTAAGAGCTCCTCATGATGGCCCGAAAGTACAATGTTTGTGGGATATATACACTTTTTTATTGGAATCCAGTGAAAACACATTACATGGGCCGAATTCTGACAGGTCTAACAATCCTAAAGATTTAATAGTTTAATGTTAGGATGTGAGTGGAGCACACAGAAATCCAATCTACCCCTTTGCTTGTCTATAGTATGGTGTAGCTTGAATACATATGCAGGAGTACAGCCAGGAGTGAGGAGAAGGGTAATTCAATCAGCAGCACTCCAGCCTGACACAGATTCACTTTGACAGTTGTGCTTTACCAGTAATTCATCTTTCTGAAAACAGACACTATCCCAACAATATCTTTCAACTCCAATACCTGGCAAAGGGGTGGGTGAAAATGTAATAACAGGTTTTCATTGGCTAACACCACAATCCCTTCAGATCTCATCCTATCAAGAGCACGTTTCCTTTTCCTGATGTCCCTGACAAAGCAAAAGCTACTCATGTAAAAATTCCCAACAGTGAGACACAGATGGTAATTCCTGCAATTATGCCTTGACTCACAAGTGACCACACTTTTAAACAGACTATATGAACACACAAACACACACTGACTAGTAGTGGAATGCATAAGTAAACAGTGTGAGGGATAGAGCTGCGTGTAGGGGTCCAGATGGGCAGGCAGGGAGGCTTGTCCTGGGAAAGGGCTGTCCCAAACCCATACACCCCTCCTCAGTACCCCTCTGGCCCTGTGTGCAGGACTACAGCTAGCCTGGCTTGAGCAGCAGAGGGTTAACTGCACTGCCCAGTCACAGGCGTGAAGTGAAACAATGAAATAATGGCAGCGAGTGAACGCTCAAAGGCAGGGGGCAGAGTGGGTGTGGGAGGGTGGGGGCTCGCCATAGGCTCCTGCAGATGTTGCCGGGCTTCGGCGGGTCACACAATCACACGTATTAGCATTCCTGATAGAGGGAGCCCGGATTAGGGAGCTGAATGCCTTTCTCAACTCTGTCAGAGTTTGAACACGCCGGAGAAGCAGAGCAGAGGGAGAGAAATCCCAGACATGTGGCGAGGAAAGGTGGAGACAAGAGTATAGGAGAAGAAAAGCACCCTCAGACAGTGTTGAGGAAGGCCTGGCTCACAGAAAAAGCAGGCACAATGTTGAGGGTAGGAGAGAAAGGCAAATGCAGAGCAAGATTGACAGACAAATTGCGCCAAATTGACTAAAACAGCTAATGAAAGAGTTTAACAAACAGACAATAAAGAGAAATCAAGCATGTGATAATTTAATGGTTTTGTGAGGTTGGCAGAGGGAGTGTATATGTGAAACGAAGATTTCTATTTGTGGCTGAATGAGTGAATGAGCATAGACAAACGGCTTTCTTTCTTCTTTGTATGTCTGGGTGAGCGAGGGAGAGTGAGAGAGAGAGCAGAGACAAAAGCTTTTCTGAGTGTATGTGTGCTGTCCTGTCCTTTTTTCCCAGGACAGAGGTCTGGAGAGGCCTCATATTTCTGGCTGCTGTCAGGCTGGGGTGAGAGGCAGAGACAGCAAGGGGCAGCTGTTTTCTACGAGGTACCCTGGCTCCCTCACACACGGCCTTTGATCCAGCTTGGCTTCCTTGGCCAGCCAAGTCTCCCCCTGCGTATGTATGTACGAGTGTGTGTCAGGGTATGTGTATGTCAGAGGGAGAACACATAAAAGTGGGGGTGTAATTGCCGTAGTCAGGGGCACAAGTGGTGGCTAACCATGGAGCAAACGGTGAAACTTAAGTGGTAAAATGAAGTGAGAAGTAACACTAAACCAGGGCTTTTGCCCTCTTCCTCTCTCTTTGTTTTAGCACAAGACAAATAATTTCACAGGAATGCAGCAGGACCAGGTTGGTTGTGTATTCAGCAGAGATTTTAGAATATAAAGAGGAAAAGTGAATAGACTAACGCACACATATTGAGAGAGACTGACTAACTCTACGAATGCTGTTTTCCTGTATAATAAAGGAGGCAATAAAATGGAGTAAAAGCAAAATTAGAGAATAATCTGCAGAAGTAAAAAAAACCCTATCAAAACTGCAACTAATCCAGGTGCAATAATAAGAAATAGGGCTATTTTAGTATGTGGGCTTTACTGCACTATAGTTTTATCTAACAGCAGGCATATCTTTATACAGGTTTCTAGTAGGAGCCTATACATTTGCCCTTTACCTGCTCTCATTGTCTTTAGATCCTTACAACAAAGAAAAAAACAGGCAGCGACACTGAAAGCACATAAAATCCTTCATATTTGACAGTTAAGGAAGATGTACCTTTGTCCCCAGCCAATGACTATCAGTGACTCTACAAGTTAATATTTGCTTCTGCCTGCTCATAAATTTGCATTGCATTAGAACCTGACCTAAATGCATTTTTATCACCCAAAGTAATTAGCTGAGCATTAGTTGTAGGGGAGAGAGAGTACTATGAAGCTGAATCCTTCCTGAATGGGTGGTGGCTAGACGAAAGCTACAGGAGGGATGGCTACAGAGCAAAGCAGAGCTGGGCCACCAGATGAAAGAGGAAGTAAACAGGGCCAGAGTGCTGCCTCTTTAATCTACTACATTAACTCCAGCACCACAAGGGGAGGAGCCAGCATGCAGGCAAACGGCACAGCCACACAAAAGGGGAGTGTCAATGAGGGGGTAATAAGGAAAGACAATGAGTAAACAAGCAGGGGAAGTCCAGGCCTGGTGTGCTACAAACTCCCTGCTTCTCACTGCCTGGCACACACAAAGGCCCTGCTGTAATTAGCCACCCCAATAGGTTGTTTAGCATTTGCATATAAATGCCCTCAGAGGCAAACGCTAAACACGCTGACACAAGCCATGCCCAAAACAGACGTTCGCCACACCTCTACCCCTCCAGGAGGTCTCAGGGGTCCACTTATGTCGGGGTACCCCCTCCCTTTGCCTTGTGCTTGTACCCACTACAGGCAAGCTGGCATCCATTACACAAAATGCGGATAGCACACCATAGTGCGGGTACTCAGTTCTTGTTTCCAGAGAGATTGTGAAACAGTGTAGCCAGGCTTCCTGTTGAAGGCCTACACAGCCATCTGTCATGTGAAAGTACATTTTGCCCTGACCACAGGACTGACGTTCAAGACAGAGGATTGCAGGTGCTGTTTTGTTACATAGAAATTCTATGTGGAACACGGGAAAGAACTCATACAGATATATCAGTGTATTATCACACAACCATGCACATCTGCACGTGCATGAACACGCACAGAGCTGTCCCGAGGAAGCCAGGGGTCTACAGAGTGTGAGAAATGAGTGTTCTGTCTTGATCAGGGTCAAAACAGACAGACTTGTTTAACGTAACCTGTCTGGCAGAAAAAAAGGAGAAGTGTTATAGCTGTAGCAGGGTAGACCAAGCTGGTAGATTAGAGACAGAGGCAGACTACATTTACACAAGGTTTAACAACATTCAACAGCAAACATGCTATCACTTTTATATTTTCTAGTTTCATGCATTATTGTTATACAAAATGTTTTCCATGAGACCTGTGCCTCAGTTCTACACTTCCTCTTCTGTCTACTGTTGTTTTGACAATGGTGATTCATGAAAAAAAACTGAAAAAAAAAAAAAATAACTATAGCAAAGGAAGGAAGTGATGAGACTGGTGTCTGTACCCTCCTTCCCCCCCGCCCTGACCATCGCCTCTCTCTTTTCTCTCCTTCCTCCAGTCCCATATTCTCTCCAGTGTAAACAAAGGTCTACACACTTGTCCTGCTCCTGGTGCTGCTAGGAGGGAAAGAGTACATCCACAGAGCTCCTGCACCATACAAGGGCTACTTCCTGTGTTAATCCTCAGCACAGAGTGCAATTTTACCAGTCTACTCTGCTTGCAAGAGTTTTCTGAGCTGTGCTCGTGGCACAGGAGGCCCACCGAACGAAAAGCTATCCACTTGGTTCTCACCTGCCGTGCGGCCTGTTGTTCCCCATCAGGGCATGATCCAACATGAGGAAACACCTGGCTCCAACAAAAAGCAGGCAATAAGAGAAGGTTTTTTTTTTTTTTTTTTTTTACAGCCATCCTCTTCCTGATACAGATATGCACCTTGCCTGAGTTGCAGGGGCAACACTGAAGAGATGCTGTCCAAATTATACCTTATCTATGAGGTGAACAAGTGCTTAAACATTGCTCTGAATGAGAGTAAAAGAGTAGCAGAAGAGAAGAAAAGCAGAGCAATTTTGTCAAAGAATTGGCACATGGCATGTAAGGAAGAGAAAAACAGTTGTAACAGTCAGTATCCGTTTTGAGCCTAGTTCTTACCTCAGGCTGACTTCCTATATGTGGTCAGGGTGTGTTTTGTTTTACTGCTACACACAATGCTCGCATGCTATTTGTTACCACCTGAGTAAAAGACAAAAATCAAATATCCTGCCCTGCTAGAAAAAGAGAAGAAAGTGTCACCTTTAGTTAAACCTAAACTGAAGTGTGACAGACTTGCAGACACACAGCAGATGATCAGGTGATAGAAGGGATGTTTTAAAGTCAAGTCATTATTATTAATGGGTATATTGCTTTCTTCTGTTTGTATTGGCACCTCTGAATTAACCAGAACACCACCAATAGCTGCATAAACTAGCCCGGGCCCCCATCTTCATTCATTAAACAGTAGGGAAAATGAATGCCATGGTGACCAGACGAGGCAAATGACGTCACAAAGCCGAGGTCACCAGTCTGTCACGGCCGTCTAGCCCTGTGTCAGCCCCATGGGACCTGCCCCACCCCCTCCAGCCTAGACCAAATCTCTGCTCTGTGGCACTGAACGTCAGAATGAAAACCAAACAGTCGCAGAGGGCTCCGTGTTGAAGATGTAAACGCCACGGCACTGTCGCTGTCATGAGACATCAGCCACTGCGCGCAAAACAGCGGTTAGAGCATAGCCTGCCAGAGAGGTGGGAGCATGAGGACCAGCAGACAAGAACTGCCATTAAACTGGATAAATATACATTTTTAGTTGCTGTGTTGGTGTATGTGTTTTAGGGAGAAGAAGAGAGTATGTCTCCTCCTCCTCAGGCTAAACACACACACACACTGAACATCTCTAGTTTTCGGTGTTGCTGTGTGGGAGTCTGCTTCTCTCTAATCAATTTATTATGAGGCACCGGGGTCCCTATGTTTGTTCATTTAACACAGGGAAAATGAGAAAGAGCATTTGTTTTAGGTACAGTGAGAGCCAAAAAGGAAACCACACGTGTTTCAGGAGTAGGAGAGCCAGAGAGGAAAAGGGTGAGGCAAAGGCACACAACACAGAGACACCCTTCAGGTGTAATATTGTGGCTTTGAGGAAATGTTGGTTTAATTGCAGTTTGGCCTAACATTTAATGCGGTCTGTATGACACCTGGCATTAATGGTTTAAACTCGGGACAGTGCCAATTATAATTTAGCCAATCAGAAATCTTTCATAAATCCACTGACATGCTCACTGCAACAGCTAGATGCTTATTTGACGAGATGAGATGGGATGGCGACAGACGCACATGCAGTATATCTTCTTTTTAATTACAATGTCTGCAGAGGTGGGACTCTGCTATAAACAATCATCTGTGCAATCAAACGCAATACCACCAACACCATGCACTATAATAATACATTCTCAAACTGAAATATAAAATTATCATGCACAATATTTGTACTGTTATTGCTAGTAATACAACTGAAAAAAACTGTAAAATAATATAGCAGTGCATAGCTAGAACTGAAGTATCTAACTCTCTCATCATTCTTTCAGCAGCTAAAACAGAGGGACTTCTTCGTTCAATTTGGCAACAACTATCAGGTGGTAGTGGTGGTGGTCCGATCGGCCTAGATATTTACTGGCATTCACAGAGGCAGACACACATGCTCACAGAGTATAAAAACAGAATACCATTACCATTCTGCTGAATGTAAAGCTCTAATAGATACTTTAAATCATTTTCATAGATCATTAAAAACATAAAATGTGTGCATCTTTGAATGTGCTTTTCGAGAACAGTTAGCACTTTCTCAGTCACTTCTAACACTGCAGGTGCTAATAGGTCCTTCATTATCTATATTCTATTTTCTTATCATATGTATTTTGTGTTTGTATGCAAAGCACCAACACAGGTCAAAATAAACTAAAATGCTCTCCAAGAGTTTAGTATGTGATTTACACACATTCAAAAAAAAACAAAAAAAACAATAGATGAGCTTAAAATAATAAAAAGGCTAGCTATGCATTAGTATAAAATAACAGTGTACAGTACATGTGTGCACACACTGTACGTTGCACACAGAGACATGCCCATGTGTTAGTAGAAAAAAGGAAAACATAGTGGCAGAAGCTGGAAGAGAGCTGACATCAGAGGACTACGGAGGCTACAGCACTTAGAGGCCATTTTATTGCTTTGCTGTGGTCAAGTGAGGTGCACCGAGCTCAATTCCACCACAACAATGGCAAAGAGGGCCGCAGAGACAAAAGAGGGCTATCCCTGCTTCTTAACCCCTTCACTACTGGCAGATCAGCGAACAACACCAGGCCACCTCAGGAGAAGCCAGGGGAATGACAAATAGCGAGTCGCAACTTATATAGCTACTGTATGACAACGGCTCACACACACATTTTGTTACTTACACAGTAAAAACGATACATGCACACAAACCCCATAAGATTCTATCAATGGGCAGATGGAGTCGGCTGCTTTTCCTGACCAGGAAGAAGCAGTCGGTAGCTTCACCTCAGCCCTGTCTCACACTAAAATACACTGCAGCCTGCTCTCTATGTCTTTCCATCTCTGCCCCTCCCTCTCCTTCTCTCTCTCTCCTCCACTGGGAACATGGACAGGCTACTACACATTTGCAAGTGAATTACACTTTTTGTTGAGATTTCTTTTTTTTGTCTGTGCGTGAATTGTAAAAAATGGGGAAGAGGGTGTGAGAGGGAAAGGGTGCTCCTGCCATCGCTCTTTTCTTTTCTTCTCTCTATAATCCTGAGGAGGATAAGCTGTGAGGTACACAGAGAGGAAGTGCCATAGACCTGCTGGGGTCCAGCACATCCTAGCAGTACATTCCTACAGCTCATCTATCAGACACACATATAGACAGATCCAGACTAAAATCCTCTCAGCCACACATAACTACTGTTTGTCACAGTCGCAGAGTGGAGTGGACGCAGTGCACACACAGAAAGGAAATTAAAATCAGTATGACCTAAATCTGAAACCAAAACTGATCTTTAACCAAGAGCTGAAGAAAAAGCTAAGAAGCCGATAGCTTGATTATACAAACACACACACTGTATTTGGTACTAACACAGGCCGTGACGTTGCATCATCGGGTGACCTGACTGTAAATTAGTGATGAGGAAAAATGACATGCTGGTGGTCTGAAACACATATCATCTGACTGCACCGAAACATGTCTTCTTTTATACGAAATGTAATTTCTTCATATGAATGAAATTATTTAAATTGTTTACATTTAACCTCTGGGTGAACTGGTGAGTACACAATATTTTTTGAATTTGAATTATATTAAATTTTCTGTTAAAAATATGTGATACAATAAATAATACGGAATATTAAGGCAGGAGCTATGCAACTGATGCACTGACAATATTTTAAACCTGTCACTCTCTCTCTCTCTCTCTCACACACACACATACACACACACTTACATTTCAGTTACACAATGCAGATTTCACAGACACAGATAAACAATACGAGGGCAGTTATCACTCCACGGAGCACAGTAACATAGAGGAAGAGGAAGAGGATGACAAAGAAATAGGGGAGGATAAAAAGACGGCGTGTGTGTCGTCAGAGTCATAGGCCAGAGGGGCCCATGTATTGTTCCAGGGCTCAGTGTGGGGAGAGAAAGGCGACCTGGGCCGCCTCTGTCTAAGCGTCCTCCATGTTTTATGCATTCTGTCCTTTGTGATGATAAGCGCCAGTGCGGAGGGTGGAATGCTGGCCTCCAGGGTCCAAGAGAGGGGTGGGCTTATAGGGGGCTGGGGTGCAGCTCAGTTCAATTTTGCAGCCCTTGGAGTGGTCCCTGTCATCCCTGCCTTGCCCGCGTGTAGGCATATGTAGCTTATACAGACACGAAACCGTTGTTCCTCCCATCCCTGAACACTAGAGCTAGCTGCTGCTACCGCAAATAGGATATATACACAGTCAGTCATAGCCGCTATGCTACACACACACACACACACACACACACACAGCTTTTACGATACTGCGAGCCCTGGACAGGCATGCATCACACAGGTCCTCTACTCACAACAGTCTTTATCACTGTTACAACACTGCTATCTAACAAACAGCCTTGTTTGCTACACGACTGATATTGTACATTTATTACAGAAGCAATATTGAAATTCTAGTCAAGGACGCAGATCCACACACACATTATAACACCCCTCCCTTGACTACAACAGCATTCATTTATTGTTAGAAATGGAAAACAAATTTGTATAAATTTGTATCACATATTATTGTGCTCTATTCTATGACAGCTTGTGAATTTCCTTCACTGAAGGGGAGAAAGTCAAAATAGAACCCATACTTTGCTTTTAAACATATTACTAAATGGAAAATAATTGTTTTTTCCCCCATATCTCTCTCTATTCTCTGTGTGACTGCTAGATAATCAGAGCAACGTTGCGTTATCACAACATAGGTCTGCTGTGATTTGTCTGAATTTGAACACTGGCTTAGATTTTTGGAAACAGTTCAAAATTAATATAAATAATGACTATAAAAACAAAAGTGCATCATAACAAGGCCTTGATGCGGCACATCCAAAAGAAGATAGATTTTCATAATGCCAGTATTCACACAGATCAGAATGCGGCTGTGCAAACATAAATGCAGAGGCACATGCGCATCTTCTCAGTCATAAATCTAGTCTACCACAATGATTTAACCAAGATTGTTAACACGATAACATATTGTGAAAGAGTAAACCACAGAAGATCGCTGCCAAGTTCACTTCAAAAAGATAAAAAGATGACATTGAATAAGAAGAAAAAGAAAAGCTCAAAAGAAGACAGGGAGGGGAATTTTAGAGAAAAGGGGTGCTTTCTGTGGATAAAGAGGAGCCCTGTTGGACACTCTGGGCTGCTGGGATTAAGGATCAGGTACAGCATTCATGCACGCCACAAGCATGCACACACACACACACACACACACACACACACACACCTGAGCATGACAGTCATCTCTTCCACTCTCCCTTCCCACTTTCTCGCTCACCCCTGTGCTGAGCCGAGATCCCGCCCCCCCGCCTGCTCCTTTATGATAGCATGACATGTACACTGGACTCGGCTGCAGGACAACCGGAAGAACTGGTCCTCGCTGCACGATCTTGCATATTCAAAACCACACATCAGATTCAAAGCCATCACCTGAGGTGACTACTCTCATCTACATGTCCATACAGCTAATGGCTGAGACAGACTGATTTCAGTGAAGACGCATCCACACAAAGGTAGACCTATTCGTATTTGTAATGCTCTGCCTATCATAGAGCAAACAGTATAAAACAGTAAAAAGGAATTAATTTAAACTGACTGATGACCATTTATTAAAAATACAAAATGAATAATAATAATAATAATTTGGTTAAAAATTTCTATTCACACAAGACACAAAATGATTTTATATTTTGCTTATCAGAGCATAATTAGGTGGATTTTTGTGTTCTGTGTGCATACATAAAGTGTGTTGAATCTCCCATGTATGGCCTTAGCCTACTAGTAACCCAAAGAGGGCTCTCTACAACCGAGGACATGGCAGTGAGCTCCCCCACGGTGCCAGTGCCCGAACACGGAAAGGTGGGAGTTAAGGAGGGAGATATGCAGAGACACATTGAGAATGAGACGGAGAGAGAAAGGGGGGGAGAGCGAGAGAGAGGGAGAGGCACAGCGAGAGGAGGAAAAGGGGTTATGACAGCCAGAGGCGCTGTCTCCCCTTTCTCTGTGTTTTCCCCAAACCATGAAACGAGCCTATCCATGACAACTGCTGCTCCCTTTATCTTATCTTATTTCCCCAACTGGAAGTGCTATTCCTGTTCATACAGTCAAACGACATCTGAATACTCTGAATATACCTGTCATCGGATATGGTAATAGAGGGGGACCGAGTGCAAACAGTGGACAGTCGTTTTGTTGCTGTGCAGGATCAGTGGCCACTGCACATCTCCGCAGTAAAAACTGTCATCACATCACAGCTTTACAACACCAAATATTTTCCTCATGATATGAATAACAATCACAACAGCAACAACACACAGATAGCAATTCTACCATATGCATTTACATGATTAATCAGATAACTAGAATCACGTTCAATCACTAAATTCACAGCACTACCATCATAAATAAACAAACCTGCATTTGTTTTTATCATTTTGATCTTAACAAAGAATTTTGTTACATGTCTAACACATTCAAATAACATGTTTACAATTTAGTCTGTTTTTATAACCATGTATGTAATGGTTTAAAACAGTGGCCTCATGTCAGAAAAGATATATAAAGCAATTCCAAATAAATTAAAACAAATTCTAATGAAATGAATTACAATAATCAGATGAGTGAAATATTTGCACGAGAGTATTTTTTATTATTGTGAACAACAGAGTCGTATACTATTCTCCCATTTTTCCTTCAGTTATGGTAAATAAACTGTTTTTATTCACATAAATATAAAAATGTTTTTAGAAAAAAAAACAATTAAAAAAATGAAAGTCTAGCTTTGATAAACATATTAACAAAAAAAGAAAGAGATAACTCTGACCACAAGTAATGAGTTCAAAATGAAAATGGGACATTTTCAATTAAAATTTCGAAACGCTGTCTGTGGTAAAACCATCACTCTGGTGGCACTTAAACAGCTCACGGTTCTCGTGAATGCAATACTTTCAATATCACAGTCAGGGACGAGCATGAGATTATATAGTTAGCTACACCAAACACAACGTCTGACAAACACATCTGAAATAGAATACATAGATATAAAGACAATGACATTCCTATACCTTTGCCAGGAACTGTTATAATTAAACATAAATATGACAATGAGACAAGACAGGAAAATCAGACAGGTGAGATGACAGTAAACATTTCTGCTGTCTTTGTTTTGTAAAAGAAGACGGAGAGAGGGAGGAGGAGGAAGAGGAGTGTTACTGTCAGACAGGGGAGGAAGGGAGATCACTCGAGTTTTGGCACACAGCAGCCTACCTGCCCTGTACACTATAACACCTTTGAGTTTCTAATCACTGGCATCTAAACACGCACGATTTACTGTTGCAGACACACAAAAATACTGGGGTAAAGAACTATATGAAATACAAAAAAGGAGGAAGAAACTAAATATGAATATTATCATTGATTTAATATAATCAGCATGAAAGCCAGTTTCCCTTCTTTCTCCCAGTGCTAATCTCTTTCCGTCTGCTCCTCTCCAGTCTGAAAGGTAGGGATCTGTTTATCTGACCTCTTCCCCTGATTCCTCCTCCATGGCCCATGGCTATCTGACCCCTACACCCAACCCCCTCAACACTCAGCCCCCCCCCCAACACACACTTTTTTTTTTTTTTTTTTTGCCTTTCTCTCACTGCCTGACAGCCTTAACGTTTTGTTTTATTAAACCTGTTACCAGTCTATTTTTGTTTCTCCCATCCTAAACTAAAGCCCAAGTCTTAATCCTGCAGATGCTGACAACCACAAGTGCTTTGTGTGGCTCCCAAAACATACCAACAACTACCATCACCCTTTTCTCCCAGCCAGACCTACTCTCTCCCCATCATCCCTTGGCTGTTTGCGCGGGGGTTTCCTCTCTTTCTTTTTTATCTCTGCACTCACTCCATGACCCCTGTTCCCCCTGTTTCTTGCTGTCTGACCTACCCCTCCACCCACCCACACACACACACACACACACACACACAGCTCCTCACCCCCCTTTCTGTTTCCCCCAACGGTACACATATCCTATCCTATCCTTGCCTCTGCTCGCTCGCAAAACCTCTTTTTTTCCCTCTTTCTTTTCCCGTCTCTATGTCGCGTAAAAATACCCACGACTGACTTATAATTCTCGCAGCTTTTTCTCACTGCATATAGCTCCATCCCATCCGAAAAGTAGTCGCTGTTTTTGATCATATTTAGGGAGATTTTCGACTTGCAAATTACACCTAAACGTCAAGATAACAGTTGCATTTCCGTCTTTTTTATTTTTTATTTTTTTCCGATCAGATCCATTTTTGGCGAGATTGGTAACAATGTAGTTATAGGCAGGAATAAACTATATTTCTGGAAAAGGCCCATTCAGCTTAGACAGGCTGTCTTCGCAAGCCTCGTCTGTTTTCCTCCGAGAGTGGAGCCTATTCTATTTTGGGCAGCCTATGTGGAAGATATCTAGTTTAACTTTACAAAATCCTACAAATGTTAACTGGCTAAGCGGCTACTAAATGCATGCAGTGACCTATAGGTTTAGCCTGGACCATACTTTAAGTTTCCGGCAGTAACTTTAGAATGATTATGTCTGCTTAAGGTCAGACTAATAGGGCAATGTTTTGTTTTCATTCCGGTCAGCATTTCTCGAGGAAAAAAAATGTTCCCTTGAAAGTCGGATATGGTAGCCAAGTAGTTCGAGGCAGCAGATAACCCAACAGCCTGCCTATGTCTTCCCTAAACCACGTCTGTTCTCTGAAACGCAGCTCAGACTCTCAGGCTGTCCGTGTACAAGGTCCTGCTGATCCGCTCTTGTCATGAAGGAGACCCGGGGCTTCGTTTTTCTCAACACACCACATTCACGTAACACACACCCGCTCGCAAACACGAACCCCTCACGCACGCACACACAGGCTACACACACACATGTCGATCGATTTGCATGTGACTTCGTCAGGGAATGAGCGAGAATCGACTTAAAAACAACGCTTCAAAGAGGCAAACAGCCATGAAAAATAAAAAAGAAAAGATGGACAAAGTGGGGTAAAGAGGGAAAAGTATAGGCTAGCTATAAAGGAACTAAGGCAGGGCGGAGGGATTGCACATTTCAGAGAGAGACGTATCGGAGAAGAACAAAAATGTGTTTATCCAGAAGAGGATTTTATAAGCACACGACGGTGCTGAAAACCCCTGGATGTGGCAAGTGTCAAATCTGTCAAAATTAGAAAGCGAGAGATGTTCCCTTTCGCCGGACGCACACGGACCCACAGGCTGGACTTGGAGCTCCTTTTCTGGGCTGCGCTCATGTGGAGCTGCCGCTGCCCTTCGTCCGCTCAACACAGCCCCTTTCTTATCGCATCTGTGCCTTAAAACACGTTTCTCGACACCCATAAGCCCACTATACCTTTTCCCGATCCCACCGAAATGCACATATTTGTTTTAAAACCGTGTTTTTCTACGGTCAACTGCTTGGAGAGGATCGCTGTCTTGCCCATTTCTTATCTTCCATTCATGAGGAGGAGAGGACGAACGCTGATGTAAACACAGGTAACGATACGAATAAAAATCGAGAATAAACCAAAACTACTTGCATGAAATGAACTTGTGATCGCCAGTCATTTCTCACAATGTGAGAATAGCCAGCTCCGCTACACGTAAACTACGAACAGATAGGAAAGAGATTCAGATAAGTCTACAGCGAAAAGAATAGGATCGTGGAAACACAGAGAGGAAAAGAGACAAACGCAAAGTTGAAACTTACAATTTCTCGCTGCCGCTTTGTGATCCTCGCTTTTTAATCCAGTATTGAGATGATTTAGCTAAAGATCCCATCAAGGCAGTCCCGTTTTGGTCAGTTTGCGCTTAGGGTGGCAAAAGAAAGATCATTGTTGTTGCGGAGAGTAAAAAAAACGAAGTAGGTAGGCTACTATTAGTTGTTAAAGGCAATATAAAAATAATTTGGATGCAAAGCAGGCGATGAGTCTTGTGTTAGAGGGAGCGAGGAAGAGGTGAAAGTGAGATCTGATGATTGAAAAGAAAAAACTCTTTGGATCTTTATTCCTGCTAATTAGTTTCCTGCAAAAAATGGCTGTGATTAATTCAGTGCGCATGTGCTTCATTACACAGGCACGAAGGGAAGGGCTAATTAGCCGCCTTCTGGATCAATAAGATTCAGCAAAGGAGAGAGCTCGGGAGAGAGAGGGAGGGAGGGAGGGAGAAAGAGGAGGGAGGGAGGGATGGATGGATAGATACAAGTAGAAAAAAGAGGAAAGTAATGATCAGGAATTGAAAATATGGAATTAAGAACAGCGGAAAGTAAGAGTTTGATTAGACGGAAGACAGTGAAAGTTAATACTGGAGCAGGCAGCCGCAGCAGGCAAAGCCCGACGCTACAGCTTTTCCTCCGCTCTTTTTCACTTTTTGAAACGTTTTTGTCCCGGCTTTTGCTTTTTTAAATGAAAGATATGCACATACTTCGGCCACTACAAGTACATAAGCGACCATGCTTTATTTTATTCTGTCTCTTTCAGCCTAAGTCTGTCATTTTAGTCGTGTCAAAGCGGCACACAGGGCTGTTTCTACAGTAAGTTTATAGCGTTAGTCCACGTTTGAGCAACTTATTGAAATACATAACTGAGTCACGGCGGCTGTTGTGACTAAAATGGAAATGTGTTATTCTTCAGCATAGTATACTTGTAATTATGCAAACAATTGTCGTGTTTCTTAACAAGTAAAACAAACACTTGCCAAAAATTAAAGCACGTTTGAAGCGATTTCTACATGTATGCAAAACTGTACTGTAACAGCAACATAAAGGCTGCCACGGTGTACTATTGTAATCTGCAATGAACAGAGTTTATCGTAAGTACAGTGGCACCTGGATAATATCAGAGCCAACGATGTAGTTGTATTGGTAAATATATATTTTAAGTATTAAGAGAAATACCACTTGCCCAGAAACACTTGTGACATTAAATAGTCCTGATGCGTCGCTTCAACATTTTTAACTTTGATAAACTTTACGTGATTCAACCTGTACACAGCATTTAGGGAAATCCCAGTACATTTTTATGTTTAGATTGCATACAAATATTAATTTAACGATGATAGGCTAAATGATAAGACTAAAGACTACTTTGATACAACTCAGAGCAATATGTGTTCCTCAACTCACACATTATGTGTGTATGCATGGATTAAATTTAATAAAACAAAGATCAAAGTAAGACTCATAGCTATATTTTAAAAAGTGAAATTCAGCTTTATAAAATATGCCACAGATGAATGACGGAGAGGATATAGAAGACGTGTCGTTTTTACACTTACTGTCAGCTCACAATATCAGTCTAAGTTAAAATGCAGGGCAATACTTTATAACACTATTGTAATATAAAAGAGAGCAATTGTTTCATATGAGGGCATGCTTAGCACAAAGGAAATATTTTTCCAAGGAAACTCCAGAGACCTGCTTTGTAACAGTATACAAAGCAAGCTCTTTTTTTTTAAATTTTATAAATACTTGTTGAAACTTCATTGTATCCTATATGGGTGTGACAATTTATTTAGATTTTACGATATGTTTCGCGGGTGTTTAGAAAATACAAATAGGGTTATACTTCTTACCCAGCACACCAGTGAAAGCCTTGCAAGTAGCTGTAGCACAGAGGGATGATGGGGAAACAGGTTATTGTGACATCTGTAACGAAACAGCTGGGAACACGTTGTCAATACGTGTAGGTTCTCTTAAATAATAATAACACTATAAATGTGTGACGAGGTGGCAGAGTTGTATCGAGGCGTTTGGTCAGCTCCGACCTGCATGCATTAAATGCGCTATATAGTTTTTCTGATATTATGACAAGGAGCCCAGATGGTCAGTGTCTCATCTCATTTTGATACGTTTCGTGATTAGGAATTTCTAAATGCCTTGACGATCAATACTGCCATACATTTGCTGAGCTTCTCTCGTTTGTTTTTCTTAATAGTATTTCCGTATAAATGTGCCTCTGTAACTGATGTCCTCTCGTTTCCTCCGAATGAAAAGACTGTATTGCAAAAAAAATCAACCTTTGAGTCTCTCAGTGCTCTTTGTTATGATAATTTTATTGTTGATTCTCTGAAGGAAATGGACAATCCCTCACTCTCAGTATGCACACTTTCTGTGCAAACAGCTCCATATAGAGTCCTGGTCCACTGAATACAAGTAGCAGCTTTCACTGATCACATAACGTGCTATGTTTGTTGAAACAATTCGGATTTGATAGCCTGCGCCTATATAGTGAATTCCGATACAGAGTTAATGGTTAAATGGCCCATATACTCGAAGCCAAACATTGTCCAAACATGCTATAGAACCTAAAATAGCCATTACACAATACTGTATAAGAGATAAGCCATAACTGGGATAATAAAACTGATGTATTTATTTTTTTCAGATGTGTGTTGGCTAGAAATGCATGGCACAGATAGGATAAACCTGTTTTTATTTTTCTAAGATTGCACACGTCTGATACGTTAAGCAGCCTTTCGTGATGTGGTAGTGGTGAAGATGGCTGATGAAATATATTTTCCAAAGGCCTTTGACGTAAAGGTTAGAAAGGTTATGAAACCCCCATGGGACGCGGCGTCTCTACAGATCCAATAGCATATATCCCTTAGAAGAGCTTATGAAAATCAAACTTCTTAGATTGTAGCCCATATGGCCAAGACCCAACTCTCCCTCTCCATCTCTCTCTCTCTCTCTCTCTCTCTCTCTCTCTCTCTCTCTCTCTCTCCCTGCTGCTAAAATATATGGTGTGTTGTAACACGGCATTTCCTCAGCACTTGCCTTCTATAAGTCGAGCCAGGCACTGATATCTGTTTTTAAGCAATGTAGCATCTGCTGTATAGCATGCTTCTCTCAGAAAAACAAGAAAACTGCATCGCCCCGTAGAACAGCTCACATTTTTGCAGTGTGAGAGGCAGACTGCAGGAATCTCGAGGATTTGTGCGTGTCTGCTCTCTCGGGAAGAAGAGATTGTAAAAATGAATAGGTTGAAAATAGCGTGCGAGAGGAGTTAAAGGGGCTAAGAGATAATAAAAGAGTCTGGTGTAATTTGAGGCTTGTAGGAGGCAGCTTTGAGCCAGTCAGTCGCCTAAAGCCTAACAATGCAAACTTCAGTTTACAAATGTATGCAAAGGCCTGATTGACATTACTCCATCAGTGACCATATTGAGAACAGTGTTGGCTAAATCAAAAGAAGACCAGCCAGACGGAGGCCTTGATGCTTTTAGGGCCTATGCATCACTGAAAGGGGAAAAAAGGGGGAACTGACAGGGTCTGAAGCTTTTGTGTTACCAGCGTTCAATTGCGCCTCTCTGTGGGAAGGATAACTGTCCACGTGCCAGCCTCAATAGGCATACATCGATGAGTGGCATTGCAAATTCAACACAACCTGTGGCTATGACAGCCCGTGGATATGACAAAGAAAGGCAGACTAGCTTAAAATGCAAAATGCTCCGTAGATGTGGGGCACATGAAAGCCCTTGACCATCACCAGAGCTGCAAGGAACAAAACAGTGAGACAGAGGGCAAAGCCCCATAATCGTTTCTAACGTGCTTGAACCGTTGCTCTGTGATGGGGATTTCGCAGACCCATGTGCACTACTTGTCAACTTTTACAAATATTTATTTTAATGTATTCAAATTAAATTAAATCAGACTTTATGTAATTGTATTTATGTATCAGCTAGCCTACTGTGTGTGTGTGTGTGTGTGTGTACGCACGCACGCGCAATCCCAGACAAAGCACAAAGGGAAACAGAGGAAATGAGCAGAGGTGAAGGTATTTAAAGATAAAAGCTGCCATCGAGGAAAGTCCTATAACTTTATAAAGAGATAACAACAATTATATTCCGAAGGATTTGGGGATTTAAGATGCTGATAGGCTGCAATATTAACAAGGAGGGTGCCAGTCATATGTTCAGGCTATGGTAAACAAAGATGAAAAGGGCATCAGACATTCTTTAGGAAACAGGCTGAGTGAGATTATGCTGTGAACATTTTTCTAAATAAAAAACTAGTGTGGGTGGACTGGAAGCTCGAGGTGGGACACAAAACGAAAAAAGCTGGACTTTAAAATTAAATTGGCATTTTACTTTAGTGATGAGGTTAATGAAAAGACACCTTATAGATAGTGTGCGACATGCAGCGCCTGTAGGTTGGATTCTCCACTCAGTGACCGCAGCTGTAGCCCAAGTTTTTCCTATGGGAGGCAAATCCTTCTTAACTCACTTTAGCCTATTTTTTTGTGAAATAGAGATGATCCACATTGAAAAAAAAATGGCATGACTTTGATTAATAGCATAGCAGTATCACGGTATTTTTTATAAAGGTATATCTTGTTAAGGGAGAAAAGCCTAACTTGAATTTTAAGAAAATACATAGATATACTTATTTTTCATATGAGTCGTTCTTTGTCGTTTTAAGAGCCTCGACTGAATGAAACAGTTAAGGCTGCGCTGTTTACCACTACGTCTCTGCACACATGAGAGGCTGGTGTCCGGCTCTCCATGTGTCTAGGGTGGATAGGGCAGCGCAGCCAGGTGCAATGGGAGCGCCCTCTTATGTTCAGCCTGACCACTGGGATCAAGCAGCGCATCAACTCTCTTACAGGAGCCAAGCGCCTGCGGACCAGCTGCTCTTTGCAAAAGCGCACCTTTGCCTTTCAGTCTAACATTATATATTAGACGCGTGTAAATGATGTAAATTAACATGGTCGGGTTATTGCGTGGTCAAAAGAGATGTAGCCTGGACTATCCACGGCGGAAACCACAAACATTTCAGATAAACATTTCACCAAAATAGTTGGTGTATTAATGACACTGTGCATCCACTGTCCGAAACTGTCATTATTTTAAAAAAGCCACTTGACTTGTTAGAGAGTGACAGGAAGCAAAAGCCCAAACACGGATCAAACTTGAGCCTAATTAGCGAAGCATCCTGCAGAAATCAGCACAGTTGATAAACAAATCTATTGTTAGAAAAAAACAACATTATTTAACTATAAATGTGCATATTTAATTAAAGATTAACTTCTTCGAGTCGTTAGAATTTGTCTATGACTGTAGATGGAGCATGTTTTGCACACTAGATGATTTTCCACAATCCCTGGTGGACAGGAAACACATCTTTTTGCAAACCTTTACTTAGCCTATATGCATTTTATTTCTTCGACTTTATTTTCTAAAGCAGTATTTGCAGATATTCCAATATTGCATCTGCCTGTGGCCTCGCAGTTTCCCTTTTTTATCCTTGTGTCATGTTTGGCACGCGGAGAATGTTCCTGAAGTGGATATAACTCAGTGTGGTGATTTTTTTTTAAAAAATTTTTGTGTGTGTGTAGCTTTCTGTATCAAACTGAAATGCAACGTTTGTAATTGTCATTGTTGCTGTTTTACTTATAGTCTTGCCTGTATTATAGCATGTATTATTACAGATAATTTATTCATCATTCAACTGGTCTTCACTTTATTAGAGATGCATAAATGAAATCTGTGTTTTACATGACTAAATCCTGTACTGTTCATATTGGTGGATATTTGGTCTAAACGTTTTAAATATACTGGTATGTTAAACGTATGTGTATTGATGATGTGAGTTTTTCTTTGTTTTTTTTTTTTGCTTGTTTGTTTGTTTGTGATGTTCTGTATGTCTTATTATGGGAATGTTTTGGCTTCTGTTTTTCTATTTGTTGACTCTATGATTGCCTGTTTATGTGTTTCATTTTATTTTTGAGTGATATTTTATTTTTGTTTGGTGTTCTAAGTAAATACTCTTGCAATAAAATATCAGTATTAAAATGCTCCTGGACAAAATCCCATGTATAATCTGCCCGTTTGTTTTTACATCTTTTAACATTGCATCCTGACGTTCAAATATTTCTAACGAAAATGTGAAATTGTTTTACACACGTTAATGTTAGATTGCATGCAAACCAGCCACACAGGAGCAAACCTGACATCATTTTTCTGAATGCAATTTGAGGTGAAAAAAACAGGACCTGTTTTCCTGCTGCTGGTGTTGTGATTTTAGAGTTTGGAAAAGAAAAAAATGACGAACGGCCGTCTGGTCAGTCTGCCTCATTTACATGAGAAACAAGAAGGCATATAAATTCCACTCTCTGTCATCCATTTACTCGTCCTGCCAGTACTACCTTATTAATGACCCCATGCATTATTCAAAAACAGTTTGGATTTTAGAAAAATAGTCGTGTTAACACGTAATCCATCCAAATCTGATGTCTGTCAATATTTGAAAAATGTCGTAAAACATCCAAAATGTCCGATGTTTGCTGACTTTACTTGATTGTCCAGATTATTTCATCCTGACCACTGCGATTAAATGGGAAAAAAGAACACACACACACATACACACACAAACCCCCCCCCAAAAAAAAAATCAACGAGCGTGACTTTCTGTCTCATTCATCCTGTCTGTCTCTCTCCCTCCTTCCTCTGTGTGTGTGCGTGTGTGTGTGTCTGCATGTAGGATATTGAGTGTGCGTGCGTGTGTGTGTGTGTGTGGGGGGGGGGGTATCACGGTGTCGCATCATATTTTAAAAAGAGTCACAAAATTAAGAAATATTAATTTTGACACATTATCATCATTATTATTATTACAGAAGTGCACAGGTCCAAATGTCTTCCTCAAAGCAATGTAACAAAATAAATAAATAAAAAACCACACATACACACAGCGACAAAACAAAACTGCATGCGAGCCTGCCAAGCCTCAGTCCAGCCTCATCACACCTCACCACCTTCAAGTTCATAATACATTTTTGTAAGAAAATCATTGTCAAAGATTCCCCCCCCCCAAACTAGTTATTGATATCATGATTAGCTGTGTGATTCATTAAAAACTCACGAGAAAGTAATTAAAATGTTCTGTTTGTGTATGTATTTTTGTGTGTGTGTGTGTGTGTGTGTGTGTGTGTGTGTGTGTGTGTGTGTGTGTGTTTCAAAAGAAGATGCCTTAACAGTTTGCCTGCTGGTAGCTTCAGATCTCAATATATACTGTAAGTGCACCCAGATATAAATTCCAAGCTTATGAATAGCAAAAACACAATGAACACAACATATATAGAGATAAAAACAAAACATAAAGGCGAGGCTTACACAGAGATAAGTCTTGAATTTAACCACAGTCTAACAATTTATGAGCGTTTCACGCCAAATTGTCAACTAAATATGTAATTTCTAAATTATTTTGAGGCAAATACAGACCAGGCCTTCTGATAACGCATATTTCAGGTCGGGGATATAGTAAATAATGGAGAGATCCTGAGAGCTGCTGTCACAGACTCAGGGTGAGAGACAGGCGGGACTCGTGGGGTTTTACGCGCTTTGGAGAGGCTCACTGAAACAGAGGGATCCCAAAATCAGAGCCATATGACCACTCCAGGCAACAGCAACACTAGCTGGTGGTAAACCGACCCAAACAGAAAGAGGGAGAATCGCGGATCACTGCCAAAACTATTCAAATGCCACTTCGTGCTCGCTGCGTTTGCACTTGAATGCAACAAACTTAAAGAGAGTAATTTTCCTTGATGTCGAGAAGAGCCACCCAAAACAACACGACGAGATGAAAGATGACAGGTGGAAGCGACACAGAAGGCAAATACAGATCTAGGATTATCGCCAGGGGTCAAATCCAAATCCTGCGTCACACACTGCCTCTGGATGCCTCAGCGTCATCTATCTACATTATGTGGCCTGGGTCATCAAACAAGACAGCAATAATTCAAAAGTTGTCTTCTGGTAATTCATAAAGAAAACACACATCGCATATAAATCCAGAAAATGCAAAATAACTATCATGAGAGGGCTTTTATAGGCTACAGTTAGTACACAGAGTTTTAAATAACGTAGCATATAGGAGCTAAGTTTCTATGGTTGTAAATACCCCAAATTTCACACCCAATTGCTGATTATTGGAGAACGAATCAGACGTAATGAGTTTTACAATTCAAATCAATGACGTTAATATGAGGACAACAATGATGCAAATGAACGAATATTGACGAACAGTCTTTATAATGACGATAATACAGCCTAAGTACAATGAATAAAATGAAAGCTTTGGGATTTTTCTTTACAGTGGCTTTTCAGCGTTTGACAGTGACATGGATCCAGTTACTACACGCATTCACGCGCTAACAACCGCACACCCAGTGGGCTGCTATTCAAACAAGTGAGAGAAGTGAACACAGACATGGGTGGGCTCGCTCAGAATTTTACATGCGTGGAAATCAACAACTCATATCACACACTTTCCCACACAACGCCCTGCTGATGCCGAGACAGTATCTGTGCAGCGTCTGGCTAAGAAACAGACCCCCAACGAGCTCATGTGAAGCCTCACGTGATCAAACCTCCAGAGCTGTGAAGGAGCCCCCCCTGGACCAAAAGCCAGCTGGAGTTGTGTGAACGTAATTTTAGATGGTCAAAGCAACTGGGGCAGAATTATGGGTGTTTAACCCCTATCAATTCAATTCAATTCAATTCAATTCAAAAGGCTTTATTGGCATGAAAGTATAAAACAATGTTGCCAAAGCATCAAAATACAACTTGGACTGTAATATGAACATTGACACAACATTAAGAGCTCTCCTCCAGCTTTCCTATATTCACCACCCATATTTGCTGTGGGTGGTGAGTTGGGAGTGTAGGGGTCATGGAGCATTGGCTGTCCATCAATTGGTTTGGCCCCTGTGCTCTAAATACCTCAGTGGAGGTGAGCCCCCCCCCCCCTCATAGCCTTAAGTGTTCCTGGGGCCAATAAAACCAAGTGATTAGTGGAGCTGTTCCTTTTTTAGGTGTTAGCTCGTTAAGGGAGTTAATAGTGAAGGTGTTTACTTTTGCATGACAGGCGCAGGGTGGGCTAAGACCTTAAACCAGGAGCCCTGCACCAGTCCAATGCTCTCTTCACCTGTGACATGTTACTACTGCATGCATGAGGACGCAATACTGGAGTCAAAGATGTCTCTGGTAATAACACATCGTCTGTCTAATTCGCGAGTTGAGCTTTTCAGCTCGGATTGAGTGCTATCACGCTGGCAGTCAGAGGCCTTGCATATCAGGCACGGGTAAGACACTCAAGAATGACACCAGTATTGTTGCTACCTGCACGCCCAGCTCACATGGCCTGCTTTCCTGGCGAGATCACTTTTGTGTTATGAATTTCAGCACGTGTGTAACAGTCAGCTGACCCCATTCCTGTGGCAGAAAAACTACCCTTCACCTAATTCTAGCGCATACTGTACTTTTTGTTGAGCTCAACCGGTAGTCTGGCTGTCTGTCTATTGTGTATGAGACGCAGGAGGTTTGGTACTGTAGAGAGTCCATCATGGCAGCATAGAAAGGGTATGGTCCTCTCTTAACTGTGTTAAGATGCATTCGCATGAGTGTGACTGACATCATGCTGGAAGAAATTAGAAACAGTGTAATACCACTTCTAATTCTGTCGGATATGTGGTTACTGAATAATTTGTAATGTTGTGCATCTCTACAACCTTGTACTGTATCAGCTGAATCGAATCCAGTTAAACAAGTTGTTTTGCTGCTTATAAGGGCAAGAAGATATCAACATGAAAAATTGTCTTTGAAATCCAAAAGGTCATACCCTCCCTGTGGTCAAATGACAGACAGAGATGTGATGTTCTCTTTCATAGCTTAGAGGTCAAACAAAATATGTGCATTGGATCACAGACAAACATTAATTCACTGCATGGCAGCTTGTGAATGAATCTGGAATCATCAAGTTGGTCTCTTGCTCATCTTGAACTTGAATTACAATTGAAATTTGCAATGATTTTATGCTATTTTTTCAGGCCTATTTTGCCACAACAGGACATTTTTTAAATGTGGTTTCATTTGAGAATTTGAACCAAGGTCTAATCATCAGATTTTGTTTTGTATTTTCTCTGATGTATTGCATTTCCTGGTTTGTATTTATAGATTAAAACTGATTCTATGATGTATGTTAGTCAACTATTTTTATTTCTATTTTTTTCTGTCTTGACTCTATGGCGGTACATGACAAGTAAAGATAAGGATTACACTTTTAATTGGAAACTAAACCATCATATGCGAAGGTGAGTAATATAGTGAACTTGATATTTTCTCCTAACCCCACCCAAAAGAGTGGGACATTATTTGTGATGGCAGCTTTAGAGTTTCCTTTATGAGTGTTTCAATACGCGTGCATTTACAAGTATATATTGCAGCACATGCCAGAATCCACTGTATTTCTCTGTAAGCTACAACACAACCGCCTGAGCCACACACTGATAAAGTGCAATTGTGAGATATATTGGTAGTGCTTGTGCATTTTGGACATTCACATGAGATATAAAGCATGTAACAAGAATGATAACCTGTGTTTTGTCTATTTTTTGATCTTGTGCTTTTGAATATGTGCAAATACATTTCCTCAGGAAGATAAGGGGCGAGACAGAGGAAACTGGTTTTTAACGTATTCTGTTTAGAATTGTAAATGCATTGCATAGGCCCTGCTGTCCAATTACATATATCTTTCATGTATGAAATCATGCATGTCTTTTTCTCTAAAAGGGGGAGGGCTGGCACAAAGGGAGCAACCCCGACTGCAGCAGAACAGTGTGCAGCCCACATGAAAAATAAGGTCTAGTGTCGGAGCCCTGGAGCCCTGGGCAAGGAGTGCAGCTCCATCAGCACACAGGCCAGGGAGGGGAGCTGCTTTCCTCCAGACTGGAGCCCTCTCCACTCCTGACTCCTGCTGTATTATCGTTGTCCTATTGTGAGGCAGCTGACCCTTTGGGTGCTAAATCAGACTTTATAGAAAATACATTTCAGATCACGTCCTTAATTAGCTCCACGACGATAAATATTTTTTCTTGCGCTTTTCCCCATACTAAAAATAATCTTTAAAGATGCAGGAGAAAAAAAAAAGTATTTTTATTTATTTATTTCTCTTCTTTCATTCTCATTTTCAAAACAATGACTTGCTGCTGGGTACTACATTTCAGTGACCCAAATTTTGTAAAATGACTTTGAACTTTTCAAACAAAGCTCTTTAGATACAACACAACTCATCTCATTCAGTATGTCCTGCTGCTTCCACTGTCATTTTTTATTACAGTATATTCACTTAATTGTATAAACCCTTTTTATTTTTAATTAGGCCTATTTTCAGAGTAAAAAATAATGCAGCTGAGAAGCTAAAGTTAGTTTTACCTTTTGTAAGATGGGGGGGGGTGCTTTGCCACACAGGTACAGAGCTTAATCTCAATATCCTTATATCAGGCACTGTTTGATTCCAAGTCATTGCCTGAGAAAAAATAAAATCATAGACTCCCTTATCAAGCAGAATAATTTAATATAGTCCAGATAACCTGGGATCAAGTCTTAATCACTGACTGAAAATGTGTTGTCAGTCTTCTGCAAAACAACTGGGAAACCAGACCCCAATAAAACTAGAAGACTGACACTGAGCGAAATCAGTTTCAAAGTCACTCTGAATAGAAATACTCATTTCACAACCATGTGCTATGAAGCCCAAAAATGGATGAATGCATCAGAAATGTGCCATTTTTGCACATTTCTGATACAGGGTTCAAACACATACTGTAAAGCTATTCTTATACACACCAGACACACACATACACAACATTAAACATACACTCATCTGTAAACACACACACAAACAGCGGTGACATTTTATCAGCTAGAAAAATCACTTTTGTCCCCTTAGCAAACTAAAAAACACCCACGTCTTGGAACAGTCACACATCCCATTACTGACAGCATTACTGATAACCATTACAGAAATTGTACAGTAGAGTGTATATTGTAAATGTGTCATTCTGTAAAACCATAAATAAAATGCATTTCATCCCCATGTGAAAACGTGAGTATTTTTTTGCACATTTACATGTGTTGGTCTGCAGGTTTATGTGGAAGTGCAGCATGTGTTAGCACGTCCACACAGTATGACATATACAGTTGCTAATGAGAATGTGCTCATGTATGTGTGATCCACCTGGTCATACACGCCAAGTCGCGTCATGTTTCTAGCACACTTGCTCTACCTCTGGCTGGTCACTGGCCAAATCTGCAAAAGGCCAGTGAAAAACCAAGGGCGAGCGTCTATCAACCAAACAACCTCAACATATTCAGAGCCTCTAATCCGAGAGGAACAAACAGGTGAGCAGAGCATGAAAGCGGGGCATTTATCAGCCAGCCTTTCCTTTACACAAACACTGAAGGCGAGCTAACTGTGTGGGGGACACAGACTGGGGACAAGTTAGCTTCAAAGCCCTGAAGAAGTTAAAGGGCTTAGGGCTTGGACAGCAGGAGCATGGGGGACTTCACAGCCTTACCTGATGGGGTTTTTGGTCTGAGTTGCCACCACACGGAAGCCTCTCTGACTGCGTTTTCTTTTCAAGGGTCTGTTTGAAGTCAGCAGGCAGAAAGGTCACGCCCTCTTGGTCACAGCAGGTTCGTCGAAGCAATGGTGGATGGCCAGCGGCTATTGCTAACGTTCAGGCTTTCGTCTCTTTCTTTGTATACACAGAAAAAATAATAAAGGAGAATGTAAAGCTATTGATCCGGTGCCTGGGCACCTGAAGAAGTTTTGGTGATATACTCCTAGAATTCCAGGTATTTCCAGGGTTTTCCAAAGCTATATGGTTTGGGATTTAGGGACTCCCGGGTCACAAGAACAAATCAGGATGACACCATCACCTGGAACAAGAAACAAAGAAGAAAAACAGAGTCAGAAACATGTTTTGAACACAGCTGGAAATCATGACAGCAAAGAAAGAGTTCCATTGCACCCACGAGTTCTGTACCTCAGCCCTGAAATCTGAGCACATAATAAATGTCTTTCAGGAGAAGCAAACCAGAGCAGTATGATACCATCAAGACTTCAGAATTAATCAGCTGTTTTTAGAGCCAACAAAATTAATCTATAATTATTTGTATGCTGCTACTGCAGGAAAGCCTCTTATGATTTCAAGATTACATTTAATAGCAAATGAACTGCTGTGAGTAATTTCTCTTCTCATATCACTGAAGACTTTTAAAATGAGAAATGAAAAAGATTTCCGGAGAAACTTAATTTCCCTGTAACCAGAACAAGACATATTCCTGTAATAGCATATATAATTGCCTGTTCTGCAGAGGATCTGTATACGACAACAAAGTCTCATAGACAATACATATTTATTCAACTGTCAATTCCAGCAATGAAAAAAAAAACATGTAAAAAAAGACTTTGAATTCCACATGGGCCTGGTTTGTGAAGCTGGGTAAATATGCTTGTCATATGTTCCAATAGTTCCTCAGCGACAGAGATTTAGTTAGGGAATACAGGCGGGAGAGGCAGACAGTTTGTGATAACTGAATAGCTCTTTTGAAGCCACTTCCATTTGGAAACCTTGTGTGATTATTTTTACCTCTGTGGTTAGACTTGAGTTAAAGCCCATGCTTAATTGTTCCCAAGAGTTCTTATTGTGGTGCTGATAAGGAGCTCGGGGAGCAACATTTAAAACTGCAACAAAAATAACTAGACTCTCGCTCATTGGCCACAGGTCTGAAAGAGTGACAACAGAGGATCCGAACAGCAAAGAGAAAGAAAGATAGGTAAAAAAAAAAAAAAAGACAGAAAAGAGACAGACAGACAGACGGGGCAGAGGTCTTGTATGGGTGCGATGGGCTTGCGTCTGAATGGTTTTATCAGTTTCTCTTGGTCCTGATTTTAATGTGTGCTCAGCTTTTCAGAATCGCATCACTTCTGTTTGAAATATCAATTTGAATAATGGTCCTTTCAAGCTATCTTAAATAAAGAGTATACAGTACATTACTTGCTAATCAATCAATAAATTATTTTTATGACAGTGTTTTGTCAGCAGTTACAGCAGACAGAAAGCAGCGCTGTTAATTTGTCGTCTCTCTTCCTCTCTCTCTCACTCCGTCCAAGGCCACGACTTCCCGGTTTGTCAGGGCGACCTGTGGGAGTGTGTGTGTCGGATCAATAGCCCACCCACAGCAGAGCCGCGGGCCATCCCTGACCTGGGCTATTGATTAGGCCTGGCTCAGCTGCCAATAGCAATGTGCTGGATGTGACACCGGGCTAAGACAGGAGCTGAGGAAGGGGGATTCCGAATTGCCAGTGGCAGCCCCACAGCACACCGCAGATAAAAGTCAATTCCACTTAACCAAATCACTGACAACTAAATAGTTAGCAGACAGAAGAATGCCGAGAGTCTCTGAGGCCAGCAGTTGGATGGCTTCGGGGATTTCCTAGCCCCTGACCTGTGTCGGGGAGCACAGGCTATGGGAGCAACACTGTGACATACGTAGGCCTCTATTTGTGCAGGCAGCACGACTTCTGCCTGCATGTCAGTCTGTTTGTCTTTTAATCTGGTCACTTTTCACTCTGCAAGTTACACTTGTGTCATTAATACATTAGGGACACCTTCTATCAATGGCTCCTTCTAGACAGATTATCTTGGACCATCCCTAATACATGATCGGGTCTTGATGTTCACTGCATTTGTATTTAAATTGTTTTACAGTAAATGTAAATGAATCTGCAAATAATATAATAATTTGAAAGATATATGAAGTAAGATTGTTAGTGTAATGTAAAGAATGCTGCTTGCAGCGAAGGAGACATAGTGTTTATACTGCATTACTGTTGTGTTCATAATTTATTCTTGTAGCAAATCATCAGATTTTTAAAAGCAGCTGCTAACCATAAGCTTTACAGTAGAGTCTCCTGTGCCTGCATGCGCAGATGTAATACAGTCCCACTGAAGTTGTCGACTCCTTTCGATCCATCTTGCTCCCAGTCATTACCAGTCCATATTAGAGTAGTTTACATGTCACTTTACCGGCCCTTTGCCTCGTGAATGTAATTCTGTGGCCACTGCCTCCTTGTGCATTCAGCACCTATCTATGGCTCCATATCTCTCCCAGTAATTGCTGAGTGACAGAAAGGCAATACTGACCACTTCATTATAGGACAGCCAGACTGACTGGACACCGGTCTCTTGGCTCTGGGTCACTATGGCCAGACTGACCTTATCTGCCCAGGTCGTCAGAGGTCAGTCACCCAGAATTCATAAGGACTTTACTAGAGTTGCCGTGAGTGCCATACAGCAAGGTCGCCTGACCCTGGTGGACTGCTTATATCAGGTATTGATTGCAGTTTGTCTACTTCAGTTGAGGCTGGACTAATCTCCCAACACTAGGGTCTCAGGGGCAAAGGCTTCAGTGTAAAGTTAAGTATTGGAAGTAACAAGAGTGATGGTGGGGCGAGAGGATACTAGTGATCATAAGAAGGACACAACAAGAGTTGTGGGGCTTTGGGGTTTAAAAAAACAATATGTGTAAGAACAGTGAGATGTAGTAGCACGACTGGAGCTACTACTGCTGTTCAAACCTGGAAAAAGGTTCTATTCTTAGGGTGCACTTGGGGGATGAAGCTCTGAGCATGAGAATTTTATTGAGTAATGAAATAAAGGATGTGGTAGCAAGATGTATTGAACAACTGGAGTACTGTACTTGAAGGTCTGAGAATCTGTTCCTTCTTGCTGTCTTCTAAACAGACAGACACAGGCAGGATACCAATCATCTGTGAGTATGAATCCAACATGTACTATTATTGACGTTGCTTTTAACAGTTTCGTTTTCCGTTGTTTGCTCCCACGATGGTTAAGTTAAACAAAGATCAGCATTGATCAGTTTTGTTCAAATCCTGGCTACTTATTCCCAAGAAAATTCATTAATCCAGCTGCAAAAACAATTAGCTATGAGTCTTTCTGTCAACCATCTTTAGTTACAACATATGGATAAAGATACGTGTGATTGTTAGTCTGGAACTAAATGTGTATTTGTGTGGTGTGTGTGTGTGTGTGTGTGCACGCCTGTACCAGCTTGTGTCTGTGTGAGACCCTTTATGTACATACTAAAGCATCCCCGATGCTCGTTAGATCTTGTCTCTCGGCAGCTGCTTGGCACCGTTCATATTAAATCACAATAATGGCAGATGAGCTCTCACGCTAGAGAGACAAGCATCTGTTTGAAACTGCACTTTATTACACTTTGTTCCTTTAATCAAAAAAACTACGCGAAAAGATAACCCGGTTTTAAAAATCCCAGATAAACAGCAACGATTGCATCTTTAAATAATAAATGATCCCCTGCCTCTTACAGACGGGGATATAACTGAAAATAATTGAAGGCAACAATGTCCTATAAGAGCACCACTCGAGCAGTGCTGATTCAGAATCCCTCATAACTTCAAACATTCAGTCATAAAGTATGGATAATCCGTAAAAGAAAGGCATGCGTCTGTTTACAATTTCCTTCTAATTAAGGCTACAGGATGGGGTCTACCTTTGTTAAAGTTGATGTGTGTTTGTTAGACTTCCTGAGAAACCGTACCACTGGCAAATTAGGGGTGGAATACAAAACGAAACAAACAATAACACTCTAATATGATCTGCAGTCAAGGAATAAATATTTCACAATCTGTCTACATTTGACACACTTTCAGTTGAGAAAAAAGGATTCCTAAACAACAAATTGCCCAAACTTGGTCTTGAGACGATAAACCTTTTGACCTGCATTAATTCACAAAACATGGTAGCGATTTTCGCTTCACTTCATGTGTATGTAATCTGTCCCCAATTTGTTTGGAATTTAAGGACACATTATTACCTCTTTTTTTTTGTAAGTCAACAAGAAATTTCGGCTGGCAGTCATAGAAGGGAACAGATTGAAACAGATCAAGAAGTTAACAAACAAAAATCCAGAGTAAGCCAAATGAGGAGGGTAAGGCACGTTAAAAACAATGAATGGGGCAAAACATAATGGTGTGTTACTTTAAAACAACTGGTACCCAACACTGATTAGCCTCCACATAGAGTCTGAGTGAATAACTGGTCTTAAAAGCATGTTCATATCCTTAAGATGATGATACACAACAGCATTTTACTGTATAAGGCCAACGGTGAGGGTGAACTAAAGAGTATGGAAAATCAGGTAAGCACCGTGCTGATGAAGGTGATGGTTCCCATTTTGCCTCTGTGAACCAGGCCAGCAGTGTGCTGTGTGTCTAAGAGGGATAAGGCAGTGCTTGATGATTAATCACTGGACATAATAAAGCTTCTCACCATGGGCACACAGTCCAGCTGATTCTATGATATGATTGGGGCCGATTAGAAAAGAGAAATAATCATTTCTTACAGTGCATTCATAGTACACTCTAATGATATCTTCTGATTGGACCGTGCGGAGAAGATAATAAGGGCCGTCTTCAGAATGGACTCTATGATTATTTCTTTAACTTCATGAAATGGGGCCACGGGCCTGGATGCTGCAGATTTGAGGATTAAGATAAGCTGACCTTTCACATTATGTTGCCATGTATAAAAGATGAAGTTTACAGTCCTTCATCACATTAGACCTTATCAATGGTTAGAGCCTCTGTGAAGCCCCTTTGAACATCACAATGGTTTTTCAGACTGGTATACAACAGGCCTCTACCCCCTAGTGTGGGATTACTGTGCTTGTGTGTGTGTGTGTGTGTGCTGACAGGGGTGTGTTGTGGACGTGCATGCTCGCTTGTTTGGACAATACTAATGTACTAATCCAGTGTAAAAACTTTATACTATCTCCTTTCTTTTTCATGGTCATGTGGAACAAAAATAAATAAAAAAATAACAACTTGAGACCGGTAGGTAAAATACTTAACACCTCAATTAAAATGATGTGGCCTGTAAAATTAAACAGATTTGACAGCAATGGTCTATTAGTGCAATATTACTAGCATACAATCAGTGCATATCGAACATTTTATCTGTCACACAGCCCCGTCAGGCTCGGCCCCTGAATGCCCATGTTAACTTCTCATGTTGTTGGGACAGGTTGCTCTGCCCTGCTAGTGAGACACTCAAAAAGGAGAAACAGCAGAGAGCATTTCATTTCCACAGTTCTCCAAAATATCATCCTCATAAGTCTGTATTGAATCTTAACATCTAAGTATTCTATGAAAAATGAAAAAACTGTCAAATGGGAGGCAAAGTGTCACTTGTTTCAAATGCAAACCAGCATGTTTAAAACATTTTCTTGGATCAAGTGATATTATGTTGAAACTAGAGGAGTGATCCACCTGTCAGTTACAAGTACTGTCACTTGTTTCAATCTCAAAACACGTGAAACTATATTTGAAATAAGTCAAGCGATCTCACCCTGATGGCAGATTTGTTTTCCCTTGTTTTGAGGTAGACAAAACTAAATTGAGCTAAATAACCTAAATTTGACTAAATTTTGGGTGCTCACAAGCCTTCTGATATTGAGTGACACTTTTGGATCATACGTGTTCAGCAGAGACTGTGGCTCTGCTGTGCTGGGCTGAAGAGCTATAGGCTTTTTACAGGCATCAGACTACTGGCCAACATCTCCAGGCTTCTTTGATGTGGGAGGCATTGCTTACCCCTATAACTTACAGCCCAGCTCTGCAGGGACTTATTTTTATAACCTCTATTATTTTCTATCATAAATATTCAAATCCAGATCTTAAATCCAGAGCTTAGTGAGGAGAATAGCCAAAAACAACATGCAGCTCTTCAGCTTCCCCCAGCTCTCGCTCTTCTATAGAAAATCATTATGAAGATTAATACAGAAATCAAACAGAATGCTGAGACGAGACTGTAGGACCCAGTGCAAATAATGCACTCATATGAAAGACTCGGGATAGAATTTTTGGTCAAGGATCTCAGGCTTTTTTGTTCTTTATTTGTTTGAGCATTTTGACACATTCTGCATTTCCTCCTTGTGAATTAATATTTGCAGCTTGAATATTAATCCTGATTCAGTAGTGGATTAGTTTGCTATTGTCCCCTCTGTGCTGAACCCTAAATAAAGGCGCTGACATGGAGAGGAAATCTATACTTCTCTGCCCTGCAAATAAAGACCTCTGCACCCAGAGATAACACATG